>CM062819.1:396328902-397064787 GCA_031772625.1 Pinus tabuliformis
CAGTGATTGTTGTTACATCCTAAACCATCATTTGACAACAGGATGTTGTTACACCGTAGCTGGAAAATTCATCGATACTATTCCACGCAACAACGATTGGAAGTTATGAATTGTTTATTTAGAAAGTGATAGGTCCAAGCAGTTGTGATCTTAACCGATGTATTTGAATAACATTCATATTTAGGAACAAATTATAATGGTTTCTATTTTATGATCAACATGAGAATAGAGAGATTCTCATGACTAATCTGTTCCTAATTTTTGGGTATGTAATTTCGATAAGACAAACTTAATCCCTCAAGCACTAGGGATGACATAGAGAGTATTGTTATTTTGATCTTGTAACTTTTAATTGTTTTTAATATCAAGGACACTGTGGTGATGTTGTTGCTGTTTCTAAGTTGATTCTTTAACTAATCTCGTGTTCATTCCTGTGCCCATGCTAGGGAGGAAGGACCCTCCTCTTTAGCAGGGACTGCAGCGGTAGAGTAGCTGTATATTATTGTTTCTTTTTATTGTTTGTATGGTTTTTTGTTGTCGTTGTATAATTTGTAGTATATATCTGCTTCAGTTCTAGAATTATATTATGTTATTACACAGATTTGATTAGCAGTATGGTAGTTGACCAGCTGGTGTAGTTATTAGTACTGTGTGTGGTGCGTCTGTGCTATGGTAATTGTGAAGTGTGATTTCATTTCCGTAGAATGTTTTAATTTCTGCATGAATGATTTAGTTTATGCAAATGATTCAGTGAAATTATTTATTGTTTTCTATTTTCACTCTTGGTTGTAGTGTATCGGCACAGATAGTGCAAACTCCATTGAAATAACATACCTACCTTGGGTTGAAAATTAAATGGTTGTAGTCTTGGTCAATTAGGATTGATTAAAACAGCACTACATTTTGGCACCATCGCCGGGGATGGCAGTTGACGATACAATCAGCCAAGTTGTTTGTTTGATGATAGAGTGTTCCTAGTCCACAATCGTTGGGTGGTAAGACGAGAGGTAAGAACCTATGCATCACTCTAATATACCTGGGCGAGCTCACCATTGTGATTACTAGGGCACTTAGGGTGTGGGATTTTGGTTTTTTCTTAAAGCATGTCTTTAGTTCTTCATTTGTTGGGCAGTAAGATGAGAGGTAAGAACCTACGCATTGCTCTAACATACCTGGGCGGGCTCACCATTGTCGAAGAATGAGACACTTAGGGTGTGAATCAATACACATAGGGTCCATGTGTGAAACTGTAGGAATTATAGAAATACCAAAAATACCCCCCACTCTAATTAGTCACAGGAAAAATGGGTCATAAAAAGGAAAGGAAGAGTGTAGATTTGGGAAGGAAAACATTTATCCATGAACTGATCTCAAGGGCAGAAAAAGAAAAGTCATGTTCTCAAAAGGATGCAAGGAAAACAAGGCCACAAAAAGTTGTTACTCCCATAACAAGGACAAAAACCTCTGATTCCTCTATCTCAAGACCATACCATTCTTAAGCTAGCGAAAAACACTCCCAAGATTAAGCATCCAATTTAGAAGCAGCAAGGGGAAGCTAGTAACCAGAGCCTTAGGACTGAGGGACAAGGGGAAACTAAAGAGGGGCATCAAAAACCTAAAACTAGAGAGCACTTATTGGTTTATCAATATCCAGATTTGGGTAGCGTAGTGAAAAAACTAGTCCTGAAGCCACCTGAGCTACCAATTTCACCTGCAAGACTATCACAAGAATAGTTTGAAGAATGTCTGTTACATAGGGGATCAAAAGGGTTAACAATGGGGGACAACAATAAAAACAACACTAAAACAAATGCTACTATCACCACCTTTGAGTTCCCAATTGGGGATATAAGAGGCGAGGCTCCCATGAAAAATACTATAGAAGACCCTGACACCTTCTTATTTGAATTTGATGTCTTGTGCAGGAGTTATGACTATGTTTCAGATGCTCAGAAATTAAAATTATATCGTGCTACTCTAAAAGGAGTAGCCATGAGATGGTTCATGGGGTTAGGCTTTGCTTCTTTTCAAACATGGAGTGACATGAAGGAGACATTTTTATCAAAGTATCAAGACTATTGCAGAACCAGGGAATTAAGAGAGAAGGTGTTCAGGATGACACAAAAGGAGGATGAGAGCATGGAGGACTATGTGGAGCAGTTTCATTATAATTTGTAGAGGTCTAAACATAGTGATTTAGATCACGAGATCTTGAAGACCATATTCATAAGAGGAATGAGGGATGACTGCCTTGATACCGTGAATCTATTAGGGAAAGGGGACATATCTTAGGAACCATTCACTGAAATCATAAAGCCCTCTCTGATATGCTCTAGAGGATTGTCGAAGGGAAGAAGCACAATCCGATATGCGTCCGCCTGATTACAAAAATCTGCAAGTGGAGGAGTAACCAAAGCAAAGATCGGGAATTTATTTGAAAATTTCAAAATCGACATCCTCAGTACTCTATCTACCCAGATAATGACAACACATAATAAGAAGACACAAGGAGAAGTTGATACACCTCTGGCTGTGTTCTGTCCAAATGGTCGGAAGAAACATCCCTTGAGGGAGTGTGAAATGAACATCATTAGCTTGTGCAATATTTGTGAGCTGGAACATTCTACATGTCAATGTCCAAAGCTTGCCAGACTGAAACAGTATTTAGAGAATCGAGTGAAGAAGTTCAGTCCTCTTATTTCATCGCACCCAGAAAACCATGGTATCCACGACCTCCAGGTATGTCCCAAGATTTTTCTCTTTTTAATTCATTGAATAATGCATATAACGCTCAGTAATATCCATGGCAATACTCTGCTCCTTCTCAAACATAATTTCCTTCCCATTGGAACCAGTGGTCCCCCTCTCCATCTATTCAATATCCTTCATCTCAACCATATCCTTGGAATCAGAACTGGAGGGGAAATTCCCAAAGTATAGTCCCACATGGATTACCAATGCAACAACAACTACAATTTCCCCCTTTCCAAACTCTTGTTCCTACACTGCCTGTGCGACCCCAATTACCTGTGCAACCTAACCCTAACCTGAATAATAAAGAAGCCCAGAGTATAGAGGCTCTGACTACCTTCCAGACTTACCTTATCACTCTTGTTGGACTTAATGAAATTCAACTACGGTTGGGTAAGGTGATTAAACAAAACCACTCCCCTATCATCACCAAGGAGAAATGTGAACATTCTAGAGGAGGTACAGTAGATCTTGAGGTGGATGTTACACCTGTAACAACCGATACAGAGAAAACGGTTACACCTGTAGCAACCAACCTAAGAAGAACTATTACTCCTGTAACAACAAACTCGAGTAAGGTTGATACACCTATAGCAGTCGATTTGACTGTTATGACTCAAGATCCTCCGTATCCTCAGAGATTAACTAAGACTGGAATGAATTCACAACCTGAATACAATTTCCTTAGGGAGTTGCAAAATTTTCATGTACAAATTCCTCCGCTAGAAGCTCTTAAAGAAGTACCTATTTATGCCAAAATAGTACGAGATCCAGATGGCCAGCCAGGGTCTTCAGATGGCTGGGCTACAAAGAACCTTAACCTTTATCCCCAAAAACCAAATATGGATTTGAACAATCCTTGCTGGGATGAATTTAAACCCAAATCTTATCTTTCCCTACCGCTCCTGACTATGGGAAAAGCCTAGTATTTCAAGGATGAGACAAAAGATGATATCATTAATGGCTTTATTAGTAACTTGATTTGTGTTGCTTCTATTGAAAATTCAAGGGAGGAAGAGGAGGTAGAAGATATAACCTTTGACCGAATGAGAACCACTTCGCATATTGACAACAATCCAATCGAAATAGAATCAGGAAAGTATCTGAACATTAATCGCAACTAGATTGATGAGAAAAAAATTTGTTGTTATAGATGTTAAATATATACAAAAAGGCATTTTCATGGGACTACATGGATATGAAAGGGATTCATCCCAACCTGTGCACTCACCACATTTATTTGAAAGATGGCTGCAAACCAATTAGACAACTGCAGCGCCACATGAACCCTGCGTTGAAGGAGGTAGTGAAAGAAGAATTACAAAAATTCCTAAATGCTAACTTTATTTATACGATATCTGATAGTTAGTGGGTGTCTCCACTTGTCATTGTCCCTAAGAAGAATGGAAAGTGGAGAGTCTGTGTGGATTATAGAGAACTCAATAAGGCCACTCAAAAGGACCATTTTCCTTTACCATTTATAGATCAGGTCCTTGGCACCTTTTCTGGGAAAAAGTTTTTGTTCATTTTTAGATGGGTTTAGTGGCTACAACCAGATACACATTGCCCCAGAGGATCGAGATAAAACAACCTTTACTTGCCCCCGGGGAACTTTTGCATACAAAGTACTCCATTTTGGACTCTGTAATGTGCCAACAACTTTTCAAAGGGCAATACTGGGATTTTTTTTCTGATTTTTTGAATGACTGCCTTGAAATCTTCATGGATGATTTTAGACCTTATGGTGATGCTTTTGAAACAGCATTAGCTAATTTAGAAAAAGTGTTGGAACATTGTGTACAGACTAATGTTTCTTTGAGCATCGAAAATTTTCACATGATGATGGCTGAAGGGATCGTGCTGGGAGACTACATTTCTGCCAACGGGATCAAGGTAGACCCTGCTAAAATAGAGGTCATTCTGAAAATTCAAATTCCTAGGAAACAAAAAGAGGTACATAGTTTCTTAGGATATGCAGGGTATTATAGAAGGTTTATAGAGATTTTTTCAAAAATTGCATCACCATTGTTCTTCTTAATGAAAGATGTAGCATTTTGTGGAAAAGAAAGTGTGAGCATGCCTTTTTGGAGCTGAAATGTTGTGTATCAACAACTCTGGTTTTGCGTGGACCTAATTGTGAACTATCGTTTCAAATAGCTACAGATGCATCTAATATTTCTGTAGGTGTTGTTTTGGGCCAGCTGGAGGATAGGAAACCTTACGCTATTTATTACATAAGCAAGAATTTGACTCCAGTTGAGCTCAATTACACAGTGACCGAGAAGGAATTCTTAGCAGTAGTGCATGCCATCAATAAGTTTCAACATTATATTACTGGGTATCAAGTATTTGCACACACTGACGATTCTATCATTCATTTTTTAATGAATAATCCAATTACCAAGGGTAGAATTACACGCTGGTTATTTCTATTATAGGAATTTGATATCACAATTGTAGATAAACCTGGAAAAGATAATTTAGTAGCTGGTTTTCTTTCTAGGTTAACTATTGATGAAAATTGCATTCCCACTGAGGATTATTTCCTTTATGAGTATCTCTTTGTTATTTCTACTTACTCACCATGGTATGCAAATATAGCCAATTATCTTGTTGCAGGGAAGTTTCCACAATATTTGTCCTCCAAGGAAAAGAGAAAGATCATACGGTGGAGTGCTACCTATACCTAGATAGATGGGAATCTCTATCACACTGGACCAAATTTTCAGATCAGATGTTGTGTTAAGGAAGATGAGATCTTTGACATCCTTAAGGCTTGTCACAAGGAACTTTGTGGAGGGCACTTCACAGACAAGCAGATAGGATACAAAGTCCTTTCAATAGGATATTATTGGCCAACAATATTTCAGGATGCCAAGAAGTTTGTGAAAGGATGTGATAGTTGCCAAAGGATGGGCCAACCACTGCAATCAGATGAGATGTCGTTACAACCTCAAATAGTCTTAGAACCTTTTGAGAAATGGGCCTTGGATTTTTTGGGACCAATTAATCCTTCACCTAAACAAAAATCCTACATCTTGGTTTGCACTAACTATGTCACAAAATGGGTTGAGGCAAAAGCACTAACCAGAGCCATAGAGCAAGCTGTTTCAGACTTCCTGTTTGAAGACATATTTGTTTGTTTTGGAATATTCAGGGAGATAGTGACAGATGGAGGGCCCCATTTTACATCCCATATGATCCAAAAGTTGGTTGAAAAATATAAAATCCATCATAGAATCACAACACCTCATCACCCACAAGAAAATGGGCAAGTGGAAAGCACCAACAAGGTCATTGCGGGGATTCTTAGCAAGACTGTGGCTAGTCACCGAAGAAATTGGGCTAATAAAATTCTAGAATGGCTATGGGAATATAGAACTACATGGCGAATACTACGAGATTCGCACAATACAAACTTGTGTATGGAAAAAATCCCTTATTCCCTATTAAGTTCGAAATCAAGACATTGAAAACAACAATTCAGGTGAATTTAGATCTGGCTACAACACAAAAGCAAAGGTTGAACCAGCTCAATGAATTGGAGGAGAAACAGCTCGCTTTTATCCAACAAACAGTGATGATACAATAACGGAGAGCTAAGTGGAATGACAGGTTCATCAAGAAGAAGAAGTTTTAGAAAGGAGATTGGGCTCTCTTATATGATTCAAGATTCAAGGACTTCAAGGGTAAGATCTGCACCAGATGGCTAGGTCCCTATGAGGTAGACGAAGTATTTTACAATGGGACTGTGAATTTAGTTACCATTGATAGTGCGAGGACACCATTGCTTGCAAATGGGCACCGTCTTTGGTCATATCATAAACCTGATTCAAAGGATTCATTTGTTAATATTGTTATGAATTTGGACCTTCAAATTACAGGAGCATGGGAAAAACCCCCTTGTGCTACAAAAATTCTAATTTTTCAATAAGTGTAACAGCTAAAAACCAACCTCTATCGACGACTGTTACACTTGCTAAAAAAGTAAAAATAAAAAATCATAATAAAAACAAAAAATAAGAAAATAAAAATAATTTGGCTATGAAAACCTCTTTTGGGCATAGACAGACAATTTCTATAACAGTTTAAAACCACTCTGTGGCAGCTGTTACACACTTTGAAACAACATTTGTTATTTCAGGCATATCTTACAAGATTTCTATTACACGACTGTTTTAGTTCTTTGTTTTTATCTTTTGTGGAAACCAATAATACATAATAGTCTTCTTGGTTGTTACATCTGTAACTGACGACTTTTAGAAATAATCTAAGTAAGTTATCTATTGTGATACACAACACACATCACCATGACTCAGGAGCAATTGCCTTGAATGCTGGAATTAATTTTTCACACCTCGTCACGAATGTCTTCTCTCCACGTCACATCAGGTACGTCATGAAATGGTAATATCACTATCCTATTTTATTTAGTAATTATGACAATCTAATGTGATATCCTTTTGATAGCCGAGGACGATCATCAAATTTAAGTCGGGAGGAGAAGAAATTACATTATGACATGACTTTTTCATGACTTGTGAGCATTTAAACCAAAACCAAAGTATGATGATCGTGTAATCATTATCATTTAATGATCGATCATGCCGAAAATGGAATTTTACCTCAAACTAGGTCTTCCATAACTGAGCATTAATAAGGAAAATTATTGTGCATCTTGAATCCTGATCTGAAATCCCTGCGTGTAACCTCCCTGCGTCACCCTACCATTTTCCCACTGCTGAAGCATTGCATCCTCATTCAGAACTCTCAAACAGAAGTGGAGGAGAACAGTTTGCAGAGCTAGAACAGCTGAGCATTGTGCCGATCACTTCGAAATTTCTCAAGGAGGAGAAGAGAGGAGAACAACGTTGAAACAGTGTAGCAATGGGTGGGGTGGAAATTCGACATGAACTAGGATCAATAGAGGCATTAGAAAACTGCCCCGAAGCATGCCAAATTTTTAAAGACGCAGGTTGGTTTGAGTTTTTCCAAAGGCTAGAAGGATCAGACAAGGCAATTGCTATGGAATTCGCTAAGAATTTAAAGAGGAATCAAACGGAGCTCAGGGCGTTACAGAGGAGGTAGATGCTTGTATAACGACATTTCCAACAAAGGGAAAAGGTTGGTTTAACAGAAAAATCAATGACCCCTCATTGAAGGAGGATTTTCTCCAAGGGGAGGAATGGTTGGTGAAGAAAGGAAGAGGAATTGACAAGTTGTCGCTTCCCCAGCCATGGGCAAATGTCGCCCTTTACCTCATTAAGTATATCACCTGTGAGGGAAGGGAAACAATTGTATTCAATTACCACTTCCCGTTGTTAAATCACCTCCGACATCGATAGATGATAAACCTCCTATACTTTTTGTTGGAGAATATCAGGCATATGGTCGCGGTCGTGAAGATAGTTGCGCATCCAGAGACTTGCATCACAAACCACGGCCTCATCAAGCTAATTGTGCTTGATGTCCTAAGTCACTAGGGCAGGAGCTGGGATGAATTCATGAGAAAGAAGGCTAGGACTACCCGCAAGAAGTGAGCTAGGATGTCTGAGGAAGCTTTCGCGGAAACCAAGGAGCAGCCCCAACCCTCAAAAGTAAGGGTTGGAAAGAGACCAGTTGATGGAACATTGGTGATAAGTGGCCAAAATAGAGAGTAAGGGTTAGTGGGCACCCATAGTCCCCATACATGTCTAAGAAGAACAAGGAGGCAGCGAGGTAGGAAGATGAAGAGCAGGCACGGCTGGAGGAACCTTCCTCACCATGTAAGAATGAGACCCAATCCTTGTTGCTTAAAATTGAAGAAAGAGAAAATGAAAAGTTAAGGAAGAAGTTAGCAGAGGATAAGGTAGAGGAAAGGGCCTCGGGGTTAGATACTTTTGATGAGGTTGTAGATAGTGTAGGGGAGGAAAATGTTCTGGGTTCTATGTGCACGACCTGTGCTAAGGAGCTAGTGGCAACAAGGTATAAAGTATGTGCAGTGGACACCGTTTCAAGGGAAACACAAACTGAGTATTGGGAAGTTTGCCCACAAAAACCTGTTGAAGACACTGTTGTTACACAATAACCAACAGTTGAGATAGAGCATTCCATAGAGAGTAATTTCGTAGATGATACACAGGAACCCTTGGATGACACTGCTGTTACACAAGAACCAACACTGGAAACAAAAGCTAACCAAGGGGAAAATGATACACAAGAACCTGTGGATGACTCTACTATTACACAAGAACTAGCAGTGGAAGCAGAAGCTAACCAAGAAGAAAAAGTAGTTGTTACACAAGAACCCGTAGCTAAAATGGAGTAGTTTCACCCTTGGGAGGCTGTTACACGTTCAATTGTTAGTGCATGTGGGGGAACACTGGGTAGTGATGAAGGATGGTGTTCTAAAAGAATGTTGTTGATACCAGAGTTACAAAAATGGAAGCAGGAGGCGCTCTCTCTGCAAGAGGGAACAATATCCCTCAAGGCACATACGAAGATGATGAATTCAATCAGGGAGAAATGGTTAAAGGAAGAATGGGCGAGATAATGGGAAGAGCAGATGCATAAGTAAGATATGAAGAAGAAAGACGAACAACTGTAGTTGTTACAACGACATGTTCTGCATCTAACAAATGATAAGACAAAGCTTCATGATCTTGCCTTGAACCTGCTAGGCTACAAGAGGACTTCCCCATCATATCCAGTGTTCCTATGGGAACGTTATTATTTGTTTTAGTTAAAAGCAGTCTTTGAAAACAAACCTTATTTGGGTTCTTCTACCATACTCTTCTTGAAATTTGTTGTGCTTGTGATTTTGATGAACAAAGCTTACTTTGTGAGTTGTTTTTGCATAATATGATGTGTGAATATGTTAGTACAAATATGGTGGCAAGTGTTTTCTCTTATATGGGGGATTTGTAGTTGCGAGCCTTCATTTCTTTTATGAGTAATCAAATCGAATGGCATCTATCCATGAAGTCAGCTGAGACCAATGAAGAAATGGCAACATTATGGATCAGAGAAGAACCAGGAATGGTTTATGAATTGAGATGTGAGTTCAAGTTGTTCCTGAGTACCCTAGGAAGCAAGGAACAATCAACCATTGATATAAAAAGGATTGTGGGGATTTGCCTCAATCTTTATGCACAAATGAAAAGTCGAGCACTAATAGGGTTCCTTAAGCGCACTGAGGCCCGTAGTGTTGGATTAGAAGAAGGAGATCCTTTTGAGTTCAAGAATTTTGTGGTTGCTGTTACACGAGTACCAAAATATGCCTGAGTGGTGCAAACATTGGGAGCCTTCTGGATCAAACTTAGATTCAAATATCCTCTGATTTGGTTATGGGTGGAAGAATACTAGTCGTATTACCACTTGTATGACTATGAAGAAGTATACTGACTGCGATAGTTGATGGCTACTCAGGGATACAGGTCTCCCGATGAAGGCATTGCTGGTGCCTATAATTTTATAGACTTGCATCGGAGGTATAATAGAAGAAATTGAGGTTTTGCATGAGGACATGCAATTGCTTAAGTTGGGGGGAGATGTTGGGTGTAGTTTTTATGCCTGTTTCCTATACTTTCTTTCCCCAGTTTTGATCATTTTTCCCTCCAGGCCAACAAAACTTTACATGCCAATCGCATTTTCCTTATTATGAATAGCCTATTTTTCCATCATGTTATTTTTCCCTTTTTTCTAAATATAACAATACAATATTCATTTTTATGGTTAACTGGGGTAAGCACTGGAGAAGTATTTTGGATCCTCCTTTTTTTTAGGTGTTTCTTGCGAGAACGAGGTTATGGAATGAACAACCACGTTGATTAGTCTAAGAGAAGGATGGAACAGATTGTTGTTACACTCTGTGTGCTGTTATAGATCTTGTTGTTACACCATGATGTTGTTATAGGTTACCATTGTTACACCTCAGGTGACGTTACAAGGTTGTTGTTACAGAGTGATTTTTGTTACATCCCAAACCGTCATTTGACCGTAATATGTTGTTACACCGTAGCTGGAAAAGTCGTGGGTACTATTCCATGCAACAGTTATTGGAAGTTATGAATTGTTCATTTAGGAAGTGACAGATCCAAGCGCTTGTGATCTTAACCAATGTATTTTAATAACATTCATATTTAGTAACTGGTTATAACGATTTCTATTTTATGATCAGCATGAGAATCATGAGATTTTCATGACTGATCTGTTCCTAATTTTTGGGTATGTAATTTCTATAAGACAACCTTAATCCCGCAGGCACGGGGGGACAACATAGAGAGTTCTTTTATTTTTATCTTGTAACTTCTAATTGTTTTTAATATCAAGGACATTGTGGTGATGTTGTTGGTGTTTTTAAGTTGTTTCTTTAACTAATCTCGTGTTCATACTTGTGCCCCTGCTAGGGAGGAAGGGCCCTCCTCTTTAGCAGGGACTGCAATGGTAGAGTAGCTGTATATTATTGTTTCTCTCTTTTATTGTTTGTATGGTTTTCTGCTGTCTCTATATAATTTGTAGAATATATCTCCTTGAATTCCATAATTATGTTATGTTGTTACATCAATTTGATTAGCAGTATGGTAGTTGACCAACTGGTGTAGTTATCAGTACAGTGTGTGGCACATCTTTGCTCTGGTAATTGTGAAGTGTGATTTCATTTCTGTAGAGTGTTTTAATTTCTGCATGAATGATTTAGTTTTTGAAATTGATTCAACGACATTCTTTATTTTTTTCTATTTTCACTCTTGGCTATAGTGTATCGGCATAGATAGTGCAAACTCCATTGAAATAACAGATTTACCCTGGGTTGAAAATTAAATGGTTGCAGTCTTGGTCAATTACGATTGATTAAAACAACACTATAGGGAGGTTGTTGGATCTAACAAAAGATTTAGATTAAATGAAAATTTGAGAGACACTAAAGATTCATAAAATGAGTTGAAGAAAATGCCCGAGAAAGAGAAAACCAAGTTCCAATGTGATCACTACTTTACAACCTCTATTTAAACTAGAAGCAAAGGTAGTCATAAAATCCTATGAAAGTGAGATTTATGCCATTAATTTGAATCATTGGTTGCAACAATTAGAAGTGCACTTCAACTTCCACAATATAGATGAAGAATGGAACATTTCATTTTCCCTATTGAAACCAGAGGACCATGAAAAAACTTGGTGGGAAAGCCACACACAGACACTTAGGTAGCAGGGTGATCTATTAGTAACTAAGTGCGAAGAGTTTAAAACCGCCAGAGTCCCAATTTTACCCTATTTGGTATGTGGAGGACCAATGTATCCATTGGAGCAAAGGCATGGATGGTGTGTGCAAAAGTATGCCGCCAAAATCAAAACAATGACAATAGATGCAATGATGGATTGTGAAAAAGTACACCACCAAAATGAAAACAATGATAATTATGTTGGGTGCATTTCCCAAAATCCTACATGTTATCAACCAAGCTAGTGGGGGTCAAGCTGTGTCAACCCTTCAACTCGGTGTAACTATTTAAAACCAGCTTTTGATTGGAAGTTAGCCCTTCCAATCTGAGAGGGCTCTCTCAATAATTTTTAGAATTCAGATGGCTAACTCTGGTTTTCTATTTTGATATTTCGAGTGAAAGAGTGTGAGGGTAGCCACCATTGGGCATGGATTCAGTCAAAGAAAAACAACAACAAACAACCCATTGTTTATGGAAGCTGAGACAATCTTTGGTTTCCTAAGGTGGATAAAGGCATCATAGTAATCATAGTAAATTGAAGGAAGTTGGAGTTGTTTGACAGATTTCCAAGTAATCAATAAAATATAACACTAATGAACATTCACAGTAATCACAACAAATTGAAAGAAGTTGGAGCAATACATGAATTCCAAGTAATCAATAAGCTTTGAAAACTAACAACTAGGAAAGGAGCATGATAGGATGAGTCTTAAACCAAATGAGTCTCAGGTCAAAACAAATTTGTTGAAAATGTATTTCCGTTAACTAAAAACGTGTACAATAGTGGTTCTCCCCACATCAATCTCCCCCTGTGGAGAGTCGAAAGTATACATATTTATAGAGAAAGGTCTCCCATTACATATCTACCACTTGGGCTAGATCCAATCTACCACTACAAGATCTATTCTCCAATTGATAAAACACTGAGCTTCTAAGGGATTTCTGTTATAACAAAGTTCGAATACAGGAAGTCTGTATGCGCTGTTACAATAATTAAGAAAACTATTTTAGTGTGGCACTGTATCTGTGGAAATCCATACATCTAGCTCCTTGAATATTGCTGTGTTGTTTCTAGGTGTTTATCCTACTGGTAGGCGTGTTGTGAGTGCCATTACTGTCCCACTGTGTCTCGTGCCCTGTTTTCTTTGTGTTCTTTTAAATAACCATGTTGCCCCTGTGTATCATTGCCTCTTTTCTCCGCTCTATTTAATAACCATGCCGCTGAAGAAAATCCGAGAAATACTCTCGCTATCTCGTGGAGTGGAAGCAGAGTGAATTGCTGATCTGATCTGTTGATACATGCTTTTGGTTATCACAATCGCAACACAGGAGGAGGAGCCTTAACACTGATTTAATAGTGAATTTCCAATAAGTCGGACCTTACAGTTTATAGGATGCAACACATAAAAAAATCACATCCGAGGAGGGTCTTGCACATCACAATCAGCATGTGGGAAGAACCTTTGGCAGTGCGGGACTAAGACTGTGCGATTGTCGATTGCAATATTGCAATCGGCTGGCGGAAGACTTATTGCAATCGATGGATGGAGGAAGGTCTTACAATGTCACAATAGGCGAAGGGTGGATTGCGAGGCGATATCACAATGAGGGAACGAGTGCTATCGCAATCGATGATAGAATGGATATCGGAACTATTGCAATTGGCGATATCAGAGCTATCAGAATCGATGAGGGGAGTGATAATGGGGTTTGTGATATGCGCTATCATAATCGGGACATCAGAGAGATTTTCGATATTGCAATCGGCGGCAAGCCTACGATATTGCGATATACAATATCGCAATCACAAGCAGAGGTGTTATAAAGGAAGGGAAGGGAAGGGTCGATGCGATATATGAAACGTGGCCTGCGGGTCCCAAATTTTAAAATGGTGATGAGATGTTTATATATATAATGCGATATATATATATATATATATATATATATATATATATATATATATAAAAGGTTTGTGGCTAGAGTTATATGATACAATGGGTTTTGTAGCTAGAGTTAGTATTACACAAAAAATGGAATGCAACTAGATTTTAACAAATGGAAGTGGAATATGGGTTTCGGCTAGAGTTTAAATGCGGATGAATGTAGTTAGAGTAGGAATGGGTATGCGTCTAGAGATGGGTTAATGGGTAATGAATGGAAATGGGTAAGGGTTATAAAAACAAAGGATGAAATGGGATGGGTTTTAGAGAATATTGGAATTTCTCCAAAATAGTTAGAATATACCTATCCTTCCTTCTTTGATCTTCAAGTGCAAAGCACAACAACCTCTTTCAGTAAAACAATAGATAGATGAAAATATCAGTGGTGGAAAACCTTAACTAATAAAACTAAAATTTATTTTAGTGAGTTATCATGGATAACATCAGCTCTAATGGGGATGTTGTGCCCCTTTGGTGCAGCAAATAACCAACAGACCAGTTTCCTGACCATTAGGCTGATCCCAATATGAAGACTACATTCAAATCCACTTCACCAAACTGAAAAGAAAACTACAAACCAAATGAAAACTGACAATTGCAAAATATAACCTAAAGCTGAAGGAAATAGTTGCCCAACAAGCTTCTTTATGTACCTACTCTAATATTTGAAAATCCACTTGCTTAATTTAAGCAATATGAAACCTCCAGTACAACCAGTCAAAGAGTAGATTCAACACTAAGGTTCCTTGATTGTATTTAAGTGGACCATCAATGGGCAACTCAAAATAAAAATTGAATCTATCACTTGAACTTATAAATGAAAAAAACCACAGCTTCACTAATGATTGTAATAGACTTATCAAAGGATCTTGATAATAATGAAAAATCACCTTTTCTTGATGAATAATACCATGAATAATGAATCCATCCATAGTTGATAGTCTCTACTGTCCTATGTCTTCAATTTCAAGAGCATCATCAAATAAAAAGGCAATAATAGATTTCTTTTCCCTTCCATGTAAATCAACAAAAACATCCATGCATCCTTGAACATATTCAAAAATGACATCCATATTGTGTGTATCAAAACTACTATTTTGCTTATCAAACAAATCAGATATAACCTTTGGTAGTTTTGCTTGAGAAATGTCATCTTGAGTTTGAACACTAACAACTTCTATACAAACAACTTTATGCATATCATCAATGTCATTTTTATGATCCTCAAATAGGGTAGGTAAAACCTGTATATCCAGCTCTTCATGTAACTCATGTTTACCTAAAAGTGAACTATCATGCATTTCAACTGAAACAACATCATTATGATCTTCAATGAAAAAAATTCTTGTCTAGGTAGACAACTTTCTTCACATATTACCTCACTTTTTAGAATTTCCATGCATGTATTTTTAACAACCTGATCTCATACCTTTGACTGCATATAGATTGATAGGGCTGCAAATCTTCATGGATTTAATGAACTATGACTTGATTGTCAAATTGTTGATCTATTTCATCTTTAACTAAAGAAAAGACATCTTCTTGTTGGAAAACTTCTTGATCATCATGACAAATAGATTGAGAAGAAAATTCATAAAGTGTCACTAACATCTCTTCATCATCCATACATTCTACATCATCATCAATACAATTGAGATATTGAATGAAACCTTTCCAAACATTACAACAATCTTGAAACAATGATGATGAAAGATGAGACTTCCCATAATGTTCAAAAAATATTCTATGGAAATCTTTAAGAGAACACAAGCTTCCTGATGGCAACCCTTCATACCATACTCTAGATTTGTCTTCAAGGGTAGCCATAAACATCTTCATGAGACAATCCTCAAGAAACTCAACGCTCAGTCTACATACATGTATATGGAATTTAACCAAATGTAAACCAACATCATCTTCCTTTTCATCTTTGAACATGGGAAGATGAGTTGACCAATCAACACAAGGCATAGGATTTGGAAAACCATGGATGTGAGACTGATCCATAGGAGCATACCTGACATTTCTTCTTGTAGTAGAACTCATCTTGGAATTTCTTCAAGCTACTGATCTGTAAGCAGTGGAGTCACCATGAAGCTTTGATCTTCAGTGTCCTTTAAGAGTGGAGTCACTAGGGTAATACCAAAACTTTCAGAAAGTTTTGATTTCCTGCTACCCCCAAGAATCATAAAGAAGAGATTCAAAGATAATCTTGGAAAAGGAGCTTTTCATCTCCCGGAAGATGCACCAAAATGTTATCAACTGGGCTGGTGGGGGTCAGGCTGTGACAACCCTTCAACCTGGTGTAACTATTTCAAACCATCTTTTGACTGGAAGTTAGCCCTTCCAATCTGAGAGGGCTCTCTCAATATTTTTTAGAATGCATATGGCTAACTCTGGTTTTCTATTTTGATATTTCGGGTGAAAGAGTTTGAGGGTAGCCACCATTGGGCATGGAGTTAGTCAAATAAAAAAAACAACAAACAACACACAGTTTATAGAAGCTGAGGCAATATTTGGTTTCCTAAGGTAGATAAATGCATCACGTTAATCATAGTAAATTGAAGGAAGTTGGAGCTGTTTGAGAGATTTCCAAGTAATCAATAAACTATAACACTAATGGACATTCACAGTAATCACAACAAATTGAAAGAAGTTGGAGCAATACAACATTGAATTCCAAGTAATCAATAAGCTGTGAAAACTAATAACTAATAAAGGAGCATGATAGGATGAGACTGAAACTAAATGAATCTCAGGTCAAAATAGTGTTGCTGCAACTGTATTTCTATTAACTAAAAACATGTACAACAGTGGTTCTCCCCACGTCAATCTCCCCCTGTGGAGAGTCGAAAGTCTACATATTTATAGAGAAAGGTATCCCATTACATATCTGCCACTTGGGATAGATCCAATCTACCTCTACGATATCAGTTCTATTTGATTAATAAAACACTGATATTTCTAAGGGATTTATGTTATAACAAAGTTCGAATACAAAATGGAAGTCTATATGAACTATTACAATAATTAAGAAAACTGTTGTAGTGTGGCACTGTATCTTTGGAAATCCATATATCTAGCCCCTTGAATCTTGATGTGTTGTTTCTGGGCGTTTATCTTGCTGGTAGGCATGTTATGAGTACCATTACTGTCCCACTGTGTCTCGTGCCTTGTTTTCTCTGCTCTATTTAATAACTATGTCGTTGAACAAAAGCTGAGAAATACTCTCGTTGTTTAGTGGAGTGGAAGCGAAATGAAGTGTTGATCTGAGCTGTTGATTCGTGCTTGTGGTTATCGTAATTGCAACATAGGAGGAGGAGCCTTAAGACTGATTTAATAGTGAATTTCCAATAAGCAGAACCTGACGGTTTATAGGATACAACACATAAAAAAATCGCATCCGGGGAGGGTCTTGCACATCACAATCAGCAGGTGGGAAGAACCTTTGGTGGAGCCGGACTAAGACTGTGCAATCGTCGATTGTGATATTGCAATTGGCGGGTGGAAGAATTATAACAATTGGTAGATGGAGGAAGGTCTTACAATATCGCAATCGACGAAGGGTAGATTGTGATGCGATATATCGGTGAACGGGTGTTATCGCAATCGGCGACGGAATGGAAATTGGAACTATCACAAATGGTGATATCGGCGCTATCAGAATTGATGAGGGGAGTGATAACGAGGTTTGCGATAATTGATATCGATGATTATGCGATATTGCGATCGGGACATCGAAGAGGTTTGTGATATTGCGATCAGGGCGAGCCTACAATATTGCGATATACAATATCGCAATCACAAGAGGAGGAGGGACATAGGTGGAGGTGTTATGAAGAAAGGGAAGGGCCGATGCGATATATGAAACATGGCCTGTGGGTCCCAACTTTTAAAAGGGCGGTGAGATATATATAATGCTATATATATATATATATATATATATATATATATATATATATATATATATATATATATATATATATATATATATATATATATATATATATATCTATAAAGGGTTTGCGGCTAGAGTTATATGATATATTGGGTCTTTTGGCTAGAGTTAGTATTACACAAAAATGGAATACAACTAGATTTTAACAAAGGAAAGTGGAATATGGGTTTCGGCTAGAGTTTAAATGCAGGTGGATGGAATTAGAGTAGGAATGGGTATGCGGCTAGAGTTGGGTTAATGAGTAATGAATTGAAATGGGTTAGAGTTATAAAAACAAAGGATGAAATAGGATGGGTTTTAGAGAATATGGGAATTTCTCCAAAATAGTTAGAATAGACTTGTCCTTCCTTCTTTGATCTTCAAATGCAAAGCACAACAACCACTTTCAGTAAAACAATAGATAGATGAAAATATCAGTGATGGAAAACCTTAACTCATAAAACTAAAATTTATTTTAGTGAGTTATCATGGATAACACTACACATATTTCAAGTATATAAGATATCTACATAACCATCTACAAAAACAAGTGATGTTGTTCAAATCTAAAGTTTGTCGTGAAGACCAGGACCATGAGAAAATACCTCTTTATATTTAAGATTTATCAATAAAAATTATATGCAAGCACAATACTTTGATAACATAAGTTATGAAAAAATACTAATAACTAAATAATTCTTAACAATTTTTTTTATTAAAATACCTAATATATAGAGACACACATTGGGAAGTGCATCCAAAACTAAATCTTAAACACCATGAAAATGATTCCTTACCAATAAAAAATTGTAGGTTAAGTGATAATGGTTCTTTACCATTACGCCATGGTTGAGAGGAGGGTAGTATCCCTTAACCACCCATATAGAGGTCATTATGATGATATCTCTTATATAGAGAATTATATATGGTTTCAATTAAACTATAAAAAAATAAAATTTGAAAAATGGATAATGATAAATTTTCTCACACTTAAAAATGAGTCATGATAAATTTTCATAACATTTCGAAAAAAAGGGTGGAAAGTTCCAATCGTATAAACAAATACCTGTAATAAGAAAAGTACCCAACTAATATGTCAAAAATATTCGTTGATAACCAATGCTTATATGGCCAACTAAGCTGTCAAAAAGGTTCACCCATGGCGAAAGCTTATCATCTTAAGATTATCATAATAATAAATTTATAAATATTGTTATTAGGAAATAAAATTCAATTTTTTTTTACATATTTTTTCAAACAAAATTTTAATGGATAATGTTATGTTCTATATTATTAAGAAGATATATAGTTTTAATAATGATCTCCATGACCGATAATTTATTAATATCATTATGATAAAAAATTATATTCTCTAGAATTAAAATCTCTCTAATGCTTTACAAGTAAACTATATCACTAATTATTTTTTTACCTATGATATATAAAAGAGTTTAAATAAAAAAGTTTTAACTTGAAGTAGCCAAAGAAGAAACATTTATCACCAATTACCTCTTCTACTATGTAGTTAAGCAACTATTCTCTAAGATACAATAAAATCATTTTATTCCTATGTTATAGAAACAATTTTTGCCTATCACCTATGTTTAAAAAAGAATCAACTTGTAAAATTATAAAACAAATATCTTAAAAAAAATATTTTTATGCAATCGATAAGAAGGTATCTTAATCTGCATACCCTAATTTTCTAGGTGTGTTGAGCCTTTTCCATCCCATACATGAAAGTGGAAGTGGAAGTGAGATAACCATATAAACAGGTATTCTCCACCCCGATTCGATAGGTGTGGTGGGTCTTATGCCCCCAATTTGAGTGAGAGAGATAACTCTATAAATGAGGGTGTGCCAATCACCTCAGATAGATAAAATTTTGGTTTGATCTGCAAAATTACATTTTCAATTCTCATATTTCTTAGTGAATGCCCTTTCTAACCCATTATTTTTTTGGCCCATTCTTAATTATTGGTCCATCAAACTTTTCATTCCATATTATTTGATATAATCCATACGTATAAGGTGGTTCGGCTCGCCTGCTACCTTGGTAAAACTCTCTGACCATCTACCCTTAGGAAGGTTCTACAAAAGGTAATTCCTACTCTCCTTACAAGTAGCGTGCTAAATTTTTGACATGGGATATTTAAAATATTTTAGTAGTAAGATGGTTTGACTTCCAGAAGTGCACTTTCTGGGATAAATGGCCATGGGTTCGATTCCCAGTACTGCACGTTATAACTATCTAAATAAATCTGTAACTGTGAAAGGGCAACATATTTGGCGAAAACTATATACCATAACTCACAATCTGAAAACATAACCAAATAGATTTTGATGGCAGTACTCACCATAAATTCGAAGTTGAATAGTACGATCACATTGATTCCTATGGATACTTGAAGACACGATTGCCGTTACACCAAAACCCGCAGGTTTTAGTAAACAGACACATCGCTAGATTTAAGCACATGCCACGAAACACACGGGGAGCGTTGGATTAACACCGCCATTAACTAGGAGCACAACAATCTCCCCCCTCAACGCGAGCCATGTGTGTTTCGAACTTGAGACCTGTTTTGGAGTCACGATTGCCATTACACCAAAACCCACAGGTGTTAGTAAACAAACACATTGCTAGATTTAAGCACATGCTACAAAACACACGGGGAGCGTTGGATTATCCTTCTACACCGCCATTAATGGGGAGCACCACAATCTACCCCCCAACGTGAGCCAGGCGTGTTTCGAACTCGAGATGTTTGGCTCTGATACCACTTGTTGGAGTCATGCTTTCTGTTACACCAAAACCCGTAGGTGTTAGTAAACAGACACATCGCTAGATTTAAGCACATGCCACAAAACACACGGGGAGAGCTGGATTATCCTTCTACACCACCAGTTGTTAGACCAGAGCATACATAACTCATAGTAGATTCATACTCAGAGACTTAGACGGCAATAGTAGAGAATAATTCATAAAGACAGACAAATGGAGAAACCACAAGATTACTCAGTCAAAAACAGTGGAATAGATAAACCAATCACTAGAGAACATAAATCACTTTGCATTACATAACAGGCTTGGGCCTTGGCTTGCTTTCCTTGGCCAGAGAAATTACAAATTTATAGAGGCAGAAGAAGGATATACAATCCTGTATGTGATTCAGATGGAGATCTGGAATGATCTAGAAACTAATGGTGGTGTAGAAGAATCTAGAATCCTGCATGTGATTCTAGAAACTACTGGCGATGTAGAAGGATCTAGAATCCTGCATGAATTTGGCTTCACACTTAACATTATCCCACTTGAAGCCAAATAAGAGTCATCAAGTCACACCGAGTCCTACCATGCCTCTACATAACTCATGTTTATTTCGTGGTAGAATCTTAGTGAGAATATCAGTAGGTTCCTATCTGTATGGATCTTTTCCAAGGATAAAAGTTCTTCCTCCAACACATGCCGGATCCAATGGTACCTTAAGTCAATGTGCTTGGTTTTTGAATGAAATGTTGTGTTTTTCGTCAAGTGAATGGCATTCTAACTATCACAATATAACACATACTTGTCCTGCTTTATTCCTAACTCTCCTAGGAATCGCTGCATCCACAACATCTCTTTACAAGCTTTTGTTGCAGCTATGTACTCTACTTCTGTTGTAGAGAGGGCTACTATTCTTTGTAGCCTTGACACCCACGATACTGCTGCACCTGCAAATGTATACAAATAACCTGTAGTGGACTTTCTGGTATCCATATCTCCAGCCATATCCACATTTGTAAATCCTTCAAGCATAGTCTCATCATGACCAAAACATAAACAATAATGACTAGTACCCTTGAGATACCTCAAAATCCATTTTACTGCTTGCCAATGTTGTTTTCTTGGATTGGCAAGGAACCTACTCATTACTCCCACAAAATATTCAATGTCTTGTTGTGTGCATACCATGGCATACATCAAACTACCAACTGCTGAAGCATAAGGAATCTTGCTCATCTCTTCTTTCTCCTTGTCATCACTAGGACATAATTCAGTACTCAGCTTGAATTGGGCTGCAAGGAGTGTACCAACTGGCTTGGCATCCTTCATATTAAACTTGTCAAGCACCTTCTTGATATATTTTTCTTGTGACAACAACAACCTTTTGTTTTTCTTGTCACGCATAATCCACATGCCCAATATCTGTTGTGCTGGTCCCAAATCGTTCGTTGCAAATTTTCTACCCAAATATTTCTTCAATCTATTGATCTTATTCTTATCATGCCCAACAATCAACATGTCATTCATTAGAGTCATTCTTGGTCTAGTTGCTGCTTTAGACCTAGAATGTGAACAGTTAGATGTAAAAACTGCATTCCTTCATGGTGAATTGGAGGAAGAAATTTATATGGAGTAGCTAGAGGGCTTCATAGAAAAAGGCAAAGAAGGCCTTGTTTGTAGGTTGAAGAAGAGTCTCTATGGTTTGAAACAGGCACCTCGACAATGGTACAAGAAATTTGATTCATTCATGTTGGAACATGGTTTTAAGAGGTTGGAAGCTGACCATTGTGTCTATATCAACAGGAATGATCAAGGAGAGAAATAATTAAAGTTTTAATTTTTAAGTGGAGTTTTTGTGTTTTGGGGTGTGAATTTGATTGAAAATGGAGACAACAGTTACAGATATGGAGAAGTTGAGCGGGGCTAATTTTTCCCTATGGAGATAAAAAATGGAGGATATACTGATTTTAAAGGATCAGTATTTGCCGATTGAGGGCACAACAAAGAAACCCTCATTGATGACAAATGAAGAGTGGAATAAGCTAGATAGAAAGGCGATTGCAACAATCTGCCAATATTTAGCAAAGAATGTTTATTTCAATGTGTCTGGAGAAAAGACGGCTGAAGGATTATGGAAAAGCTCCATGATCTATATGAGAAGAACACAACATCAAACAAAGTGTTCTTGATGAAGAAGCTTTATAATCTCAAAATGAAGGAGGGTGCTTCAATTGCTGAGCACTTGAATGCATTTAATATTATTACTAATCAACTTGCCTCTGTTAAAATCATTTTAGATGATGAAATTAGAGCCATATTGCAGATGTGTTCTATGCTAGACAGCTGGGAAAATTTAATTGTAGTTATGAGCACTTCAACAACTGTAGGGATCCTAAAGTTTGATGATGTCAGCAATAGTTTAATGAATGAGGAACTGCGACGTAAGTCAATTGCGGAAACTAGGGAGGAGAGGCTCTAGCTCTAGCTGATCGTGGTAGGAAAATGGATTGAGGCCAGAAAGGGAAATCAAGATCGAGAGGCTGATCAAAATCAAGGAGAGGTAGAATCATCTACTTTCATCGTGACAAACCCAAGCACATGAAGAAAGAATGTCGATTCTAGAAGAAAGGACAAAGGGATCAAAGACCATCTAATACAAATCACAAGTCATCCAACACAAATGAAGGTGAGGCTACTGCTGTAGCCACAGATGGTGATGTGTTGTTTACTGTTTCAGTAGAGGATGCATGCGTATATACATCTAGCAGTAACTTTGATTGGATCCTTGACTCTGGGGCATCTCACCATGTAACCCCATGCAAAGATAGTTTTGTTTCATATAATCCTGGTGATTATGGTAGAGTGCATTTGGGGAATAATCATTTTTGCAATATTGTTGGAGTGTGAGATGTCCAGATCAAGATGAAAGATGGACAAAATATATTGTTGAAATAGGTCAGGCATGTACCAAAAATGCGCATGAGTTTAATCTTTATGGGACGAATGGATGATGAAGGTTATTCGACAAGCTTTGGAAAAGGAGGCTGGAAAATTAGCAAAGGTGCAATGGTCGTGGCCAAAGGACCTAAGACATGAACATTATACACATTGAAGACACTGATAAGAAAATCAGATTTCGTTGCTGTCACAAAAGAAGGAAATTCAGCAGATCTGTGGCATAAGCATTTGGGTCACATGAGCGAGAAGGGCTTAAAAATCCTTGTTGGTAAAAATTTATTGCCAGGTTTGAAATCCTACAATCTTGATCTTTGTGAGCATTGTATATATGGTAGACAAAGAAGGGTTTCATTCCTTAGAGGTGGCCATGAAAGAAAGAAAAATGTGTTAGAATTGGTATACTTAGATGTGTTTGGGCCTGTTAACATCAAATCATTAGGAGGAGCATCATATTTTGTAACATTTATAGATGATGCATCCAGGAAGGTTTGGGCATATCCTATGAAAAATAAAAGTGAAGTGTTTGGAATATTTCAAAAATTCCATGTTGTTGTTGAAAGAGAGACTAACAAATTGCTGAAGTGTTTAAGAACAAATAATGGTGGAGAATATTGCTCAAATTAATTTAAGGAATATTGTAATAGGTTTGGCATAAAGCAGGAGAAGACTGTGCCTGGTACTCCTCAACGGAATGGTGTCACAGAAAGGATGAATTGCACCATTATGGAAAAGGTGTGAAGTATGTTGTCCAATTCCGGTTTGGAGAAGAATTTTTGGGCTGAAGCAGTCAAGACCGCTTGCTACCTCATAAATAGATCTCCAACTACAACTTTGGATGGCGGTATCCCTGAAGAAGTTTGGACTGGTAAGAATTTGAATTATTCTCACTTGAAAATCTTTGGATGTGAAGAATTCGTACACATTCCCAAAGAAAATAGACCTAATCTAGATGATAAATCTATGAAATGCATTTTTTTGGGATATGCGGATGAAGATTTTGGTTATCGTTTATGGGATCTAGTCAAACATAAAATTATTAGAAGAAGGGATGTTATATTTAATGAGTCAGAAATTTTCAAGAGGACTATAAAGCTTGTAAAGCTTTTTCCCAAAAAGCTTGTAAAGCTGAGTAAAGTGAAGAATGGAAGAAGAAATGAACTCTATGCTGGAAAATAAAACTTGGGAGTTGGTAAACTCCCAAAAGGTAGAAAGGCTCTACAAAACAAATGGGTGTACAGGATTAAGCATGAAGGTGACGAAAAGAAGGAGAGGTATAAAGCAAGGTTGGTGGTGAAAGGTTTTTCCCAAAAAGAAGGTATTGACTTCACTGAAATTTTCTCACCTGTTGTTAAAATGTCATCCATTAGAGTCATTCTTGGTCTAGTCGCTGCTTTAGACCTAGAATGTGAACAATTAGATGTAAAAACTGATTTCCTTCATGGTGAATTGGAGGAAGAAATTTATATGGAGCAGCTAGAAGGCTTCATAGAAAAAGGCAAAGAAAGCCTTGTTTGTAGGTTGAAGAAGAGTCTCTATGGGTTGAAACAGGCACCTCGACAATGGTACAAGAAATTTGATTCATTCATGTTGGAACATGGTTTTCAGAGGTTGGAAGCTGCCCATTGTGTCTATATCAAGAGGTATGATCAAGGAAAGTATATCATATTATTGTTATATGTGGATGACATGTTGATTGTTGGGCATGATAAGAATAAGATCAATAGGTTGAAGAAAGATTTGGGTAGCAAATTTGCAATGAAGGATTTGGGACCAACACAACAGATATTGGGCATGCGTATTATGCATGACAAGAAAAACCAAAGGTTGTGGCTGTCACAAGAAAAATATATCAAGAAGGTGCTTGACAGGTTTAATACAAAGGATGCCAAGCTAGTTGGTACACCCCTTGCAGCCCACTTCAAGTTGAGTACTGAATTATGTCCTAGTGATGACAAGGCGAAGGAAGAGATGAGCAGGATTCCTTATGCTTCAGCAGTTAGCAGTTTGATGTATGCCATGGTATGCACACGACCAGACATTGCATATTCAGTGGGAGTAGTGAGTAGGTTCCTTGCCAATCCAGGAAAACAACATTGGCAAGCAGTAAAATGGATTTTGAGGTATCCCAAGGGTACTAGTCATTATTGTTTATGTTTTGGTCATAATGAGACTGTGCTTGAAGGATTTACAGATGCGGATATGGCTGGAGATATGGATACGAGAAAGTCCACTACAGGTTATTTGTATACATTTGCAGGTGCAACAGTATCTTAGGTGTCAAGGCTATAGAGAATAGTAGGCCTCTCTACAACAGAAGCAATGTACATAACTGCAACAAAAGCTTGTAAAGAGATGTTGTGGATGCAGTGATTCCTAGGAGAGATAGAATAAAGCAGGACAAGTATGTGTTATATTGTGATAGTCAGAGTGCCATTCACTTGGCGAAAAACCCAACATTTCATTCAAAAACCAAGCACATTGACTTAAGGTACCATTGGATCTGGCATGTGTTGGAGGAAGAACAATTATCCTTGGAAAAGATCCATACAGATAAGAACCTTGCTGATATGCTCTCTAAGATTCTACCACAAAATAAACATGAGCTATGTAGAGGCATTGCAGGACTCGGTGTGACTTGATTCATATTTGGCTTCAAGTGGGAGAATGTTAAGTGTGAAGCCAAATTCATGCAGGATTCTAGATCCTTCTACACCGCCATTAGTTTCTAGATCTTTCTAGATCTCCACACCGCCATTAGTTTCTAGATCACTCCAGATCTCCATCTGAATCACATACAGGAATCTAGACCCTTCTTCTACCTCTATAAATTTGTAATTTCTCTGGCTAAGGAAAGCAAGCCAAGGCCCAAGCTTGTTATGTAATGCAAAGTGATTTCTCTTCTCCAGTGATTGTTTTATCTATTCTGCTGTTTCTGATTGAGTAATCTTGTTGTTTCTCCATTTGTCTGTCTCTGTGAATTATTCTCTGCTATTGCCATCTAAGTCTCTAAGTATGAATCCACTGTGAGTTATGTATGCTCCGGTATAACAATACTACGGCCAATTGAAGGCTGCTCAGTTGGCCTGTAAAGATGAGTGTAACGGACCCGACCGCATATTCGCATATTGTGGCGATTACAACAGGCCCTGCAATAGCCCACGGTTTTTTAGATTCAATACCACTCTCCCTCGCAAACTGTGGTAAGGTTTATTTACTATTATAAGTTTTGGAGTAATTTTGTAAGTATTTTTTATTTTATATATAAAAATTTAAGTGGCTTTTAGTGAGATTTTTTGAAAAAAAAATTGATGGGTTATTTTAGACTGATTTTTCTAACATTTGGCAAGAATTTATTGAAATCACAAACTTGATGGGTAACCTAGTGCCCTAGGGATTTTTGATCCATATATACAATCAGAAAACAAATTCTATAAAAAAATTACACTAAAAACAATTCCATAAAAATTTATCATCTAACCACACTAATTTATGATTCCAATAAATTTCTCTTAATTTCATTTAACTAATCAAAATATATAACAAATACACTACACCTTTCTTATCTTAAATTTATTATTATGAAAATATGAAATTTAATATTTTTTTTATTATTGTAAATTATAAATTATTATTATTATTTTAAATTTTTAGTTTCTAAGACATTTTTGTGTGGGGTTTTGATTGTCTAAGGGTCTGTTTTTATATTTTCATCCTAATAAGTTTAAGGATTTGAGCTTGAAGGAAGATTTGAATACCAATAAAAAAGAATGGGAAATTTACCTTTGTTAACTCGGAAACATAGAAGTTAAGTGAACACGATGATATTTCATTCAGTGTATAATCATTTGAAATTGATCAATTTATTAATATAGAAATATAGAAGTTAGGTGACCATGAAAATGTGGATTTTACAATCGTTTGAGTTTGATTAATTCATTAACATGGAAACATAAAAGTTAGGTGAGCAATACCATTAACATGGAAGTAATTAGAATAATATTTTATTGTATAATTATTGAGTTTAAATCAATTATATATATATATATTTAGGTAAAATGTTAAATTGTATATAAATATTATTTAAAGTATATGATTTACATGATTTTGATAGAGGTAATAAACTCAATACGAATTAAAAAAAATATTGATTTTGTTTATATATATATATATATATTTTTTTTTTCCGTGGAAAAATCATAATTTTATTTATATTGAGCAAAATTACATGTTGTAGATGTTGAAATAGCATATGTTTTATAAAACTTGTCTTGATATAACAAGATCTAAAAACCAATAAATTAATGACTATCTATGCTTTTCTACCTTTCTTTTTTTCCACTTTCTGCCAACCTCCAGTGTTGGGAGTGGATGTTACAATAGACATTTGAGCCTCTGTGGTAGCAGTTGGGGTTTCTTTGTCAGAATCTGAACTTACTATAGAGTGTGCTCGCTTGCTGCCACCAATTTCTTGACTTGGAATGTGTTGCTCACTTTGCTGATGTGGAATGGTTGTCCTTGGAACTAATGCAAAGCAGTTCTGATTTTCGTCATTTTGTGAGTTGAATAGGGTGCTTTGTTCGTTGGGATTTGAGTTATTTCTTGGGTATTCTACTTCTTGGAATATGTTGTTTGTGGTAGTTTTTGTGTTTTCTTCCTCTTCTATGTCATATGTCGGAGTGGTTGAAAACTGCCATCCTTTCGGCTTTGGTGGTTGTCTTCTTTTCCTATCTTTTTTTTTTGTGGGCATGCGCTTTGTAGATGACCAGTTTGACGACAAATGCGACATCTGAAGGAAGTGTTTTCATAATCAAGTGGCTGGGACCATTGCTTTTCATTGTTAAGTAAGAGGATGCGGTCTAGTAAACCTTGACTGAGATCAACCTCCACACAGATCTTGGAAAAAGTGTAGATGTCCTTGCTAAGGCATTCGCTGTCTACTTTTAAGAATTTCCCCAGAGCATTGCCAATGCCTACTAATACTTTGATGTGCCAAAAGTGCAGAGGTAGGTTATATAGTTTTACCCACACAAGCATTTTGTAAACCACCATGGTGTTTGGGTCAAATTCTGGAAACCATGATGTCATGAAAAGGCCAGCATTACTCCATAACCATGGTCCCTCGTTCAATGCATATCCCTTGTCATTGACTGAGTAGAATTTGACAATGAAAAATCCTTTTGAGTAGAGGTGTATATCACAGTTTTCTGTCCATATGGAGTAAATCCATTGACTAAGGGCTTCTGGTTTAGGCCAAAACTGATTAAACTTGCATATCACTGCTTCAGATAAATAATCATCATGTATTTCATTTACCTCAGGTATAACAATCTATAATGCAGGGTTCTCAGTTGTCTGCTTGACGATGTAGGTACTGGGAGTTGTGGCTTGTTGTTTTGTTTGTATTTGAGGTCCCATCTTCCCTTTTACTGCATCTTTGAAGGCACGGGGCCTTCACTCAATGAACCTCTAACATAGCGTGTGCGTTCGTGACATACTAAAAAATACCTTTAATTTGACTACATATTGTAAAATACCTCTAAAAATCACATTATTTAACCCCCTACCAATACAAACCCAACACACCTTCCCAATTTAAAAAACCCCTACTTTCACTAGATATTGTAGGTTTCCATTTTTTCATTACCATTTTTTATACCCCTTTATACTTTTTCAGTAAATTTGAGCTTCAAATTTTATACCTGCCAATATAAAAACCCTTTACCCCCTATTATATGCTCAATATATTGTGTCATTTTCCCCTCAATATATCTCCCCCAATATGAGCTCACGTGGTATGGTATTTCTCTCCCAGTGAAGCCCCCGTGTTTGAAGGAAACAGGTCCTTTGGAGCTTGTGCCGGAGCAGCCTCCACGGAGTATTGTGTTGAGGTAGAGAGTGGAGTCGTTTCCTATGTCATATTCTTTTAGCTTGTACTCCTCTTGCAATACTTTTCCTACATGGATCAGGAGTTGTTTGTAAGGTGGGATACCCAGCCTTTCTTGTATCCTATGTTTGAGTATTTTTATCTCCTCCAAACTCCCTATCTTGATGCATACTATGTTTCCTTCCATAGATTTGATAAAGAGGGTACTATGTTTACCTTCGAGCATTTTTGATACAGGGGCTTCAAGATCCAATGTTGGGGTGTTTTCCACTTTGTGGTGTTCATGCTCAATCATTAGAGCTTGTTGTTGATTTGGGCCATTTAGTTTTTGAACTCACACTACCCACCAGTGATCGTCATATACCATCCCAAGGTGATCCTTAGCTTGTGGCCTTGTATGCTACTATGCCCTCCTACAATGGTTCGCAGCTACCATTGCTTTGTGAATCTTCATCTTGGCGCCCCATTTTGCATGTTGTCGGAAACTCCCATCTTTAGGCTGAGGAAGAACCCGAAACCATGGGCCATTTGTCAGTAATGTCCTCCTCGAATCTAGATCTATGGCGAGGATCTCTAGTTTGGGAGTATTAGTCCAACCAAAGGAGGTATATATAGTATTTTTCTCTAGATCTGGGGTTTTGTAAGTTATCCCCGTGAATAGAGGTAGATGTAGTCCTTTGGAGATCCAGCTAGTCTTCATAAAATAGGGATCAATCTTCATAAGACAGGGATTAGTGTCTAGGCACCCCCAACTGTGTAGGTTGGGATCCGAAACAACCCTTTTCTTCGCCTCCTCAAGCTCCTCTCCGCCCTGGGGATCCGTCTTCTTAGCCCAGACCTCTATTGCATATTTTCTCTGCCCTAATTTCATCCATCCGTCTGGCTTTTTAGATAACCCAGATTTGTATTTTTCCTCTAGATCCACGGATCTGCAGAGAGGCAACCCAGATCTAGCATATGCTTCTAGATCTGACCAATGCGGCGATAGATCAGTGTGTTGGATGAACCAATTAGATGGTATCTAGTCTTTTTTTGAGACATAACGCAGATCTAGGGAAAAAATGATCTTCTGACATTTTCAATAGTGGTGCCATTTCCCATTAGCTGCAGCTCCCTCCTTCAACCTGCTGTGGAGATTACGAGCTTCCCCCCTACAACCGTGCTTTTGTCCTAGATCTCTGGGGAGAGTAAATGATCCGGCGGCTTGAACAGAAACCCTCGCCATCTCTGCCTTAGATTCTGATCTTGTCATTATTTTTGTGTGATGCATTACTCATTTTTGTTTTTATATTATCTTGGCTTAAATGTTTTTAAAAACTTGGAATATGATTTATATTATTTTTAATTAAAAGATAGAACATAGAACAACAAATTAATTAATCAAAATAAATATATATAACTATCAAATTTTATCTTTTCATAAACTACTATTTAATAATCTAAATGTCATAAAAAAAATCTTTCTTAAAAGGAAATCACTTAAATTTTTAATTTGTGTTTAATTTCTATGATATAAAATCTCATGTTATTTTATAAAAGTGGTAATCTATTGGGAAATCAATCACTAAAATAAAATTGGATATAGTTTTAAATATAAATAAAGATTTGTTTTTAAGTCTATAATTTTCTATTAAGTCATAATGAAGATACATTGTGTGAAGTTTGAATGCAAAGCCTTTCCAGTCTAATTCTATTGGACTTGTTGTCTAGAAGGTAATGACAAAAAGACCATGACAACAACAATAGAAAACTTAAGAACCACAAGAAGATTGCCCAAAGTAACCAAGAAGCTCGAGAATCAAAATACAACCCACAGTCATCTTCAATCAACTAAATTACATGGAGTGGGGTCATCCGTACCGTTACCAAGTGGAAAAAGAGGGCGAAAGGGTTCATGCATGTGCACTTCCATATGTGCCATTCTACCCTCAAGGTGATCCAACTTCTCTTGTACCAACTGATCCACCATATGCCACTGGTTGTGTTGGAGGTCATTGAGAAAAAAAATAAGCTCGTTACGATCATCGTGCTTATCTCGAGCAACTTTCTCCACCAGCATTGTAACTCGTTGAATCTGCGCTTCCAGGGAGTCAAAGGGAGGAGGCTAATCTGCGCTTGTTGGTCCATTCGGTGCCCCAAACCTTGACCCTAAGGACCCACACCCCTATGGGTACACCCACATTGATGATATAGACCACCCTAGGTAACCACCACATTGTGCCCACATAAAGTCTTCCGCCCAATGAACTAGCTACTAGATGAAACCCAAGGTGCCTTCCTATATAACCATCCTAAGCAGAATACATAATGTGAGCCAAGAAACCCATTGGTGAGCCTATGACTTCCTTTTGTTCCCCTACCAAGGCAAATCCAATGACCACCCTCTCTAGACCCCTGCCACCACTAGATACGCTGACCTCTCTAGGCCCTCGAAAATGACAAGTGGCACCCAATCCCCCCATTAGAAACTGAGAACCCATGGTCTACAGGGCCATCGCCTCACTGGCCTGCTAAAGAAGGAATACAACAGAGGTGTAGAGAAAGAGTCGTTGATGGTCCTCCTCTGCCAGCCTCAACCACATCGACAAGCACCAAGAACATGGAAGACATCCTTGGATATGCCATGCGAGACTTAACATAGAACAATTCTTGAATAGAAAAGAAAATTAAACATGTATCTTTCACCTGCATAGAGTTGAGAAGGGGACCCTCGCAGGCAAACACAGAGATAACCTACCCAACCTATAGACCAGAATGTCCCAACTCCACAACCTGACCTTTCCATTATGAACCAGGGTCCCAAATTAAAATGCCTGGAGATACCTCCTCCACAGAATTTAAGCCATTATCATCTGCATTTCTAATATGCTTAGTGTTCTTAGAGTGAAGGACAAGAGATGGTTGTGAAAAATAGCCACCTTGCGCTCCAAGAAAGAAAGCTCCCAATAATGTCTCATGGCTCATTCCCTGAAACCCACATTCATGAATCGTCGTGAACCAAACTATACTTATAATCATGGCTCTATCTCAAACCTTCATAGCCCGCTCTCCAACAATGACTTCCCTGACATGCCTCAACATGTTAATCGTCGCACGTGAGGGGATTAATTTCCCCGTCTTGACGCCTTGTCTCATCCATTATCACCCCCATTGGGAAATATAAATAATGATTGTGAAATATAGTGAAAGAGTTAAAATATTTCAAATAATAACGTTTTTTTTTTTTTTTTTTTTTTTTTTTTTTTTTTTTAATTTTACTAAAAACATATTATATATTCCACAATTTAATTTTATAATTAAATATTTCTATGATATTTTTAAATTAAAAATATATATAAATATAAATATTGAAAATTAATATTTCATTTTTCATATAACATATATAAGAAAATTCCCCAATCGGGGTGGTTGGAGAAGTGGTAAACGAGCTCGGGGTGGCTACCACTCCAATGAATTTACATATTATTAAATATGGGGGTGGCATGCCCTACCCCTAGTGTGAGGCGTGTTAGGGTCACTTCATTGTTTTCATGGAGAGGGGTACTCTAGATGGATTTTGTATCTCGTATGGTTTGAGCGGAGGGAATATGAATCATAAGCACATATTTTTTCTAGTGTGGTTGGGATTTCCCTTCCCCCTATAGTGTTGGGAAATGGGGCATTGCTATGTTGGTTAGCCAAAAATCTAGATTTGGTGGTGGGAATATCTAGTTCTAAATTGGTATGCTAAAGGTAGCATGATGTCTGGGGTCCATGGTGGCAATAGTCCTAAATTTTTTGTAAGGGTTTGGGAGATGATTTCCAGGTTGGAGATGGAGAAGCTGGCACAACAAATATTTTTTGAGCTTGTGTTTTGGATTGGGAGTGGAATTGTGATATGTGTAATTTGGGCTCAACATTGTTGCGTTGCTTTTTCCTAGTGTCAATTCATGGTTTTAAGCATGTAATTTCTTTTTTCTTGCACTACATAACGCTTTCCTTTGTCTCTGTTTCTCTCTAGTATGGTGATGTTCTCACTATAGGGTTTGTGTTGTAACTTGATGCAGTTTTGTGGTTCCTGAGTTGGAAGGCGTGGGTGTTTTGGGAGAGCTATTATATTTCCAAATGTTTTGTTCCTCTACAAAAGAAATTGGGGAATTGTCCTCTTAGTGTTTAGTGTGAGTTGCGAGGTTGGGTTGGAGTCTTTAATTGTTGGCCATTGTTCAGTCAATTTGGGCATGATTATAAGAGGTTGGAATGCTCTTGGATGGAAATTTTAGTGGGGAGGGTAATTTCTCTTGAGCTTCTATTTTTAGCATTCTGCCTGGATGGGAGGTTAAAGGGGCATGAATTTTGGAATTGGTGGTGTTTCACTCCGAGGCATTATGTGGGTTTAGTACCTATGGTAGCAAATATGCTTAGGAAAAATGTGTGTGGTCATTGAGGGGCTAGCGGACGTGGTTGGGCCAGCAGGTCACGTTCCTAGTCACAGGCATATGAGGTGGAAACTACGTATCGCTTAGAAATCCCCCATATTACTTGAGCAAAGATTCATAGACTTGAAACCCATGATGCACAAGAACGACAAGCTTATTCAAACTTAGAGCTCTTAGAGGAGGTGTCCCATTAGATTCCTAACCTTGGTCATACCAAGGGAAGAAGGAACCATTATATGCATTCAGTTACTCTTCATTAACAATTAAAGACTCCACTCGAAAGAGTATTTAAGGAGAAGCATGAGGACAAGAATGATATTATCTCTATTCTCAATGATATTCAACGCAATTAGTGGAAGCACCAAGATTTTCTAGATAGATTAGAAACTCCTTTAGCTCACATATAGATGCATATCCAATGTGAGTTTAAGCCCTCTATGCCACCTGGTACAAATGTGAAGGATCTGGTTCTAATGACATCATCATATTTCTGATTTGGATATTATGTTTAGGTTATATTCATGTTTGCTCTTATGTTCTTTGGCCTTTTGTTTAGTTGTTGTTTCTGATATCGACGTAGAAATTTTGTACTTCTATTATCACTGGTCAATAAATCTAATTATCACATGGCATTTTGACGATGAGCACATCAATGATGTAATCTATTTTTCAAGGCCAATATAATAATTAATTTAAAAAGCATATATAACATAAGAAAATCTAATTTGATTTGAAAGATGGTTTTTTGTTTTTTAATTTTGATAATTAAATATGAAATAAAGGTGATCAAAAAAAGAGAGGATATGTTCTTATCATGTATCGAGGAGATAGATATACTAGCACAACCACATTAGTAAATGTGGTTGATATACGTCGAAGGCTTCATTTGTATCTACCATACAGGCCATTGATAAATATATAATAATATAAATAACATATATTGTTGTACCTATGAGATAATAATGGTCAGCTATTATGCCAGAGCATCTAAGATAAATGTTTTGGGGGTTTTTGTTTTGATTTGGGAGACCAATGAATAAAATAAATATAGAACTTGTTAGTGTCAGTGTTTTCACACTGCCATCAGTGATCAAATTGCTCTTTTGCATTTCATATTAGGTGTCCCATTCTGATGAGTTGCACTCCATTAGGTCATGGATCAACTGATGGTAGGGTTTCATTTCATTTTTCCCTCATGCTCTATACCTGCTGACCTATTTCACATATCTTTTCAGTCATTCATAGTCATTCCAGTTCATTTCATTTATAAAAACCAGTCCTAGGGTTTAGTTTCATTAGGTCTTAGGGTTTTTTGCCATGGTCATTCAAAATGAATAATAATGGTCAGCAGACACATGAGGAGGCTAATAAAGTTTAGAAGATCATAATTTCCTAATTTGTAAGCTAAATAAATCTTTTCAACCTCAAAACTTGTTTTGAGGTAAAACAGAGCATTTGTATTTTATTGTTCCATTTCATGTAATTTGATGTAATTTTGGTTTCTATATGTAATAAATGTTCATATGTTGCTCCTGGTCACTTGGTGACCTTGTCAATTCCTGCCACTACAAAAAGTCAAAGAGATTAGCATCAGTCCACCTGTCAAAAGCCAAAAAGTCAAATGTCAGCAAAACAGAGTATTTCAAGAAAGCAAATAAACATTATAAAGTGGGTTTTGATAAATGAAAAATCAAAGGGTTGAAAATCTATAAAAGGCCATCTATGTCTTATGTCACCTCATTGTTGAAGTTAAATTGCAATGGAGAGCTAAAAACATGATTTTCAGTTGTCATTGAGAAAAAGGAAGCAAGTCACAGTGTTTTTGAAGAAATTTGCAAGCGCTACGCACTTGTCAGTTGGTGATGCGCATTGGATAGGCACTGCGCACCTGGGAGCTTCTGCCAGTGTAAAATTACACTGGCGCTGCGCACCTGTTTGAGGGCATTGCGCACCTATTAAACACTCCCAAAACACTGCTAAATCACTCAAACTCACCTCAAACCACCTCAAATCGCCAAGTTCACCTTCTTTACAAGTAAGTGCATTGATCCTCCTTGCTGAAGAGTGCTCTTGTCTTGTTGGTCTTTCATCCATGAAATCAAAACCCTAGTTTTCACTGTTCACCATAGTTGTTAAAGTCTATTTATTCATTGTGGTTTCACTGTTTATCAAGGTCATTCACTCATCTTTGCTACTATTCATAAACTCCCAAACCCTATACACAAACATACCAAAACCATACTCACTCCCCTTATTCCTTAAATCCCCAAATCCTTCACTCCCTTAATCCCATTCATATCCCCAGTCACCTCACTCATTTTCCTTCTTTTTAAAATCTCTTCATACTCATCATTCATCCACCCTACTCCATTCCTCACTAGCATTTACAGTCATTAAAACCAATGGAGAGGGTCAAGTTTCATCATGAATTGGCCAGGTTATTTGTGACTCATCTGGACAACAATCAAGTAAACCTTACTGGAGTTACATTCACATTATCACCTGCTATTATTTCAGAGGCTACAGGCATTCCAAATATATGTGAACAGTGGAACAAAGGACAATATATTGACAGGGAATACTATGAGCCTTACATTAAGGCTAAATATCATAGCAAAATTAGCAGAGTATGCCCCTTCAAATTCCTAGAGGACAAGTTTGCTCCACTCATGAGGATCATCATCAAGTACTTCACTTGTGAAGGTAGGTTTTCTCGGTTGTATGCCTACCACATTAGATTGATGATGCACTTCACTAGGGTGAGAATGATGAATATCCCCTATTTCATATTTAGAAACTTAAAGAAGATGGCACATCATTTCAAGAAAAAGCCATATCCCCAACAGTTAAACAACATCTACCACTTCTCTGTGATCAAAATAATTGTCTTACATCAGCTAAATCTATTGAATATACCATGGGAGACCTTAATTTCTCATGAGGTGTTCAAAGGCCCTCAGGTATTTTCATCAGTGCATCAAGAGGAAGGTGGACCTTCAGGACATGAACAAGCCAAAGAAGCTGAAACTTTTGGAGTGCCAATGTTTGTGTCATATCAGAGAGGCACTAGGACGCTGGTTGCACCTACTAGGTGACTATTATCTCCACAGGGTGTAGAAGGGGTCTCACCTTCGTCATTAGGCCATAGGCAAATGCTATCTCAACAAGGAGTGGAAGGGGCTTTGTCTTCTTCTTCAGCAAAACAGGTACATGTTGGGCAGCACAGCAAGGGTAAAGGTAGAGGCAAGGGCAAAATGCAGGAGAAAGATCCTAGTGATGAGCATGAGAGGGACTTTGTCCTAGTTGATCATGAGGAGACACAGGGAGTTGATTTCATTGATTTGGAAACTCAAAGTACAAAGGTAACTAAAGACATGATCATCAAAGAGAAAGAGGTCAATATACAAGCCTTGTCAGTTAATTTAGAGAGGGAAAAGTGGATCATCAATTACCTTGAGCAAGAAAACAAGCAATCAACTGACAACCAAGTCCTCATGGAGTTGCAAATGATCAAGGACAACCGATAAAAGGCAAAGAAGGAAAAGGTCAAGATGACCTCCATTGAGCAAGAGATTGAGAATGATCAAGAAACTTGGCTAGAAAGGGTTAACGTACACCTTGAGAAGCTGCTTGAGAAGGCCAATAAAGAAAAGAAGATGCTTCACCACATGGCCTATCACTATATGACCCGGAACGAAATATGCAATATAAGGATGAGGAAGCATAAAGCAAGATTGAGGAAGGCTTTGAGAAGCAAAAAGGACACACATGAAGCAGTCTTGGGAGATTCTACTTTTGAGGGGGAAAATGGCCTCCAAATTCAGAAATTCAAGATGTTCCAGAAACGAAACAGGCATACCTTTCCAACAAGCCATCTTGGGCTCAATTTGGTTAAGGGGAAGGCCCCCAAACCTGGGTTGGAAAAAGCGCTACACATAGGATAAATTTTGCCAGTTTTGCTCAAAAGTCAAAATTTCGCCTAGTTTTTCTACAAGTTGAATTTTGCTCTCATTTTGGATGAATCTATGCATGTAAATGATGCTATGTTATGTAAATTTAATTGTAAAATGACTCTTGAGGGTAGATACATCATTTTGAGGTGGTTTGGGGGTAAATGAATCAATTTCCTTGGTTTTAGAGGCAAGTTGTTCCACTACCTTTATTCCTGTTCTTAGTTTAGATATGGTTGAAACCACCTTCCTTCTCATGTATTCAGCCCCTGATGGCTAGCACAGGTGGTTTGATGCCTATATTATGTACTTTCTTAGTCATTTGTAAAGGTTGGACTCTTGTGGATGCTTTGAGCTACATTGTACATCTCTACAGTAGTTTGGCAAGGAAATAAACCAGGATTTGTAGCTATTTTTGTGGGATTCTTGTGGTAATGTGTTTTTGCATTGTTTCTCCTTCTGTCATTAGTTTTTCTCATGTGTATATGTGCCAAAATCTATTTCATTCTTCTTAACTAAATGAAATCAAGATAGATAGGTAAAATACATTGGTAACAGTGCTCTGCCTTGGGAATACATTTAGTTTTTGATGTTTTCAGCTGTCTAAAGAGGACTCATGATCCTTGTGCCCTCCTCAGCTTCTCACCAGTCTTAGACCTTCCATCTCACTCAACTCCAAGTGCCAAAACACCTACCTACCTCGCCCCAAAGAATACCCTGCATTTCTGACTTGATTTCCCAGACCCAAAGCTGCCCGCTCCATTTGATCCAGCAACAAAACCTTCAAAATCAACCAAAACCCTAGAGCTACTATACCTAGCCTAAAATTCATATTCAATTCAGTCATGTCCACTGAGATTGACAAAGAGAGAGCCCTCTCCCGACCTGGTAGGGCTAGCTACCAGGTTAAGCTTGGTTTGTGGTTATCCTAGGATTGCCTCCTTTCAGCTTGAGGTTGATTTAGGCTCTAACAGAACTGATATACCTAACCCTTTGAATAATATCAATATCTCAGTAAAGGGCCGCCATAAAATTTCACACAGTGATAAAGCTTGAATAATGGTGAGCAGAAAAAAATAATAATATGAATATCACAATTGTCAGATAGATAATTGCATAATCATAAGTTTGAAAACCTCTGACCGATTTTCAGATGGTTCAAGAGAATATGTTTTATGCTTACAATGAGTTGCTGATGATTTATTGTTTCAGAGGGAATTGATTAAACAAATAGTCCATTAATCCATTCTCTTTAATGATTTTCACTTTAGAAAACTTATAGGAATAGATTGAGACACAATTATTCCTACCTAGTTATCTATGTAAAGTCATAAGAATATGAAGAAAAACATAATGAGTAATACAGGAAAAACTTACATGAAACAAAAACTGTGCAAAACAGAATTTAGAATCCTTTGCTTTGTATTGAGGTGCCAGAAAAGTCAAGTACATCAAATATCTAGAAATGCTTCATCAAGGGTGCAACCCATGATAACTCGTGAAGAGAGTTATTTATACAACAGTAAGATGAAAAATATCCTAAATTGATTTTACAAAAATAGATTATTTACACAATCAAAAATAAACTGTCTAATGATCTGGCATTGCTTTAGTGTTGTGTTGTTTGATGACATATCATTGAAAAAGTTGAAAGGAGGTTGAAGCTAGCTGACACTTCCTTCAAAAGTTGAATGTTATTCATTATCCTTAATTATGTAAATATGTTAATTCTTCCCAGCATTTCTTATTTGGGATATAAATGCTTGTTATCCTTTGTAAATTTCATCCATCTCGGTGTATTTAGTAAAAGAGGGCTTTACCTGAAATATATGCTTGATTTCATTCGGGATGAAGAAAGAATCCCTGAGTGTTTTTATTATAAGAGTTGTATCGTTGATCCTTTGTTTTAATAGTCAAGGCTCTGCATAGTTGTCTTCTTCTCTATTCCTTGTGTAATGGTATTCTTCTCTGAATATAGATTTTTTAACAGTTTTCTTGTTGATTCTTGGAATAAACAGACTCTGGGACTGATATCAGAGTTGTCTATCCAATGCTTAAGTCTTCGGCTGATTACCTGCAAAACACAACAATAGTTAAGAAAACACAAGTTCAGGAGAAAGGCGGTTGATGGCTTTGTTTACACAGGGATGCTTGAGGAAGGAGTTATGGTAGCGTCCTGAACGTAATTAGAGGTAAAATGGCATCACAAAGGATCAGGGTAGCCCTGAAGTATTTTAATAGTTTAAACTGTGAAACATGCATAAGGCATAAAAACAAAATTTTCGGGGTTTTTAAAGTGTAACGGGCAAGTTTTAATATGGCGCGAATGCTTGAATAATCGGCGGTTTATCGAGTTGGCGAGGAGGCGGTTTTAAACGGTCATCACACCGCTTATGAGGTGAAGGTGGTTTTGAAGAGGGCTCACCCGATATACTTTAGAGCGTGACACGTCGCCTTAGGGAGGTCAAGGAAAACCACTTTATCAGACGGGTATTGTTCGGGCATCGGGCGTGGCCGACATAGATGTGGAGCATTGGATTAGACGAGAGTTGATCTAATGGCAGTTGGGCGAGGGAAGCGAGCAGGCGATAGAGCATGGGCTTAGGGAGGGGCCCAATGCCTTAAGCATTGGTGGTAAGGGATTATTGAAGGTTAATGACGGGTTTAACATTAATCGGGAAAAGCTTAATGAAGTGATGTGGAGTGGAGGTAAATGAGTGTTTATCGTAATATTGGGGAATGAATAGTTATAAAGGATATGATAGGCGGGTGTGGGTCAGAGTGATTTAGTGAATAAAATGATAGAATATCGCAAATCTCATTTTCTTACGCCTAATGGTTCATTCCCTTAAGAGCGATGTGATGCGATAAGATCTACGGTCAGGAATCGACAGTCATCCAATGGTTGACAGCGTTATCGCACATTGCACATCGCACTTTACTTCCTCCAAATGGTTCACTGCGTTATGAATTATGTGATGCGATAATATACTTAAGGAAATAATCATTTCAACATTTCAAAACCTTTAACTTCTACCTACCTTTCTATTCCTAACATTTTGCTTATTCCTTTAGAGTGCATTTGAACTAGCAACAATCTAACTCTATTTCTAACCTTATATCTTCCAAGAGCTCAGATTAAGCTTATGAGCTCCTTTTATTTTCTCTACCTAACTATGATCCGCCAAGATTAAACTGTTTGGTCAGATTTTATTCTCTGATATAAGCATAAAATGCAAAGCATGGAATAACCAAGATTAAATAGTTTGATTACCATGGATTGTTGCATGAATAACAAGTTGCACATAATCATTATTATGCATAAAAGAAAATAGCAGTGGCATTTAGACTAGCACACTTTCATGGTTTATCTCTGTTTTCTTTTCTGTCTAACCTAGCATTTTATTTTGCCTTTATTTTTTAGGGCATCTACCCTAAAATTTTCTTTGATATGGACATATTTATTCAAAAAAATTTCTAACATTTTTATTCAATATTCTTTTTGTCCATATCATATCTTAACATTTTGTATATACATTTTCATTTTTGTTTAATTTATTCTAACTTATCAAAACCAAAAAATGCTACAACATCAACAACAACTGGGGACTGCTTTCTCCTGTAGAATGCAAAGAACCTACAGATGCATGTGCATTCTCCTCGAGCTCTGGAGTATTTTCTGTAAAAAATCTCATTGACAGCTTAAAAATAAAAGAAATCGGAATATTTACAATGAAATGTATCCCAACTTCTTAGTACTGAATGAAATGTTTGAGAAACCTTCCATTTACAGGATAAGTGGAATATTTTCCTCAAGATTTTGCAGCACAAAGGTGTTGTTACCCTTTACTTCAGAAATTGCTAATGGAACAAACCATAGGTTGTCAAAATTACCATGCTTTCCCTTGTCCTCCCTCTTGGAGTCCCATCTGAGAACTAGGTCACCTTCTCTGAAGTCCCTTACCCTGGATCTTCTGTCAAATATGATTTTCATCTTTTTCTGATATTTCTTCAATTTGTATTGAACTTCATCTTTGTTTTCATTTAGTTCAATAATCTGATTTATCCTTCTTGAAAAATCAGTAGGTTCATCTGTTGAGTCCTGCAAGGATTTTAAAACTGGGAAAGCCAAATTGGTGGGAAAAATTGCATCTTTCCCATAGACTAACTGAAAAGGAGATTTACCAGTAGATCTTTTTGGAGTTATTCTGTTTGCCCATACAACATAAACTAAATGAGAGTCCCAACTCTTTTTATGATCTGCTAGGGTCTTTCTGATTACCTTTACCAGACTTTTATTTGAGAATTCTGTGAGGCCATTACCTTGAGAGTGGTATGGAGTTGAATGATGTAACAGAATCTGATATTTCTGGAAAAACTCAATCATTTTAACACCTGATTTTGTTGTGTAAGAGGAATAATAACTGTTTGATCAGAGGAAGTATCCCAATTATTTATATCTTCAGTGATGGTCATAGTATTATCATCAAGTTGCTGATCATCTATCAATAAAGGAGTAGGAACACGCTGATCATTACTAGGTCTCTGAAGAATTCGTAATGGTGGATTTCTTTGATACTGACCTTGATTTTGATTTTGGGGTTTGGAAACTATTTGTTGAGTTGTCCTAGGTTGAGTCTCAATCTTGGAAATTCTATTAGATAGATTTGTTGAAAAAGGTGCAACAAGAAATGATAAATTTAGAATGTGCTAAAAATAGAACTACTAAAAATAACACTTCTAAAAATAGCAGTTTGGCCAATGAGCATTTTGTCCACCTTGGGTGAGAAGTGAAACTGCTAAAAATAGAATCTTCTAAAAATAACATTTTTGGGTCCCTTCCTATTTATAGCAGTCCCTGGTCTATCTATAGGAAGTAAATTCGAATTTTGTCTTACCAATAGTTTGGAATATTAATTAACTAATTCTCCATGAGTTAATTAGTTAAGGAAAAACAAACTTGAAGTCTTTGTGAGAACACACAATTATTTCTCCACTAATTGGGGAATGTGTCCTTGATTTGCTCCACTGATTGAGTAATTAAGGATGAGTTCTATATTGAGAGGATTAGTTGACTTAGTTTAACTTAGTCAAGTTCAATTAGATTAATTTAACAAGTTGTTAAATTAATGAGATATAGTTTGTTGATGCTTGCATGCATGTGACAACTATTATTTTCAGATAACTGAGTATTCACTCATGGATAACTCATGCATGTCAGTTTAGACAGAGACCCAATTGAGATCAGAGAAGGGACAATGTACTATCAGTTGGATGAATATTTTTCCTATAAAGGAAGCTCATCCATGATGAGGATTTATCTCCTTCGGGTTTGTGCAGTTATTTTAGAGGTCAGTGTTGTGTGTGAGGTGAGAATCACACAGGTTGCAGCTGGAGGACCCAGGAAAATTGTGCATAGAAATAGGAGGCTTGGAGGGTAGAGGAGAAGGTTTGTGAGAAGCCTTTGACTGTCTATGAGCAGCAGAGGGATTGTACTGAGAGCTGGATAGCTTCCAAGCTAAGGCTTTGTGTAATCCAGACATATTTCCACTTGTATGATAATACAGAGATGGGGTTTTAGGCTAGTGCTTTCCCCTGGTTATATATTCTGTGTTATGTATGTTTGATTTCTCCATATCAATTATAAGTGTTCTTATTGATGTTGCTCATGTTCAATTAAGCTTCCGCTAAATTGTTTACAGAAGTAGATTAAGTGTTTTGCTTTAGGACATTGCATTACCAGGTGATCTATAGGTGGGAAATTTCTACACGGTATCAGAGCTAGCTGATTTGTGGAAAAATTCTACATGGTATTGGAGCTAGCTGATTTGTAGAAAAAAATCTATATGGTATCGGAGCTAGCTGATTTGTAGAAAAATTCTACAAAAATTCTACATGGTATCAGAGCACAGGTGATTAAGGAAGAATAGTATACTGAGAGGAGATTTCAAAGTTTTGAGTTTTGGGCCGAGAGTTTGCAGAGCAGATCTGAAAATTTCTGTACAAAATTTTCAGAAACAAATAGAAGATTTGGATTTCTTGTGGAAAAATACCAAAAATAAAAATAAAAAATCGGCTGAATCGGAGTTTAGATGAGGGAGATATCGCTGATTTAAAATCAACTCTTTTTCTAAAAAATTTCGTGACAGCGAGAAAGTGGAAATAGATTGGTGTGCTAGCCAAGAACCTGTATGCACTTGAGGTACAAGATGCATGCAAAGCTTTGAGGAGCAAGGTAAAGGTTAGATACTTGGTGGTTAAGAGGGAGAGTAAATTACCTCTCAACATGCAGCGCCAGAAGAAGTCTCAGACGATTATGGAGGAGCCACAATTGGTGCAGTAGCTTCAGGAGGTTGTGGAGCAGCCACAATAGTGGAAGCTGAGAGGAGATCGAGTAGAGACCTCCAGTAGGGGGAAACTTGAAGCCAGGTGAGCAGAGGGATCACATGCAGCCATACCTCTAGGTAGGAGGTGGGGCGACGTGGAGTGATCGTCCCAAGGAGGAGGGGCAGGATCCTTGAGGTACCTAACCTCTTGGATGAGACCTTGCTACGGGAGCCCCAATGTGGAGTAGCAGGAAATGACTGATTGGGTAGAGAAAAATGCAGATGAGTGGCAGAGAGAGCTACAATGCAAGGAATCTCAGGACAGTGCATAGCATGCAGGATGCAACAATGCGAGAGGCACAAGTGTGTTGCACAATGCTAGGTGGCACAGAGAGGTGTGAAATGGTGCGAGATGCATGGAGATGTTGCAATAGCGCAGATGTCAGAGAGGGAGCATTTGTCAGCAGCAGGTAGAGCTTCAGCATCAGAGTATGTTTCTAGCCCAACAGAGTGGTCAGTTGGGAGTGTTTTTGTTCCAAGAGTTGTTGGAGAAAGCAGACCTGGTGGATGTGTTGCATGCATAACATTCCAGAGTTACAGGACTAGGTTCAAGAGGAAGCCTTTCCTGTTGAGAGGGAGTGTTGAAAAATGTGCAACAAGAAATGCTAAATTTAGAATGTGCTAAAAATAGAACTCCTAAAAATAGCACTTCTAAAAATATCAGTTTGGCCAATGAGCATTTTGGCCACCTTGGGTGAGAGGTGAAACTGATAAAAAAAAAATCTTCTAAAAATAGCATTTCTGGGTCCCTTCCTATTTATAGTAGTCCTTGGTCTATCTATAGGAAGTAAATTCAAATTTGGTCTTACCAGCAGTTTGGAATATTAATTAATTAATTCTCCATGAGTTAATTAGTTAAGGAAAAACAAACTTGAAGTCTTTGTGAGAACATGCAATTATTTCTCCACTAATTGGGGAATGTGTCCTTGATTTGCTCCACTGATTGAGGAATTAATGATGAGTTCTATATTGAGAGGATTAGTTGACTTAGTTTAACTTAGTCAAGTTCAGTTAGATTAATTTAAAAGTTGTTAAATTAATGAGATATAGTTTGTTGATGCTTGCATGCATGTGACAACTATTATTTTCAGATAACTGAGTATTCACTCATGGATAGCTCATGCATGTCAGTTCAGACAGAGACCCAGTTGAGATCAGAGAAGGGACAATGTACTATCAGTTGGATGAATATTTTTCCTATAAAGGAAGCTCATCCATGATGAGGATTTATCTCCTTCAAGTTTGTGCAGTTATTTCAGAGGTCTATGTTGTGTGTGAGGTGAGAATCACACAGGTTGTAGCTAGAGGACCCAGGAAAATTGTGCATATAAATAGGAGGCTTGGAAGGTAGAGGAGAAGGTTTGTGAGAAGCCTTTGACTGTCTATGAGCAGCAGAGGGATTGTACTGAGAGCTAGATAGCTTTCGAGCTAAGGCTTTGTGTAATCCATACATATTTCCACTTGTATGATAATACAGAGATGGGGTTTTAGGCTGGTGCTTTCCCCTGGTTATATATTTTGTGTTATGTGTGTTTGATTTCTCCATATCAGTTATATGTGTTCTTATTGATGTTGTTCATGTTCGATTAAGCTTCCGCTAAATTGTTTGTAGAATTAGATTAAGTGTTTTGCTTTAGTACATTGCATTACCAAGTGATCTACAGGTGGGAAATTCCTACACGGTATCAGGGCTAGCTGATTTGTAGAAAAATTCTACATGGTATTGGAGCTAGCTGATTTGTAGAAAAATATCTACAAGATTTATAAGAAGAGAAGTTATTTCATCTATTTTAGAATCTTCACTTTTAGTCTTAGAGGAACTAGAAGCCTCTGGTGTCGATTTGAGTTTTCTTTGGGCCTTTTCTTCTTTAGCTTTCAAAGTAGTTGAAGCAACCCTGTTTGCTTCTACCTCAATAGCATTTATTTGCATATCTTCAAGAGTTCTTGAAGTTCTCTCTCTTATCAATGTAACAACAAAATCATCATCAAAGGCTTTAGAAAATCTAGACTTTGCTGCTGCTACAGGGGGTTTACAATCAGGGGGCATTTTATGATAAAGCTTATTGAATATTTTGATAAAGTCTGATACAGGTTCACCAAAATATCTTTTAAGTTCATCAAGCTTAGTAAGAATGTAAAGAGGATACTTTTTCACCCCACTAGTTTTTAAATATAGTTGTAAGCTCTTCCCAATTTCTAATGGTATTTGCAGGTAACTTCCTAAACCAAATTCTTACATTTCCTTCAAGAGATTATACAAAAAACCTCATGTAAACATTTTCTCGTTCAATGTTCATGTTATCTGCAAAGTCTAAAAAGGCTTGAAGATGGTCTTCAGCAGAAGGACTGGTCTCTCCATTATACCTGAGAAGATATTTCAAGTATCCAGCTGGGAATGCATCGAGATTAGGAGGTAAGACTAAAGATGCATATCTAGCTTGTATAATAGGTTGGAAAGCCATAGTGGGAGGTGGTGTATGAGGTGTTTGTGTGGATGTAGAAGTTGAAGAAGATGAAGAAGAAGTTGAAGAAGGTGATTGAGGGGCTGAAGAACTAGTTGGGGGTGAAGAAGGAGGAGATCTCTTGAGTGATTTCAAAGGAGTCCTAAGAACTAACTTTTGGACCTGTGGATAAATATATTCCTTTGTTTCAAAGAGTGGATTTGAATACACAGAGAAGGTCTCTTCGGGTTGTTCAGAAGTAGAAGCTTCAGGTTGTCCAAAAGTGGGAGGAAATGAATGAGTGGTAGGGGATATGAAATTTTTTGGTTTGTATTATGGTAAATTAACACCCAAGTTAGATTCAGTTTTAGGAGATCTTGGTGCTAGTGAGGGTTCTGGATGAGTTTCAAATGAATGAATGAGGAATGCTGATTTAAAATCAACTCCTCTCCTCAAGAGTTCGACAACCCCAGGTGATAGGTGAGAGTAATCTGGACTGGATGGAATGTTACCATAAGGATCAAATGATGGTAAATCTTCAAAATGTAAGACCGAAGAAGAAGAAGAAGAAGAAGAAGAAGAAGAAGAAGAGGGTTGATGTCCCCTTTTAGAACTGGCTTTTCTCAGATTTTTTTCAGGATCTGACAAAGGATCAACTAGGTTATCCTCTGAACAAGATCTGGTGTGCTTAAAAGGTGCTAGTTTGAAAGAGTGGAGTCGCTAGGTGAAGGATTTTAACCTTTCTAGACCTTTAATCACCTTAAAAGAATAGAATACATATCATTGCCCTAGGAAAACTTAATGGAATTCGAGTCCCCAGCAACAACGCCAGTTTGATGTTGTACCTCTAAGATAATAATGGTCAACTATTATGCCAGAGCATCTAAGATAAATGTTTTGGGGGTTTTTGTTTTGATTTGGGAGACCAATGAATAAAACAAATATAGAACTGATATACCTAACCCTTTGAATAATATCAATATCTCAGTAAAGGGCTGCTATAAAATTTCACACAGTGATAAAGCTTGAATAGTGGTGAGAAGAAAACAAAAATAATATGATTATCACAATTGTGAGATAGATAATTGCATAATCATAAGTATGAAAACCTCTGACCGATTTTCAGATGGTTCAAGAGAATATGCTTTATGCTTACAATGAGATGCTGATGATTTGTTGTTTCAGAGGGAATTAATTAAACAGACAGTCCATTAATCCATTCTCTTTAATGATTATCACTTTAGAAAGCTTATAGGAATAGATTGAGACACAATTATTCCTACCTAGTTATCTCTCTAAAGTCATAAGAATATGAAGAAAAACATAATGAGTAATACAGGAAAAACTTACATGAAACACAAACTCTGCAAAACAGAATTCAAAATCCTTTGCTTTGTATTGAGGTTCCAGAAAAGTCAAGTACATCAAATATCTAGAAATGCTTCATCAAGGGTGCAACCCATGATAACTCGTGAAGAGAGTTATTTATACAACAGTAGGACAAAAAATATCCTAAACTGCTTTTACAAAAATATATTATTTACATAATAAAAAATAAAACTATCTCATGATCTGGCATTGCTTTAGTGTTGTGCTGTTTGATGACATATCACTAAAAATGCTGTAAGGAGGTTGAAGCTAGCTGACTGTTCCTTCAAAAGCTGAATGTTATTCAATTATCCTTAATTAAGTAAATCTGTTAATTCTTCCTGGCATTTCTTATCTGGGATAGAAATGCTTGTTATCCTTTGTAAATTTCATCCATCTCAGTGTATTTAGTAAAATAGGGCTTTACCTGAAATATATGTTTGATTTCATCCAGGATGAAGAAAGAATCCCTGAGTGTTTTTATTACGAGAGTTGTATCGCTGATCCTCTGTTTTAATAGTTAAGGCTCTACATAGTTGTCTTCTTCTCTATTCCTTGTGTAATGGTCTTCTTCTTTGAATACAAACTTTTTAACGGTTCTCTTGTTGAGTCTTAGAATAAACAGACTCTGGAACTGATATCAGAGTTGTCTATCCAATCCTTAAGTCTTTCGCTAATTACCTGCAAAACACAACAATAGTTAAGAAAACACAAGTTCAGGAGGAAGGTGGTTGATGGCTTTGTTTACACAGGGACGCCTGAGGAAGGAGTTGTGGTAACGTCCTGAATGTAATTGGAGGTCAAATGGCATCGCAGAGGTTCAGGGTAGCGCTGAAGGATTTTAATGGTTTAAACTGTGAAAATGGCATAAGGCATGAAAACAAGAGTTTTTAGGGGTTTTAAAGTGTAGCAAGCAAGTTTTAATATGGCGTGAATGCTTGAATAATCGACGGTTTATCGGGTTGGCGAGGAGGTAGTTTTAAAGGGTCGTCACACCGCTTATGAGGCGAAGGTGGTTTTGAAGAGGGCTCACTCGATATACTTTAGAGCGTGACATGTAGACTTAGGGAGGTCGGGGAAAACCGCTTTATCAGATGAGTATTGTTTGGGCATCGGGCGTGGCCGATATAGATGTGAAGTGTTGGATTAGATGGGAGTTGATCTAACAGTAGTCAGGGGAGGGAAGCGAGTCTGAGATAGAGCATGGGCTTAGGGAGGGGCCCAGCGCTTTAAGCATTGGCGGTAAGGGATTATTGAAGGTTAATGACGAGTTTAACATTAATCGGGTAGAGCTTAATGAAGTGACATGGAGCGGAGGTAAACGAGTGTTTATCGTAATAGCGGGGAATGAATGGTTATAAAGGATATGATAGGCGGGTGTGGGTCCGGGTGATTTAGTGAATAAAGGGATAGAATATCACAAATCACATTTTCTTACGCTTGATGGTTCATTCCCTTAAGAGCGATGTGATGCGATAAGATCTACGGTCAGGAATCCGCAGTCATCCAATGGTTGACAGCGTTATCGCACATCGCACATTGCACTTTGCTTCCGCCCAATGGTTCATTGTGTTATGAATTATGCGATGTGATAATATACTTTAGGAAATAATCATTTCAACATTTCAAAACCTTTAACTTCTACCTACCCTTCTATTCCTAACATTTTGCTTATTCTTTTAGAGTGCATTTGAACTAGCAACAATCTAACTCTATTTCTAACCTTATATCATCCAAGGGCTTAGATTAAGCTTATGAACTCCTTTTATTTTCTCTACCTAACTATGATCTGCCAAGATTAAATTGTTTGGTCAGATTTTATTCTCTGATCTATAAACATAAAATTCAAAGCATGGAATAACCAAGATTAAATAGTTTGATTACTATGGATTGTGGCATGAATAACAAGTTGCACACAATCATTATTATGCATAAAAGAAAATAGTAGTGACATTTAGACTTGTACATTTTCATGGTTTATTTCTATTTTCTTTTCTGTCTAACCTAGCATTTTATTTTGCCTTTATTTTTTAGGGCATCTACCCTAACATTTTTTTGGATATGGACATATTTATTCAAAAATTTTCCCAACATTTTTATTCAATATTCTTTTTGTCCATATCCTATCTTAACATTTTGTATATACATTTTCATTTTTTGTCTAATTTATTCTAACTTTTCAAAACCAAAAAATGTTACAACATATATAAAAACAACTATTACAATACAATTATTATTATTATCAACATTATTATTAATTATTGTTAATTAAAAATTATTATAATCATTTTAAAATAATTATTTTTATTAATTAATAGTGCTACTATTATCAATTAATAATATTATTAAATAATAATAAATAATTTTAAATTAAATAATATTAAATATTAATTAATTATATAATATTAAATAATTTAATTAAATAATAATAGTAATATTTTTACGTAATTAATAATTTAATTAAATATTAATAATAATTTATTTACCTTAAAAAATTAAAAATAATAAAAATTATTTAATTCATTTTTTATAATAATTAATTAATTAATTTATGAGAAATAATTAATTTCTAATATTACTTATTGAAAAATATAAATATTATTTTTTTATAAATTATATTAATTTTTGTTAATAATAATAACAATAATATTTTTAATAATAATAATAATAATAATAATAATTTCATTTTTATTTAATATTATTTAATTTATTATTATTATTATTATTTAGTAAAAAAATCAATCTTGGTCAATTATGGTTGACTATCATTGATTTTCATATTGAAACAATCTTTGTCACAATGTGATATTGGACCATGGATAACCATGGTCGACTATTGTTGACCATGATTAATGATGGTTGACCATGGTTGATTTTCTTATTGAGACAATATTTGTCACAATGAAATGTTGGACCATGACTGACCATGATTATAAACTTGAAGGATTTATATTAAACCTCAGGATTAATATTCTAAACCCTAAGAATAATATTATACCCTAGGAATATGAACCCTTAGATTAATAAACCCAAAGGATTGATATTACAAACCTAAGAAAATAATAAACGCAAGGAATTAATACTAAAAACCCAAGGGATTATAAAGCCAATTGAATAATATTAAACCCAAGAGATTAATATTATAAACCCAAGGTATATAAATCCTAAGATAAATATTATAAACTAACATGGTTGACCATGGTTGATTTTCATATTGAGACAATCTTTGTCACAATGCGATGTTGGACCATGGTTGACCATGATTGATTTTCATATGAAGAAAATCTTTGTAACAATGAGATGTTGGACCATGGTTAACCATGGTTGATTTTCATATTGAGACAAGCTTTGTCACAATGCGACGTCGGACCATGGTTGACCACGGTTGTCACATTGTGATGTTAGACCATGAGACAATCTTTGTCACAATGTGACCATGGTTATTGACCATGGTTGACCATGATTGACCATGTTTGATTTTCATATTCAAAGGATCTTTCTCACAATGTGATGTTGACCATGACTGATCTTCATTTTGAGGCAATCTTTGTCACAATGTGGCATTGGACCACGGTTAACCATAATTGACCATGGTCGAGCATGTTTGACCCTAAGATACATATTATAAACCCTACAATAAACCCTTATATAAATTTTATAAACCCTAATATAAATATTAAACCTTAGGATTAATATTATAAACCTAAAGGACTAATATTAAAACCCTAAAATAAATCCTAATATTAAACCTCAAGGAATTATAAAGCCAAGAGAATAACATTGAATATAAAACCTTAGTTTAATAAACCCAATGGATTATTATTATAAATTTAAGGGATTAATAAACTTAAGAGATTAATATTAAAAACCCAAAAAAGTAATATTGAGAACTTAATAGATTAATATTATGAAGTATAACATAGATGGTAATCATGTAATCTGTTAAGATACTCCTTGATATAAAGTCAATAGTTCAATTCCTCACCCCGATCAAAGTGATATATTAGATATAATAAAAATATAATCCCATGAAACTTACCAATATATATTAATACTATAAATATAAATGATTATTAATTTTATAAACTCAAAGTATCACTAAACTCAAAAAATTTAAAATGCATAATTATATAAGTATAATTTCAAGCGCAATATAATAATTAATTTAAAAAGTATATATAACCTAAGAAAATCTAATTTGATTTTGCAAGAAGGTTTTCGTCTTTAATTTCGATAATTAAATATGAAATAAAAGTGATGGAGAAAAAGAGAGGAGACACTCTTGTCGTGTATCGGGGAGATAGATATAATCTGTAGATATATATATATTTTTTTGATGAAAAGTTAATATCTTAACCGCATGTCTTTGAAAGGGAAAACAATTAGTTTATATTAATTTGGTTTCATGTTTCTGAAAGTGCAAAATTTTAGTTTATATTAATGTGGTTTCATGTCTGTGAAAGGGCCAAATTTTAGTTTATATTATTTTTAATGTCATTTCATGTCTTTGAAAGGGGTAAAATTTTAATTTATATTATTTTTAATATAATGTCAAAGTCTAGATGAGTCTAGACCTATCATTCTTTTAAAAAATGTCAAACATAGTTCAGGCAAATATCATCCAAACAAAAATGTTCACGAGAACTTAGAAGAGCTTGAATATCGTATCTCTTATAATATAAGGAAAATGTGATTGTGTGTTTTTAAATTTTGATAAGCAAATAAAAAGTTAAAAGTTTCCAAAGTTATTTATATTTCTTTTGTTTTTATAAAATAGTTAAGAAAATTTATTATAATTTAGTTGTCAAATCAGTATTATTATAATTATTTCTGGTTACTAATAGTGAATGAAAAATAGTTCATCATTATTATTTAAGAAAAACCATTTTATATGGAATAATTTGTTGGTGGTTTGTAAAGGGATAGGCTTTCCCTCTTGTCTTATACCTCTGAGTCTTAAGTTGTTAACATGTTTCTTTACATCTAAAAAATAAACTCTCCAAACATAAATAATTTTAAAGCATGCTCCAGTCCGATTATATATATTTTAAAAATATTTTTTTTTTAATATTATTTTAAATTTTAAGTTTTATTTAAATTTAATATTTATAGAAAATGTGGTCCAGATGGCATTATGGAATCAAATGAAATTAACGTAATACATTCAATGTATGGATGTTTACGAGATGAGGGGACCTCTCCTTGTCATTTACCTCTCCATACGCGTGGTACAATTTCTGACTTGTATTCTGTTTTATTCTTTTTTTATTGTATATTTTAAACATTTGTTGGTACAATTTCTGACTTGTCTTTTGTTTTTTTAGTATATTTTAAACATTTGTTCTTTTATTTTCCATTTTAAATATTAACTTTAGTGCTGAGGCAAATGGTCAACTGACCAACTTATATAACAAACTTCGGATCATAAAGTGTTACGAAAAAAATTTGAAGATAGTAAAAGAATTAAAAATATAAATTATGAATTATAAATCAGGTTAATTGATATAAAACTAGCAATTGCTCCAAAAGTGCAAAGAGAAGTGATAGAAATGTTAAATTGAAAGAACTGTATTTTGGTTTAAAATAATAAATGTTATAATAATTCAATCATTGAAACTAAACCTAATCAATAAATTGCCCAAAATAAAATAAATCTTTAATCAAAATTATACAAGTTATTATTTTTCGTTTCTCTCAATTATTTATATAATAAAATCCAATCAATCATTTAAAATAAATCAAATCAATAAATTTCCCAAATTAAATCCCAACTAATCAAAATTATTTGGGAATATATATGTATAACCCAATAAAAAAATATATTTATATGTTACAAAAAAATAAGTAAAAAATTCTAATTGATTTAAATAACTCTGAAACCACTGAAATTAAAAATTACTATTTATGATTAAGCAGTGGAAATTTTAAGATAATAGGAACACATTTTTTTCACCCAAATTAAAATTATTTTTTAATGATAAATCAAACATTGGAAATATCAACATTAAAAAATTTCAGCACAGGGAAAAGAACTTGCTAAATAGTGGAAGATTTTATTTATAATTTATGATATTTAACTATTCAAATTGATATATCAAATTAAATTTTTTATATTAATATTTATAAATAAATAAAAGAAAAGAAAATATTAAGATTAATATTAATCATTTATATATTTTTAAATTTAAATAATTTTTTTTAATAAACTGTATAAAAATAAGAATCTAATTTTAGAGACATGTTAAATAAAATAAAAAAATAAACTAAAAAGAAACCCTACTTTTCCTAAACATCTTACTTCAAAAAAAACCAACAACACAACCAAATCAAATGAAAAACATATAATTAATTAGCCGGCCATGCTTTATACATAAGATGTGGCATGGGAGATGTTAGTTGACAATATTGAGAAGTTGTAATAAGAACTTCGGCATAAATCACATGTAGAAAGACCTTTGATTTACGCAGAAGTTCTTATTACAACTATTATGGATCACAGAAGCCGCACTTCAATAATATTGAGAAGTTTAAAGTCTAACATCCTCATTGGCATTTGCGAGGTGTGTAATGGAAAGTTTTATGGAAAGTTTGGTTTCAGTGGACCTTAACCATCATCATCAATAAAACATGAACTCAAACATTTGCATTTCATTGTATGAAATTAAAATCTTTAATTTTAAATTGAAAATCATAAGTTGAACTATCCATTAAAAAAATAAAAAAATTAAATGTTTGAATATAATAAATGTTATTATATTTTTATAATATATTTTTAGATATTATTATTATGTTAGTATTATATATAATAATGTATATTTCAAATTAATTTAAATATATTATTTTCTTAAGAAATTTAATTTTTTATATTGAATTATATGATATTTATTTTTATAATTATATATTAATTTATAATTTTATTTAAAAAATGTGTTTTTCATCCCATATAATAAATATAAAATTGTAATTTTTAATTGAAATTAACTCATTATAATTATAAGTAATAAAAATGTTTTTTTTTTTTTTTTTCCATCAAATATAATAAATTAAAATTTACATATAAAATTGTAAATTTTAATTGAAATTAATCCATTATAATTATAAGTTATAAAAATGTTTTTTTTTTCCATCAAATCAAATAAAATAAATATAAAATTGTAAATTTTAATTCAAATTAATCCATTATATTATAATGATTGATTGTTTAAGGTACACGATAAACTGACAGATGTAACCAGCACAGCACAACAATGACATTGACAGATGTAATCAACAACAAAAGGGTAAACCGACATGACTAATTATTGCTTGCAATTGCCCTTGCCCCAAAAAGTGCAAAACATACTGATAGGTTGTTTTTTAAATTGGACAAGGAACGCATTTGTACATTGGTTTTGGTTTCCAAGTGTGTGAGTGAGAACTTAATGGATGTTTTTTAAATTAGAAAAATTCTAAAGGTTTTTTAAATTGGACAAAGGACCCATTTGTACATTGGTTTCCAAATGTGAAAATCTTAATGGATATTTTGAAGCACACATCTTTGAAACACACATCACATTTGGGAACAAATGTGAGATCTTAATGGATATTTTGAAACACACATGCGAAAGTTAAAAGTTCTCTTGGTATAAATATACTTGATAAAAATCCAAGTTTTCCTGTGTATCAAAATCTCATTCTTGGTATAAATATACTTCATAAAAATGCAAGTTTCCCTCTGTATTAAAATCTCATTCAAATACATGGGAAGTGCGCGGTCCTCTCCAATTGGACTAATGTTTAATAATTAAGAAATGGGAATCAAACTACCAAAATCATCAATGCTCCGCAATTGGAGAATCTTTAATGATTAAAAAATGCTAATCAAATAAATAGAATCAAAACAATAGCGAAGACCGATTTTGGTCAAATAATTTGCAGGTTCAAGGGGAAGGTTACCTAGTTCATTCATGCATTCTATATTCTTTTCTAGTAGTCTTTTTCTTTCCTACACTAATTCCAATGTTCAACAATGAACGTCTGCAATAATCTTTCCTTCTGGCTGAACAGAGACTTGGCTTTATATTGGTTCAGGGGATTATCAGTTGTTGTCTCCTCTACCTTTACAATGTAATTCCTCCACTGCCCAACAGTGCTATCTACAAGGCAGGAAGTTTCACAGAGTTTGATCAATCCAGCATCACAACTTACTTTCCCAGAAGCAATTAAAAGGAATAAGTTGTGCTTTATGACTTTAAAACAGTGGTTCAGCTTTAGCTTTCCGGTAAGTCTGCAGAACATAGAAAAGAACAAAAGAACAAGAAGACATTTTACAGGAAAGTATGACAATAAGCAGAGGGGTACCAATACCATATAAAAAACTTTCATAGAGTACTGAGAACATGTGTTTGAAGGCAAAATCCAGAAAGTGTAACATATATGGAAATGCCAATGCAAAACATGAGAAAAAAAGTTCTATAATTTTGGTTTCCAATGAATTGTGAACTTTTGGGGGAAAGTATGTACCCCATAAAGAAATTTAGGTATAACTTAGAACAATCTAATTGTAAGCGAGACGTATCTAGCTACTAACAGATGAAAACCAACATGAAATGATGATTCAAGCACTACAAAGTTAAATCCTATTTTTCAAAATACATTCTGTATTAACTCCATGTGGGCATCAGACTGTTTTTGAAGTTTGGCACTTTAATCAAGTCAATTTCTGCAAATCAAGTGGCTATTAATATCAAGTCAATTTCTGCAGATCAATTGGCTATTAATATTACATCTGTTAGAGTCGGTCTAGTAGCCCTCCACCAGATATCAAAGCTCTTTGCATTGCATGATTAGGTGTCCCATCAGTGTGATCATGTTGCATTCCGTTAGGCATGCCATAACCCTGGTGGAGGAAGTTTGTGTCTTGTATTCCCCTCCTGTTTGGCACTGCTGGTTCAGGTTTGTTTAAGTTAATAAAATCTTCAAAGGGTCATTCATCTTGTTTTAAATTTCGAGGTCTTAGGTCTAGGGTTGAGTTAATTTTTGTCTTGAGAGGTCATAAAGGACCAGCAGGCCAGAGGGATGTCCTTCATTAAACATCATTTCAATAATTCTCACTATTGTACAACTAAATTTTCACCTTGTTTTCAAAAACTCTGTTTTTGAAAAACAAAGGTCATTATCTCATTTTTGTAAAAATTGTAAAAATTTCAAATTCTTCAAATGTTGAAGCGCAACCTTGGTCTCCTTTGCCAAAGCATCTTAGAAGCTATCCCTGCAAAAATTTTCAGAAGAAATCATCATTTCAATCAATTTTTTCAAAGAAAGGAAACCAGAAGTCAGAGCCAATTAATTCAAAAAGTGTCAACAGTCAAACATTATAAAGTGGGTTTTGGGCAAATAAAAATCTAAAGGAAGCCTATAAAAGCACATCACTCTTCATTAGCAACTCATTTTCCTCTCACAAGCTAAGAGAATCCTTGCAAAGGCGATTTTAAGAGTCATTGAGCAAATTGGGCAGTTTCAGAGGCGCGCTACGCATCAGGGGCGCCCTACGCATCAGGCTGCCTTTCTCAGAGCAAAATTGCTCGTGTGCTATGCGTAAGAGGTGCGCTACGCGTTGGGTTTTTCGCCCAACAAACTGTCAACAAACTACCAAATCCACTTTTCTCTCAAGTAAATTGCAGGTAGGCCTCTCCTCCATGGCTAAATTTGGTTTTGCAAGATGAATGAGAAATTAATATGTTTAAATGCCATGAAAATGAGAAATCAAAACCCTACATTGCTATGGAAGATTTAAAGACTTAATGGTGCTAGGGTTTCAAATTTTTTTTTGCTGTCCAAGGTTGCCCATTTGTGATCCCTCTTTTTCTTTATTTCCATCAACATTCTCCTTTAAAGTTTCCCATAAAATTTCATAATTTTCCTCTCTAAAATCCCTAAAACTTACTAAATTCCCAAACCCCATTTCCACCTTAAAGTCCCACAATATTATGATTTCCCATGTTGCTTTCCCTAAATTCCTTATTTTTGTTTATTCTCCCTAATTCCCTCATGTTCCCCTTTCCCTAACAATCCCCTTGTATTTATGTCCCCTTGGTGACAGCATTTGACAAAGTCAAACAACAGTTAATTGGGTGCAAAGTCAGCATTACATTTCAGCCATCTTGCCTTCAAAACCATGTCAGAAACCGAATCCGATTATCAGCAGAGTTATGACAGTGATTCAACACCAGAGGTAGAAGTGCCAAGGAGGCATCACAAGGGTGGTAAAGGTGGTCGGCATGTCAGGGAGGAGCCCACTTCTTTGGCTCAATTGCAAGCTTGTCCACTTGCAATGACATGTTTTCAGTATCAATCATGCTTTGGATATTGTGAGAGGATCTCACAAATTCAACACCACAGAGAACTAGTCCGCTTGTTTGTCCTACATTTGCACAATGGTCATGTGAACCTTGCAGGAGTGGATTTCACCCTATCACTCGAAATTGTTGCTCAAGCCACCGGGATACCAAATGTTGGGGAGGAGTGGAACAAGCGCCAACAGCTGGACAGATTTCATTATCAACCATATATCAAACCCGGGTGTATGAGGCACCTTACTGCTGTTTTTCCCTTCAGATTCCTAAGGGATGAGTATGCACCCTTGATGAGGCTCATTATGTGCTATTTCACTTGTGAAGGTAGATTTTCACGTTTATATTCGTACCATATCCGTTTGTTGATGCATTTCACCCGGGTACGAATGATGAACATTCCATTTTTCATGTGCCGAAATATAGAGAAGATGGTGCCCGTAGTGCAAAGGAAGAACCCCGCACAGCAACACAAAAGTATATATCATTATGCACTGATCGAGATCATAGTGATGCATCAGTTGGCACAGCAGGGTATTGCTTGGGAGGATTTCTTTTCTCGCGACTTCTTCATGGTACCATAGCCACCTCCTGAGATTGTTCATGATGAGGGAGGGCCTTCACAGCAGTTTCACATTCCAGAGCCTGAGCATGTCAGCACTCCAGCATGTGTTACATATCAGAGAGGCCACAGGGCCTTATTTGCATCTGCACGGTGAGTATTATCTCCACATCAGGTGGAAGGGGTCTCGCCTTCTTCATCAGCACAGTGAGTGTTATCTCCACATCAGGTGGAAGGGGCCTCGCTTTCGACAACAGCACAGGTACAGGAGAGGGGCAAGCAACCCATGATTGATGAGGGACCATCAGGTGATCCGGACATAGACATCATTGACCTTGACATCAGTTCTCCTAGCTCAGAGCCAAAGGAGATCATTCAGCAACTAAAGGCTGAAAATCACTTGTTGCAGCAGAAGTTGGAAATGGAAAATTGGACAATCAAATACTTAGAGTAGCGCAACAAATAGTTAGAGGATGAACACACTCTTGATGAGTTGCGGAGGATCCGAGAAGACCGGAACTTGGCTCGCAAGAGACCCGGTGATTTGACACCTATTGAGCAAGGGTCTATGCTCATTCAGGTGAACACTCATTTAGAAAAGTTGATAGCCAAGGCAAACAGGGACAAAGATATGCTCCGCCACATGAAGAATCATTATTGGGCCCGCATGCATGTGTGCAAAGCAAAAATGAAGGTACTCAAAAGACGATTGGCCAAGGCACTAAAACGGAGGAAAAGGCCCGATCCACTTCAGATTTTGGCTGAAGCCACCTTGAAGGAGCATGGTGCTCAATGATACACCCCCAGCTCAAAATTCAGAAAATTTGGAGCAATTTTGGTCAATTTTGATTTTTTTTTTTGCTAAAAACAGGTTTTTGCCCTCAACGCGTAGCGCGCCGCGCGCTACCCTGAAGATGGGGAGGTCCATTTCACAAAAACTTTGCATTTTTGGATTTTTCATGACAAGTTACACTTGCTCAGCCACTGCCAAGACATTTCATGGAGATTTGGCCCCCAAAAGGTCAAAAAAGAAGCAAAAATGACCTTCTGCCACTTTTTGGACACACAGGAAGCAGTCTTGGGAGATTGCATTTTTGGAGGGGCAAATGGCCACCAAATTGAAAAATTCCACTTGTGCTGGAGAGTAGACATCCAGACCTTTCCAACAAGCCAACTTGCGCCTCATTTGGATGCTGGGAAGTGCCCCAAACGTGGGCTCAAAGGCGCGCTACGCGTTGAGAAATGGCGCGCTACGCATCAGGACATTTTCTCTATTTTTCATCTTCAGCTCAGGAAAACGCAACATTTGACCAGGTTTGACTTTTGGTGGGATTTTTCACCCTCCTTGATGTAATTAATGTAATTTTATGTTGAAATGGCACTTATTTACCTATTCTAGAAGATTCATTCATAAAATGGCAAAAATTTAATGAATGAATGGGTTTCCTAGCTTATAGAGGCAAGTTGTTTTGATTGCCTAGATTGTAGTGCTCAGTTTAGAATTGGTTGAAACAGCTCCTAGGATGATGAGCTCGACCCCTAGAGGCAAGGAAATGTGTTAGCTTGCCTATATTATGTACCTTCTTAGTCATTTTCATGGTTGGACTCTTGAGGGATAAGCTTAGACTATATTACTCTTTGTATCTCTGCAATTTTGGCAAAGGAAGGACCAGGGTTTTGCAACACTATTTGGGATTCCTGTGGTGATTTGTGTTGATGGTGTGTTTCTCTCATGTACTTGTAAGTTTGTTATGTGTATCATTTTCCTACTCTTCTCTTCTGCAAATTAAGTAAATGAAGTATTAAGGTAGAATTCATGGTTTCTATGCTCTGCCTTTAAGTTTGCTTAATATCTATGTTTTCATCTGTTTAAGGAGAACTCTCGATGGTTTCTTGCTCTCCTTAGCTCCTCACCGGTCATATCTATCCATTCACTTATTTTAAAGGCATCAAGACAATCTCCTACCTTGCCCCAAAAAGACCTCTGCAAAAACTGTGTCTCATCCCTGCACCCAAAATTGCCGTGCTCAGTTTTCCAACAAAACCCTAAAAATTTGAAATCAAGCTTTCCCTATTAGTTTACTAGCCTAAAATCAGTGTTCTTTATTGGTCATCTCAGCCCTTTGAAGACCTTTTGCCGAGATAGACCCGGAGAGAGCCCTCTCTTGTCCCCGTAGGGCTAGCTACGAGGCTAAGTGGTTTGATGTTGCCTTGGATTTTGTCTTTTTCAGCCTGAGGCCAAATTCGAGCGCTAACAACGTCAATTTCTGCAGATCAATTGGTTATTAGTATCATGTCAATTTATGCTAGATCAAATGGCTATTCATATCACACTAGTTACAGTAGGTTCAAAACAAACATAAATACCAAAACAACAGGAGAAGAATATAGTGCACTCCTAAATCCACATGTACTGATCCCAGCGCTCCGTTGAGCTAAACATTTCAGCCCACATCCTACAATAAATAAAACGCTTGACACAATCCCCACACAAAGAACTAATCTTTTTTTGTGGATTTGTTAATAAGTGACTTGTGGATGTGAGGGATGACACCTCCACCTGCTATGGTACCTTTGATCAAAGTATCAAGTTCTTCGTCTCCTCTAATAGCGAGTTGCAAATGCCTTGGGGTGATATGATTAACCTTGAGATATTTACTGGCATTTCCTGCAAGTTCTAAAACCTCTGCAGTGAGATACTCCAGAATGGCTGCAGAATAAACAGCTCTAGTTGCTCCCACCCTTCCATTTGCAGATACTCAAGACTTCAACAGACAGTGGATCCGTCCCACAGGAAACTGCAACAAGAACAAACAGTTCAATCCACCTATTACAGGAATCTTATGGAGTTCTTGCTCACAAGAATTCTGAACTGTTCCAAAGCTTCAATGAAGATGCTTCTCCTGGGAAAAAAGAAGCTAGAATTACTTCAGTTGATTCAAGATTTTGACAAGAAAATTTATAGGAAATAAATAGATACAATTGTAAGTCAAACAACCAAAAACAGAGTCCCAAAGAGTTCAACATAAAACAGAGTCTCACAGAATTCAAGATATTACAGAAACCTTATGGAGTTCTTTCTCACAGGAGTATTTGAACTATTACGAAGCTTCATTGAAGATGTTTCTTCTAAGAAAATAGATTCCTAGAATTACTTCAGTTGAATCTAGACTTTGACATGCAAATCTATAGAAAATAAATAACTACAAATGCAAGTCAAACCACTGAAAATATTGTTCCAGAGTGACTGAGGCATGTAATCTCCAATTCCAGGTATTCTTGACTTGGATTTGTATCAAGGGTTGCGAGAAAGATAGAGATGTTTTTCCAAGATAGAATGAATAGCTAACCTGTGAGATTGCATATTATGGGATGGGGGCCATGAAAACTTATGGGGAAAAGCTACAAATTTAGTGCAGGAGAAGAATGGATAGATTTATCAGACAATCTACTGGGAGATGGGGTAATGGGAACTCAAATCAAGTGTACAAGGTGGGGATGAATTCCATTCTTCAGAATACATCAAAGGATGTATGTCAGCCCCTATCAATATGTAAAAAAACATTTAATCGCTAGAGAAAGACGACATTTTGGTTGGAGAATGGGGAGGAGTGGAAGAAATTGTATAGGCCATATCGTAGAAATGTTTATTCTCTAAAGAAATGGAAGGAATACCTGTAATGACCCTGTACAGGACTTGTTTATATAAATAAAGCAAACCGCACTATTAAGGTTTCAAAAAGTAATGGTGAAGGCAATACAGAGTGTCGAATAGAAATCAACACAGTTGCAAATACTTGACTTAGACAGTAAATGAGAGCAAGTTCATTGACAAATTGAACAGAGCGGATACTGTCCATTGACCTCAAACTTATTCAAAAAAGAAACTTCAAAGTATATACAGGAAATTAATGACAGACAATTAGTCCCCTATCAAATGCTTTTGCTGGAATTTAAAGTAGCCTATAGAAGCATAAAATAAATTGACAATTTGAACTAATGCATTTTGTATCGGAGATGAAAAGCTTATCAAGAGTGTTGTACAGGTAATTTCCTGGGCAAGGCATACAGTTTAACTGTTCCTAGGACTACAATTGTATCCAAACTGAAAACATTCAGAGTTATGTTCTAATGCTTTCTTTCGTAAGGTCATCTGACACTTGTTTTTAAAAGTAAATTTGTTTGCAAGTCGTACTAAAAAGGAATAAAAACGGATATGGATAAGATATTTAGTGGTCTAATTCTCTATTTACAGACAATCTCTCCGATAAGTTATATCCTACAATGACTCCATTGAAAATGAGCTAGTGAGCACTACGAGGCAAAAATCTTATTGAAATGTAATTACTCAATCAAACCCACTCACATATTAACGAAAAACAATCTTCTAATAAATCCATGCACTCTTTCACTGGGTAGCAAATAGAAGCCCTGAATTTTGTCATGTTTCACTCAATCTTTTCTCTTGATAGAACCTGTAAGACGAATCTGAGTAAGAAATGTACAATTTGAATGATCTTGTAAATAAAAGTGCATCTCTTCGCCACTCAGATTAAGATATAACAAAGCTTCCACTCACAAAATAAAGATGTCTCTCAAGTTTCTCAAAACACAACATTTGGCCATGCAAGATTGCCTCCACTGATAAACTGGTGCAACAACTTCATGAAAAGAAATATGTGAACTCAACCATGTCAACTGACTTGGGCATGTTACCAAATGGCCAAAACAATTACATAGAACAATATGTTCTCCAAACATTCTTATAATAAGATTATATCACATGCCAAGCCAGGTTGAAAATGTAGGTGCTTAATAAGCATGGAATTATGTCTAAGCCCTGTCTTCTGAGTCATGCTGACAACGTGGGTGCCTGATAAACATAAAAAACATAGAGTTATGAACCCTTAGCTTGCCTCAGTCGTGATGAGAACGTGGGTTGGTCCCTGCCACCATGTTTGGGAATACATCAAAATATGGAAAGCATAATTATGAACCCCTTACTTCCCAATCCACTGTGACAATATTATTGACTTAAAAACATGGAAAAGCATAAAAGTTACATTTAAACCCTGAGCTTTGCTAGCTTTGAAAGTCGAGATAAAATTTCATAATTACCGATAAGTTACAACCTAGACCAAGGCAAATAAAGTCTTGGGATAGAGCATTGACATTTCTGTCTACTCTTAGAAATATTTTGCTGCAAGGAGATAATCTTTGTCTGGAAGGAGATATCTCTGTAAGATAGAAAATAAACAAGGAAATGACCCTGCATACTGCTCTCTAAGGCATAAACTCTATAAAATTGTTCCATGCAAAAAACTAAGGCTAAAATACAAATCTTCCATACAAAGAACATGCACAAGGAAAAACTCCTGTATGCAGAGTCCAGACTTATATTTCAAATACTGAATATTACACAATACTGTTCCATGCAGAAGGATATGTATATATTTAAGCATTATATATTCACACTCCAATAAAAAAGATGGGGTAACCATACAATAAAACCGATCTTGTCTATGAAAAACAGGATCACCATTACCCATAAGATCTACAGCACCCTGTAGATGTCATGAGAAGTTTCCGGAACAGGGAACTGTGTTGACAACACAGTTATAAAATAAACTTCATGGGCTAGTCACAGAGTCAACAAAAAAAAATAAGCATTACAAAAAATGTTCATCGTTCATTTCGCCTCGTAGATTATTCTAATTAAAGAACAAGTAAGCATTAGAAAAAAAATATATTAATAATGAATGAAAAACTAAGCATTGAACAGAGGAAAGAAAACCAGACTCACTTGGTTATGCAACTGGCGATCAAACCCTACGAGCTCCCCCACAAATTCATCTCTACAGGAGCTGTTGAGATCCTTGCTTTGGAGCCAATTTGTAAATATTGGAAAGACTTTACTCCCAACCTCCCTGAATTCCATAGGGGTTTTTATGGTGTTTTCAGCATAGCTCTTGTCTAAATATTCTGCAATTTTATCAGAGTCTTGGATCCATGTTTCCCATCTCTAAAAACGGGCATCAGTCCAGAAGGATTTTTGACCATAAATCTATACAAAATAGATTAACATATTTTCTGATAGTGAAGGAGATATCAGCATAGCGTTTACCTGTAACAACATAGACTATCAAAATAGCGTTTACTTGTAACAATGAAGACGATGGTTCTCGAGCTCTCTGCCCATAACAACCCTCCGCCCATAACAGAAATGAAGGCCATGTTCCGCCATGTTCCGCCCGTAACTGAAGGATGAAGGCCATGACGAGTAACTGAAGGAGGAAGACCATGACAAATATCAGGAAAATGTGCACAGATGTCAGTAGAGAGCATAAGGGTGGCCATAAAACACTGTGCACAGATGTCAGACGTAGTCTCGTCATTGAAGGATGCCAGGTTTCAATCTTAGAAAGAAAAGGATGACGAAAGTCTCACTCAAAGGAAGGCCTATCGGCCTAAAAATGGCATTGAGACTTATCTTAGTTGTGATTTATGTTAAAAATTATATTGTTTTAAAATGAATTATTATATAATCGGTATATATATATATATATATATATATATATATATATATATATATATAATATAAACATATGTAGAGGAATTGGTTTCACGCTTTGTGGTATGGTTTCAATTTTTATTATTCACATATTTTAAAAGGGAAAAACCTTTGCGTTAATTGAAGGTTGCCATATGCAAAAACCCTAATATTAATTTTAGATGAATATCAAGTTATGTTAAGTAATAAGCCATTAAGAAGGAATTTAGAGGTTATATTATTTTAACATTGTACTTGTTATATGTTTGTGTAGATTTAGGAATGGGATATAAGAGTATATGGGTAGAAGATTTTGTAATAGCCATTGAGACTACAACGTCAAAGATAACTTCATGGTGGATGCACCTTTCTTCGTCACATGTATTTCAAGTTAAAAAATAATTAATATTATTTTGTATTAATGGAGAAATGGTTACATAGTTGTAACATATCTCCTTAGTTTAGGATTTGTTCCTAGAGTTTAGGAGTGTAGTTGCAACTTCCTGATTTTTAGAGTTGTATTTAATGATGTAATCTTTTCATTGATGGTAATAGAGTGTACGAGAGTGATCTCTCTATTTTGTGAGTGTAGTCTCCAGGTGCAGGCCACACCTGTGAGCTACATCTCCTTCTTTTCAATTCTGTTCACATTTTATCTTGGTATCAGAGCTCAGATTGGGTGAGCCTGATCTTTTATGTCCTTTGTGGCTGAAGTGCCTTTGTAGCTAGCTTGCCTGTGTGGTAGAATTTCCTGTGTGGCTTGAAGTGCCTCTGTGGCCGCGTGTACACAAGAGCTTTGTGCTCATTGAGCAGGTGGACTGCAGAACACCTGGATCGGACTCAGAATTTTTTTTTCCCTGAATAGAAGGGGGTTGGCGCAGGTTTCTAGCTCGGGAGCACGCCAGAATTATAGATTGGCGCGTCTATTCGATTATTAAGCGCGCCACCGCGCCAGAATACTGGATTGGCGCGAAATTTAAGGGGGAAATCGAGCGAGACATTTTGCCTTGCACCGATTTTATCTTGGCATGGGATTTTCGCTCGGGAGAGTGCCAACTCACCTTCAAGGGGATCTGCAGGAAGCCTCATCTTCGTTTGGCGATTTGCGAGGAGTGCAGATCGGCAAAGTTACAGATCTATCCGGGAGAGGTAGATCGGATCAATTTTGATCAGATCAATTCTTCGGCTGTATTGAAAACACCGAATTTGCTCATCGGAGCGGGATTGCCAGACACTGTAGATCGGTGACAGAGGTGACAGATCGATCTGATAGGTATCATTTTTTGTTGTTGGGTAGATTCATTTTGTAGATCTGATTAGAATGAGTAATACAATGGAATCTTACCTTCACGAGTCTGGTAAACTTGATGGACCTAACTTCACGAATTGGAAGTTTAAGATCGAGACCTTGCTTGAGGGTGCGAATGCTTGGTCCATAGTTACAGGCGACAAGCAGAAGCCGAACGCAGGGCCGCAGGAGAAAGATTTGGAAAAACGAGAGAACAAGGCCAGAGTCTTGTTGAAGATGTCTGTGAAGGACAGTGTTATCCCCACATCAGAGACTGTAAAACGTCCGCGGAGATCTGGACGACCATCAAAATCCTGTATCAGACCCAAAGCACCGGTCAAGTTATGGTGCTTAAAAGCAAGCTATTTTCAATGAGGATAGACGAAAGGGAGATTGCTACTGCATTTGTTGCGCGAATTAAAGATGTGAAAGAAATATTGGGGGCCATTGGAGAGACAGTGTCTAACACTGATCTCGTCTCAATCACATTGAGCGGGATGCGTGATGAATTTCAAATGTTTGTTACTGGATTGGTGGCAAGGGAGAAAGCACCCACATTTGAAGATCTGACAGGGATCTTGTTGCAAGAGGAGGAGCGGCGGCAGAACCTGAACCCCCAGAATGATGATCTTGCGCTGATGGCAAAACGACGATCATTCAGAGGAAAGCAGTCACAACAGCAATCAAAGCAGAAAGGAGGAACATCACACAAGAATTCACATTCACATAAAGATATGCTTGCAAATCATTCTGAAAAAAAATGTTATTATTGTGGAAAGAAGGGTCATATACAGAGCGAATGTTATAAGAAGCAGGCTGATGATGCAAAGAGGAAGCAGGCAAATGCAAAGCACAGAGGATACTTTGTTGAAGAAGAAGATAACGACTTCAGTCATGAATTTCGACTGTTCACAATCGACTATGCCCTTTTAGCATCTAATGAGGACGATATTTGGTATGTCGATTCCGGAGCATCCTCTCACATGACAGGTAAAAAGGAATTTTTTGATAGTCTTGAAGAAAGTATAAATGGATCAAAAATCTACCTAGGGGATGATAGTGGATACGAGATTAAAGGTTATGGGGTGATTTCAGTCAAGTTACCAAATGGAAAAATTAGTCACCTTAAAAATGTTTTATGTGTACCTGGAATTAAGAAAAATCTGATATCTATATCCATGATGGCTGATCAAGATATGCAAGTCGAGTTCTTCAAGACTCATTGTGTGATAAAGGATTGCAGGAATGAAATAGTTGCAACAGGCATGCGAGTTGGAAGCCTATACAGACTGGATGCAAAAAGTATACCAAAGCAAGCCATGGTTGCAGGAGGATCGACAACCGAACAACTCTGGCATCAGAGGTTCGGTCACTTGAATTTGAAAGACCTTATGTTATTGCAGAAGAAAGGTATGGTTGAGGGGCTCCGTATCTTTCGTAATATTTAGTTAAATTGTGATGGTTGTGCCTTAGGAAAAATGCATAGAGAACAGTTTCCTGTGCATGATAGGAGGAAGGAAACAGATATTTTAGAACTAGTGCACACTGATGTATGCGGACCTATGCAGACAAGGTCGCTAGGAGGAGCATATTATTTTCTGTTATTTACTGATGACTGCACTAGATATTCATGGGTTTATTTTTTGAATAAGAAAAGTCAGACTTTCCAGTGCTTTATAGAATTTAAAACCTTGGTGGAAAAACTGTTTGGTAAGAGTATAAAAATTCTCCGATCTGATCAAGGGAGAGAATACAAGCTATGGGAACTCATGAAATTCTGCAAATCTCACGGGATTGTTTAGCAGTATACAGTGCCACACACACCACAACAGAATGGAGTTGCAGAGCGCAAAAACAGAACCTTGGTGGAGTGCGCAAGGAGCATGTTACAAGGTAAGGGTCTGTCTAATAGTTTTTGGGCAGAGGCTATTAACACTGCTGTATATTTGAAGAACATAAGTCCTACAGGTATCTTGACTTCAAAACCCCTTTTGAAGCTCTATATGGATTTAAACCAGCAGTAAATCATCTAAAAGTATTTTGGTCAAAAGCATTTGCCCATATACCCAAAGATGATAGGAAGAAATTAGACCCTAAATCAGTTAGATGCATCTTTGTTGGTTATGGCATAGAATTTAAAGCATATAAATTATTCAATCCTGTGTCTCGTAAGGAATTTGCAAGCAGGGATGTAGTGTTTCATGAATAGGTACAGGAAGGGAAAGATGATGTTGGTGATGATTGGCACATTCCATTGTTGTTGGAGGAAAGCAGCGAGGATGAAAGAGAGCAGGAGAAGAAAGAAGAGCAAAAAGAAGAACAACAAGAAGGTGATAATGCAAGCCCAGTTATAGCAGAAGAAAACAACTTTGAGGTAAGTACCCTACCAAGGAGATCAGGTAGGAAGACTCAAAAGCCATTAAAATTGAGAGACTATGCTTTGATGTCAAAGGTTTTGAACATTGTAGAGCCCACTAATTACAACGAAGCTAGTCAATTTAAGGAGTGGAGGGCTGCAATGAATGAAGAGATGGAATCAATTCTTAGAAATGATACTTAGGATTTAGTTGAGCTGCCTAAGAATAAAACACCCATAGGATGTAAATGGTTGTTTAAACCAAAAATGAATGCAGACGGAAGTATAGAGAAATTAAAATCTAGGCTGGGGCCAAAAGGATATTCACAGCAGGAAGGTATAGATTTTGATGATACTTTTGCACCTGTAGCAAAGTTAAATACAATTAGAATGCTTATTGCTTTAGCTACTAAATGTAAATGGGAACTACACTAGCTTGATGTTAAATCTACATTTTTAAATGGTGATTTAAAAGAGGAAATTTACTTAGTACAGCCAGAAGGATTTGTAAAGCAGGGGCAAGAACATCTTGTTTGCAGATTGAAAAAGGCTTTATATGGCTTAAAGCAAGCACCAAGGTCTTGGTACGAAAAGGTTGATTCTTTATTTTTAGAGCATGGCTTTCATAGAAGTTTAAATGACCCAAATTTGTATACCAAGTATAATAATCAGGGCAAATTATTTTGATTTCTTTGTATGTGGATGACATGATTATAACAGGAGATGCAGATTATTTAATCAGAGGAATCAAAAGGCTTATGGCACAAGTTTTTGAGATGAAAGATCTCGGAAGCCTTCATTACTGTCTGGGATTAGAAGTATGCAGATATACTGGGCAAACTTTTCTTACCCAAGGGAAGTATGCCAGAAATATGTTGGAAAAGTTTGGTATGGATCAGTGTAGATCAACAGTGACACCTTTGCAGCAGAATCTGAAGTTGAGCAGTGACGATGGCACTAAAGAGGTTGATGCTACAATGTACAGACAACTGGTTGGCAGCTTGATATATCTTACAACAACCAGACCTGACTTGGCATACTCTGTTAGTGTGTTGAGCCAATTCATGTCGAAACCGCTTGAAAGTCACTGGGTAGCAGCAAAAAGCGTGTTGAGGTATCTTTGTGGTACTGTTAATTATGGAATTTTATACACTGACGCATCTGATGTTACTCTTCAGACTCAGATTGAGCAGGTAACTTGGATGATCAGAGGTCCATCACAGGTTACGCATTCAACATAGGATCCGGGGTCATAGCATGGAGCAGTAAGAAGCAAAGTACTGTAGCCTTGTCATCGTGTGAAGCTGAGTATCAAGCATTGTGTGCAGCGACGTGTGAAGCGATCTGGTTGAGAAGGCTTCTTAATGATGTAGGAAAAGAACAGAAGAATTCTACTTCCATCAAAAGCGACAACCAGAGCAACATTAAATTGGAACACAATCCAGTGTTCCATAAAAACACCAAACATATAGACACTCAGCTCCATTTTATTAGAGAGAAAGTACAATCAAAAGAAATTGTTATTGAATATTGTAAAACTTGTGACAATGTGGCTGATATTTTTGCAAAGCCTCTTGCACGAGTGAAATTTGAATTGTTTAGAGGGATGTTAGGAGTTCAGGATAACCCTTTCTCCATTAGGGGGGGAGTTAAAAAATAATTAATATTATTTTGTATTAATGGAGAAATGGTTACATAGTTGTAACGTATCTCCTTAGTTTAGGATTTGTTCCTAGTGTTTAGGAGTGTGGTTGCAACTTCCTGATTTCTAGAGTTGTATTTAATGATGTAATATTTTCATTGATGGTAATAGAGTGTACGAGAGTGATATCTCTGTTTTGTGAGTGTAGTCTCCAGGTGCAGGCCACACTTGTGAGCTACATCTCCTTCTTTTCATTTCTGTTCACATTTTATCTTTTCAGAATTGAAGAAAAGATAGTAGAGAATAGGCCTCACATCCTAGCTAGGTTTTCCTGTGTCTTGGGGTTTTCAAGTCACACCTTGTATTCATTTGTATGGATGGCTTGCCCATTTTCATGTCCTCTCATTTTTGGATTACAACTAATATAGATCCATCTTAGTCATAGATCTAGAAAGAGCCGAGAGTGATCAAATCTCTTGAGGTGCAAACCCTTTTTATAGTGCAAAACTTTAAAAAATTGCACCTCCAAAGATTGCATCACTATAGGGACTTGATAGATGATGGTTAAGATGAATCTCTCTCTCTCTCTCTACACACACACACACAAATTTTCATTTCTTAATTTTCAATACATAAATGGATTAGACTCCTTGAAAATTCCTTGAATACATGGAATAAAATAGCTTAAACATGCAATTCCAACAAATATTTTCTTCATTCAAAATTAACCCTTAACAAGAGATGCACGACAGCTTAGTCCTTGCCATTATGCTCTTTGGAAAAAGCTCAAAAACTAAAGACACTTGGATGATATATCTCATGAGTTGGGCTAAATTAGTTGTGCAAAGCCTCTCACTCTGGCCCTTATAGAATTCTATTTTATTGGCTCAATGTTTTTAAGGGAATAACAATGAATGTAAAAACAAATTACAAGCTTGGGACACATGGATCCATCGCACTTCACATTATTATTGTAGATTTGTACTAAAATGTGGATTGATAAATTCTATAAAGAACTAGATGCTCTGTAATATTATGTTGGGTGTGAGATATATTATTTCCATGCAAAAATATTTTATTATATGCAGACCCAATAATAGTTGGGCGGACCCAAATATGGTGGGCGTACCTACCCAGTATTTTGTGCGTCGGGTTTGCACATGGTTTTGGGCATGTTGGTTTTCTGCCCATGGTATTTTGGAGATCCAATCAAGGAAACTACAATTATGTTCTAATAAGGGTTAATGGATTGAGGGTTTATGAATGCTTCAACATGTATTTCTATGTATTGTAACATTCAAAGGAATATAATGAAAAATCAATTTGGTATTCCCTGTTTTTCTAGATCTAGGGGATAATCTCTATGTATATTTGTTTGATGTTCTCTCCATTGTATATTTTTATGTTTTATGAATTCATTTGCAGGTAATTTATGTATAGGGTTAAAAAATATATCTGATATCAAAGCAATTTTGACATGAAGGGGATGCCTTTGCTGTTGAGGGGTTTTTTTCTTGGGCCTGTGTTAGACCCTGTTATAGTGGGAGATCTACGAGATTGATTCTTGTAGTGAAAGGAGATGGTGAATAATGGAAAGATAAAGATAGAGAAACTCAATTGACAGAGTTTTGTGTTGTGGAAGCTCAAGATGGAGGATCTGTTGGTGGATAAAGATTAGTGGATCATGATAGGTCCAGGTACTAAATCAACGACAATGTCAATAGAAGACTGGGAGAAGTTGGATCGGAAGGAAAAAAGCACAATACAATTGTGTATCTCTGATTTAGTATTGTTGAATGTTTGAGGAGAAGCTACAACAAAGGCTTTATGGAACAAGTTAGGGACTTTGTATCAATCTAAGTCTTTGGTGAACAAACTGTTCATGCAGAAAAAGTTGTATAACTTGAGAATGAAGGATGGAGACTCGGTGAAAGAGAATCTGAAAGTCTTTAATATAGTGGTAAGCCAGTTGTTATCCATTGATATTAAAATTTCAAATGAAGATAAGTGCATCAGTATGTTGTGTTCTCCACCAAATTCGTGGGATAGTTTGGTTGTTGTTATAGGTAGAAATACATCTACCTTGAAGTTTGATGAAATAGTCTCATCCTTGCTGTAAGATGAGATGATACGAAAAATATGGAGAGCTATAATGGAGATGCCTTGTCTATGAGAGGATGGCCCCAGAATAAAATTAAAATTAATTCCTCAAGTGGGAGATCTAAATCTCCAAGAAAATCTGTGAAAGTATGCTGGAAATGTGGAAAGGAAGGGCACTACAAAAAGGATTGTATAGCTAAAGTTCCCGAGAAATGAAAGGGATCTGATGATGCTCCTTTTGCAGAGGTGAAAACCACCTCAGATGAAGGTAGGGATGTGTACTTGGCTTCTTCTTCAAGTACACATGTTGATCATGAGGCATGATTGATTGAATCAGGTGCATCCTTTCAGTTTACTCCCCATAGGCAGTGATTTTGCGAGTACTAGAATTATGATGGTGGTGATGTCTTCCTGTGCGATGACAGGAAGGCCAAAATCATGGGACATGGAAAAGTAAAGTTGAAGTTGCAAGGTGGAAGGTATAGAACACTTCTTGGCATTCTGCATATTCCTGCATTAGCAAGAAATCTAATTTCTGTAAGCAAGATGGATGATGCAGGTGTAAAGTTAGTGTTCAAGAAAGATACCTACAAGATGGTTCAGAGAGCACTGACATTGATTTGGGGAGTTCAGATTGGAACTCTATACAAGCTTATGGGTAGCACTCTTGTTGATGGGCACAACAGTTATTTGGTTCCTGAAAGTGGAGCTAAAGGTCTAGTGGTCTATGGAGAAAAGACCACACTATGACATAAAAGGCTTAGACGTATTGGACAAAAGGGTCTTCGAATACTACATGGTAATGGTATGGTAGAATGTATGTCTAATTTCTCTCTGGATTTTGATTTTTGTGAACATTGTGTATATGGGAAGAAAAATCGAGTGAGTTTCCCCTCAGTTTTTAAGAGGGTGAAAGGGATATTGGAGCTTGTGCACAGTGATGTGTTTGGACCTGTTTCAGTTCCATTTTTGGATAAGTTTGTGTACTATGTCCCATTTATAGATGAATTCTCGAGGAATACATGGATATATTTCCTCAGGAACAAATCTAAAGTCTTTGACAAGTTAAAAAAAATTAAGGCTTTGATTAAGGTGTTGAGGACAGATAATGGTGGAGAGTTTTGCAAGAAGGAATTTGAAGAGTTTTGTAAGAAGTGTGGTATAGCATGAAAAAATAATACTCCATACACACCTCAACAAAATTGAATTATAGAAAGAATGAATACGATGTTGATGGAAAAGGCGAGATGGATGTTAAGTGGCACTAGAATAGGGCAGGAATTCTGAGGTAGTGAATATTGCATGTTACTTGGTTAATAGATCACCTTCATCAGCATTGGAAGATAAGACTTCACATGAGTTATGGACTGGTAAGAAACTATCTCTTTCACATCTAATGGTATTTGGATGTGATGGATATGTATACGTTCCAAAGGAGAAAAGAACCAAGTTGGATAGTTAATCTAAAAAGTGCATCTTTGTTGGGTATAAGGATTGTTAAAAACATTATAATATTTGGAACCCAGAAACAAGGAAGGTTGTGTACAACTGAGTTGTGGTGTTTAGAGAGGTGAAATATGTTATTAAACACAAAGTCCTACCAAAGGAACTGTTGAGCCTCATAAATGGGTAATTATATGGGCTCATTTTACCTCCTAACCTAGTCAAATCAACCATTCTCTTAGCTTAATGTATTTTTTTCTAATTATATTTATGCTTATAGAGTGAGTTGAGTTAGTTACGATGCCATGTGGTATAATATGTGTTTAATGAAGATTATTGATGAATTTTGTGGTCAAAGTCAAGGATCCAGTGGACAAATGGCAGCAATAACTCGAAGTGGACAAAGGAGAGGACTTATAGGAGGGAGTCCCCCTCATTTATTACTCCTCACTTCGAATTCCCCTTCATTCATCTCGGAGTACAAGCAGCCAAGTCATGCATTAGCAAGCAGCCGGGCAAGTGGAGGATAAGTAATGACTATCTCGAGTTTTGGGAGCCAAGCCTCCCTGATTTTAAGGAAGTTGTTGGTAGCTTCATTTGTATAAGTAGGGAGGCCTAGGGCCTCACTAGGGTCAGATTTTTTTTGGATTTTTGTTGCAGTATTGCTTATGTAAACTCTTCTCAACTTTGGGCTTATTATCTTGACAGTTCATGTAATCTTGTTATTGTTTTGAGAATAAATATGGAATCCTTTTTGAGTTAGCACTGAGTTACCTCAGAGGGCTAAAGCTCTTGGGTTAGGGCCGAATCCAAGCAGCCAAGATCCTCTTTACTTGTATTTGTATGTTTCATTTTAGTTTGTAGAATAGGTTGTTGTTAGATGTATTTCTTTTATGGTTAAGAATAGGTTGCTTTTGATGATTCAGTAGTTTGCTTCCATTTGTGCTTTCTATAGTAGGTTAGCAGTGATAAAAAGAAGATTCAAAAGGCTAGCAACAGTGCCTTGGCCTCTCTTCCTCCCTTTGGGACCATGATTTGAGGCAAAGACCCTCTTGCTACCCCAAAAACACAGATTTTACTCATTCTTAGGATCTCTAGTGTTTGCAGCTTCTTAGTTGGTTCATAGTATAGTTTAGCTTTTCTTTAGAACTTCTTCATCATCTGATCCATGCCATTCTCCATCTGATCCATGCCCTACAGGTCGCCCAAGTCTCCCCTCAATTTTGCCTTAATTTTCTGCATTTTCCATAGAATTCCTTCCTCTCTCCTTGAGAAAACCCAATCATCTTTATCTCTCCTAATGATTCTTGGTAGACCCTAGGTGCCCTAACACCTCATTCCAACCTTCATCCACCTCTTCCACCCACTCTCAAACCCTCAAAATAGTGAAAACTACTCTCTGCCTCCTCCTGTAGGCCTCCTGTAGAACGTTGTTTTTCCTCCTGTAGATTTCCTGTGTCCTCCTGTAGATTTTCCAGTAGGCTTTCTTTTGAAGGCTGAGTGTGGGAAAAGCCTCCAGAAGGCCATCTGAGACCTCCTATGACCCATCCACACCATCCTACATCCTCTCAAGTCCCAAAACCATCCTCCATCGCCACCTATTCGCTGCCACATTCACAAACAAATAAAGTACATGCATGACACATTCACATCAAAATACATAAAAATCCAAAAAGATGCTTTTTATTCATTTACTTCCATAAATAGCTTAGGTAGATTTTGTTTACTTCCTTGAGTACGTAATGGCATTCTTTTCATGGTTTTCATAGAGCTTTCTGCAAAAGTAGGATTAGTGGTTAACTAGGATTTCCTTGGTTTGCTTTACATTTCAATCTTCCTTTATGCAAGTAGAATAGCATCAGTAGAGTAATCTCTCTTTTTCCTTTCATCACATATAGAGCTTCTTCTAGAATCCATAGAAGTGGGCTTAAGCTCCTAGTGATCTTACACCGGCTGACCAAGTGACAACCTGCAGTAAGAACTAGTACTTGTGCATATAGCACCGTCGCTTCCAAGTTTGTTACGAACTACTGGGTTGATAAGAGTAAAGTAGGCAGCCCAGGAGTTGCAGCATTATTGCTACAATACTGGTGCTCACCACTTTTTGGCATCGTTGCTAGGGAAGCGTCAGAGTATTCTGTGATTACTGCTTTCTTCTATTTTCTATTGCAACATTTTACTAATAGTTTATTTCAACAAAAGTAGATTAGTCATTTTCCTTCTTTCAGTTCTGCATTTCTTTTGCTTTCCTTTTCAATTCTGTAATTTCCATTTCAGCAAAAGTAGATTAGTCACTTCCTTTCTTTTAGTTTTTCATTTCCTTGCTTTCGTCTTTAATTCTGCAAATTTCATTTCATCAAGTTCATTTCAGTTAGTTGCAAATTGTTTTATTCAATCAATTTTAGTTTTGCAGGTACTATCAGTGTGGGGAAAAAGAAACAAAAACCAACCAAAAATATTTCCTTTCATGCCTCATAGGAATAGAGATAATTCAGGAAAAGTTTTGCCCAACACCCCCACTGCTTCACACAACCAACCTTCTCTCTTCTTCGGTAGCTGCGATCAAGAAGAACCCTTAGGTGAATAGCTCGACATATTTGAAGAACCTATAGGAGAAGAAGAAGAAGAAGAAAACATTCCTTTGGAGCCAATGGCTGAACACAGAAATGATAGGGGGAATGGAGAAAAAATAGAGGGTACCTTTCCCATTTAGGAGACCAATGGGGACACCAAAATGAAGAATATAAGCCCTTCCGCCCTACCTCATTTCCATGGTCTGACTACAAAAGATCCTGACACCTTTTTGTTTGAGTTTGCCGTTATCTGTCGAACCTATGCAGGGAAAATTTTAAGAACCCTCCCTAAATTTACATGTATAATAAATGGGCGAATCTCCATGGTATATAGGAAAAATGGAAGGCGATTTTATCAATAATATGATATGTATATATAATTTTTTGGCGAATCTCTCACCAGTCATGGTGAATATTTTACTCAATTATAAAATCTTGTGTTTATTGAATACACAAATGAAATCATTGCATTTCTTTAAAATATATTTTGAATTCAAAATTACCGAAATTACATATCGATAACCTAGTGGGTGTAGGATAAAATTCACCCGTGCCATTCATAGAAAGCATGAGAAAAAACCTAATACTATATATAAAACCAAGAAAAATTCAAATTTATCACTTCTAGGGACCTCGTAACCACCTTGCCAATACACAAGTATGTTCCTGTTTGCAATTAGAAAAATTACCCAAATTACATTCTGTTTACTCCAGCATATGTTGGAAAGTTATAGAAGGATGACTAGTGCAATCAATCCATTCCTTTTAGCGCTAGATTTGTTTCAGTTTAAAATAGAAGTATACAAATATATTTGTCCAATGTCTATGCTTTAACCATTCACCTTAAGATTTTTTTACAATATAATCTCCTAAGTCTATTTAATATCTTCATTATCATAAAAACCAACCTATATCCATATTAACTCCACATCTACCACTCTTGGGGGATGAAATCTATTTATCCCTCTGAGCACTTGGTAGACCCAGAATTAAGATGGATCTAAGATGATAGAATTTCCCCTTTAAATAGTCTATGCTCACATGAATACCATGGTATTACCATGCGTCAATACCATGGGTTATCATATACCTGGAGCTTAAAAATTACTATTAGTAATTTATAAAAATTAATAAAATTAATAGTTGATTTTTATTTTATTTTTTATTTTAACCAAGCTAAAATGTTTAACATACATTAAATTACAACATCCATTTTTACTCTTCATAGGATCAAATATTTTTTCACTCTATGCTAGTTTTCATATCAAGATATTTGATACCTCTCGGGGGTTAGGTTAGTAGATCCAGAGTAAAGATGGATCTATGCTGGTTTAACTCCCCCATTTTAAATAGGCTACATTCCAGGTGAATACCATGGGTCAATACCATGTGCCATTTTGGTGAATACCATGGGTCAATACCATGTGCCATTTTTATTTTTATTAATACTAATATTAGGGTTAATAATGTTTTTTTGCATGGTATTAATAACAATCTAGTCCATGGTATTTGTCCCATAGTATTTTGCCCATAGGTTTCACCTAAATATAACACATTTTTTGAGTGTTCATAAATATAAGGTGACTTATGGAGTAAATATAAAAAAATGTTTTATTTGTTTATCATACCTCTCATTTATTTATATTTTTATTAATTTACCATACCTCTTTTACAAATATGGTATTTGGCCCATAGGATTCACTTAAATAAAACCTCTTTCTTGAGCCTTCATAAATAGAACGAGGGTTACGGACTAAATATAAAAATAGGTTTTATTTATTTACCATGCATCTGGTTTATTTATATTTTTATTTATTTACCATACCTTTTTAGTAAGTATAAAAAGACGTTTTATTTATTTACCATACCTCCACTTTACTTATATTTTTATTTGTTTACACCCTTGCATGTATATAAGGTGACTTATGGAGTAAATATAAAAAATGTTTTATTTATTTACCATACCTCTCATTTATTTATATTTTTATTAATTTACCATACCTCTTTTATAAATATGGTATTTGGGCCTTTGGCCCATAGGATTCACTTAAATAAAACCTATTCTTGAAAATGGGTGAATGGATTCACTTAAATAAAACTTATTCTTGAAAATGGATGAATGGAAGGTTGTAACTCCTAATTTCAAAGGGTAAATTTACCTTTTTTACCCTCTCCCTTAAAATAAGGTGGGCTTTGAGGTGAATTGTAAAAATTTACTATGATGCAAAGTATTGGCCCACTAAAAATTTAAAACCCCTTAATTTCGCTAAAGGGCGAACATTCGCCCCTAAAATTTTCTATGAACCTATGACTATGGAGAAGATGAGAAAAATTTGAAATTTTTCCCTTCTACGCTCAAGGATGTAGCATTGTGTTGGTTCATGGGATTACCTGGCAATAGTATCACAACTTGGGCTCAGATGCAGCAAGCCTTTAACAACAAGTATCGAGACTATTGTAGGTCAAGAGATACTAAAGAAGAAATTTTCCGAATGACTATAGGAAGTGATGAGTCCTTGGAAGACTATGAGGAGAGGTTCCAACTCAGTTACAAAAGGGCCAGGTGTACACTTGACCCTGAGTCTCTGAAGCTGGTCCTGCTTAGGTGAATTCGGGAAGATTTTTTAAATACCCTCCATCTACTGGTCGGGGGAGACATCTACCAACTATCCTATGAGGACATACATACTGTTTTTAGAAACCATTCTAGAGCAGCTAGAAAGAAAGGTAGGGGGAGTCAACCCATAGCTAGTACCTCTTCCTCCAGCTCATCCATTAAAGGAGAAATTAGAAACATGCTGGAAGACTTCAAGAGTGAGATGCTGCAGACTCTTGCCATGCAAATGGATACCTTACATATCAAAAGGAAGCAAGAGGAAGCAGAGAGGGATTTGTCCATTTTTTTCCCTATATGCACCAAGAGGCATCCTAGGAATGAATGCCCATTGAACTCTATAGAATTTTGTTCAATCTGTGAAGAAAATTATTCTACAGACAAGTGCCCTTCCTTACCCGGACTTAAAGCTGTATATCAAGGAGCTGAGGGAGTCACTGAACAACTCTATTACATAAACCAAAGGAGACCGCATGGACCTAGACCATATCAGCAGGGGATGCAAGGGACATCTCAGGCATACTACAACCCCAACCAAGTCACTTCCATAACTTATTGGGGCCCCCTTGCTTATCCTTCCTGGTCCACACCTCCTCCTTGGTCATTCACATCTCCATATCATTCCCAAACAGCCACCCATTCATTTCAATCCTATGCCCAGCCGCAGCCTCAATAGAATGCATATTATCAGGGGTGGAGGCCCCAATACAACTCTCCTCCCGCTCTTTTGCCTCCACCACTTGCCCAACCACAATCATTACCTCCCGCTCCACCAAAGCAACCCTAAATGCCTGCCCAGCTGAACCCGAACCCGAAAAATAGACAGGCTCATCAAGTGTATAGTGGGGAACCATCATGCTCAACTTATGATGTGGATATTCAGGAAATTAACTTACGATCTGGGAAAGTTCTCCTAGACAGCCAACCTCCACCTAGGGAGGTTGAGTAAGAGAAAGAGGAAAGTGAACCTAAAGCAATTCCACCCTTTCCTGAGAGACCACCCGCAATAGTCCAGCCTACCCCAGAAGAAATTGAACTATTGGGAGAATTGAAACATTTATGTGTGAAGATACCACTTCTCCAAGCCATAAAATATGTGCCTATCTACAATAGTTTGATCAAAGAGAAGTGCTTTAGGCATCCAGGAAGGCGTAAGAGAGATGCCCCAACCATCAATGTCATAGGGCAGCTGTCCAACCTGATGTTGGGGCAGGTAATCTGTCCAAAATATCTAGACCTTGGAAGCCCAGTAGTTGATGTCCACATCAATGGCACCATGATCCCTCACACCTTGATTGATCTGGGAGATGCCATTAATGTGATGAAAAAGGACACAATGCTCAAACTCAACCTCTAGGGATCCTTGAGGAAGACCACGACCGTGCTACAACTTGTAGAACGCTCCACTGTGACCCCTGAGGGGATTGTGGAAGATGTGATGGTCTCCATTGATTCTTGGGAGTACCCTGCTGATTTCTTAGTTCTCCAACCAAAGGCAAAGCTCACTGGGTATCCTCTCATTCTGGGAAGACCTTGGTTGGCTACTACCGATGCCTACATTAGCTGTCGAGATGGGAACATGACCATAAAGAACGAGCATATGTCCAAGTAGTTAATCCTATATCCTCCTACCCAACCCTTGCTAGAACATGATCTACCTCTCTGGTTGGAGGAGGAAGATGAGGATGAAGTCTATTCTACACCACTTTGTGCATTAGAAATCACCATGGGGGGAAAACAATAAGATGAGGATGATATGATTGAAAATCTGATTCAAACTCCACCTCCCAGTGTATCACCCTTGGAGGACATAGTAAGAGAAACCCAAAACAACTCCTCAACTGATCTCTGTGTGGTTGACTCCACTCCTCTCCGTGTTAATAATATAGAGTTCGGCCTAGAAAGAACCTTGAAAATCAATCCATCCCTATCCACTTCCCAAGAGAAGGAACTGTGTAGCTTGCTAAGAAAAAACCTAGATGCCTTCGCCTAGAGTTATAAAGAGATGAAGGGAGTGCACCCTTCAGTATGTAATCATCATATATACATCAAGGAGGATTGCAAGCCAGTCATGCAACCTCAAAGGAGGATGAATCTAGCACTTAAAGATATTGTTAAGGAAGAACTATAGAAATTTCTTGATGTAGGATTCATCTATCCCATCTCTGACAGTGAATGGGTCTCTCCTTTGGTGCTAGTGCCAAAGAAAAATGGTAAGTGGAGAATCTGTGTCGACTATCAGGAATTGAACATAGCCACTAAAAAGGACCAGTTTCCTTTACCTTTCATAGATCAAGTGTTAGATGGTTTGGCAGGGAAAAAGTTTTTCTCTTTCCTAGATGGGTTTAGCAGGTACAATCAGATTCGAATCAGCCTGGAAGACTAAGATAAGACCACTTTCACTTGTCCTTGGGGTACCTTTGCATACCAGGTCCTTCTTTTTGGTTTGTGTAATGCACCAGCCACTTTCCAAAGAGCGGTACTGAGTATATTTTCTGAATTAGTTCATGATGTAGTAGAGATATACATGGATGACTTTACTCCTTATGGATCTGACTTTCAGGAAGCTTTATCTAACCTAGGAAAAGTTCTAGACAAGTGTATTGAGATGAACCTATCCCCCAGTCTAGAAAAATGTGAATTTTTGATGACTGAAGGGACTGTGCTAGGTCATGCAATATCTCAACAAGGACTGCAGGTGGACCCCAACAAAATTGCCATTATCCAAAGGGTCCCACCTCCTCAAAAGTTGAGAGATGTCAGAAGTTTCCTAGGCTTAGCTGGGTATTACCGGAGATACATTAAAGATTTCACCAAGCTAGCCTCTCCGTTGTTTGATCTTTTGGGTAAAGATGTCGAATTTATATGGTCGGAAAACTGTCAAGAAACCCTAGATACCTTGAAGAGAAAACTTGTGACTGCCCCAATTTTGAGAGGCCCAAACTAGGCCCTACCTTTCCACATTCACATAAATGCCTCAAACAAAGCAATAGGAGCAGCCTTGGAACAAATGGATGAAAAGTTACATTATGCCATATACTTTATAAGTAGAAACTTGTCAAAGGTGGAGTTGAACTATATGGTGACCGAGAAGGAACTCCTAGTTGTCATGCATTCCTTAAACAAATTCAGACATTATATCACAGGCTATCAAACCTTTGTGCACACTGATCATGCTACCATTAGATATTTAATGAACAAACCATATGTGAATGCTCACATTATTAGATGTTTTCTTTTGCTACAGCAGTTTGATTTCACCATCATTGATAAGCCTTGTAAAGAAAATGTTGTTGTTGACTTTTTGTCTAGAGTAAATTTGCCTGCAGGTGAAGAAGGAATGGTGGATGACCAAATGTCGAATGAACACCTGTTTTCTATCTCAGTACTCTCTCCATGGTTTTCTGATATAACAAACTACTTGTTTTCAGCACAGTTTCCACCACATCTGTCCTCAAAAGAGAAGAGCAAGATAGTGAGGAAAAGTGCCCCTTTCACCTGGATTGGGAGCAATCTCTTCAAACTTGGCCCAGATTAGATCTTGAGAATATGTGTCAGGGAGGAGGAAGTCTTTGACATCCTCCTGACTTGTCATGATGGGCATTGTGGAGGTCAATGTATAGGAAAAAGAACTACCTTCAAGATACTGCAAGCAGGCTACTACTGGCCCACTCTTGATCAAGATGTGAGGAGATATACCAGCCAGTGTTATCGATGTCAGAGGATGGGGAAACCTACTCCAAAGGATGAAATGCCCATGCAACCTCAAGTGACCTTTGAGCCATTTGAGAAGTAGGGCATGGACTTTGTGGGTCCTATCAGCCCTTCTTCAAAGCAAAAGCAATACGTCATTGTGTGCATCGATTACCTGACAAATTGGGCAGAGACAAAAGCAATCAAAGCAGCGATAAAGGAAAAAGTAGCTGAATTTTTGAGAGAGAACATATTCTATAAGTTCGGGTATCCAAGAGAATTGGTCACAGATTAAGGTAGTCAATTTACTTCCAATTTGATTGAAGACCTGATCACACATCATAGAATCAAGCACAGAACTTCCACCCCTTACCATCCACAAGCCAATGAGTAGGTGGAGGTCACTAACAGAGCATTGGAAGGGATCCTGACAAAGGTAGCGAGTAGCAGCAGAAAATACTGGGCTAACAGATTAGTTGAGGCCACTTGGGCCTACAACACAACATGGAAGACCACTACAAGGTTCACACCCTATGATGTGGTCTATGGGAAGAAGGATTTACTGTCAAAATAATTTGAATTCAATACCCTGAGCATGGCAGCCTAGTTGGACCTAGACCTCAACCATGCACAGAAAGAAAGATTACTCCAGCTCAATGGATTGGATGAACATAGAATGCATGCCCTTCTCCATACAGAGGTATTTCAGATTCAAAGAAAGACATGGAATGACAAAAACATCAAGGAGAAGAAATTCCAAGAGGGAGATTGGGCACTACTCTATGGTTCAAGATACAAAGATTTCAAGGGCATGCTAAGGACAAGATGGCTGGGACCCTACATTGTGGAGAAATGCAATGACAATGGTTCAGTTTTGATCAGAACCATTGATAACAAAGCCATCCCCATGCTTGTCAATGGACACCGCTTGAAAGTCTACAAGAAACCCCTCTCCAAGCGAGATTTCATTGAAGGTTTGAATAAAACAGTGATGGTAGTGGAGCATGTCTTAGCCTCCACTTCACCCACTCACTGAAGAAAAAGAAAAAACAATAAAAAAATAAGGACTCAAATGGAAACCTCCATGAGGCGCTTGAGTCCCATCATCGGGTTGAAAACCTCCCCTAAGGCGGCCCAGTGATGTTAAAAAAAAAAGAGAAGAAAGAAAATAAGATCTCTGGGTGAAAACCTCCCTTGGAGGCGCCTAGGATAGGCAACTAGGGTGAAAACCTCCCTGAGGCGCCCTGGTTGTTTTCAAAAAAATAAAAAAAGAAGGAAAAAGAAAAAGAAAAAGAAAAAGAAAAATGAATTTCCAGTCGCATTACAGGTTTGCAGGAGGACTACAGGAAGCAGTAGAAGGTGCAAAGGGAGCTCTGAAATCAATACCAGCACCTATCCTACCTTCCCACACCTTTCTCCATCATTCTTGGCTTCTTTTCACCTCACTATGCTTCTTTTCCAGAAACTGTGTTTTCTACGGGAGGCTTTGTGTTTTCAATAGGAGGCTCCTGTAGGAATTACAGAGAGCCAGAAATGAATATAAAATGCAGTTTGAGGGGCAGGGAAGCTTCATAAAAGATCTATAAACCCTACTTCAGTCTTCAAACCTCATTGCCATAACTTCTAAACCTGAATCACATCCCAAACATCATTCTTCTTCCTACCCAAGAAAAAACAAAAGAAAAAACAGTTTTTTAGAAAAAAGAAAAAAAACAAAAAAATAAGAGAGGAAACAACACTATCCACCTCACCTGAAGCCTACCTATTACCTCTTCATCACTATTTTCATTTTTGGCATCATCCTCACAGCTCCAAGCATAAAAAATACCTGAGGTTTCAAAGGGAGAAGCAGCTACAGGAGCTCCTGTAGGAATTCCTGTAGCAGCTGATCCCATTAAAATCTAGCCGCAACAACAAAAGGGTGCAAATATGAAGGTTGAAGTAGACACCTGAAGATCAGATCCAGCCAAAGAGGAACTTGCACAAAGCACAACCACACATCAGCAAGCAGACAAGCATACATAAAAAAGAAATAAAGGCATGTAGCAAAGGGAGAGATCCATAACACCTCACAGCAAATGCATTCGGATCTCAGGTAAGTAACTAACCTGCTCCTTTGTTTGAATTTGTATAATTAGAAGGCATGCAACAACAACAAGATGTTTGAGGTTGAATGAGGGAAAGGTGGCATGTTAACTTGGCCACCTTCATCTAGTTGACTTCACTCATCCGAAGATATCAGCCACACATGCGCACAATCAACTCAAGAGAGATGTCAAGGACAGGTAGTGGAGGCGGTGTGAACTCCGATGCAATCATAAGGGATGATTATGAGGAAAGGGCCATGATGGCAAGGCAGGTGGGGACCAACAGTCCAAATATGGCCAACGTACACTTGGCCAGCTCACCCTCCATCACCAAAAATATCCATAAAAAGCATTAAGTACTCCTCCCCGAGCACTCTCACCACCTTTTCCTTCATTCTCTCCTCGAAAATTTGCTCCTGCAATCTCCTCGTGCCCCCATAGCCTCGTAACCATCATTCTCCATTGATATCTCCCATATTCCTGCTCTCAGTGTTTTCTACAGGAGCACTTACAAGTTCTACAGGAGAACCTACAAGAATTGTACAGGAGGGCCAATAGTCTTCTACAAGAAGGCTAGTGAGTTGTTTTGAAGGGAGAAAACACGGGTTTTAGCACAATTCTTGGGTTGAGGAGGTAGGTTCTATGCATACCCCCATTTAATATCAAAATGTGCAAGAAGTGGTTTAATTTTGAGGAGGAAATAAAGCCCTTAGGTGGAGGAAATACATAACATAATTTCTGCTTATTTTTTAAAAGAAAAACACTGTCTCCCTGTTTCTCTGTTTTTCTTCAAAAGTTGTTGTCTCCTTCTCCACAATTGGATTCCCAAAGAAGCATAAACAAAATGATAGGAGGTTTTATGAGGAAGGATCCCACCAACTCCTCCAGGCTCCATGCACATCCCCAAGTAGTGGACATATTCACAAGAGCCAATTGGATGAATGTTTTTGAGAAATTTCAAGGGTTTGATGAGGAAATTGCTCAAGAATTTTCCCACTCTTTGGTCCCTCACACCAGAAGAAATGCCACTGTCACCTTTAGAGGTCTTTCCATGGAGATAACCACTGATTTTATCAGTAGGGCCACTACCCTTACTCCTGGATTGCCTTGGAGTAAGGATGAAAAACCAATTGTCTAGACTACTAAGAAAAACTTCTTCCAAAACAATGAAACCCTTGTAGAGGAAAAAAATGGCATTAGAAGGGCTAGCATACCATATCCTTGGGATGAGGTCAACTACCAAATAATCAAATATATTTCCTGTGAGGGGAGGTACAACATTGTCTATGGTTACCATTTTAGAATCCTTCATGAATTAAGATATGGCATGGACACTCTAGCCCCTTAGAAGCTCAGCATCCCCTACTTCCTCCTGCAGTCTCTCATTGACTCTAGCATTAAAGTTCAAGCAGGGAATTCAGAGTAGCTCGCTCACCATGGGTTAATCAAAATTTTAGTGGAAGAAGCCCTCCATACATTTACACTCCCTATAGCATGGGAAATATTCCGAAACATGACAGCAAAAGATGACATAAAAGCCATAACCTATGATATCAGTCCCACTGGCAGTGAGGAGGAAGAGTAGTAAGGGGGAGAAGGTGAGGCAACTGGTGACTTAGCAAAACAAAAAGGTAAGGAGGAAGAAACTAAGATAGAGGAGGAGAAAGCTGAAGAAACAAAGCAAACATAGACAGAAAGAGAAACAGAAGGAGGAGAAAAAGGGGCAGAAAAGACAGAAGTGTTCCCTGAGACTCTAGAAAGAGAGGAAACAACTACTCTCACTACCCTAAGCACACCAATTAAGCCAAAACAAAAGAGGAAGAGGCAGAACTCAATGTATTTTAGGGCTAGGAAGAGCACAAGAATCAAAACAGGGAAACCCCAACCTTCTTCTAAAGTGCCAATTATTATTGAAGATTCACCCTTTGCCCAAGGAAAAGAATCCCCTTCCAAGGCACCTATCACTTATGAAATTGGGATTCCTAGATCACCCACATGGAAAGAAAAAGTAGAACTACAAGACTAAAAAACAATCCTACAAGAGGCACAGAATGTTCTATAGGAGACCCTGTTGAAACTATAGGAGACCCAAAAACTTGAGAAAAGGGTAGAAGAACAACCATAGCGAAAGGAGGAAGAAACAAAGGCATAAGAACCTGATCCCCAGCCTAGTCTTGGCTCCTACTACAGTCTTCTTGAGGGGGGAAGAATAATTCCACAAAAAATTGTAATTCCACTATTCTTTGAATTGGAGAAAGAAAGAATAAGGTCCCATAGGTGGATGCAAATAGCCAAATCCAAAGGAGTTGAGGATATTAGCCATATGGAGAGCAAACTCAGAGAAATGGGCAAAGAGTTAAGTGCTGTCAGACACATGGAAGCAATCACAAGAAGTCACCTTGAAACTGAAAATGAATTGCTAAGAAGACAACTGCAAGAGAAAGAGACCCAACTGGCATGCATGGTGAGCTGGTCCATGGAGGCATTGCAATGTAGGACACCAGCAAAATCCTATGGCCTGTATCTCAAGGACCAATGGATGCAATTTCAGATAAAGGCTTTGGCACAAAGAGGCACAATTCCTTTCGAAGATTATAGGCAGTTTATGGTCCTGTGTGACCAAAGAACATCAGAAGATAAGGAAAAGATGGCAGATTTCTTTCTGCATAACATGACCCTCACATACATGAATGTGTGGGACCCTAATTCTAGGCTAGGGGACCTACAACTAATGGCCATGGACTCATGGATGAACCATGAAGAGTTAAGGGCAACAGAAATACAAAGGTTGATGATAAAGGAACAAAATGAGCCCTTAATGATCAGAGCTGAGCCATCAAACCCCATGGCACTCATCAGCACACATAACCTGCTTGCCAATAATCCTCAGATTTCCCCTAGATATATCAATGATCAGGCATAAGCCATTGCACATTTTGAGGATATGGAAAGGTTACTTGGGGATGACTGTGTGCATGCATGTATGAGGAGATGGAACACCTTACCACACAGTCTACAGATCAGGGAATATCATTTGCCAATGAGGATAAATGAGGCATTAGGGAGAGTGCCAATGTACAAGCGCTCCATGAAGAGGCCAAAGGTCAATTGGATTGGCCTCAAATTGAGTCCCCCATTGTTGCTAGGCATGCCGGAAGGTAGAAGAGAAGAAGAAGAGCAAGAGCAGTGGGAAGAAATAGACAGGAAGGCAAGATTCTATGACAAGGAAGAGGAGACCACATCAGAGGCATGGGATGCTAGGGAGGCCACCAGGGGCATAAAAGATGAGGAGATGGACTAAGTTGCTCAGGGGATGAGCAACACTTTCAGTAGCGGGGTGATGATGAGCCTCATAAATGGGTAATTATATGGGCTCATTTTACCTCCTAACCTAGTCAAATCAACCATTCTCTTAGCTTATTGTATGATTTTCTAATTATATTTATGCTTACAGAGTGAGTTGAGTTAGTTATGATGCCATGTGGTCTAATATGTGTTTAATGCAGATTATTGATGAATTTTGTGGTCAAAGTCAAGGATCCAGTGGACAAAGGAGAGGACTTATAGGAGGGATTCCCCCTCATTTATTACTCCTCACTTCGAATTCCCCTTCATTCAACTCAGAGTACAAGTAGCCAAGTCATGCATTAGCAGGCAACCAAGCAAGTGGAGGATAACGGATGACTATCTCGAGTTTTGGAAGCCAAGCCTCCCTGATTTTAAGGAAGTTGTTGTTAGCTTCATTTGTATAAGTAGAGAGGCCTAGGGCCTCACTAGGGTCAGATTTTTTTTGGATTTTTTCTGCAATATTGCTTATGTAAACTCTGCTCAACTTCGAGCTTATTATCTTAACAGTTCATGTAATCTTGTTATTGTTTTGAGAATAAATATGGAATCCTTTTTGAATTAGCACTGAGTACCTCAGAGGGCTGAAGCTCTTGGATTAGGGCCCAATCCAAGAAACCAAGCTCCTCTTTACTTTTATTTGTATGTTTCATTTCAGTTTGTAGAATAGGTTGCTGTTAGATGTATTTCTTTTATGGTTAAGAATAGGTTTCTTTTGATGATTCAGTAGTTTGCGTCCATTTGTGCTTTCTATAGTAGGTTAATCAGTGATAAAAACAAGATTCAAAAGGCTAGAAACAGTGCCTTGGCCTCTCTTCCTCCCTTTGGGACCATGATTTGAGGCAAAGACCCTCTTGCTGCCCCAAAAACACAGATTTTCCTCATTCATAGGATCTCTAGTGTTTGCAGCTTCTTAGTTGGTTCATAGTCTAGTTTAGCTTTGCTTCATAACTTCTTCATCATGCTCATTTCCTTATTTTCAACATTCTTCTTTCATGCTTTATTTTCCTACAATGGTTATCAACATTTCCTTTCATAGATCATAGTTTACTTGATGCAAAAACTCTGTTTTTTTAGATACACTTATTTCCTTGCTTGCTTAATCTCATTGGTTGACTGTCAGTTGTTTATGCAGCAGATATCTTCTAGCATTAGGATATAATTTCAGCCATTCCATTCTCCATTTGATCCTTGCCCTACAGGTCACCCAAGGCTCCCCTCAATTCTGCCTTAGTTTCCTGCATTTTCCATAGAATTCCTTCCTCTCTCCTTGAACAAATCCAATCATATTTCTCTCTCATAATGATTCTTGGTAGACCCTAGGCACCCTAACACCTCATTCCAACCTTCATCCACCTCTTCCGACCACTCTCACACCTTCAAAACTATGAAAACTGCTCTCGGCCTCCTCCTATAGGCCTCCTGTAGAACAGTGTTTTTCCTCCTGTACATTTCCTGTGTCCTCTTGTAGTTTTTCCTGTAGGCTTTATTTTGAAGGTTGAGTGTGGGAAAAGCCTCCAGAAAGCCACCTGAGACCTCCTAGGATCCATCCACACCATCCTACATCCTCTCAAGTTCCAAAACCGCCCTACATCGCCACCTATTCACTGCCACATTCACAAACAAATAAATTACATTCATGACACATTCACATAAAAATACATAAAAATCCAAAAAGATGTTTTTTTCTCATTTACTTCCAAAAATAGCTTAGGTAGATGTTGTTCACTTCTTTGAGTAGGTAATGGCATTCTTTTCATGGTTTTCATAGTGCTTTTTGCAAAAGTAGGATTAGCGGTTAACTAGGATTTCCTTGGTTTGCTTTACATTTCAGTCTTCCTTTCTGCAAGTAGAATATCATTAGTAGAGTAATCTCTTTTTTTCCTTTCATCACATATAGAGCTTCTTCTGGAATCCATAGAAGTTGGCTTGAACTCCTAGTGATCTTGCGCCAGCTGACCAAGTGACAACCTGCAGTAAGAACTAGTACTTGTGCATATAGCACCGTCGCTTCCAAGTTTGTTACGAACTACCGGGTTGATAAGAGTAAAGTAGGCAGCCCAGGAGTTGCAGCATTATTGCTGCAATACTGGCGCTCACCAGGAACCTGAGAAGATAGAGTTTGAGTTGAAGGAGGAAGAATCATACTCTACAAAAGAACAAAAATCAGAAGAGGAAGCATCTCACTCTCCAATTTTGAGGAGATTAGTTCAAGAGAGAAGGAAGCTAGAGTGGTATACTCCATCTAATTTCTGTTCAAAATTTTCTTTATCTATTACTGATGATGATCCCAAAACTGTCAAGGAGGCAATGGATTCAAAGGATGAAAAACTATGGAAGGAGGCCATGGTTGAAGAAATGACATCTTTGGACAAAAATGAGGCTTGGGATTTGGTGGAGTTGCCAGCTGGAAGGAAACCCATTGGAAACAAATAGATGTTTAAAAAGAATATGAGTTCAAAAGGCAAGGTGGAGAAATATAAAGCTCTATTGGTAGTAAAAAGTTATTTCCAAGTGTTGGGAATTGATTTTGGTGATATATTTTCTCTTGTTGCTAAGTTAGATTCTATTAGATTACTTTTATGTGTTGCATCTAATTTTGATTTTGAGGTAGAACAGATGGATGTGAAGAGAACATTTCTTCATGGGGATCTAGAAGAAGAGATCTATATGAATCAACTAGAAGGATTTTCAGTGAGGGGTAAGAACGAACTAGTTTGCAGGTTGAAAAAGTATTTGTATGGGTTAAATTAGTCACCAAGGATGTGGTATCAAAAATTTGATACATATATAGGGACTTGGCTTCACAAGGAGAGAAACATATCACTGTATGTATTTTAAATTAATCAATGACCATGTTATTTATTTTTTTCTTGTATGTGGATGATATGTTGTTGATTGGAAAGGACGATGAAATTGTCCAAGATTTGAAGACCCAATTGTCCTCCAAATTCGACATGAAGGATCTTGGTGTTGCAAACTGTATTTTGGGCATGGAAATTAAACAAGATTGGGTAAAGAGGAATCTTTGGTTAAACTAGAGGAAGTATGTCGAGGAAATATACTAGAGATTTAATATGTAGGATAGTAAACCGGTCAAGGTTCATATTCCTGTAGGTGTAAAGTTATCTATTGAACAATGTCCCAAGGCACAAGAAGAGGAAGAGGACATGTCCCGTGTTTCATATGTGAGTGCAATTGGTAGCTTGATGTATGAAATGGTTTGCACCAGACCAAAATTTTTACATGCAGTGGGAGCATTGAACAGGTTTATGTCAAAACCAAGGAAGTAAAAATGGACAGGAGCGAAGAAGGTTTTCAGGTATTTGCATGACACTAGTGATTATGGTATGTGCTACCCTGACCATGATTGCACATAGTTTCGGACATTTGTAGCTTTTTGATTTAGATTGGGTAGGAGATCTAGATCATAGAAGATCTACAAGTGGGTATGTGTTTAACCTATTTGGAGGAGCAATCAATTGGATGAGCAAGAGACAGTATACAATGGCACTTCCAACTACAAAGGGTGAATACATGGTAGCCACTCATGCAAGCAAGGAAGTAGTTTGGTTGCAAAGATTGTGTTCAAGTATGGGTTTGGTACAACGAGCTATAAGGATAGATTTTGATAGACAAAGTGCAATTTTCTTGAAAAAATATCCTTCTTATCATTTGAAGACCAAGCAAATTGTCATTTAGTATCATTTTGTGAGGGATATGGTTGAAGAAAAAAATGTGTTGCTAGTAAAGGTGGACACTTTGAAGAATGTTGCAGAAGCATTGACAAAGTCAGTGAGCAATGAGGAGTTTTCTTAGTGTAGAGAAACAATGGGAATTACAACCCTGGACCAATGACTAAGATTTCTTGCGACCCCCTGTGAGAAAAGAAAAAATCAAGTGGGAGAATGTTGGGTGTGTGTTATATTCTTTCCACACGTCATGGGGTTCGGGGCAACACCCCAATTTTTATTCTATTTCATGCATACCCAATAATAGTTGGGAAGACCCAAGGATGGGGTGTAGACCCAAATATGGTGGGCATACCTACCCATGGTTTTTTGCATGAGGTTTGCACATGGTTTTTGGCATGATGGTTTTCTTCCCACGGTATTTTGTAGATCTGATTAAGGGAACTATGATTATGTTCTAGTCTAGGGTTAATTGATTGGGGGTTTATGAATGCTTCAACATGTATATATATGTATTGTAACATTGAAAGGAATACAATGAAAAATAAATATGAGCTATTCCCAATTTTTTTGGGATTCAAGGGAAAATCTCTGTGTATGTTTTTTTTATGTTTTTGCCGTTGTATGCTTTTTTGTTTTAATAATTCGTTTGCAGGTAACTTTTGTGCAAGGTCAAAACCTATATATTATTATTATAGATTCACATTAAAATGTGGATTGCCTGATTCTATCAGAAATTAGATGCTACATAATTTCAAATTATTTGGTGATGCTAATGATACAAAAAATCCATTAATTAATTAAGCATTGCTTCAAATATTTTGGGCAACATTGTTAACACAAGAATCATAGATATTATGAAAATAGATTCTGATCAGTATTCAAAGACACTACAAATTATATTAATTCTCAACTTTTCCAACTCGGGCTCAACTATGGGATGACATAATCCAACAAAGAGGTTTTAAAAATAGTTTTAAGTCTTATGAGAAAGCGTTAGTGTAATTGTTGTTCCAAAATTTGAAAATTTTAAATATTTATTGTATTAAGCGATATAAAATAGAAGTATAAGTTAACACTCATTTCAATGTTTTGTTGGCCCTTTTAATGGGTTGTAAAGAGCTTCATGTTTCATATTAAAAGTAGAACTCACTGTGTTAACATAAGTTTCTATTTACAATTTGCCTATGGTGCGTGTAACGTGAAAAAAAGAAGAAAAAAAAGCTCAAAGGTTAATATTTTAATCTTAAAAGAGACATTTGAATCAAAATTTCTAAATAATTAGTTTATTCCCATCGCTGAGAAGAGGAGAACACAATTCCCAAGAAAATTAATTGGGCGAAAGTTTTTAAATAATTAGTTTATTCCCATCGCTGAGAAGAGGAGAACACAATTCACAAGAAAAGTAATTGGGCACATTCACCTTTTCGTTAAGGAGTAGTCTAACTAGGTGGAGGAATTGCTCAGATTCTGTTCCTGCCCAGAAAAAATTCCAGCTCCAGAAATCAACAATTCCACCACCTTCAACATTAATTCATTTGTATCACCTGATAGATTCAAGATTCTAGTAGATTCAATGTTGCATCTCGCCACTCTGATGTAGCTGTCTGAGTTAATGGAGGGAGGGAGTTGGTGCGTGTTCCTCCTTTTCGAATTTGGACAAAACTGCGTGCAGAAATTCCATCCCATTGCTCTTTAATTCACCAAGCTCCTTATCACCAGGTGACATCATGTCAAGCGATAGGAAACATGCTCTACATGAGGCTCGAGCTCACCAGGAATAGGCTCTACATCTCACCATCCCATTGCTCTGCATCCTATAATTTCTGTGGATTTAAAACCGAAGCAGAACCAGGTACCAATTCATCTTTACATTTAGCCTACCAATTCATCTTCAACCCATCATTGGCTGCTATGACAGTCAACATTTTTTGCTGATAATGACATCTTTTCTAAAGTGACCTTCAGAACATGGAATGTTTTTTTTTTCATGTCAAATATTCTTCATCAACCAAACCTGCTCCAAATTTCTTCCCATAATTTTTTCCCTGGCCATAATTTGAATACATTAGAAACAATTGTCTCCAGAAAATTCAACCTTATCATAAAAAGATGACAACATGAATTTCACAATGTAGACAAAGATGTGTATGCATCTCGGTGCTGAAGTGATCTATGAGAAAACAAACACTTGTAGCAGCTCCAAACCCTCTGCATGAAAAGTACCCCATATTTGACAGATAATTGCATAGGCGAACAAAATTCAAATGATGCAAGTGTATATATTGTCCTCAAAATAGGTGGTAAAAGAAAATTCATTGCATATTTTCATATTTTATAATATGAGAATTGTGAAAGCGTATCCAATGTTGTGTCCAAGATATCTAAAACCATCTGCCTAGAAAGTTTTCTTGCAAATCAGTTAACCCTCATACAAATCCTTTAGTGATTCCAACCTCATTCGAACTCAATACCTTTAAAGCTGCCAACAATAATGTTGTGAGTAGCTAGCATGCCACAGGCCATGGTAAGGACCCCATTTACAAGTTTGAAATGTTCCTACTTAATGTCTAAGTATCTCAAAGAGGTTATGTTTCCCAAACTCTAGGGGTGGACAAATTGTCTCCCACCATAGCCACAAAGTCATTCAATGAACCTAGAATTTATATCAGTTTCCTGGGCAATGTTGTAGTGGTTGTACTGGGAAATACACATAAGCTCATTTGTAATGGAGAAAATAAGATTCATGGGACCAAAAAGAAAGGGATTAAGCTGGCTTCCTAGCTTTTTCTTTGGAGAATAAGGCCACCAAGCATGCTCTGAAACATGGGGAGAGAAATGGAACAAGATATACATTAGAATATTACAATCATGAGAAGGAAGAGGATTCAATTCAATGGACCTTGAGTGCATATGTTGGAAATACAACTACCTAAGGCCTGTAAACAACTGCAAAATATGTTGATAGCCTTCGTCGGAAGAATATGTGATGGCAGTGAGATTACTGTCTATGAGTGAAAGAAATAGGGAAATCAGGATTAGAAGCTTCAACCTGTTCATTCAAACTGTGTAGAGTGGCTAGCTTAAGTGAACATTAAATAAAAAACTGTTGTAATGGAAATGAAAATTTAGATACCACTTTAAAGCATCATTTCCATAGCTATCAGCAAGTCGAATGCTATTAATTTAACATTTATGTGATGGCAGTGAGATTATTGTCTATGAGTGAGAGAAACAGGGCAATCAGGAATGGAAGCTTCAACCTGTTCATTCAAAAATTACAATTGGCTTGATGGGACCATAGAGCAAGAGATGAAGCTGGCTTTCTAGCTTTTTCCCAAAGTACGGCCACCAAGCATGCTATGAAACATTAGAAGGAATGGAACCAAATATATGTTTGCAGATTACTTTGCTTTGGAAAGTAAGGCCACCAAGCATGCTCTGAAACACGAGAAGGAATGGAATCAGATATATGTTTGCAGATTACAATCAAGACAAGGTAGACGTGTCAACTCTATGGATCTTGAGTGTAGTAGTTGGAAATAGGTATAAATTCTTAGGGCTTGTGAACACTTGCAAAAACTATTGATGGCCAGGTAGGAGGAATATGATATGGTAGCAAGCTTACTATCTCTCTATGAAAGTGATCAGATTTTGATCCAGGACTTCAATGATAGCTCAAATTTCAAAGTGTGTCAAACCTAAAAAAATGGATAGATCTCGTCTTCCTAATTCCGGCACCATGAACGGTTCGAAAAAACGACACCGTATGAAGGAGCTATCGCATTTTGAAAAATGTCCAGTAAACTGCAATTTTTGATTTGTGGAAAAATTAAAAAAGAATATTTTGAGGAATATTCCTTAGAATATTCCCTAGAATATTCTCCAAAATATTCGCTGGAATATTCCTTCTAGAGGGACCAATCAGGATCTGACACGTGGCAAGCCTAGAGGTCGCCACGTGGCCCTGGAATGGTCATGTAAAATTATGTTGGGGTCTGCGGGGATCGAACCCGTGACCTGCGACGAGCTTGCCCATCATGCTACCGTCTCCACTACAGGTGGTTCTTAACCAACTATGGTCACTGTTTATATTTATGTTTAAATGGTCAGAGGTTTGGGCATTAGGACCACCAACGGTCTTACCCGCCAGCAGTCCCCATAACTTCGATCACATATCTGCGGTTAGTGCTAGCAGTTACGGTTAACTACCAACTCGCCAGCATAAAACTTATCCGCCAATAAAACATGATCACATGCAAATTTTCTGCCAGCAGTCATGGTCAGTTAGCCTGGTGGGGACCTCCAAAATTGGTGGAATTTCCCAATTTTAACTGTAGTTTACTCTAGTTAGCCAGTTTTGGTGGAGGATTCCTAGGAGAGGCTGAGTAAATGCATTGAAGATGTAATTTTCGACCTAAGAGGGTGAAAGAGGAGTCTACCTAGACTAATTTTGGCTTTCTGAAGCCATTGAAATAGTCTAGAGAAGCTGAAGAAGCCATATTCAAGGAGATTTTCATCCACAGAGATCTTGGAGCTCAGGGCCACCAGAGGTTGGAGGCTGTTGCAGGAGCTACCAATATCCATTCTCAACATACAATCAGTTTTTCTTGACTGTAATGAACCTTCTGAATACAATGAAGGTTTTTTTAGAAGCATTTGGAGACTTCTAAAGGCCGAGATGCTGAAGGGAAGTTTCAAGCAGCCCAGAGCCAACTGTGGAGGAAGGCCTAGATCGGGGATTCAGTGGTCGTTTTGAGCAAATGAACAGTCATTTTTTGATGTTAGATATGTGCTGGAGATAGTAGCAAAGGTTTTAGAGACATTTGAAGCATTATAAAGGATTTTGTGCCATTAAGAAGCTCAGGGAAGCTTAGTGCACCTATTGAAGGAATCAAGTCCAAGGGAGCCTAGATCTGCTTGCACAAAGAGGACATCCCTATCAGGGATGTATAAGGTTTATTCTAAGCCCATAGGTTTAGTCAGAAACCTTCTGGAGTTGAGTGTGGAACTTGTAAAAGAATTCAAGACATAACCCGAAAGAGCCAAGTCAAGTTGACAAGAGCTCACAGAGACGTAGCCCACTAGATCGGGGTGAAATCCTTATTAAATTTGCTGTTATGTGTGATGTTTATTTGCCGCATTATATGTCTAATATATATTTTTAATATCAGATGAAAGAAATCTAGTTAAAGAACTTAAACAGATGAAAACAAACAAACACAGACACCTGTTTCAAGTACATAATTCCGCTATTGTCAACATAAGCTAGATCACTTTTGTTTAAGCTCTGGAGTGCGAGGTTCTTGTAAGCATGACAAGATGTTCAAACCATCATTTCAGATCAGATGGCATCAGAGCAGGTTTCTTGATTGACAGAGCAATCTATTTGCTTGTTTGACTTGAAAGGTGTTTAAATAGTACAAAGGATTTCTACTGTTTGATTATTTGTAAACTAACTATTGTTTGAGTTTGCAAAGGTGAAGGGAAAGCTATTGTTAGCTAAGTTTGGGAGAGGACAAGAAGGAAGAAGGGTTGAAGGCATTCTCCTTACCCCAAGGACCTCAAGGCAATCCTTGAAGCACAAGAGGTTTGATGCAAAACAGGTTGTTTGAATAAGGGATTGACTTTGCAATCATTTGATTCAGGAATTTGTTAATAGATTATGAATTCTGTTGAAGTTCTTTTGTTCATTTTTATAATGAAAACTTCCACAAGTGAGTTTTCAAAATCATCCTCCTTCACAAGATTCTTTGATGAAGGCTTGAAGCAAGAATTTTTCATCATGATGAATATGGTGAGAGAAATGTATGAGGATGAAAGGAAGAGCACTAAACTTCGAGAGCAGTTGAATTCCATGAAGGAAGAGAAGAAGTTGCTTTCTGACCAACTGCAGTAAATGGAAAGCCAACTTCATATTGCAAACATGAATCTGGAAAGGATGCACGAGTTGGAGACACAACTCCTTGTTGCTAAAGAAGCCTTAGCCAAGTATCAGCCTGAAGAAGAGGTAAACAATTCTAGTTTGTCTTTAAATTCTTCTAAGAATGTTTATGTTGGTTCTTTTGAGAAATATACTAGAGGCATAGGGTCCAATTTGATGTTCAAAATGGGATATGAAGGAAAAGGATTGGGCAAACATGCACAGGGTATTGTTGAGCCAATGATGGTTGAGGAAAGGCCTAAGTATTTGGGTCTTGGCTATGGACAATCTTATGGAGAAAGTTCTAAAGAAACCATGAAGGAAATTGAAACAGTTCCTAGAAGGAGTTTCATTTCAAGTTCCCTACCTCAAGTTGGTAAATATTGTATTCTTGGGGAATGCAATAGTTTGAAACATACCTTGCAAGAAGAAGGTGTGCATAAGCATGCACTTGAACAAGACAGTTCTGAAATCTCTAAAACCATTGAAGGGATTGATGTCGTTCCAAAGGGAGCTTCTTCTTCATTCGATTCACCTCCTCATGAAGGTAATAAAGGTGAAAGAGAAAGGTATAAATCTGATTTTAATCATATTTCCTTTGATCATGTAAAGCATGGTGGATTTCCACGTAAGCATGGGAAAATAATTGCATGTTCTTTTTGTGGTTCGTTTAACCATAGTGTTTCTAGATGTTGGAAAATAATGGCAACATACAAGAAAATTTTGAAGGAAAGAAGGCAAGAAGCCAAAGGTCCATTGAATAATGCAAATCATGTTGTCAAGAAGATGCACGTGTGTTGTACTTATTTCCATAAGCAAGGACATATTGCTGAAAGGTGTTGGACTTTAAATCCAACAATGCTTCCACGAAATTTGCAGAAAGTGGAGAAAGAGTATGACAAGAATGGAAAGGAATTTTCCGTCATTGATATGTGTCAGGATTATTCACATGTTGATGTTAATGTGCAGTTAAAGGAAGTGCATTTGATGTGTATTGGTAAGAAGTGGTTAGAATTCTTATCCAATTAAAGTTGCATGTCTTTTGATTATATGCATTTCTTTGCTAAATGGAATGCAAGTTGCAGGATGGAAAAGTAGAGTATGAGACTCACTTTATTGCAGTGAAAGTATATTCATTTCAGGTTTGAAAGTACATGTACATGTGATCAAGGATCTTGTACTTATGATTGTACTTAAGAGAAAGTTGAAGGATGAAATGCATGCATGAGAATGATATGCATGCGCACAGGGATGATGATTTCCTAGTATTTTGAACATGTATGTGTGATTAACTTGAAGGGTTGACTACTTTGTTTTAAACATGCATGTAATGTAATATTGACTGGGAAAATTTGATTTTATCTCCAAGATTGAAAAGGGAGATAATGATGAAGTGTTTCATGTTTGTGAAAGCATCGTTTAAATTCTTTTTGTACATGCTTGACTTGAAGGATAAAATGTTTGAAAGGCATGATTTTTGTTGACTTTTGATATAGTCGATCATTTGTAAACATGATGTAAAGACCCTACGATGATTCATAGGATGTGAAAGTTGTTTCTTTTGTTGAAATACGAATTTATTCATCAAGTTATTTTCTTCTTTCGACATAGTCTACAGAAGAAGATTTGCAGCAACGAAAGTTGCCATGGTTACCTTTGTGACTTTTTCATGGAAGTGGCTTGGAAGCGATGATCAGCTACCTTCTGTAAATTCTGAATGAGTTCAAGGAAGACAGTTCTTGACAAGAGGACAAGCGCATCTAGGAAGGGAAGTGTCAACTACCTTCGAGTTTTGGTTCAAAGTCATCTGCCATGCAGGGAAGTGTATGAAGGCTGAAAGAAGAGGGTGATGTACTCTCATCTACTGTTCATATTAGTATATCAGTCTTTTGGGGTCCAAAAGATTCCTAATGGGGAGGAGTGTTCAAATTTTGATCCAGGATTTCGGTGATAGCTGAAATTTCAAAGTGTGTCAAACCTAAATGACCGGATATATCTTGTCTTCCAGATTCTGGCGCCATGAACAATTCGAAAAATTGACACCGTATGAAGGAGTTATCGCATTTTGAAAAATGTCCAATAAACTGCCATTTTTGATTTGTGGAAAAATTAAAAAAAAAGAATATTTCAAGGAATATTCTCAAGAATATTCGCTAGAATATTCCTTCTGGAGGGAGCAATCAGGATCCAACACATGGCAAGCCCCGGAGACTGCCACGTGGACCTGGAATGGTCATGTAAAATTATGTTGGGGTCTACGGGGATTGAACCCATGACCTCCAATGAGCTAGCCCAGCGTGCTACCGTCTCCGCTACAGGTGGTTTTTAACCAACTATGGTCGCTGTTTATAATTATGTTTAAATGGTCGAAGGTTTGGGGGTTAGGACCGCCATCGGTCCCCATAACTTCGGTCACATATTCGCGGTTAGCACTGCAGTTACGGTTAACTGCCAACTCGCCAGTAGAGAAATTATCCACTGATCAAACGTGGTCACATGCGAATTTTTTGCCGGTGGTCACGGTCAGTTAGCCTAGCGGTTTTGCTAGCGGACCTCCAAAATTGGCTGAATTTGCCAATTTTAACTGCAGTTAACTCTAGTTAGCCAGTTTTGGTGGAGGATTCTTAGGAGAGGTTGAGTAAATGCACTGAAGATGCAATTTTCAACCTAAAAGGGTGAAAGAAGAGTCTACCTACACTAATTTGGGCTTTCTGAATCGATTGGAATAATCTAGAGAAGTTGAAGAAGCCATCTTCAAGGAGATTTTCATCCAGGGAGATCTTAGAGCTCAGGGTCACCAGGGGTTGGAGGCTATTGTAGGAGCTACTAGTATCCATTCTCAGCAAACAAACAATCGTTCCTAACTGTAATGAACCTTTTGAATCCAATGAATGTGTTTTTAGAAGCATTTGGAGACTTCTAAAGGTTGAGATGCTGAAGGGAAGTTTCGAGTAGCCCAGAGCCAACTGTGGAGGAAGGCCTGATCGGGGATGCAGTGCTCGTTTTGAGCAAATGAATAGTCATTTGTTGATGTCAGATATGTGCTGGAGATAGTAGCAAAGGTTGTAGAAACATTTGAAGCATTCTAAAGGATTTTGTGCCATTAAGAAGTTCAGGGAAGCTTAGTGCACCTATTGAAGGAATCAAGTCCAAGGGAGCCTAGATCTGCTTGCACAAAGAGGACAACCCTGTCAGGGATGTATAAGGTTTTTTCTAAGCCCATATGTTCAGTCAGAAACCTTCTGGAGTTGAGTGTGTAACTTGTAAAAGAATTCAAGACATAATCCCAAAGAGCCAAGTCAAGTTGACAAGAGCTCACGGAGACGTAGCCCACTACATCGGGGTGAACTCCTTATTAAATTTGCTATTATGTGTGATGTTTATTTGCTGCATTATATGTGTAATATATATTTTTAATATAAGATGAAACAAATCTAATTAAAGCACTTAAACAGATGAAAAAAAAAAAACACAGACACCTGTTTCAAGTACATAATTCTGCTATTGTCAACATAAGCTAGATCATTTTTGTTTAAGCTCTGGAGTGGGAGGTTCTTGTAAGCATGACAAGATGTTCAAACCCTCATTTCAAATCTGAAAGAAACAAAGTAACCGGAAATGGAAGACTCGTTGAATGATTCTGTGGCTATAAATCCTTGTGTTCATGAATGCTAAGTTAATATCTTTTTTATCAATGATGATTACTAGTGGCCAAACTTTGTAAATCTTTCAGTTGCTTATGAAGCTACTCCTTTGATTGCTAGACTTCCTTCAATTGATTCTCTAATAGTCTATTATTCTCTTTTGGAATTTCATATTGTAGTTCTGATTTTCATTTTGTAGCTCCTCCTAAAGGTCGACTTTTCTTTTTCTAACTATTTTTTGTCTTTTTGAATGCTTTGTTTTTCCTTCTGAAGAATTTCTTTTTCTTGTTAATTTCATATTTTCTTAACTTCATTTATTCTTTTTCTACTTATAAATGTTCTATTTCTACTATACCTTTTGAATTTCATATCGCAGTTCTGATTTTTTTTTCTAGCTCCTCCTGAAGGATGACTTTTCTTTTTCTTTTAAAATATTTTCCTTTTCCTGCTGCATACTTTCTTTTTCCTTTTCATCCATTTGGTGAACTAAAGACATTGCAATAGATCTAATTTGTGTAATGGGCCAATTTCTTTCATCTCGATATGGTTTTCCTTGAATTCTTTTATCTTTTCTTTCAATTTCAACAACATTTGTTGTTGCTAGGACATGGAGTGTTCATGCTCTGAAGCAACTTGAGAGTGCCTCCTATGTTCATGCTATGAAGTAACTGTAGACCACCTCTCATCAGCCTTATAAATCATATCATTTCTTAAAGTAACTACATCTCTATCTGCTAATATTTGGCAAAGATGCCATAGACAGTCTTACCTGTTGTAGTCTCAGGCTCAAAAATACCCTTAGAAAGTGTTATAATGTTACTGGCTGGTCTTGGAAATAATTCTTTCACTACTGCTATTGAAGATGAAGTCTATGTGTTCAACTGTATAAGAGGTTCAATCTCTTTTGTTACTGATGAAGTGGTCAACTAAATATGTTATTCGGTGTCTAAGAACATTGCCATGTTGTGCACTACTAAATGGGTCTTTACAAGGAAAACATTTGTGTCCACTGTCTTGTCATTGTAAATATTGTTGGTGCTGATGTGGATATAATTTTTCTGTTCTTTCTATTCTTCAGGTGTAGATTTTTGCTGTTGTGGTTCTGAAGATTGTGATCATGTTGGTTAAATGCTATAGATTGTTTTTGTAGAGGCTCTAAAGTCTGCTAGTGTTATTGATATCCTGTTAAGGTATGCTGATATTTGTCTTGATTTTGATGAAAATGTTGATTTGATGATGTTATTGAAGATGGTGGAGTTAGTTGGTGTGATGGAATGGTAGATACTAGAGACTGCTTCTTTTTCTTTCTTTATCTTCATTCAATTTTCTTGCAACTGCGTCGATTTATTTTTTCTCCTCTGCTCTTCTTCTGCTGCTAACATTTCAAACTCTTGCTTTTTCCTATTTTCATTCCTTTCTCTATCTCCTCCTCCTATTTTCATTCTTATCAATTCTTCTTCCTCTCTTTTAGTCCTGATTAGCTCTTCTTCTTTCATCATGTCTTCTGCTTCCTTTAGTTTATGTTTCCTTTCTTCTTCCTCCATCCCCATTTTCCATTCTTCCTCAATTTTGTTTCTTTTTTCTACCACTCTTCATGAATTAACTTTTGTCTTGCCTCTCTAGCTTATCTATCTTTTCCCAGCCTTTTTTTGTCTAAGTTCCAATTTTTTTTCTCAGTTCTGTTCTTCTTGCTCAATGATGATTTTTCTTTGCTCTTCCAACTTTTGTTTTATTTGTTCTTCTTGTAATCTTTTCATGTCTTTTTTTGGCCATCTTTGTATTTTGGCTGTTATTTCTCTTTTTCTTTATGGTCCTGAAATTTGTTTCTTTCTCAATGCCTAATCTCTCTTTTTCTTTCTGTGCATGCTGTAATTCTATCTATTGCCTTAAGTTTTCCATCTTTGTTTTGTGTATGGAGTCCAAAAATGACCAGCCTATAGTCAATTCATCCACCAGGATTGTGTAGGGTATCCCAATGTCCATTTCATTTGCTACTTACTCCCTTTTGCTAGTTTCGTCTTATCTTCTTTTGTTCCCTCTTCTTCTTTTTCTACCTCTCCATGCCCATTGGTACCCCTGTCAGGACATAAGTTTTCTTCAAGACCTACACCTCTTCCAAGTCAACCTCATCTGGAGGCTTTTGTTTCTTCCCTCCACTAAGTGCTTTCAACTTTTTCCCTTTCCTTTTTGTTGGTGAACCCTGTGTGGTAAAGGCCAGTGTACATAAACATGCCTTTGATGCATCTTCTTCCTGCCCTTCATCTCCTTTTGAGCCTATGTCAATTTCCATTGTGGAAGGAATGCCACATTTACAATCCATCTGTCTGGACAAATTTATAAATTGCTAAATACTTCTTCCTTTATAATGTAGTACTCAAATTTAGTGGATTCACTAGCTCCACCTTATAACTACTAGTAGGAAATATGACATTGTAATAGTCATAGGGATACTTATATCTAACAATATCAAAAGCATTCAATTTGGTTATGATACTCCAACAGAATTTGTCAGTGAGTCTTGCATTGAATTTGTGAAAAAAATTATCTTCCTTTTTCAATTATATATCACTCAAAAACATATTGAGTATTAAGAAATAGATAACTATTTACTTGTTTAACATGAATTTATTGTTATCTTATTTTCAGGTTTTTGAAGTGTAAAAAATGGTGCAAAAGTGGTGTTTATGCATTGAAGTGTCGTGCTTTCCAAATCCAGGTTGAGTAGTTGTTAAATTTGTCCTTTACAATATGGCAACAAATCATTTATTTCATGGAAAGAGTGAAGTGCCTGGAATGAAGAAAAACAATGAGGCATATTGCATTGCCCTTGTTGAAGGGCTAAAAGAGGCAAAACAACATGATGTCAATGATATTGAATGTTGGGTTGTGTTATATTCTTTCCACGACTAGCCCATGTAGTTAACCGAGGGGGCTAGAGGGGGGGAGGAGCCCCCCCTTCGTTGCGCTGATTGCGTAGCGGGGGTGTCACAGGGGGTTTGAGAGGTGCGGGTAACCCCACTCTATGGGGTATAGGGCAGCGCCCTGGACAATTTTGGTTTTGGAACCTATGTTAGGTTGGGCGGACCCACCTATGGTTTTGTGCATGATTTTCGCACATGTTTTTTGGACACGATGTTTTTTGGTCCATGGTTTTGGACGCGATGGTTTTCGGTCCATGGTATTAGATGCTTCGACATGTATAAATATGTATTATAACATTGAAAGGAACATAATGAAAAATCAAGCTGGTAGTCCCAGTTTGGGATCCAGGGGAAAATCTCTGTGTATATGTGTTATGCTCTTGCATTGTTTATTGTATGTGTTTAAGAATTCGTATGCAGGTAATTTCTGTACGGGGTTAAAACCTACATTCAGTATCAGAGTTGTTTTGGCTTCAAGGGGACACCTTTGTTGTTGAGGGGTTTCTCTCGGGCCTGTGGTAGACCTTGTTTAGTGGGAGATCTACGAGATCGATTCTGGTAGTGAAAGAAGATGGCGAGCAGTGGAAAGATAGAGATCGAGAAATTTAATGGTCAGAGTTTTGAGTTGTGGAAACTTAATATGGAGGATCTGTTGGTGGATAAAGATTAGTGGATCGCGGTAGATCCAGGTACTAAACCAATGGGAGTGTTCGAGGAAGAATGGAAGAAGTTGGATCGGAAGGCAAAGAGCACAATACAATTGTGTGTCTCAGATTCAATATTTTTGAATGTACTAGTGGAAGTTATGGCGAAGGCTTTGTGGGACAAGTTAGGGACTTTGTACCAATCTAAGCATCTGGTGAATAAAATATTCCTGCGGAAAAAGTTGTATAACCTGAGGATGAAAGATGGAGACTCGGTGACAGAGCATTTGAACGCATTTAATACTGTGGTAAGTGAGTTAGGATTTGTTGATATTAAAATTTCAGATGAAGATAAGTGCATTAGTTTGTTGTGTTCTCTACCAGATTCATGGGATAGTCTGGTTATTGCAATAGGTAGCAATACAGTTACCTTGCAGTTTGATGAAATAGTCTCATCCTTGCTGACGGAGGAGATGAGACGGAAAAATATGGAGATCCAGAATGGTGATGCTTTTTTTGTACAAGGACAGTCCCATAATATAAACAAAAATAAGTCATCGAGTGGGAGACCTAAATCTAGAGGGATATCTAAATCTCCAGGAAAACCTATAAAGGTCGTGTGCTGGAAATGTGAAAAGGAAGGGCACTACAAAAGGGTCTGTAAATCTAAAGCTCCTGATAAAGGAAAGGGATCTGATGATGCTCCTTCTAAAGAGGCAAAAACCACCTCAGCTGAAGGTGGGGATGTGTACTTGGCTTCTTCAAGTACACATGTAGATCATGAGGCATGGTTGATTGACTCAGGTGCATCCTTTCACTTCACTCTCCATAGAGAGTGGTTCTGTGAGTATGAGAAATACGATGGTGGTGATGTCTTCTTAGGGGATGATAGGAAGGCTAGAATTGTTGGTTGCAGAAAAGTAAAGTTGAAGTTGCAAGGTGGAAGGGTTAGAAAACTTCCGGGTGTTCTGCATATTCCTGCATTAGCTAGAAATTGATTTCTGTAAGCAAGTTAGATGGTGCAAGTGTAAAAACAATGTTTGAGAAGGATACCTGCAAGATGGTTCGGGGAGCACTGGTATTGATGCAGGGAGTTTGGATTGGAACTCTGTACAAGCTGCAAGGTAGCACGGTTGTTGATGGTTGCAATAGTTCTATGGTTCCTTAAAGTGGAGTAGAAAGTCTAGTGGTCTCTGGAGAGAACACCATGATGTGGCATCAAAGGCTTGGACATATTGGAGAGAAGGGCCTTTGAATACTTCATGGTAAAGGTATGGTAGAAGGTATAAGTAATAACTATCTGGATTTTGAGTTCTGTGAAAATTGTGTATATGGGAAGCAGAATCGGGTGAGTTTCCCCTCTGGTGGTAAGAAGGCGAAACATATATTAGAGCTTGTGCATAGTGATTTATTTTGACCTGTGAAGGTTCCGTCACTGGGTAAGTCTGTGTACTATGTATCACTTATAGATGACTTCTCAAGGAATACATGGATATATTTCCTTAGGAAGAAATCTGAAGTCTTTGACAGGTTTAAAGAATTTAAAGCTCTGGTGGAAAACTAGATAGAGAAGAAGATAAAGGTGCTGAGGACAGATAACGATGGAGAGTTTTATAGTAAGGAATTTGAAGAATTTTGTAAGAAGTGTGGTATAGCACGGCAAAAGACTACTCCATATACACCTTAGCAAAATGGAATTACAAAAAGAATGAACAAGACATTAATGTAAAGGGCAAGAAGCATGCTCAGTGGTGCCGGGTTAGGACAAGAATTATGGGGAGAGGTAGTGGAGACAACATCTTACCTGGTCAACAGATCACCTTCATCAGCGTTGGAAGATAAAACTCCACAAGAGGTATGGACTGGTAAGAAACTCTCTCTTTCACATCTGAGGGTATTTGGATGTGATGCATATGTACATGTTCCAAAGGAGAAATGAGCCAAGTTGGATAGTAAGTCTGAAAAGTGCATCTTTATTGAGTATAAGGATTGTTTAAAGGGCTATAAGCTTTGGAACCCAGTAACAAGGAAGGTTGTGTATAGCCGAGATGTGGTGTTCAGAGAGGTGAAAGATGTTATTAAACATGAAGTCCAACCAAAGGAACTTGAGAAGATAGATTTTGAGCTAAAGGAGGAAGAATCAGACTCTACAACAGAGGAGGAATCAGAAGATGAAGAGCCACAAACTCTAGGTGTGAGAAGATCAGTTCGAGAAAGAAGGAAGCCATAAAGGTATAGTCCATCGCTTTTTGTTCAAATTTTGATTTATCTATTACTGATGATGATCCCAAAAATGTGAAGGAAGAAGTAGATTCAGAGGATGGAAAAATATGGAAAGAGGCCATGGTTGATGAAATGACATCTTTGCACAAAAATGAGGCTTGGGATCTAGTGGAGTTGTCGGCTGGAAGGAAACCCATTGGCAGAAAATGGGTGTTTAAGAAGAAGACAAATGCAGAAGGAAAGGTGGAGAAACACAAAGCTCGGTTGGTAGCAAAAGGTTATTCCCAGGTGCCGGGAATTGATTTTGGTGCTATTTTTTCTCTTGATGCCAAGGTAACTTCTATCTATTGTTGCTGCTTTTGATTTTGAGGTAGAATAGATGGATGTGAAGACAACATTTCTTCATGGGGATCTGGAAGAGGAAATCTACATGAAGCAACCTGAAGGCTTTGCGGTGAAGGGTAAGAAAGAACTGGTATGCAAGTTAAAGAAGTCTCTGTATGGGTTAAAACAGTCACCAAGGATGTGGTATCATAAATTTGATACATTTATACGGGAACTTGGCTTCACCAGAAGCAAAGAAAATCACTGTGTGTATTTTAAATTAATTGGTGACCATGTTATTTATTTGGTCTTGTATGTGGATGATATGTTGCTGGTTGGAAATGAAAAAGAAATTATCCAGGATTTGAAGACCCAATTTTCCTCCAAATTCGACATGAAAGATCTTGGTGTCGCAAAACTATATTTTGGGCATGGAAATTAAAAGAGATCGGGCAAAGAGGAAGCTCTGGTTAAACTAGAGGAAGTATGTTGAGACAATATTGTAGATATTTAATATGCAGGACAGTAAATTGATGAAGGTTCCTATTCATGTAGGTGTAAATTTATCTACTGAACAATGTCCCAAGGCACAAGAAGAGGAAGAGGACATGTCCCGTGTTCCATATGTAAGTGCAGTCGGTAGCTTGATGTATGCAATGGTCTGTACTAGACCAGACATTGCACATGCAGTGGGAGTATTGAGCAGGTTTATGTCAAAAATAGGAAAGGAGCATTGGACAACAGTGAAGCGGGATTTCAGGTATTTGTGTGGCACTAGTAATTATGGTTTTTGCTACCAAGGAAGATCAGGATTGGACAAAGTGTTGGATATTAGTGGCTTTGTTGATGCAGACTGGTCTGGAGATCTCGATCAGAGAAGATCTACAAGTGGGTATATGTTTAACCTATTTGGAGGTGAATTCAGTTGGATGAGTAAGAAACAATCTATAGTGGCACTATCAACTACAGAGGCAGAATACATGGCAGCTACTCATGCAATCATGGAAGTAGTTTGGTTGCAGAAATTGTGTTCAAGTATGGGGTTAGTACAGGGAGCTATAAGGATAGACTGTGATAGCCAAAGTGAAATTTCCTTGGCAAAGAACCCTGCATATCATTCAAAGACAAAGCACATTGATGTTCAGTATCACTTTGTGAGGGACATGATAGAAGACAAAAAGGTGTTGCTGGTAAAGGTGGACACTTTGGAGAATACTGCAGATGCATTGACAAAATTTGTGAGCTTTGAGAAGTTCTCTTGGTGTAGAGAAACAATGGGCATTGTAGGTCTGGATAAATGACTAAGCTCTCTTGTGGCCCCCTATGGAAAGAAAACAACAAGTGGGAGAATGTTGGGTTGTGTTATATTCTTTCCACGACTAGCCCACGTAATTAAACGGGGGGTTAGAGGGGGGGCGGAGCCCCCCCTTTGTTGCGCCGATTGCGTAGTGGGGGTATCACAGGGGGTTTGAGGGGTGAAGGTAACCCCACTCTATGGGGTTCAGGGTAGTGCCCCATAAAATTTTGGTTTTGGAACCTATGTTAGGTTGGGCGAACCCACCTATGGTTTTGTGCATGATTTTTGCACATGTTTTTTGGACGTGATGGTTTTCGGTCCATGGTTTTGAATGCGATGGTTTTCGGTCCATGGTATTGGATGCTCCGGCATGTATAAATATGTATTATAACATTGAAAGGAACATAATGAAAAATCAAGTTGGTAATCCCAGTTTTGGGATCTAGGGGAAATATTTGTGTATATGTGTTTTATGTGTTATGCTCTCGCATTGTTTATTTTATGTGTTTTAGAATTCATATGCAGGTCATTTCTATATGGGGTTAAAATATACATTGAGTCTTCACCAACTCGGAGTTGATATGTAATCAGATGAAAGGCATCTATTGGGTTCAAAAGGATAATTTAAAACTCCTTTAGAAGGAAAGCAATAAATTGGAGTTGTCAATTTCAATATTTTACCATCAACCGCTCTGCAGACATTGAAAAGATGTCTAGTGATATAATGTCTAGAGAATTTTTAAGCACATATGTAGATGTCAAATGTTATGAAACCAGCTCAAGAAAAAGATAGAAAAGATAGATCAACGCCTTAGAATTCAGCCTCTTCAAGGGGGCAACCTCCTTTACATTACATAAATGAACAATTCTTGGATGATTCAAATGACAAAACCTCCTTTCTTTATATAGGAGTCTAAGGAGTCACAGTATAACCTAGCCGACCTAACAATAATAATATAAAGCCACAAAAATAACAATAGAGGGATTCTATGGGGCATAGTAATAACAATATGGGGACAATAGGGGCACAACAATATTAATAAGGGATACAACTACAATAGTAATGGGGTAATCACTAGTATTATAGGGACCCCACATGCCCCTCTCCTTCAAAAAAGTGTTGTCCTCAACGCTTGAGTAGTTCTGGATGCTTCTGTATAAAATTCTCATCCTCCCATGTGGAATCTTCAGTGGATAAGTTCTTCCACTTGATAAGATACTCCGAAATTGATCGATTTAGTAGCTGTCGAGTTCTTGTTTTTGTGATTTCTTCCGGTTCTAATATAATTTTTCCTTCCTCGTCAATTTCTAGCAATGTTGTTTGAACTGGGAGCTTGTCACCTATAACCTTCTTTAAACATGAAACATGGAAAACTGGGTGCAATCGAGAAGCTACAGGAAGCTCCAATTTGTATGCCATAGTACCAATCTTTTGCAACACCTTGTATGGACCATAATACTTTGGTGATAATTTATTATCCTTCTTAGCTTGCTTGAGGGACATTTGCTTATATGGTTGTAGCCGTAGGAATACCCAATCACCTACATCAAAACTTCTTTCGCTGCGATGTTGATCTTCCTGTTGTTTCATTCTATTCTGTGCCAACACGAGGTTATCCTTTAAGAGTTGGAGGACTTGTTGTTGATGTTCGATGTGATGTTCCACTGCTTGAACTTTAGAATTTTCTCTTAAATATGATGTGATGGATGGTGGCTGATATCTATAAAGTGCCATAAATGGGGTCATTTTTGTTGCTGTATGGAGGGAAGTGTTATACCACCATTCAGCCAGAGGCAACCATTTGACCCATTGTGTCTGTTTATCAGATACAAAGCAACGAAGATATCCTTCCAAACATTTGTTTACTATCTCAGTTTGCCCATCAGATTGAGGATGATAAGATGAGCTATGAGCTAACTGAGTACCAAGACAAGAAAATAATTTTGTCCAAAAATTTCTAGTGAAAACGGGATCTCTGTCACTTACAATAATCTTTGGGTTTCCATGTAGCTTTTGAATTGTTTCCATAAATGCAGTAGAAACTGTACTGGCTTTAAATGGATGTGATAATGCACAAAAGTGTGCCTACTTGGTAAGTCTATCAACTACCACCATGATGACACTCTTTCCCTTAGACTTGGGTAAACTTGTGATAAAATCCATTGAAACCTCCTCCCAATGTTGGCTTGGAATGGATAAAGGTTGTAATAGACTCGGTGTCTTAATTGTTTCAACTTTATTTTGTTGGAAAACCAAACATTCCGCCACAAACTTTTGAATATCTGATTTAAGGCCATCTCAAAAAAAATCCTTCTTAACCCTGTGGTAAGTTTTTTAAAATCCTGAGTGCCCTCCTAAGGGAGAAGCGTGCAATTCCATAAGAATCTTTTGTTTTAGCTGGGAATTCTTACAGAGGTATAAGCGATCTTTGTACCATAACGAATCATTTTTCCAGCTAAATGTATCAGACATGCTGGAATATTGTTGTAACTTTTGAATAAGTGCCCACACTTCTTCATCATTCTTCCATTCCTCCCTTGCTTCATTTATCCAATCTGGTTGGATAATAGAGATGGCGCACAACAATGCTTCCACATCCTCACTTGAGAGTGCATCTACCACCACATTTTGCTTCCCTTTTTCTAGATGATTTGAAAGTCATAACCCAACATCTTTGTGACCCACTTTTGTTGCTCTTTAGAGGATAATCTTTGTTCTAAAAAGTATTTAAGGCTACATGATCCGTTTTTACCTTGAAGTGTCTTCCCATTAGGTAGGGTCGCCATTTCTTAAGTGCATGGAGTATTGCCGACATTTCCTTCTCATAAATAGCTTTGTGTAAAAACTTTCCCTTGATTGGACGACTTTCAAAAGCAATGGGTCTTTCATCTTGCATTAAAACAACACCAATTCCATTTCCTGAAGCATCACATTCCACAATAAAGGTTTTTGTGAAGTTCGGTGTAGCTAAGAGCAGTGCTTGGCACATTGCCTCTTTAAGATGTTCGAAGGCTTTTGTTGCTTCTGGAGTCCATGAAAATGCATCTTTCTTCAATAATGTTGTTAGAGGTGCTGCTATTCTCCCATAATTCTTAACAAACTTGCGATAATACCTTGTCAACCTGAGAAATCCTTGCAGATGCTTTATGGATGTGGGGATCTTCCATTCCTTAATGGCTTTAATTTTGCTAGGGTCTACCTTAACTCCTTCATGAGATACAATATGACCCAGATATTCCACCTCTTGTACTCCAAAGAAACATTTGGATATTTTTGCATATAATTGTTTCTCCTCGAATAGTTGTAGCACCTTTTCAACATGTTCAACATGATCCTTCCAAGACTTGCTGTAATTAGTATATCATCAAAAAATACTAACACAAATTTTCTAAGGAATGGTTTGAAAATGGAATTCATCAAACCTTGAAATGTTGAAGGTGCATTGGTAAGGCCAAAAGGCATGACCAAAAATTCATAATGACCCTCATGAGTTCTAAATGTTGTTTTCAGAATGTCTTCAGTCTTCATTATGATTTGATGATATCCTGAACGAAGATCCAACTTGGTGAAGTAAATTGATCCATGCAATTCATCCAGTAATTGATCAATGACAAGAATGGGAAACTTATCTTTAATAGTGAGCTTGTTGAGCTCCCTATAATCCGGACACATGCGCCATGATCCATCCTTGTTGTGCACCAATACTACTGGAGCAGAGAAAGAACTTTGACTCGGTTGAATTATACCAGCCTCTATCATTTCTGCAACCATACGTTCAATTTCACTCTGATATCTGTACATCCTGATGTTTGGAGGAACACTTCCTGGAATCAGATGAATAGCATGATCATGATCACGAATAGGTGGGAGACCTTTTGGAGTCTCAAATACCTTGGAATGATTGTCTAAGACTTTTTGGAGATCTGGAGAAATAGATGATTCCAATGTGAAAACATCTAGCGAACCTAATTGTGCAATTACACCTCTTTGTTCCTTTTTTAGAAGCTTTGTCATACCGTTAGAGCTGATTATATTTCTCAGTTTCCCTACAATACCCCTTAATTCAACTTCCTTTCCTTCCATGTAAAATTTCATGAAAAGTTCTTGAAAATTAAAAGCTATTGTACCCAAGGATTGTAGCCATTAGACTCCTAGTACAACATCAACACCTCCCATTGGAATGGAAAGCATTGGGCTAGTCAATACATATTCTCCCATGGATAGCTTGATATTATGGCACTTTCCAGAGCAATTTATTTTTCCTCCATTTGCAACCATCACTTGACACTTTGGTGCTGGATATAAGAAGCAATTCAATTCTTTTGCTACCTTACAATGAATAAAATTGTGGGTACTTCTTGAATCAATCAACACTATTACCTTTTTCTTCTTGATTTGTCCTTCTATCTTGATGGTCTGAGGAGTGGTAATTCCTGCCAATGCATTACAAGATATGGTCAGATTCATTTCTTCTTTATCTAGGCTTTGTTCCTGGAGTATATCCTCTTATTTTGACCTTTCTTGCTCCTTTTCTTCTTCCTCTTCACAATCTATGTAGAATAATTTCTTCTCAGCACACTTATGACCTTTAGTGTATTTGCTATCACAACTGTAACAAAACCCTTTTGCTCTTTTTTCTTCCAATTGTTGTGGTGTCAACCTTATAGGTTGTGGAAGACTAGGGGCAACAACACTTCCATCTTTATAGTTGTGAGTGGTATGCTTCCTGGTTGCCATAATTTTTCTTTCCATTTTTCTTGCTAACCTGAATGCCTTCTCTAATGAATCAGGTTCCCAAAGGCGAACATCATGTTGGATATTATCCTTTAAAGTCCCTATGAACACATCAATCCTATGCTCCTTTGGAATATCTTTTACCCTTATGTTCAATTTTTGGAACTTCTCAATGTGCTCCATAATTGAACCCTTTTGTTTGAGACTTATCAATTGGCTAAAAAAAGTGTTGCTTTTTGTATCCTCATAATGTGCTGTCAATTATTCCGTAAAAATTGCCCTAGTGATAATTTGTTTACGAGAGCAAAGCCATTGATACCATACAAACTGATTTGGTTCCAAATATAAAGTTGCAATACGTACCTTTTGTGTGTTTTGCACATTATTGAGATTGAAAAATTGCTCCATCTGTAATATCCATGTTGCGGGATCCTTGCCATCAAAATTCCTCATATCAATTTTTGGAATATGGTGGGTCTTCGATCCCACATTAGAGTCTATGAAATCATGATTAACATTTCTTTTGCTTGCATCATGAGTTTCCTTTACTACCTTTTCACCATTAGTAAGTATTTCTTGTAGAAAATTTGTCAAATCTGTCTTCAAATCTGCCATGTCTCTCTTCAAATCTGTCTTCAAATCTATCTTCAAATCATCCATCTTAGCTTCCACTCCCTTTATCTTAGCTTTTATTATCTTTTGTGAGAGTGACATTTTCTGCACTTGTTCTTGTAATTTTGATATATCATGTAGCATTTCTTCCTCTTCTTCATGAGTCATGCTAGAGATTTCAAGTTGCTTACTAGGTGTTTGCATTTTCTTTCCTTGGGGCATCTGTTACTGATAATAATGCTCTACTATGCCCTTTTAATTCCTTCAAAATAAATTTTCAAACCAAGATTAAGCAAAAATTTTAAAATATCTACACACATTTTTTCACTTTGTAGGAGCTCGATATTGCCTCTGATGTATCTCTGTACTTTCGGATCATCCAGTTCTGAAATTGCGATCTTCAGTAGCCCTCTGTGCCCTATTTCCAATTCCACTAGTGTGATCCAAATTGGATTCTCCAAGGAAGAGTTATGCGAAATCTCCCACAATGACCTGATTATAGACTAGTTCAGTAGAATGAACTTGTATGACGTGCCACGAGTCACTGTTTCGACCTTTGGCTTTGAAAAGTATATACAAGAAACTACATTCCGTCCTCTTTCTATACCTTCTTATGAAATTTCAATTCGATGCTCATAGAGAAAGTTATGATGATTTTCCCCAGGTCACCTGTTTGGAATGTAATTCGGGAGTTTGCAAAAAGACCAACTTCCTCAGATCATATCTCCACAAATATAGTGCGAAAAGCTTCGAAATTTGAACCTGAGATTCAACGCAATTTCTTCGCAAATGGGTTTTTTTTTAGCTTCTGAAATGTTTCAAAGAAAAAATTATAGTGAAAATGCCACGATGACCTGTTTGGAGCAGCGAAACCTTAGAATCCAAAGCTCTGATACCAAATGTTATGAAACCAGCTCAAGAAAAAGATAGAAAAGATAGATCAACGCCTTAGAATTCAGCCTCTTCGAGGGGGCAACCTCCTTTACATTACATAAATGAAAAATTCTTGGATGATTCAAATGACAAAACCTCCTTTCTATATATAGGAGTCTAAGGAGTCACAATATAACCCAGCCGACCTAACAATAATAATATAAAGCGACAAAAATAACAATAGAGGGATTCTAAGGGACACAGTAATAAAAATATGGGGACAATAGGGGCACAACAATATTAATAAGGGATACAACTACAATAGTAATGGGGTAATCACTAGTATTATAGGGACCCCACATCAAATATGACATAGGATCACCATCCAGTGCAACAGAAATCATTGATCACCATCAATATATATCCCCAATATGCGAATGGGTTGTTGTTATCATTTTTCTTGGGTCTATCATAGCATGGTTCTTTCACTAAAGAAGAACCTGTTAATGTTTTATTTTTCCCCAACATGCAATGATTATGGTTTTTTGTATGGGAGACAAATTTATGGACGAATGTAATATATTCCATGTATATGGACAAAGGTATTTTGAGAAAAGTAACTGGTTGATGGTTTTGTGATTATCATTAATACATTATGGTGTTGTCTAATTGAATTTTATCTTTTTCTATTGAAAATGCCTCAGATAGGCGTACATATCATGCACAATTATTAACTTACATCCATAAGCTACATAAATTACAAATCTACTACACTCCCAATTGGTATATATAGTAGCTAAAAGCATTTGTGAACTTCTACATATGGAAGAATATGCACACTGATATAAACTCTATAGTGGATGTGAACATATGTCGAAGGTACACTGTAAACATTGAAATATCTGGTAATTTAGTCACAGTTGCAGTGGCTCTCTGTGAGAGGGTAGTCATCGGGTATATCAAGCAAAATCTTATGGTGAAGACTTCATGGTATTGCTGAAATTTATGGCACCCAAAAATTTAAATATTTAGCAACAAAGTCTTCAATAAGTGGTATTGCTAAAATCTTTGTCTCGCATAATCAATATAATCGAAGTCTATATTGTTCACTGATCCTGCATATAAACATAGCAGTAGTAAGAAGACTGTATTTCATGTGATGATGAAAAAGATGAGAAGGATAAAATATGTGATATTCCAAAAGAATGGGTTTCCAAGCATTATTTCATCAAAAAACTTATAACTACAGTAAATAATATGAATAAAATTTTAAACAGGTAGCAGAGAAACATCAAAAACATCCCCATTGTTCACTATTTATAGAAATGAGGAGGTAACAAATAAGAACTTACAGAAATAACACCCCATAGACCCCAAAGGAGATGGCTTGCAAGAGCATATTTCTCAATATCTTCTAAAAATTGTCTAACTTTGTCACTCTCCATTTCACCTGAGTTCCATACGAGGTTAGCAACTTAACATAATGAAAACTAGAATATCCTCAAGGTGGCTCGCCAAGGGTTAGATGCATCTTTAATTAACCTACATTTAAAAATTCCAAGAACATGACATTTTATATCTTGATCAAATGCAAACAACTAAGGGTAACTAGTCATCTGCACCAATATAGATTGATCAAACCAAAACATCATATATGTTGTATTCTATAAAGTTTAAAAGAATATGTCAGAAGGATTAAACACTGACATTTGGAATAAGGGGAATCGATTCTTGAAGACGTTATAATAAGATGAGTTATAAAATACAAAATAAAAAAAGATATGAATGAAGGCAACTTCAACTATGAAGGATTTAACATGTAAGAAGCTACAATTTGATCTCTCTGCAATGTGCAAATCAATAAGAAAACCCTCAATGCAAATTTGTATTTATGTTTGTGTAGCTCTCAAAGAGGTGATCTAGAGTTAAATAATCTCATGGAGGTATGCTGCCTAGATTTGGAAATGTTTTGATATCATCTTGATTCTATTGGGTAACAATCATTCCATAGTGATATGATAGTCTGTTGTAATTTGGGAAGAGTATGCACTTCTTTCCTCAATGAGACCATGAATGAATTCAAAACTATTTTTTGTTTGGAGAGTTCTACAATATGCTACTTTAGGGTGTCTTTGGTGGGCTTATTAGTGAACACATTGAAATGAATTTCCCTAGCATTCAACATCTCATCTAGTTCTCTTTCAACTTCCTCATCTCATATCATATCTCCCTGTGCTCCAATGGAGGAAAATATATTCATTCTGGTCAACCTTCTAGCTAAGGAGTAGTTCTGGTGGTACTGGGCCATTGATTTGGAGATATCCTTTTCCAATTTCCTTTGAATTTTTAAGGCTTTGTTAACAACAACATATTCCTAAACTAGTTCTTCCTCATTCTAGGTTACACTTTCTGTGGTGCATTAGGATAGTATTTGGGCCATTGTGCCAATTGATTTATATCATTCAACATTCCTTTGAGGTGAATACCATTTTCTTTGGTTGATTCCTAGAGTGGTAACAACTTGGTAGAAATATTTTGTAGCTATAGGATATGTGGGTAGACTTGTTTGACCATATTTGTATATGACTTCTATACTTTATAGGCACATGTGTGATAATCGGCCATTTTCGTACCTGCTTTCTTTAAGTTTATATTTTTAGCCCTTAGAAATATGTTATGTTGCTCCAAATCAATTGTGAGTTCATCCCTTTACTTCATAACTTCCAAGACACATTTTACATTTCTTTCTGTAACTTGTGAAAAACACGTGATTGTTGAGGCCATTGTCATTGGGTCTTCACTAGTGTCAGGTATTATGGCTCTTTCTACGGTGATCGAAATTGAAAGCAAGTGGAGAGTTGATCATATGGGGGAGAAGGGTCTTGAGTCATTTTTCAAAAATTTTGGCCAAGATTTTTAAAGAAGAATTACATAAATAGATAGGCTAGAAGTTGTCAAAGGATGAAGGTCTGTTTTTTTTTTTGAATTAATGCAAGAATGGTTGAATTGGTGTTGCCTCCAACTTTGAATTTCTGATGTGCCTAATGGATTATTTTGAGGAGATATTTTTTGACAAGCTCCCAATAAGTTTGGTAGAAGGATATGGTGAATTTGTTTGGTCCTAGTGCTTTGTCAGTATGTAGATTTCATACTACACATTGTATTTCTCTTTTGTCCACTAACTTAGTTATGGTAGCATTGTTTTTCTCTGTTACCTTTTTTGGACTAAGACTTTGAATTTCCTTTTAATTAGTTGGTTTGGGGTTTGCTGTCAAACTGCTGAAGTGTTGATATGCTTCATGTTTCACTACTTCTATCCCTTCAATTAATAAATTCCCTTCAATATTGTAGATTCAGTTGACAATGTTTTTATTTCTTCGGGCCTTCACTTGATTGTGAAATAATGCAATGTTCTTATGTCCTTCTTGAATCCATAAGTCTCTATATTTAATTCTCCATTCCTATTCCTCTTTTCTATTTATGTGATATGTTTTCCAATATAGACCCTTCTCTTTTTCTTGGAGCTATGTTGTCTCCTCCTACTTCTCCAAGCTTTTATGGACTTCTACCATCTCCATTTGGAGGTATCACTTTTCCTATGTTGGATCTTTGTAAATCATTTTTTCCTAACTATTCAGAGTGGATTTAACAAGATCTAATTTTGACTTTGAGAAAAATCTTGGAGAACTATCTACTCTCCACTTGCTTTCGGTTTCGGTTGCTCCAAATATCATTAAGAATGTTCCATCCTTATCCACAAACTAGTCCCCAACTGTTACCACTACTTCTCTAGCTTTTTCTAACATGCATACTGGGTAGGTGCATTGAATAAGACTTTATAGATGGGGATTAGGAAGTCTTGGAAGTTTTTTCCATAAGATGGGATTTAGTTGGATTCCCAACAAACCTTGCAATATATGTGAAGTGATTCTTCCTAAATCGTTCATTGCTAGACAATGACAGTAATGCATGCTTTATACAGAAAAATATAAGAGGAAGGATGAAATGAAGAATTGAGGTTGTTGACACTGCTATTGGTTCTATTATTGCTTGATATTATCTTTTAAAGAGAGAGAGATGGTGTCAGCCCAATTGAATTTTTTTATTGCAACTATAATGGATTGCATTAGAGGTACCCATCCTTCATTGAATGTCTTTGCATTTAGTCAACTGTATAGTCTACACATTATAGTGGGTATTAACTAGAAGGGGGTCCTCAACATATAAGTTGGGTATTCCTTGTTGGGCCATAACCTAAAACATCCCTCATTAATCCACCATGTTTTCATTAATTCCTTAGGCATGATATTGAAATATTTTAGCCAATCTTCTTCTAGAGTTATTTCTTCAGTAGGGAGCTTATAATATACATCAATGTCGGAAGACTTGAAGGAGGCAATGGGTATCCCATGATTATATTTGATCATGTTAGATGATCCAAAATAAATAAAATATAGTTTAATTATTTAGAGTATATTTCAGTGCTTATACACACGATAGGACAAGAGGATGTTCAACCACCTTATGTAACCAATACCATTAGACACAACTATAAACATTGGAATATAGGTAATCATTTGTTATATTTTACCTCTGGAAAAATCTGCATACTTCTTCCCATGTGTAATTTATGTTTTGGACCTCATGGATAAGCGCTTGAAAGATCTTTACAACAGGGATCGGGCAAGTCTTTGTATTACTGTGGCTCTACTATGCTTGGAGAGGATCCCAGAAATGAGCCCTGATATATCAAAGATTGTTAAAATTTTAAAAGGAAAGATGGATGCTCCAAGTCTGCCACTAGGATTCTCACCTTCTCCTCCATGCAGAGTCTTGAGTAAATCTAGGCAAAAACTAAATGTAAATGTTGCAGTTTCGATTGATTTTCTATAGTTTCTCAGTTCTCTGTTTGCTATTCTGCAATTTATTTTCGAGTTGGTTACATGAATTCAATACATTTATAGGTTACATGGGTAACTACCTCTTGGGACTTATTAACTCCCTCAAGGGCAGTGACAAATTTTTAAATTCTCATTTTTCCTTTTCAAACGTGATAATGAAAGTAATTACAAATTTTCAAAACGTAAGGCTAAAAACTGTTATAAGATAATTGGGTCTTTCACTTGGACTCCCATGATCTCATGGAGGTATGCTGCCTAGATTTAGAAATATTCTGATATCATCTTGATTCTATTGGGTAACAATAATTCCACAGTGATATGATAGTCTGTTGTAATTTGGGAAGAGTATGCACTTCTTTCCTCAATGAGACCATGAATGAATTCAAAACTATTTGTTGTTTAGAGAATTCTACAATATGCTACTGTAGGGTGTCTTTGGTGGGCTTATTAGTGAAGACATTGAAAGGAATTTCCCTAGAATTCAACATCTCATCTAGTTCTCTTTCAACTCCCTCATCTCATATCATATCTCCTTGTGCTCCAATGGAGGAAAATATTTTCATTCTAGTCAACCTTTTAGCTAAGGAGTAGTTTTGGTGGTACTGGGCCACTGATTTGGAGATATCCTTTTCCAATTTCCTTTGAATTTTCAAGGCTTTGTTAAGAACAACATAGTCATAAACTAGTTCTTCCTCACTTATTCTATAATACACTTTTTGTGGTACATTAGGATAATATTTGGGCCATTGTGCCAATTGATTTATAACGTTCAACATTCCTTTGAGTTGAATACCCTTTTCTTTGGTTGATTCCTAGAGTGGTAATAGCTTGGTAGAAATATTTTGTAGCTATTGGATATGTGGGTAGACTTGTTTGACCATATTTGTATATGACTTATGTACTTTATAGGTGCATGCATGATAATTTTCCATTTTGGTACCTGCTTTCTTTAAGTTTATATTTTTAGCCATTAGAAATCTGTTATGTTTCTCCAACTCAATTATGCGTTCATCCCTTTACTTCATAACTTCCAAGACACATTTTACATTTCTTTCTGTAACTTGTGAAAAACATGTGCTTGTTGAGGCCATTGTTATTGGGTCTTCACTAGTGTCAGGTATTATGGCTCTTTCTATGGTGATTGACACTGAAAGCAAGTGGAGAGTTGATAGGGTCTTTTCCTTCTGCTCTAATATATGTTTAGTATAGGATCATACACAAATATACCCAAGTTAATGATTTTCCTTGCCTTGGTTGGAGTGATGCAAAGATGAAATAGAATGTAAAGTTGGCTGGATTGTCCTTATCAACTTTCTTTTTTATCATTTATGTAGGAACTAAGCAAAAAAAAGGTGTATATTAGAGATAAAAAAAACACTTTTATAGAAGGGGTATGAAGTTGTCTTTTTTATCATTGAGGGATATAAATGCTGGACGTAGAAACATAGAAACCCTTACAGTTATCCTTTAGCTAAATGGGCCCAAGTTTGGAAATCATTAGCACCTACAAAAGTTAAATTTTCCATTTGTCCTTGAAGGGAAAATTCCTACTGCAGAAAACAGTAAAGAAGAGGTTTCCAAGGGCCTTGTATGTGTGTGCATTGCAGAAATCAAATAAAACTCTCTCCCATTTTTTGATCACTTGCTACTTTGTTATCTCCAAAATCTTGTCTATTGGGGATGGGGAGATGAGAAATCTCTAGACCCCATTGGTTATGGGCCACATTCCATGTTAGAGATTTACCAAAAATTACTTCCTTAGCAAATTGGTTCAAAAGCGGAAATATGGTGAAGGGAGCAGATTTCAAAGAATGAATCAGTGTTTTCATTGGCATGTCTGAGGAACATAGATGGAATAGAGTGGACACTTGGAAGGATCTTCCTTATTATCTTAAATTGGTTAATTAATAATTTCTAAGAGAACTAAGTAATCCCCCCGTTTGTTGATCACTTGCCACTTCATTAAGGAAGTGTGGAGTTTAATCCTTAGTCCGAGATTTAGTTAAAACCTTAGTCAGGTATCAGTTACCAATTTTGTTGAAAATTTCCTTAAAATTTACAAGAATGGATTGAAAGGTAATAATTGTGTCATGGAGTGTGTGTCTAAATATGTGTCACACAGAAAGAGTCGTTAGTGCGGACACAACCGACCTCCCTAGAAGCCTAAGACTTTCTAATGACAAACAAGACAAATAAGAGCAATCCTTCACTAAATATGCCTTTACAATATGAGAAATCAAGTGTTTAGATCCTACCTGTAATCCAACGTTGTTGTAGTAGTCCAGCTTCGTTGATCCGGATGAGCTCCTCCTTCCCTTCGAAACCTGCATTCACTAACAATCAAACGATTAAATAGCACCTGAATATCACATAAAATAAAACATATTTAACATATAGACCAAGGAGTATATGAAACAACTCATAAATAACAAATTGTTGAGAAGAATGGACTAATTTGTATTAAAAGGTAGCAAAAGGAACCATTACAACCCGAGCCTTGGTGTTGTGCAAGTCCCTCCTAGGGTCCACAAGGGTTCTCCTTTACTCTGATCAGCTCACCCACTTCCAAATAGAACAAGCAAAGATGGTAATCTCTCCTCACAAGCTTCTACAAGGAAGTCCTAATTCCAGCAGCATCTACCCTTAGGAATGTTCAGCTTTCAACCTCCCCTCCCTTTGGCCCAATGCCTGTATTTATAGTGCTCTAGAGGAAGTTATTCAGGTCCACCATCAATGGGATAAGCCCCTCTTTGGATGGGATAGCTCCCCTCTTGATGGGATAAGTTCCTCTTTGGTAGGGATACATGAACCATCTGGAGGCGCTTCATACACGTCAAACAAGCTTCTAGAAGACTCTAGAAATGACCACAAGTAACTTTTTTGGAGTGAAACTTGCGCCTTTTGACCTTTACAGGAGTACGCACCCATTGCTTTACATACAGAGTGTACAAGTACGCAGGTATTATGAACTTGGGTTGCGTACACGCAGGTAAGGCTAAGAGAAACTGCGTACCAGAGATAATTGACTTTTAATGACTTTTCTCTCTTTCTTGGAGTTTGACATGAAGAGCAGAGGTATGAGACTTGCCAAGGAGGATAGTATGACAGTGGATGGAGCCATACTAACTGCAAATAGTCATGGTGACATTTTTTAGTGTAACAATAGGAACAAGTCAATCTTCGAGGGAGTGAAAAAGAAGGCCATTGGAGAGCAGCAGTGAACATATTCCATTGGATAGCAGCAATGAACATATTCCATTGACTGAAAATAATAGTAGTACAATACAAATCCCTTGAAGCTCAACTTCAAGATGAGAGTTAGGAATTAGAGTGATAGTCTTTGTAGCCTTGTAGGCCTTGATTAATTTTAAGTTGAACATGTCGCAGGAGTTATTTTCTCAGAGGCCTTCTGACTAAGATAAGTCCATGTTACTCATGGCGCCTCAAAATGAAAACTGGATAATATCATACAGATTTTATAATGTGCTTGGGATTTTCAATGAGACATGTATACAACCTGTTAATTTATTTGACTAAAATTTTCCCTCGCCTATCAAATTGACAAGTTCTGATGCTGACTGTATAAGTAAAAATGTGACAAGCTTCATGCAAGAATCCTTTCTTAGGGCATATCTATCTCAAAAGTTAATTTGAATGAGATCAACGAAAAATGGGATCTTTCAATCCTCCTATCTTCGTCTTCAGTAATGTACACAAGAGATGCAGATTCTTAGGAAATACAATGATGTCTCAAACTGAAATTCTAGAAGGCTAGTACTTTCTTAGATTTGATACTACTTAGTTCAAGGAAAGAAAAACATTGAGGTTACTAGGCAATGTATCATAATGTTTATGCTTAAATAGTCTTTATGGTGACAATGGCCTTCTTATGAAAGGTTTCATGCTATTTCTTGAGTTTGCTGTGGGAGGCCTCTTAATGCCATTTGTAGATTTGCTTGAAAAATAGCTTATCATTGTGTCATTTTTCATAGCGTGGTTCTCTTTCTTCAGGCTTAGGTCTATAGCAACTGTGCATAGTATTCTGCAATCTCTATGCAATAAAATGCCTTGGGAATAGAAGGTAGTTCTACCTTTTCAAATGGCAAAGGAAAAAAATAAATTAATTTCCTTAATAGTAACATTGATTTATTCATTTCCTGTGCTGAAAATTATGATATTTTTGTGCTCCTATTTTTTTTAAGATAGGCCCTTTTTTGCAACTGTGATTACTCTTCCGGTAGAGCATAAAAGCTATATCTTGAAAACAAGCAAAGGCACCGTTAGACATAATTCAACATTCATGAGATATGGTGGTGCACCAAGAAACTAAACATTGTCTCAATTCACAAGTATTATCCATGAGAAAATTTGCTAGAGTGCAAGTAGAAAAATTGCTAGAGTGTGATGCCAGGGTTACCCTAGATTACACCCACAATATGCATATAAATGCATAAGCACATTTGTCCAGGAATATAACTCACCAAGGAGTCACACTCTTCAACCATTAATGGTTAAGGCCCTCTTCTTAATCTCCGTGGAATAAATTACAGACTAACCAACATAGTCTAACCCTTAGGTAATGTCCACTTATCGGGACTTAAATCAACCCTCAAGCCTTCATTATGACTTTATTTTTTTATCGGGACTTTAAACCTTTTCATAACCATTATAAATCCTTAAGCCTGTACATTAAACCTTAGTAATGTTGGACTTATACATGAAACCCTTTATCGGTGCTATATTTCTATTATAACCCTTTTATAACATAAATGCACTTAAAACATACCTTTCTGCCTTAATATGGCCTTTGCACAGATATCAATGCTTTACCTTTATTGCAATTGGGGTATCACTCTTCCACGGGTCACATTACACACTCCTTCCACTTTCCCAATATTCGATCACACTGTCGGAATACATTATTGGCGCTTTTACATTAAAAACCCAAACAACTCATTCTATCGGAATATATGGGAAACACGAGAATACAAAGGAAAACCCACTCCAAACCATAAATCCAGACTTCAAACATTATAAACCACGTTCATAATTGCCTTTCCATTGCACTCTCCATTCAAACCCCAATCAATGATCAACAACTTGCGTTATAACTTTCGTCGTTGATCTACCCTTAATAGATCCGATGGTTCACCCCAATTTTGGGTATATAATAAGCATGGGGTTTAACCACCCGATAAAGCAGTTTCCCCTCTCCACCACTCTGCTACGTGTCACGTTATGAATGGAATTGGAGTCAAACGGAAGAATACCACTTACAGTCTTTCTCCCACCCGAAATCCACTTTCCCACCTTTGTAAACTGCTCCTCACTGATTATCCTCCATGCTCCTTCAGCATTTGATGACTGTCGATCTATGAGATTAATGGTTCTTATTCCTTGTCGCTTGCGCTGTTGATCTATAACATCCAACGGTACTTATGCTTTGATGACTCACTTCTTCCTTTGTCCTTTCCTTTATGGTTTTCGTTGTTTCTTCAGCGTTTCCTATGTGGTTCAGGTTTCTTCAAAGGGTTTCATTCTTTCGCTTCCACTGATCAACTCACTCCTCTACGAATTCTCACATCGCAGTCTCTCTCCAGAGCTTCACTCTGATCTTCCAATTAGATTCAAAGACCCGTGATGATTCCTCTGAATTATTCTCTCCTTTGCGTATTCTACAGAATTCTGCCTGCAACCCCAATTATAGAACCTACGAATTCACATATAATTCAATAATTCAATATACGTTCCACACACTTACACAGCTATGGAATAAATATCTATATATATAATTATGAACAATTGATTACATATCGAAACCCTCTGTCTCTCACAGACCTAATCTTCAATATCAGTGGCCTCCTCTTTCACTTTGCTTGTAGGCTTACATTTATACTAGAAAGGTTCTTTTGAACTAATTTTGGTTCAAATCCTAAATCTACTGAACTGACTCCTAAATCCTCTATGTCCACTTCTAACTTCATTTAATTCCTAAGAACTCTCTCTAGTTCCTCGAATAATGAAACTACCTAGAGAGTTATAATTGACTTCAAACACTCTCATCATTATTAACAACTTAGGTTCTCCTTTATTCGAGAGCATTTAAAAACAACCTCACACATATAATTAATTCCTATTATACCCACTCAAAAGCCTAAATATCACATTAATTCAAGACTTAGTACACTAACTTCTCTAAAACACATGACCCCCTATGTCTACTAAAGTACAATGATTTTCGTTGGGTTGAACTCTCTTGCATCAGACTCCCAAAGTAGAAAATATTCGCGATCTCCTGATCACGTGTTTTCATGTGTTGATAGAAACCTCCAGGGTCCCAAAATTTAGTTTGTAACTATCTGAAAGCTCTGCACCTTTTTTTTTGTTGTATGTCTGCTATTTTTTCTCCATCTTCTTCTCCTTGTCAATCAGGTTCATACTATGATTGATTATCCTTCCTGTTATCATCAAATTTCTCCCTATGGCCCGTTTCATCATCAGCTGCCATAAATCTTCAATTTCTTTTTCCAGCACATCTTTGAGCTGGTCCATACTCTGCCACTTACCTTTTCGTCTTTCTCTTTGTTTTAGGTTGTTGATGTTGTCCACCAACTCTTCAAACTGCTATTGGTTACTTTTACTTACTGCCTCCCTTTAATCCTTTCCCTCTTTCATGATTATTTATGTCTGCACTGAATCATGATTTTCCGGCATTCTCTCCAACAATTTACCATCTTTGTTCCATGGATTAAATTCTTCCATAGAATCTTCTTCTTCCATTTTTATTTGGCTGCTCATCTGTGCCAGATTTCCTCTAGCATCTGCAACTAAACCTGCATTCACAAAACACTTTTTAAAATAAAAACACAAGGCTTCTGTGCCTTATCTTCCTTTGGCAACAATTTAGTTTGTTGCTCTGTTTCTTTCTCCTCTGCCAGCACATCGGTATGTTGTTTTGAATTCTCAAAAGAACTCATGAGACTGTCAACTAGTCTCTCTTCCACACCATCTGTTCTAATGATGTCTTTCTATCCTTGTTCACTTGTAGTGAACTCCTTCTTTTTCAGTGTCAATTTGTTGAACTTTCATTATCATCTCCTTTTTCTTATGATTGTCATTCATGACAATATTTTTGTCTTCCTTTTTCAGCAATCTATCTTGAACATCTATCCTCTGTTTTTCCAACTCCCTTCTTTGAAAGTCTAATTTTCTATATAACTCAATAATTTCAATTGGAGTAGAATTTGGAAATTTTACACAATTTTCCATACCTTCCTTTGTTATTGATAAATCATCAGATATCCTTTTTCCCTTTGCTAAGTTTTTTGCATAGACTTCTTCTTCCTTAACATCTATCAATAGATGTCCTTCTTCTTCAGTACATTCTACCTTGCTGTCCCTCTATAACTCTTCTCCTAGAGTTATCCTTGTCTCATCATCTTCATTAATATTCTCCTACATTTTTTTTTCATCAATAACATTAATCAAACTCATTTGCTTACCTTTCTGAGACAATATTCCTTCATTCTTTATTAGAATAAGATCCTGATTCCTCATCTCTATGACAACTTCTATAGACTCATCCATAGACTTTTCCTTCTGTATGTAGTCAAATTATTCTTCTTCTGAGAAGTTTTCTTTGTCACCTTTTACTTCTAGATCTTCATCTACTCTGAAGATATCTTCAAAAGGTTTCCGTTCTCCTGCAATACCTTCCATCATAAACAAACTATCAGTTTTAAAAACATAAGAAGTTGTGGTCTCACTTGATGCTTCAGTCATAATACTCCTTGTTGTTCCAAGTTCTCTTTATGACTCAGAAATTCTTCGATGGTCTCCTCTTCAATCTCCTCAAACCCTTCACTTGGTTGCTTGATATCTTTTCCCAATTGTACATGAGACCTGTCTATCTCATCTTATTCCAGAACAGAATTTGGATTCTGCTTGTCTTCTTCCTCCTTTATGAAAATATCAGTAAATTGTCCTTCTTTACATGTTTCACCTACAAACATACACAAATTGGCAGATTTAAAACCATGTGACCCTTTGGCCTCATTTGAGGTTTCAGTCTTCAAGTCTTCATCTTCACTTTCTCCCAGAATTTCTCCCTGTTCTGGTTCAAATGGACTCTTCCATTTCCAACTCAGCTTCTTTGAGTTTTTCCATTAGCCACCTTACTTGCCTCTATTTTCGCTTCCTCTGTAACTTATGCCACTTCACTGGCTTCTTCCTCAAGACCCAACCTAGTCTTTGGCATTCCTCAAGTATTCTCCTTAATGCATCGAGCTGTTATTTTAACTCTGCAATCTCTTTGTCAATTTCCTCTTGACTCATCCTCTTGCCATTTGCCTTGGCATCCTCTTTCTTCATCTTTCTTCTGCTGTGGTCTTCCTCAAAACCTCTGTTATGCCTATCAGTAGCCATCTTCTTCTTCTCTATCTTCATGATCTCCTCACTCATTATGAGTTGTATTAAAGCCTCTACAACAACAAGTCCTCCTTGTTGCAACTTACCTCACAAAGCTTCCCTCCGCACTTGGTATTTTGGCAAGCCCTTTGTTCTATACCTCTGGAACCTCCTTTGAGTAACTCTCTCTGCTCCTTCTAGGCTTAAACTCATCTGCATCTTCTCAAGAACACAATTGTCCTCTTGTATTTCAATCACAATGAAATACTTGGTTATGACCACCTCTTCTTTCACTTAGAGAGTCTTACTAGCTTCCTTCATTACCTTAGCAATTCTACCCACATCCTCTATGGAATTTTCCCTGTGATTCGCAACAATTCCTCTGCAGTAACAAGTTTCCTTCTTGCTACATATGCCTTACTAAGCTTCTCTCCTTTGAGCTCAGTCTTTTAGCATCTCTCTGGCTCTTTCCTTTGGAGAGCACTCCTTGCTTTAGATTTCTACAACGTTCACACCTTCTTATGATGTCACCTACATATCAATGTATAAACACACATTCTCAAATCAAAATAGAACATATCACCTCACCTTCAATATCTCAATATGATCTTGTTTCACCATTCCACTTGTACCTTGAATGGATTGTCCTTTGTTTCTTGCATCTGCAAGTTCTGCTACACATCCCCTATGTGTGCCTTCTTTCTGTGAGATTAGAATCTGATCCTTCCTTGCCTGCATAAACATCTTAACACATAACTTCTTCTCAATTCTTTCACATAGAATTCCTTTGTTATGTTTTAACACCAATTGTTTCAATTACAATTCTTCTCTGATACCAAATGATGCCAAGGTTACCCCCACATACACCCACAGTATGCATATAAATGCATAAGCACATTTTTCCAAGAATCTAACTCACCAAGGAGTCAAACTCTTCAACCATTAATGGTTAAGTCCATCTTCTTAATCTACGTGGAATAGATTACAGACTAACCAACATAGTCTAACCCTTAGGTAATGTCGACTTATCGGGACTTAAATCAACCCTCAAGCCTTCATTATGACTTTATTTTCTTATCGGGACTTTAAACCTTTTCATAACCATTATAAATCCTTAAGCCCACACATTAAACCTAAGTAATGTTGGACTTATACATGAAACCCTTACGGTGCTATATTTCTATTATAACCCTTTTATAACAGAAATGCACTTAAAACATACCTTTCCGCCTTAATACGGCCTTTGCATAGATATCAATGCTTTACCTTTATCACAATGGGGGTATCGCTCTTCCATGGGTCACATTACACACTCTTCCACGGGTCACATTAAACACTCCTTCCACTTTCTCGATATACGATCACACTGTCGGAATACATTATTGGTGCTTTTACATTAAAAACCCAGACCATTCATTCTATTGAAAAATATGGGAAACACGGGAATACAAAGGAAAACCCACTCCAAACCATAAAGGTAGACTTCAAACATTATAAACCCGCATTCATAATTGTCTTCGGGTCCACACTCATTCATCGCCTTTCCATTGCGCTCTCCATTCAAACCCTGATCAACAATCAACAACTTGCATTATAACCTCCACCGTTGATCTACCCTTAATAGATCCAACGGTTCACCCCAATTTCGGGTAGATAATAAGCATGGGGTTTAACCTACTGATAAAGCGGTTTCCCCTCTCCACTACTCTGCTACATGTCGTGTTATGAATGGAATTAGAGTCAAATGGAAGAATAGAGCTTACGGTCTTTCTTCTGCCCGAAATCCACTTTCCTACCTTTGCAAACCGCTCCTCGCCGATTATCCTCTACGCTCCTTCAACATTCGATGACTGTCGATCTATGAAATTGATGGTTCTTGTTCCTTGTCACTTGCACCGTTGATTTTTAAGATCCAACGGTACTTATGCTTCAACGATTCGCTTCTTCCTTTGTCCTTTCCTTTATGGTTTTCACTGTTTCTTCAGTGTTTCCTTTGTGGTTCAGGTTTCTTCAAAGGGTTTCATTCTTCTGCATCCAATGCTCAACTCACTCCTCTACATATTCTCACATCGTAGTCTCTCTCCAGAGCTTCACTCTGATCTTCCAATTGGATTCAAAGACCTGTGGTGATTCCTCTGAATCATTTTCTCCTCTGTGTATTCTACAGAATTCTGCCCGCAACCCCTGTTACAGAACCTACGAATTCACATATAATTCAATCACTCAATATACATTCCACACACTTACACAACTATGGAATAAACCTCTGTATATATAATTATGAACAATTGATTACATATCGAGACCCTCTGTCTCTCACAGGCCTGATCTTCAGTATCAGTGGCCTCCTCTTTCACTCTGCCCGTAGGCTTACATTTATACCAGAAAGGTTCTTTTGAACTAATTCTGGTTCAAATCCTAAATCTACTAAACTGACTCCTAAATCCTCTATGTCCACTTCTAACTTCATTTAATTCCTAAGAACTCTCTCTAGTTCCTCGAATCATGAAACTACCTAGAGAGTTATAATTGACTTCAAACACTCTCATCATTATTAACCACTCATGTTCTCCTTTATTCGAGAGCATTTACAAACAACCTCACACATCTAATTAATTCCTATTCTACCCACTCAAAAGCCTAAATATTACATTAATTCAACACTTAGTACACTAACTTCTCTAAAACACATGACCCCCTATGTCTACTAAAGTACAATGATTTTCCTTGGGTTGAACGCTACTGCAACAGAGTGCAATTATCCTCCAAGGTAGAAAGCATTCGAAGACTTTAAATAAATGGGCTTCCATTGGAATGATAAGTACACTGATTGCAATGTATTTTCTTTACTGACATAAAAAAGGAAGATATAAAAATGGAGTGGAGTTGGACATCAAAATTTTGGAAATATAACATATTGCTAGCAATAAATTTACTGCAATGGATTTCATTATATTCAATTTATTACAAAATGCTAGAAATGTTTCCTCAAGATCGTGGAAACTGCCACATTATTGAATAATACCTCCCTGGTGCTTCTAGAGCATCATTTCATGTAATGATGCTTATACAAAAGGTAAATTAATCTATCACATCTTCTTTACTTACTGTACAATTGGAAGTTGGAAAACCATGGACTAAATAAAATACAAGCCTTCAACCATGACCATCACTTCCATGATGCGTTTTACAACATAAAATATTTGTATAGCAGACCAATTTCCAATGAACCAAACACACTAGTTACCACCCCTCCCAACAAGCCTGAACTATAAAAATTTAGTCAACTAGATTAGAAATTATCTGAGGATCCTAGATAAATATTGTGTGCTTGGCTGAGAATTGTGTGCTTCACAAAAGACCACGTTGTGTTCTTGGCTGAGACTTTATGTCTTCCACATTGAGGTTCAATGCATGGACAATCCTAGTTGGAAGCAGACAGGGAAAATTTTAAGAACCCCCCCTAAATTTATAAATATAATAAATGGGCGAATCTCCATGGTATATAGGAAAAATGGAAGGCGATTTTATCAATAATATAATATGTATATATAATTTTTTGGCGAATAGGCACGGCGAATATTTTACTCAATTATAAAATATTGTAAGATCTTGGCGAGTCTTTCACTAAATAATAAAAATTTGCAAAGTCCTAGTGAATCTTAGCATAGGCTACATGCTGGTTTAATTCCCCATTTAAATAGGCTACTTTCCAAGTGAATACCATGGGTCAATACCATGTGCCATTTTGGTGAATACCATGGGTCAATACCATGTGCCATTTTTATTTTTATTAATTCTAATATTAAGGTTAATAATGGTTTTTTGCATGGTATTAATAACAATCTAGTCCATGGTATTTGTCCCATAGTATTTTGGCCATAGGTTTCACCTAAATATAACCCATTTTTTGAGTGTTCGTAAATATAAGGTGACTTATGGAGTAAATATAAAAAAATGTTTTATTTGTTTACCATACCTCTCGTTTATTTATATTTTTATTAATTTACCATACCTCTTTTACAAATATGGTATTTGGCCCATAGGATTCACTTAAATAAAACCTCTTTCTTGAGCCTTCATAAATAGAATGAGGGTTATGGACTAAATATAAAAAGAGGTTTTATTTATTTACGATACGTCTAGTTTATTTATATTTTTATTTATTTACCATACCTTATGAGTAAGTATAAAAAGACGTTTTATTTATTTACCATACCTCCACTTTACTTATATTTTTATTTTTTTACACCCTTACATGTATGTAAGGTGACTTATGAAGTAAATATAAAAAATGTTTTATTTATTTACCATACCTCTCATTTATTTATATTTTTATTAATTTACCATACCTCTTTTATAAATATGGTATTTGGCCCATAGGATTCACTTAAATAAAACCTATTCTTGAAAATGGGCCAATGGAAGGTTGTAAGTCCTAATTTCAAGGGCTAAATTTACCTTTTTTACCCTCTCCCTTAAAATAAGGTGGGCTATTTGAGGTGATTTGTAAAAATGTACTATGATACAAAATATTCGCCCACTAAAAATTTAAAACCCCTTAATTTTGCCAAAGGGCGAACATTCGCCCCTAAAATTATCCTTGGAAGCAGAACTATAGAACAACTTGAAAAAAGAGTGTCGATGTTAAAATTTTGAAAATTAATCAACGCCTGTATTATCCTAGTAGACCAAAAACTATATGTGACCAAGAAATTCAACACGCATATATACACGAGCACATAAGATCAAAATAAACACTTTCACCAAACACACAACTTAAAGATAACAACCAACCTTGATTTGGGCAATAGGACAATTGACATATTATGACAGGCATAAAAGGGCAGAACATCGTTCAGTGAACATCAAAAAATCATGAAGAGGGCATGTTCAAAATAACATAACAATATAATACGCTATCATATACTATTCCATGAAGGAAAAATCAGCTTGATAAGGTCACAAAAATCCAACGAGATCTCTTACTAGAGGCAAGGAATAAAAAATCCAACAACAAAAAACGCAATAATAAGGTTCAAATCTCATTGGCCTTTGACCATCTAACCATAACTTTATAAAGATGTAAAATATAAAGATATATAAATCTAATAAACATTGAACCATGAACATGGTATGAGAACATCAAAACTACAAGTTTGAGTATAAAAATCAAACATGTTGCATGAACATAAATAAGTAAAGAGATTCTATTTGACAGCCAACATGATGGATAGGGAAAAAATACAAGCATGGGCAATGAACCCATATGATGGTCCTAATATTTACAAAATAATCACCTTCTCCTCAACCATGAACAAGCATAAAAAGGCACGTAAAGCCCATGAATTTGGCATAGAAAATATAGTTAACACCTTAGTGGGGGAAAGGCATTGAGGACTGAACTTTGTTTAAGTGAGAAATACATGGGAAGAAACATAAGCACTGACAATGATCACATTTGGAAATCCTAATCTTCGAGTGAAAAATCCCTTTTGACCTAAACCATGAAAAAGCATTGAAGATCATGTAAGGACCATCAACTGGGCATGCATATAGAAAATATAGTTACACCTTAGTGATAGAAAGGCGTAGAAGAGGATTTATAAATTTTTCAGTGACCATGAAAAGATTATGAAAAGGGTATGTTCAGAACAACATAACAATAGGACAACATATATAGACTTATCGTATGAAAAAGGGCAACCCACCCAATGAGGCCATGAAAGCCTAGCTTATATATTCTTTGTGCATGCCTCATTGATTGCCACTAGAGTTGAAGCCCTTCCATGGATGATTAGTCATGGTAGAATATGATGCTTCTCCACTTGTTCTATAGTTACCTAGCAAAGTCTCAAATGTTATCACAAAGAAATTTACTAGAGAATCAAGGTATATGTGCGCACATAATAAAATAGAGTGTCAAATGTTCCTGGCATGGCAAGTAAGGTTGGATGGTCTTGCATCTCCCTTTGGTCTTGGGTTATCACCATGGTTGGGGATTGTTTTATTGCTATAAAAATAAACATAACACATGTTAAATAATGGTGATGATTAAGTACTTTAATCTAAAACCATGACTCCATTAAACACATGAAACTAACCTCGAACCTTAGACATGGCATTATTTGATCGATGACTCCTCGCTTATTGAGGTATCGAAACTCAAATGGTTCATATTCTGATGGATCAACATTTAAATCATTTTCCAAACCATTGTTCTTTCTGTTGCTTCTTATTTTCTTTGTAGGGCTAAGGAAACTCTTCTTTCTCTTGAAAGATGGATCAAGAGAACCAAACCCAAGTGTGAAGTCAAAATCAATAACGTGCAAATTATTGGCTTCATCCAACATTTTTTTAAGCATACCAGTCAACTTGTTTGTCTTCGTCAAAGTAGTGGGAGGGTTATCTAAAATGAGATGTGCATAGCTAAACAAATCCTCCCTTGCCAAATGAAGTGCCTTGACATATGCATCAACAATATTTGTGGCCATAAGAGTAGCATCGACATCTACATCAAGGTTTTTAGGCTCTAATTGATCTCAGGTGGGTCATTTCATATGTTATCCTCTGCATGCTGATGAAGCAATGGATTTGAATTATCCGAGTGGAAATACAACCAATTAACCTTTATGGCATGCTTGCAAATGTTTCCATGGATAGACCATGGACATTCACACATTATAAAATCCGTACGATATTAGGTGACAAGTTATTTTTTACCTCAATCTGTTTGACTTCTCACCTAGTAAGCATGGGTTATGCTCTCATGAGGACAACAATCAGTATCCAAAATTTTTCTTGCTCATTCCATTGATGATTCTAGTTGCTTTTCTCTCTTGTAGTTGTTTAGAAGTCCTTATTTTAAGATTTCCTTGAATCCATAACAAGGTTCAACTGTTGTTAGTAGAATATGCAATACCCAAGCCATTGTCTAGGCACATTGTTTCCTTCTATCAGATAGAAATGTTGTTTTTAGGTAACAATGTTATGACTCAACAACATTATTGGTCTCATGATTTACATGAGGACATTCCCAACAACCTTTCACCCACATACCTAATTGCAAATAGAACCATGTCAATCTCACTATATCACCTTTATAGAAGAAAAAATGCATATAATACAAAAAAATTGTTTACTTATGAATCTTATTTCCAGTGACCAAATTTTTATGGAAATAGTCTAAGAACTTCTCTTCATTTGCAAATTTGATAAAAAATTGATTGATTGCATCTTCCACTTCATAATTGAGAGTGTGTTTCGTGATGAAACCTAACTCTCTAAACATCTCATTGGCTTTTATGGAACTAGTGGCCAACCGATTGACATTATTTAACTAAGCCCTTCGTACATGCCAAACGCATAAGATCACATCACATCATGTGATCCTCCTGCCATATTCAATGCATTTTAGTGTGCTATTTTTAGAGAAAATGCAAGTTTGTTTATATCATGACAATGTTAAAGTAACCTCAAGGAAATGATTTCAGCCAGTGCATCATCAACCATGAAAGCATTGACTTTCCAATCAGGACGAGTTTAGAAACACTTGCGCATGAGTTGCTTCAACCACATTGCAATATCATCTAGTGTGTTTCGTGATGCCACAACCCATGCAACTGGCACCCCGCTTTTTTGTTCATCAAATACCATAACTGTATACAACTGATACTGTCATATTCAACATTACATAAAGTCAAATACAAGTTATTAATCATTCTGAATGTATACAACTTAAATAAATATATTCAATCAATCATTGGCATCTGACTTACCTCGTATTTATTTGTATTAAATGTTTAATCCATGGCTATTAGGCTATTGTGCGATAGCTTTACCCTTGTCTCCAACATCCACTTTGTTTGAATCCCTATTATAAAAGCAACCTCCACACCATTGGGCTTTTGGTAAAAGAAAAAATATTCTCGATGCTTTTGATACCAAATGTTTACACTCATTTCATCCTTTTTTTTGAAGTGGATAATTTCCTTCGCCAACCTATTATAGATATTTACAATATCTTTCCTTAATAAGAATAAATCTCTATCTCGAGCTGCCACATCCATGTCAACATGTCTTTTAATGTCGGTTCTATACACTATATCAAAAGGCACTCCCAAAAAGAAACAACTCTCTACATATGCAACAACGTCCCTTGAAATATTTGGCCTATGCAAGGTCCTGGTCTCACCTGAGGTGTCACATTGACCATGACAAGCCCAACCTTCCCCATCTTGATGTTCATACATATTGAAAGTTAGTATTTATCTATCAGGAATTTCATGCATAACTTTCACAATAAAATGGCATTGGCAACCCCTCTTCTGCACAAATGAGGTCCTTTGTTTAGCTGGAGGATCTTCTCTTTTGTCCTCTGGGCCAAATGAACAATGATAACTACACCAAAAATTTAAAATGTTAGTACATACAAAGAAAGATAAACGTGGTTTCAAAAGATCTAAACAATACAATTTTTAAATACTCACATCTCATATTTCAATGCAACGATAGCTCTTTGTTTTGGTTCTTTGTCTTTTTTTTCGTATGAATTTACATGGAGAAATAGGATTTTCTTCCTCTCCTTTGATAAAGTTAGCAACTCATTCTAATGGGATTACAAAAACTCGATCAATACTATTGTTTTTTTGAATTATTTCGTCCAAACCAAGTCTTTACTAGAGAATGTCATTTTTCCTTTGAGGTCTTGCACCTCAAGATCCATGATATTTTTCCATTTGCTTCACTTTCCCATTTTGAACTGATCTGGTCAAACAATATGCAAGGACATCAGAATTGAAATTTTAAGCTTAACAAGTTATCCAACATATATATAAATATAAAACCTCTTTTATGCTTTTTTGAGGTCTGAAATATCAATCACTCTTAGTTCAATATTAGAAAATTTTGAATGTCTTCAAATCTGTATTCTACAAAACTTTCATTCTTGCAGATAGTTTTTTTCACAACATTGGATACCCTTTCACAATGTTTAGATTATAGAATATGAAAATGTGCAATGAATGTTCTTTTACCACCTATTTTGAGGACACTATATACACTTGCATCATTTGAATTTTATTTGCCTATGCAATTATCTGTCAAATATGGGGTACTTGTCATGCAAAAGGTTTGGAGCTACTGCAAGTGTTTGTTTTCTCAGGGATCACTTCAGCATTGAGATGCATACACAACTTTGTCTGCATTTGTGGAATTCATGTTGTCATTTTCTTATGATAAGATTGAATTTTCTGGAGACAATTGTTTCTAATGTATTCGAATTATGGTTAGGAAAAAAATTATGGGAAGCACTTTGGAGTAGGTTTGGTTGATGAAGAATATTTGACATGAAAAAAAAATAAAAAACATTCCATGTTTCGAAGGTTTCTTTAGAAAAGATGCCATTATCAACAAGCAATGTGGATTGTCATAGCAACGAGGATGGGTTGAAGAAAAAGAATATGCAAACAAATGGAAACAAGGAGAATGAAAAGAAAGTGGTTGATCTTCATAAAACAAAGAGGGATAGATGGGCTAACATGTAGGCAAGGTCCTTAGGTGTAGGGGTGGTTAATAAAGGACAAGATAAGACCATTGACTGTTGGAAACATTGGGATAATTTCATTCTTTTGTATTAAATGCATGAAGAGTGTGGTACTCACTTAGTTCAGGCATCTTAGACGCACCAGGGCATGTGAAAATTTAGCAGTTTTTCCACAAGCAATGGAGGTTCATGCCTTTATAATTACAAATGGATGTGAACTAAATGATACTATGAGCAATGCTCTCATAAACATGTATGCCAAATTTGGGAGCATAGATGATGCTTGCCAACAGTTTAATAAAATGCATGTACAAAGTAGGATTTATTAAATACATTCTTAGATTTATAGGATCAGAAAGCCTAGGAAAAAATAATTTCCAAAAGAATAATTCATCCCTTTCTTTGTGGTCCCATGAATCTACTTTGCTCCATTACTAACAAGCTTATGTGGATTTCCCAGTACAATCACTGCAACATTTCCCAGGGAAACTAATATAAATTCTAGGTTCCTTGAATGACTTTATGGCTATGGTGGGAGACAGTTTGTCTACCCCTTGAGTTTGGGAAACACAACCTCTTTGAGATCGTTAGACATTAAGGAGGAAAATTTCAAACTTGTAAATGGGTCTTTACCATGGCCTGTGGCATGCCAACTATTCATAACATTATTGTTGGTAGCTTTAAAGGTATTGAGTTCGAATGAGGTTGGAATGCCACTAAAGGATTTGTATGAGGGTTAACTGATTTGCAAGAAAATTTGCTAGGAGGATGGTTTTAGATCTCTTGGACACAACATTAGATACGCTTTCACAATGTTCAAATGATAAAATATGAAAATGTGCAATGAATGTTCTTTTACCACCTATTTCGAGGGCAATATATACACTTGCATCATTTGAATTTTGTTTGCCTATGTAATTATCTATCATATATGGGGTACCTGTCATGCAGAAGGTTTGGAGCTGCTGCAAGTTTTTTTTTGTCAGTGATCACTTCAGCATCGAGATGCATACACAACTTTGCATGCATTTGTGGAATTCATGTTGTCATGTTTTTATGATAAGATTGAATTTTCTGGAGACAATTGTTTCTAATGTATTTGGATTATGGTCAGGAAAAAAATTATGGGAAGAACTTTGGAGAAGGTTTGGTTGATGAAGAATATTTGACATGCAAAGAAAAGAAAAACATTCCATGTTCTGAAGGTCGCTTTAGAAAAGATGTCATTATCAGTGAGCAATTTTGGCTGTCATAGCAGCGAATGATGGGTTGAAGATGAATTAGTAGGCTAAACGTAAATATGAATTGGTACTTGGTTCTGCTTCGATTTTAAATCCACAGAAATTACAGGATGTAGAGCAATGGGATGGTGATATGCTTGGTGAGATACAGAGCTTATTCCTGGTGAGTTCGAGCCTCATGCAGAGCTTGTCACCTATCTCTAAACATGTTGTCGCTTGGTGATGAGGATCTTGGTGAGCTGCAGAGCAATGGGATGGCGTTTTTGCTTGTGGTTTTGCCAAAATTTGAAAAGGGGGAACACACACCAACTCCCTCCCTCCATTAATTCGGACAGATGCATCGGAGTGGCGATATGCGACATCAAATCTGCCGGAATCCTGAATCTATCAGATGATACAGAGGAATTAATGTTGAAGGTCGTAGAATTGTCGATTGCCAGAGCCAGAAGTTTTTTTGGGCGGGAACAATATCCGGGCAATTCCTCTGCCTAGTTAGACTACTCCTTTAGTTAGAACCATAGTAACACATATCCAAAAAAAGCCAGAAAGGAAGAAAAAGGCTTTGCCCCAACTCCTTAGGTAATTAAAAACTGCGGCTCAACTATGCGATGACATAATCCAACACATGGGTTTTAGAAATATTTTTAAGTATTATGAGCAACTTTTAATGTAATTGTTGTTCCAAAATTTGAAAACTTTGAATTATATATTGTATTTAGTGTAATTGTTGCTCCAAAATTTGAAAATTTTAAATTATTTATTGTATGAAGAAATATAAAATACAAGTTAACACTCATTGAAATGTTTTGTTGGCCTTTTTAATGGGTTGTAAAGAGCTTCATATTTCAAATTAAAAGTAGAGCTCATTGCGTTAACACAACTTCCTCTCTCCATGTTGTCTTTGGTGTGTGTATTGTCAAAAAAAAAAACCTAAAACGTAAGCTCAAATGTTAATATTTTAATCCTAAAAGAGTTATTTTAATTAGAGTTTTCAAATGATTGGCTTATGCTAGTCACCGAGAAGAGGAGAAAATGATGCCCAAGAAAAGTAATTGGGCACATCTGCCTTTTCGCTAAAGCCATAGTAACACGCACCCAAAAAAAGCTAGAAAGGAAGAAAAAGGCTTTTCCCCAACTCCTTAGTTAATTAAGAGAAGACCGTCTTTACTCAAAAACCATCTCATTCTAAACAATAACATTAATCATTTGGGTAGTTTATTTAAACAACGTTGATATGAAGCAATAAATTATGTCATTCAGGACAACAATAATAGTCATTTGGGTAGTTTAATTAGACAACGTTGATATGAAACAATAATTATGTGGTAGATGAGGCACATCAAGTAGTTGGCAGAGAATTAATACATGCAAATTTGGCTTTCCATTTGAAGGGTGTAATTGACCACAAAATGTCATGAGATTGATATGGATCATTTGATCTAGGACAATCACCCTTCAATTTTCTCATAATTTCTAGCATCTCTACACTTGTACGCACTAGCACTATTCTCCATTCATGCTACCCTTGCTTCTTTTTCCCAACCGCCTTTACTTTTCTTGAATCTCTCCACCTTTGACGAGTCTAATTCCATAGGTTGAAATATTGTAATGTAAGGAGGCAAAGTAAATTTCGTGTTGTACTAATTCTTATGAAACTAGCCAAACCACCATCAACAAAATCAAGGTGTATAATAACCTTAACAAAGTTAAAATTAACAAAATGCCAAAAACTAAAATTTTGAAATGAAATTAAAAAATTTACAAACAAAATGAAAAAAATTATAAAATAGATTCTTTGTTTGCAACGCCAACGAAACTAAAAACCATGACCAAGAAAAGAAAAGTAAAATCCAGAAAACAAAGACACCTTTATTCATACTTGGATCCGAAAAAAACATTCTCTTGCTTTAAAAATTTAGAAAGGGAAACAATTTCTTGCCCATGCCTAGGAACTTCCTCTTGGTTTTTAACTTGTATGCGGCATGCTCTTCGGATCAGCGACCTGCTAGTATTTTCCATTTACATTTTTTACACTAGCTCGATGGTCTAGTAACCATAGATCAATTCAATGCTTTTCTCAATGCGCTTGACACATAATCTCTAGATAAACCTCTTACTGCACAAGGAATCAGGAAAAGTAGCAAAGGTTAAAGATTATAAAATACAAGGATAAAATTGTATAACAGATTTGGTTACTCACAAGGTCGAGCGTTAAAATAGGCAATAATAACAAAATTTTAAATAGAGCGTAGATTCTTGAATTACCAGTAAATTGTAATTATTGTAATTATTCCTTTCAAGTAGTTGTGTAAAGATCAATCACATTATTCCAAATGAGGAGTCATATTATTCCAAACGAGCAGTCGTGATAACTGTTACACAATATTGGGTGCAAAGAATGACTAGGAGATAATGATGGAAGCTGCACAAATTTGAGTGGTAGCATAGAATCTCGCTAAAAGATTGACTATTTCATTATGCTCCAATGCAGTGTCATGAAGCTGGAAATAAGACCTCCATTATAATATGAACCAATTATTTTGTGACTGTAAGTCTACTCCTAGCATAATAGCTCTTTTCCTAAAATCTTGAGTATACTCTTTCACATTTTGAACTTTTAATTGTCTGAAATTTTTCTAATTCATGATAGATTTTTGCATATTAGTTAAAGGGTATAACTATATTTTTTATAGTAGCAACGAAATCATTCCAAGAAATAGAGATCTTACCTTGTTTTTTGATCTCATCTTGAGTCCTTGATTCCCACCATAAAAGTGTTGCTCCCTCAATTCTCAATCAATCCAACTGGTTTTTGATATCATCCTCTTGATGGTTCTGAATTCTACAATACACCTCCAACTAACGAATCCAGTTATCCAACTTCTCTGCATTCACTTCACCATTGTACATAGGCAACTCGAATTTAACATCAAGCTTTAGAAAAGGTGATTTACCAGTTCCTTTCGAATAATGATGACGAGTTTGAGTAGCAGTGGTATAAGTGGAAGTGGGTGAAGATGCTCTCGAAGAAGAAGATGAAGAAGATGGTGGACGTTTGCCTCCATCCCCATTACCTCCTTTTCCTTTATCTTCTTTTCCATTACCTCCTCCTGAAGAGCCTTTTCCACTGGGAGGCCTGGAACTTTCTCCTTGCAACTTGTTATTCCTCTCTTCATATAGGACCTTAACCATCTCTGTCATATCAAGGAAATCCTTTCTGAAGGTCTTCTCATCTTCTGTCATGATAGGTTCTCCTTCATGAGACACGATCTTAGGAGAATCATCTGCAACTTCTACAACTTAAGGATGTACTGGTGTAGAAGACTTTAGCAACCTTGCTCTTCTTCCCCTTGAGCCAACTATAGGGCTTTCAACTAGCTTCCCTTCTCCTCTTTTGAGTTTTAACCTTGTAAGCATGACATAAACTTGCAAACAATTAAATGCTTCTTTCACAAAGAAAATATAGTAAGCAAAAACCTCCCTTTGATACCAACTTGATATGAAATGGATCAGATTAGTAATGCTGTGCTAATTCCCCATTCATAATAAAACCCAAGATGCTTATCATTTTCTTATCAAGTGCTTAAGGATTCAATAATTTTGCTTAATTAATTGATTCCCATGAGAGTTTCTTATATAAATGTTATAAACAATTTAACATAAAAATATATGATGAACAACAACAAAATAACAAAAAATAACATCAAAATACAATACACAACAAGCACATGATAAAGGAGTTCACCCCTCCTGGGATACATCTCCTTGGTCCATCTTCCAATGGCTTGGGCCTCTCTATTATGCTCAAATCACAACAAAAGTGTGTTTTCAATGCTCAAATGCCTCTAAAATCTCTCTCAATGAGTTCAGAATACTCAAAAATGGCTATCTAGCCTCTTTTTGTATCCAATTTGGATAAGAACTTAAGAAGTTATGAGTTCTCCCAGTTCTTCCACTATTTGTTCCACAAAATGCTCTAAAACTGACCAAAAACACCATTTTCGCTCCAGAATATGCTAATAGAGCGAGGAATCCGCCATTCGGTGGGCTATATTATGTCGTCCTTATCGCAATCGCAATCGGCAAGTCTTGTGGGCTCTTAACACAACCAAATGTTGCAATGCAATATTGTGGACCCGACAGGATAATTAACTACAACATATAAAATTCCTGCGTATGGAACCTCACACTCATCGCAATTGGCAAAGTTCAATGGCTGAAGGTCTTGTTAACATGGGAACACTATGATTGCGGTATTGCAGACCCACCAGGGTATTAAACTGCGATATATAAAATTCCTGCGTCTAGGGTGCTCATCGCAATCAACAATCAGCTGCAGGGACATAACCAGTGTGATATGACGAACCCACCGAGACACTAAAATGCAACACGTAAAATCCACATCCAGTAGTCTATCGCAATAAACACTTTATTAGTGGTAACAAATAATAATAGCGGAGTTTCGATGCATTTTTCGGGGGCCGATTCTTAACCTGTGCCTCCCTTTTTTTCTGATATGTGATATGCGGGAACCAGTGGCAACTTGCCACTTGGCGCTTCCCCATTCACTGGGATCCTTGCAATGTCATCTAATCATGCCACATAGATAATTCAAACTTGAACTTTGGCTTTCTCTATCTTCTACATATGACCTCGGATTTGAGTGTCATTCACACCATTGGATTTAGAATGACGAGCTCTTCAATATAAAGCTGAGTTTGACAAGATTCTGACACTTCGATTTTTTAGCATAATTCTGAGCACCTAATCAAAGACTAGTCATGAAAAATATATGAGTTCAATATCATGTGGTTATGAGTTGATATTATGTGATTATGTTATGTCTATGTTATGGACATACAGTACTAAGGGATACATTAGCGAAATAAAAGTAGTTGTGTCTGTAATTTGCTAGGAGAGGCATGCATAAGATACTAGAAGCAAGGTTGCTTGGTAGATACAGTGTGGTTTTGGATGTGTGGTACTACTGTTGTGGATATGTTGTATATGTTGTACACATTTCATATTTGATGTTGTGCGCATGTTTTGTATATATAGTTTGTGTACATGTTGTTTATGCAATGTTATGTACAAGGTGTTACATATAGTGTTATGTGAATACTGCATATGCAGTGTTGGGTATAGATGATGATATGTACGTGTTGGATATGAAATTTTGTGTGCAGATGATGCTATGTACATGTTGGATATGTAGTGATATGTACATGTGGTGTTATGTACATATGGTGTTGTGTGCATGATTGTACAAGTGGTTTTATGTGCATGTGGTGTTGTGTACATGTTCTACAAGTGGCATTTTGTGCAGGTAGTTCTATGTGCATGCCATGCATGTGGCATTGTGTGCATATGGTGTCATGTACATGTCGTGCATATGGTACTGTGTACATCTGGTATTGTTTACACATTGTACATGTGGTGTCGTGTACATGTGGCATTGTGTACACATTGTGTAGGTGGTGTTGTGTACATGTGATGTTGTGCACATGTCATGTAGGTGGTGTTGTGTATAGGTGGTACTGTATACATGCTATACCTATGGTATTAGTGTACATGTGGTATTATGTGCATGTTGTACATGTTATGTTGCGGGCATGCGGTACTATATATGTGCATTGTGTAGTTGTGGTATCATGACATGTGTATTCATTGTGTTGTATGCTATGTACATATAGGTATTATGTTGTACATCAGTGTTAAGTGTATGTATTGTGTTGTGGTGTACATCGGATGTAGGTATATGTATTTTGTTGTGTTGTACACTGGGTGTAGGTGTATATGTTGCATGTAAGGTTTAGATGCATGTATTGCATGGTGTTGTATGTCATGTGTGGTTGTATGTGTGGAATGTACACTATGTGTATCTGTACAAGGTTGAAGATAATGAACTAGGTGTTTGTCAGGTGTGGCAACCGATTTGATGTGTGTACGGAATAAGGACAAAGGCTGAAGCTAAGGATTGACTAAAGGATAAGTATCAATATTTTATTTTAGTTTTATTATGCATGTGATCTATGATTCTAGTTTATGATGGTTACATGTGATTTATTATTTTCATCTATGATGGTTTTGTTTTAAGCTAACCTGATGTGATATGTTTATGCATAATTATTTGGTCAAAGATGCTAGTTTGACTTGTTGTGACACGAAGCGAACAAAATTGCAAGTGTACCTTATTGACAGACCACCAATGAGGTATAATTTGAAGTCGTTTTAATTTATTTTAAATCTAATGGAAGTTATGTTCTTGTTATAGGAAAGCATGGGAAATGCTTGGCTGGGTGGTTGAAACCGCCTACAAAAATTAGCAGCGTTAGTGAAAGGAATTGGAACATGCCATAGTGTGCTAGTAAAACATTCAGGAGTAGGGCCAATGTGGGACACTGCTACCCAATAGTGTCCTTTGATTTCTATGAGCATGCTATGACTACTATGATGCTTTTGAGGCAGGTATATGCCTTGGTTGTTTGATGTTCCGATGTGAGGAAGCCTTGCCAAGGGATGGATCACTTGGGATAGGGGATGTCGAGGGACTTGGAAGGTGAGTGATTGCATGGAAGGGGGTGACTGGATTTCCTGAGGGATTGTGTAGCAGAGAAGGGAAGGCTGGGGATGGATTTGTTTTGGTCATTATCAATGCCAGATGGAATCAGATGCACATTGGGTGTGCATCCTAGAACAATGAGACGATAACTATTCACTGAGAGGACAAGTGGAAAAGGATTATAGCGTTGGACATTGGATGCAGATTTGATCTTGCAATGGATTCTAGACTTCTTGGGAAGGAGGTGAATCCTAGTATTAATTTGAGAGTGGAGGTGTGAGCCTCTGAATTCCCTTGTTGCGGATGCAGGCATTGTATCATTTTATTTATGGGTTGAGGAAATGTGCATATGTGTATATAATTATAAATAGTGTATCGAGTTGGATTTATAAAACTCCATAGATAGTATGGTTATTTTTTGGTTGAAACAAATGTGTATAAGTATATGTGGTTGTTATTGTAAATATTGTAATGAAATATGTTATAAATCTCCAGTAAGCAGTATACTTGTCATGGTCATTGTAAATACTGTAACGAGCTGTGTTATAAAGCTCCATGGGTAGTATGTTTTTCTTATAGCAGTCTTGTTGGTTATAAGTGTCATTAAACACCTAGGATAGTGTTCCCCCAAGTGGGAGGGTTCTGTAACAGCCCTGGTTCACAGGCCTTGTTGATAAAAAGGATTCTGAGGATCAGTCAGCAGTGTTGGTCAGTGTAACCTTTAGTCGGTTCAGTTTTCAAGCTCTCTCATTATTCTCTCCCTCTCTCTCATTGTTGGACACTGAGAGTTTTCTTGGAGCAAGAAAAGGCAAAGAAGGCAAGAGGAAGTAAGGAAGGGGCAAGGAAGAGTAGGAAAAAGCAACTATAACAGGATTCTTTGCAGGTATCGACTTACATGTATGTTTTCCTTGCTAGATTTGGCATGCATGGTATCACATGTGGTTCTTTTCTGTTATGGCATGGGTTTTGCCAGGTGTGATAGTGTTTTCAACCTAGCCTTGTTATTTTTGGATAGCCATGGTGTGATGGAGTTCTCATGTTTTGTTTAAGTTGGATTGCTGGATGGATTCAAAGTTGAGTGAGGTGGATCTCTGAAAGAAAGAAAACATGTCCTAGTGATCCCTGAACCAGACTGTGGATTACGGTAAAGCCACTGTCCCAGTGACACTTGAATCAAACTGTGGGTTGTGGTAAAACCATGTATTGTGTGCCTTGGTGGACATAGGAATCCTCAACTGATGAATGGAGGGATATCCAATAAAACCTAGAGGTGGTGCTATCCATCAGGCCTATTAATCCCAGGAGGGGATATGCTGTAAAGACTGGAGAGTGGGTCTTGGTTTAGGGCATAGTGATTCGACATGGATTCCGGTAAAGCCTAAGAGACTAGGAGATAGGAACATTCCTCATGATGTAGGTGGATAAATCTGGTGGCATCCATGCTTGTTTTTGCCTAGTGATCTGTTGGATATCATGGTAAAGCTTGTTATTACATGTTTATTGTTTTGGCCTAGTGATCCAATGTGGATTACAGTAAAGCCTAGCTTCTATTGATGAGGGTGAGGTGGTTTAGTCTCAGGATGCCCTCGTTTGTTCTTTTGGTTTGAGTCTCACATTCATGCTTGGAATATGGCACGAGGGTGAATAGTTGAAGAGAGATTTGGCTCAACCATTCTATGGTCGAGTGGAACATGGTAGTCCCATACCGGGTTGGCTTTTGCATTCATTAATAAGAGGTTTTTTCCTTGATATCTTATGTATAAATGTACTGGTTTATATGTGGATCTTATGGCTGAATTATCCTTGATATTTCTATTGCTATTATGTTGGTTATAAGCATGTATTATGACAGTGATGACATATGGCTTTCCTCATGTTTTGATTGGTAAATGAATCAACAATGTATCTATGACCTAATAGATGATAATGCAGCTGATGATATAAGGAAACAATGCTTCTTAGTGATTCTCAAATAAGTATGAGATCCCTATGCTCATATATGTTGTTTACTCATGTAGATTACATATTTGAAATATGTTTGAATAAATGCATGTCATGTCTAGTAGGGGTTCAGTCAAGGGCTTGTTCAAGTAATTACATTTGTATCATCATTCCCTTGTTATATTTTTGTTCTGAAGGTGTCATTTAATTATGGGCAGTGACCTGGGCCTGAAAAAGTGGCTCAAATCTCGGGGACACTGAGACAACACTGAGAAAAATATTCCTTGGACACTGGCATGCCATGTTATGGGAGTGTCAAGAGCCCTCTAGATGCTAGCATGCCCATAACATAGGAGAGTTCGGGGGTTAATTGGTCTAAAAACTTAGTGGGACCCAAGGATTGATTACCAAAAAGGTTGGGATGGTTCTTAGGAGTCCTTTTGCTGAAGTGAAAGGTATGTATGTTTTGTTTCCATCGATTCCACTTCCTTAAGGTCACATAGGAGGTTAAATCCTATCATAGTACCCTGTCATCACATGTTTACCCTGATTGGTCAGTTACTTGGGTAGATGTGGGAGGAAGGTGTTATAGAGTGGTATCAGAGCATGGTTCACCCCTCGAATTGGATGGGTTGTGTGTTGGTCATGCATTCATGTCAGTTGCATACATGTTTATTGTGTTGTAAGACCACGTGCTTATTACATTTGAATTGTGTTGATCATGGTTGTAGTGATGTCATCATGTGAAGGTTGATGGTGTTGTTGTGGAATGTGTCATTATGAGTGTATGGTTTTATTCGCATTTGTTATGCATGTTGGTGATTATATGTTGTTATGAATGCATTGTCATGGTTATGTTTATGCATGTATGTTAGGTCAGACATGAATTGTGAAGCCATTATATGCAATTAGGTCATCATGATGTAGTTGTTATGTTATGATTCTAATGTGTTGGCTGAGATAGAGTAGGAGATGCAGATCATTAAAGTGAAGTTGTAGCATTGGACCTCGAGGCAAGAGCATGTCGTCCTAAAGTTTGTATGTTGGGCATTCAGGTATGTAGGTTATGGATTGTTATATGCATTATCGTTATGTGTGTGCCTTTGATTCTATTGATGTTATGGTTACATACATGATAGATGCTAGTTGATTAGTGTAGTCACAGGCACATGTGTTGGCTAGTCATGAATGATAGTAATATGTGGTCATATGCATTGTTGTTGTTGTTTTATGTTAGTTAACTTGATGATTATGTTATATGTTGTTGATGGGTATGTTATAGGTTAACTTGTTGTTGTCATATGATTGTTAGATTGATGATTAGGTTATATGTTGTTGATGAGCATGATATATAACTTGTTGTTGTTATATGCTAGTAGCTTGATGATTAGGGTTATAACCTTAAGATCTTGATGTTATATGTATCATATTAGTTTGGATTGGTCTATGCAAATGGTTAGGGTTATCACATTCAGGTATGAGATAATATAATTGTGATATTGGGTTGTACTAATCTAGACTGGTCATACATAAGCTATTGTTATGCATGAACGAAAAATGTTTATGAGCTTATGATGTGAACATATTAGTTAGTTATTGTTATGGATATCATGATATTATTTTTGTTTGAGATGATGTGTTGTGAAGTTATATTGTTCTAACTAGATTGATTGTGCAAACAAAATAGCCTCCCCTAAGATACATTAAGGTATGAGTTGCTTATGTTATATATTTGGTGCTTGACTGTGTGATTATGTTGTCTATTTGATGTTTGAGTGTTTGGTGTCTCTTATGTCATCTAGTTGATTTATTTGAAATGGTATGTTTGCAGGTTGGTTGAATGTTTGATGAATTGCATAATATGAGTATGTGTTCAAATGATCTTGTTTTAAGATGGTTGTACTAATACATATATGTTGAGACAACTAATATGTACTTGAGTGTAGGTAGGTGATAGTTGTAGAATTATGTATTTTGGCTGATGAATGTGAGTTGATCATTGAGTATGACATGTTTGTTATTATTGGTAAAGGTTGATTTCAAATTCATAGACATGATGCCTTGATTTGTGGGACATGTGACTAACATACGTAAACAATTGCAGGAAACATGATTGGCATTAGCATGACAAGGTAACGATTTCTATGTTTATATAACTAACAATTGCATGATGTGAAAGTACATAGTAAGACTCAATTGCAACAAGGTAAAAGGTAAAATAAAGGAATTAGGTCAAAATTCCTTTGGATATGTGTGGAAACCCTAATTCCAAACGAATTAGTTCTTTGCATACATGAAGTCTTCTTAACTTTTATTTTGCTTGACTTGTGTGGATATGTGCTATAGTCATGAAAATGTTTTTGACGGGTACATCAGCTAGTTTCCAGTTATGGATGGCCTTGGATTCCCTTGAGAGATGCCATGGATGTGTTTAGTTACAAGGCAAGGTGCTTGGCACAACGAGGTAAAGTAACTAGTACATGTTATTTATGCACTGATAACGATGTGTTTATGGAAATACGATGCAGGGGATTTCATGGCAAAGGGACTACCATGAAATTCTGATGAAGGCTCAGGTTGAGCTTTCATTTGGAAGCATTGGGAACCCATGGGGATTGAGACATGGTGTTTGTTTCCAGTATTGTGCTTTTGGTCTTTTATGATCTATTGCGCTTGATTTGCAGCTTTATTTATGTCCAGTGTATGGGCATACCACTTTGTTGTGGTGTCGTATTGTTGTTGGTTTTCCATTATTTTCTTCTTATTCTTTCCGTTTATGTTTTGAAAGTCTTAGGAATTGGTTAGGGAAGGAGGAAGTTAATGGAGCTCAGGGAGAGATTTGTGGTACCCGAAAGGTAGGGTAAGACCACGATGAAGCTTGATGCATGAGTAAGGGAAGTTGAAGATAAGAATATGACAATAGGTTGGAGTGGTTTATTCCATTGAGGTAAATGGATAGTGATAGGAAAATCATGAGATAGGTAACAGAAAGGGTAAAGTAAATCGATTTGAGGTTTCAAATGCCTTGGCTTTGTTGGGAATCGTTGTTCTCAAAGTTGTGCATGTTGTGAACAGATACAGGGAGTTCTTAACCTTGAATTTATGATATCTAGTAATTATGTTGTGATCATGATTATGCTGATGTTTATATATGTGTACATGTATGTATGTATGTCATCTATGATAGGGTCATCATGGATCATAATTGTTAATGCCAATATATATAAATGTGTGTGTGTGTGTGTAGTTGTATGACATATTATTTAATGCTAATATTTTTATGTATATATATGTATGTATGTATGTTGTTATCTAATAAGGTTGTTAGGAGTCATTCTTGTGGAGGAATGATTGCTTACGCATGTGAATGCCATGAAGAGGTTCCTGGTTTATGAGGAATCAAGTGGGAAGAGTAGTCATGACAAATATGTGAGGTCAATATCATGTGGTTATGAGTTGATATTATGTGATTATATTATGTCTATCTTATGGATAGGCTATACCGAGCGATACATCTGCAAAATGAAAGTAGTGTGGTATGTGACATGCTGGGACAAGCATGGATAAGCCACTAGAAGCAAGGTTGCTTGGTATAGACAGTGTGGTTTTGGATGTGTGGTACTACTGTTGTGCATATGTTGTATATGGTGTACATGTCACATCTTTGATGTTGTGTGCATGCGGTGTTGTGTATATATAGTGTTTGTACATGTTGTTTGTGCAATGTTATGTACAAGGTGGTACATATAGTGTTGTGTGAATACTATATATGCAATTTTGGGTGAAGATGGTGCTATGTACATGTTGGATATGCAGTTCTATGTGTAGATGATGCAATGTACATGTTGGACATGCAGTGCTATGTAAATGTGGTGTTTCATGCATGCTGTACATGTGCCACTATGTACATATAGTGTTGCGGGCATGATTGTACAAGTGGTGTTGTGTGCATGTGGTGATGTGTACATGTTGTACAAGTGGTGATATGTGTAGGTGGTGTTGTGTACATGTCGTGCATGTGGCATTGTGTACATGTGGTGTTGCGTACATGTTGTGCATGTGGTATTGTGCACACGTTGTACGAGTGGTGTGGTGTACATGTGGCAATGTGTACACATTGTGCAGGTGGTGTTGTGTACATGTGATGTTGTACACATGTCGTATAGGTGGTGTTATGTATGGGTTTTACTATTTACATGTTGTACCTATGGTACTGGTGTACATGTGGTATTAGTTTCATGTCATACATGTTATGTTGTAGGCATGTGGTACTATGTATATGTATTATGTAGTTGTGGTATCGTGACATGTGTATTCATTGTGTACATATATGTATTGTGTTGTAAATCGGGTGTAAGTGTATGTATTGTGTGGTCCTGTACACCGACTGTAGGCATATGTATTGTGTTGTGTCATACACTACGTGTAGGTGTATGTGTTGTATGTTAGGTGTAGGTGCATGTATTGCATGGTGATGTATGTCGTGTGTGGTTGTATGCGTGGCATGTACACTATGTGTATGTGTACATGGTTGAAGAGTAGGAAATGGGTGTTTTTTGGGTGTGGCAACCGATCTGGTGTGTGTATGGAATAAGGAAAAAGGTAGAAGCTAAGGATTGATTAAATGATAAGTAACGATATATTTTTTTCCAATTTTATTATGCATGTGATCTATGATTCTGGGTTATGATGGTTACATGTGATTTATGATTTTGATTGATTATGGTTGTGTTTTGAGCTAACCTGATGTGATATGTTTATACATGATGATTTGGTCAAAGATGTTTGTTTGACTTGTTGTGACACGAAGCAAACAAAATTGGAAGTGTACCTTGTTGACAGGCCACCAATGAGGTCTGATTTGAAGTTATTTCAATTTATTTTAAATCTAATGGAAGTCATGTGCTTGGTACAGGTAAACATGGGAAATGTCCGGCTAGGTGGTTGAAACTGACTACAAGAATTAGCATCATCAATGAAAGGAATTAGAACATGCAGCATTATGTTGGTAAAACATTCAAGAGGAGGGCCATTGTTGGACACTGGTACCCAACAATGTCCATTTATTTCCATGAGAATGCTATGATTGGTATGATGGTTTTGTGGCAAGTATATGCCTTGGTTTCTTGACCTTCTCATGCAAGGAAGCCTTGCCAAGGGATGGAGTACCGGTCTAGGGGATGTCAGGGAACTTGGAAGTTGAGTGACTACGTGAAAGGGGGTGACCAGATTGCCCAAGGGACTGTGTAATAAAGAAGGGAAGGTTAGGGATGGAATTTTTTTATCATTAGCATTGTCAGATGGAATCAGATACACATTTGGAGTGTGCCCTCGAACAATGAGCCGATAACTATTCACTGAGACGACAAGTGGCACAGGACTATATCGCTAGACATTGGATGGACATTTGACCTTGCAGTGGATTCTGGACTTCTTGGGAAGGGTGTGAATCTTGGTATTACTTTGAGAGTGGAGGTGTGAGCCTATGGATTCCCTTGTTGTGATGCAGGCATCACATTTTTTATTTGCTGGTTAATAAAATGTGCATATGTGTATATAATTTTAAATACTATATCGAGCTTGATTGATAAATATCCATAAACAGTATGGTTATATTCTGGTTGAAGCAAATGTGTATAAGTATATGTGGTTGTTATTGTAAATATTTTAATGAGCTATGTTATAAAGATCCAATAAGAAGTATGCTTGTCATGTTTCTGCAGTGGTCATTGTGAATACTATAGTTATAAAGATCCATGGGTAGTATGTTTTTCTTACATCAGTCTTGTTGGTTATAGGTGTCATTGAACACTGAGGATAGTGTTCCCCCAAGGGGGAGGGTTCTATAACAATATTGGTTAAAAATCCATGTAAATATATATAATACCATGGTTGATGGGACTTGTATTCCAAGCTGAATGGTGGGAAAAACATCCTAGTGGGTGTTCATTTCGATTATTATGGCTAAAGGAAATTGGCAAAGGCAATGGCTAAGAGTCTGGAAAGGAAAAATGACATTTTTGGCACATTTATTTATCAAAATAATGGAAATTAGGAGAAAATTAAGGTAAAAGGTCACAGGTTCCATATGAGGAGGAAAATGAAGGAAAATAATGGAAAATGAAGAAAATAAAGGTCTCATTGATAAAAAGGCTTATGAGGATCAATGGGCACTCTTGGTCAGTGTAACCGTTAGTCAATTCAATTTTGGAGCTCTCTAATTATTCTCTCTCTCACTCTTGGACACTTATATTTTTCTTGCAGCACTTTGGCATTGGAGCAAGAAAAGGACAAGAAGGCAAGAGGAAGGAAGGACCAAGCAAGGAGGAGCATGATCAAGCAACTACAATAGTATTCTTTGCAGATATCAATTTGCATGTGTGTTTTCCTTATAAGATTTGGCATGCATGGTATTGCGTGTGGTTCTTTTTTTTTATGGCGTGAGTTTTTCCAGGTGTGGAAGTGTTTTTAGCCTAGCCTTTCCATTTCCAAATAGATATGGAGTGATGGGGTTCTCATGTTTTGCTGAGATGGATTTTTGGATGGATTCAAACCTGAGTGAGGTGGCTCTCTGAAAGAAAGAACACATGACCTAGTGATCCCTAAACCAGACTGTGGATTGCGGTAAAGCCACTGGCTTAGTGACCCTTGAACTAGACTGTGGGTTGCGGTAAAGCCATGTATTATATGCCCTAATGGGCATAGGAATCCTTGATCGGTGAATGGCATGATATATGGTAAATCCTAGAGATGGCACTCTCCATCATGACCGGTAATCCCGGGAGGGGATATACGGTAAATCCTAGAGAGTGGGTCTCGGTTTAGGGCCTAATGATTTGATGTGGATTGTGGTAAAGCCTAAGAGACTAGGAGACAGGAAAATTACTCATGGTGTAGGTGGAGAAATCCTGAGGAATCCATTCTTATTTTGGCTTAGTGAGTTGGTGGAGATCATGGTAAAGATTTTTATTACATGTTTATTATTTTGGCCTAGTGATCCATTGTGATTATGGTAAACCCTATTTTCTATTGATGAGGGTGAGGTGGTTTAGCCTCGGGAGGCCCTGGTTGGTTCTTTTGGTTTGAGTCCCACATTCATGCTTGGAATATGTCATGGGGGTGAATGGCTGAAGAGTGATTTGGCTCAACCATTTTATGGTCGGGTGGAACGTGGTAGTCCCATACTAGGGTTGCTTTCACATTCATTAATAAGAGGTTCTTTCCTTGATATCTTATGTATAAATTTATTGGTTTATATGTGGATCTTATGGTTGATGTATCCTTGATATTTATGTTGTTATTATGCTAGTTATAAGCATGTATTATGACAGTGATGATGTATTATTTTCCTCATGTTTTGATTGGTAAATGAATGAGCATTGTATCTATGATCTAATAGATGATAATGCAACTAATGATACAAGGGAACAATGCTTCTTAGAGATTCTCGGATAAGTATGAGACCACCATGCTCAGTTTTTTTGTTTACTCCTATATATTACATATTTGTGATATGTTTGATGCAATGTCTATCATGGCTATAGGGGTCCAGTCAAGGGCATGTTCAAATAATTGCATTTGTATCATCATTCCCTTGTTATCGTTTTGTTCTAAGGGTGTCATTTAATCCTGAGTAGTGACCTGGGCTATGGACCTAAAAAATTGGCTCAAGTCTTGAGGACATTGGCACAAAACTGAGAAAAATAGTCCCTAGGCACTAACATGCCATGTTGTGGGACCATCTAGAGCCCTATGGATGCTGTCATTCCCATAACATGGGAGATTCCAGGGGTTAATTGGTCTAAAAACTGAGTGGGACCCAGGGGATAATTGTCGGAAAGGTTGGGATGGTTCTTGGGAGTCATTTTGTTGATGTGGAAAGTTTTTATGTTGTGTTTCCATTGATTCCACTTCCTTAAGGTCACATAGGAGGTTGAATTCCATCATAGTAGCATCTCGTCACATGTTTACCCCAATTGGCCGGTTACTTGGGTAGATGTTGGAGGAGGGTGTTATAGTCAATCCATACCCTTTGAGAATCAAATAATAAATAGGGCATGATAGCTCTTCCCTCGATTAATAGTTTAGGAGATCTAGAAAGAGCGCAATCAGTGACTTTCAAAAGATACCTATCAAGACCTCAACCAAGTTTCACATAAAATCTTTGAAAAAGTCAAAGAATTTATTCTTATTTCCAACTAGAGCATTGAAGATTAGGAATGTGAACCCTTTGAAGATCCTATCCTCAAGATACTGGTCTTGGAGAACTCCATTGTTCACAAGCATTCCTTAACTAATTCTAAAATTCAAAACATACCCAATCACTCGTTTCCTCCTTCAAATGGATTTGTCAAAATAAAATTTATTGGAGCCTCAAAATGAAACTTCGTTTTGGTCAATTATGGAGGCGTTTTCAAGAACATAAAGGGGATGTTATTCTTATGTATGTAGGAGAAATCATCCATGACTCCAACAATGCACCCAAACTATATGCCATTGAATAGGGGATAAGGATCACAAATAGACTAAGCATTGAAAAACTCATCATAGAAGGGGATTCATTATAAATAATCATCCACATACTAAAGAAAATTCAAAATGGTTCCATTCCAAATAAGGTAACTTCCAATTGGAGAATGTTGGCAAGTCTAGGGAACATCACAAAGAAAATAATAAACTTTAATTCTATCATCCTCCAAAACACTTTGAATAATGGCAATAACCTAGCGGAAAAGCTTTCCAATGTTGGTCTCGAGTTCATCTCAGACATTCTTTCCTCTATGTGGGATCAATTTAACTTGGATCAACTACAAAAAACATGCAAATAAATCACTTTATAGGAAACCTCACCCCATGTTGGGTACCTATCAACCCCCTTTCACTGACATGATAAGATATAGGTTAAGAGAAGGGTGGGAAGTTTCCACCACCTCGCAACTTGCTTGACCACCCCATTTCCCAACTTATTGTCAAAATACTCCATGATCACATTGAGAATATTCAATATGGATGGAGACACCAACCAATACACAAACTTCACAAAAAAATTGAAATTGGGTTATAGGAAGTTATTATGGTGTTGTGAGGGTGAAATTGAGGTTATTATGCAATAGAGAGGAAGGAAACTCATTGCATAGTTGTGCACTAGAGCTTGGCTCACTCTGCAAATATAAAATCATGGCATTGGACCTATTTGAGGAGCACTCTGGCACTTGCACGCCAAAAATTATATCACCGATCCAGGTGGATATTGGTGGCCACCCACCTATCCCATTTGGACCCCCACAACTGTCTCTTTTAGTTTTTCAGTTTCCTTAATTGTAGCACAATTTACTATTTTTAGCAGTTTTTTGGGTCTTGAACTGCCAGAGCCATTTTGAGGCCCTAAACGACGTTTTTTGGGAAATATGGGAGCTCTTTCCAAAGTTGTAGTCATCAGATAGATCTTTCTAACGAGATATTGTGCACATCAAATGGAGATCATATGCAAAGTTACGACCCCGGGAAGTTGATGTACCAATTTACCCAAAACGGGGCCCATAGTTTGGCGTTTCATCTCCTAGGGTTAGGTTTTTGGATGTTTAGGGTTTTCCATTGTTTCTCAACAATAAATAGGCCTTCGAGCCTCATTGTAACACAGTTCAGAGGCATGTAGCCACCACATCTCTTCTCAGAGATAAGCTACCATCGCCCTAGCTGGTTTATTTCCATTTTGTTTGTAAGTATATTTCAATATTTTACATTAATGAAATGAAGTATTATTTCCGTTGCAACTTTGTGTTTATGGTTATATCTATAATTTGTTGCATTCCTATTTAAATCTGGATCAGTGGTATCAAAGCATCTACTTTTTTCTCTGTTTTTCTTTGCATGTCCCCAACGAGGTCGGGATATAAGGAGTTAAGGCTTGAACTGGTCGAACCTTTGCAAGACCAGCCTCGCAAATCTCGACGGCCTCCCATGTTGGATGAAAAGAAAGACGAGGGAGCAGGAGATTCTATCAAAATCTTGCTCGAAGAAGCCCTCGAGCGACAAAGGAGCGCGATGATGGACAACTTTCCCCAGATCCTTCACCGGCTACCCAAGGGCGACGCATCGGCTTTCAACAGTTACTCTGGAAACGCCACACCCTTTAAGGTACAAGTTAAATTTGAAATCCCCATATTCGAGGGTTAGATAGACACAGATGTCATAGATAAATGGTTAAATCTGCCAAATGGGTATTTTTTTGTTCATGATTTTTCCAGTCGGGAAATATTATTTTCGCTCTTCTCAAAGCAACCCCCCACGTTAAGGACTGGTGGGAAACCTACTGTGAGTAGAAGGATGAAAGTACAGGCTCACTATTTTCAGCCGCACCCACTTGGAATTCATTCCGGGATGTGATCAAGGAGCAGTTCTACCCTGTCAAAAGCTATGAGGACAAATACATAAAGTGGACCACGCTGTGATAGGGAAGGGACCAAGGTGTGCTGGAGTTCACAAAAAATTTTCATACCCTTCACACACAATTGGGTATCAAGGACTCTGAGTTGCATTTGGTACTTAAATACTGTGGCTTCCTACACAGATACATCCAAGACAAAATGGAGTTCTTGAACATATCCTCACTCAACACGACGTACAGATACACTATCAATGTCGAGCAGAAGTTTAAACAGAAGAAGCAAGACTTTGGATCTGTGAATCTGAAGACCAAAGGACAAAGCCAAGGTGAGGTGACCCATGACAACCTGTCAAAGCCGCAAGAAAATAAAAACACCACGAAGTCAAAGAAGGACACAGGGAAGTGGTATGAGTTCCACAAGAGCCCCACTCACAACACATGTGAGTGTTGGACCAAGCAGTTGTTGGTGGCTGAGTTGAAGGCTTCAGAATCAGATCCATGTTCCAACCCTGAGTCAAAACCCAACAAGGGGAACGAAAAAGGGAAGCAGATCACTGATGCAGAGCCCAGTGCCGTTGTTGCCACCACTAATATCTAGAAGAATGAGCCCGAAGATCCAGAGGAGGGGGAGCGTCTTTTCCACTCGCAAATGTGGGTGAAGGATTTGCCACTACAATTCATTGTTGAAAGTGGGAGCCAAAAGAACCTCATTTCAGTAGAGGTCATGAAGCAGTTGGGCCTACTGACTACACCACTCCCGCAACCATACAGTATCAGGTGGCTTCACCAAGGACGAGATCTCTAAGTCCGCCAACAGTGCCGCCTTCCCTACAACATCAAGCCCTTTACATATGAGGTATTGTGTGATGTTGCACCTCTTGATGTTTGTGATGTACTATTAGGCCAACCATACTTATGGAGGTGACATGCTGTGTATGAGTCAAGGCCTCGCGCTGTTATTATTACTTTGGGTAATTCATTCTACAGGATACCAAAGGTAGCCCCACCTACCACCACCTCTTTGATCACTGCTAAGAAAGGTAGCAAGCTCATATCCTAGACTAGGAAATTCATTTTCTGTTTGGTTTGCTCCCAAAGTAAGGGGAAGATTGTCGCCACATCCATGAACCCCACAAAGGGTTCCTCCATGCAGTAGCAGCAGAGGGATACAGTCATGAAAGAACATAAGAACAACTTCTCCTCACCCACAGGGGTACCACACAAGTTTCAGGTGGGCGACAAAGTCCGGTTGCATCTGCAGAAAGAATGCCTTACAAGAACCCATCAGAAGCTCAGACCACTTCGAAATGGTCCCTACACCATTACCAAGGCTATGGGAAATAATGCTTTGGAGCACAACATTCCCTCATTCCTTCGCCTGCACCAAGTTTTCAATATGTACCTCCCTCGACCATGCTTCCCACCATTATTGGACACATCAGAGATTACAGAACAACTCACCAGGGACCAAGTTCAGCAGATGGAGGAACTCAATGCAATGGGGACCATTGCTTCATAATGGGGGAGGAATGATCTAGGTGGATGTTGGTGGCCACCCACCTATCCCATTTGGACCCCCACAATTGTCTCTTTTAGTGTTTCAGTTTCCTTAATTGTAGCACAATTTACTATTTTTAGTAGTTTTTCGAGTCCTAAACTTTCATAGCCGTTTTGAGGCCCCAAACGATGTTTTTTGGGAAATTTGGGAGAAACATGGTTCTATGGACCGATGTTGCTCTTCCCAAAGTCGTATTCCTTAGATAAATCTTTCTAACGAGATATTGTGCATGCCAAACAAAGATAGTATGCCAAAGTTGTATTCCTTGGATAGATCTTTCTAACGAGATATTGTGCACGTCAAACAGAGATTGTATGCCAAAGTACGACCCCGAGAAGTTGATGTACCAATTTACCCAAAACGAGGCCCATAGTTTGGCGTTTCATCTCCTCAGATTAGGTTTTTGGATGTTTAGGGTTTTCCATTCTTTCTCAACAATAAATAGGCCTTTGAGCCTCATTGTAACACAGTTCAGAGGCATTTAGCCGCCACATCTCTTCTCAGAGATAAGCTACCATTGCCCTAGCTGGTTTATTTCCATTTATGTTTGTAAGCATATTTCATTATTTTACATTAATGTGAAGTATTATTTATGATGCATCTATCTGTTTATGGTTATATCTGTAATTTTTTGAGTTCCTATTTAAATCTGGATCAATCACCATGCAAGGACCATATCTAATGATAGGCATCTATCTTTGTCCAACAATACCCTTAATTTTCATCCAATCGACACTTCTACATGGTTCTATTGGCATTATGAAAGGTTGGCATGTTGGCATTGATGTGAAATTGGTGGTGGATCATTGTTTTGATGAATTTTTGGTGTTGTGTTTTTTTATAGGTTACATTACTGATATATTATGTTTGTAGGTGCTTGAGGAAGTAGTGTTGTATAATTGTTGGGAAAGGTGTTGAAGGTGGTTTGAAGCTTTGGAAGTAGTTTTGGATTGAATATTCTTAAGTTTTTCATGAATACAGAGTGTGTCACGGTTTCTCCACTATCACAAAGTGACACTACAACACTATTGTAGTCTTTTCATGACATGCCAACAACACTCTTCCTAGGTATCCCATCCTATGCCTACGACACTGCCTATAGAGTGAAAAAATTAAACCCTCAAGCTTAAACTAGTGGAATTACCCATGGTAAAGGATATAATCGAAGGGGATGACCTAGTATATAACATTCACTATGATTTGGTCATTGATAGTAACGTGAATGTAATTAATGATGAGGATATGGCTGTGATGGTCGTGGATCGATTTTATCTCCAAAGGTGTGAACATTGTTGTAATTCGGTTGCGTTATTAGTGGTGATCCCATACACATTATTGAACACAAAGTTAAATGTGCATGGATATGGTCAATTCGTTGATATGGTCAATTAGTGGTGTTGTGTTTCAACAAGTAGTTCAAAATGGCCAAGTCTCGAATTGAGCAAAGGTTAGATGGTGAGTGTTAAGTGCAGATAGGAAATGTATTTTTGGATACATTTGATTGGGATAAATGGTGTGTATCCATTGAATATGGTACACTCTACTTATGCATGAAATTGATGATCATAGGAGTGAAAATGGTGGAGGTTAGAAGTGCCTATGCTAAGCATTGTAACGTTGGTCAATGAGGTATAGTTTTCCTGTGAGCATAGATTTTTTGTGTATGGAGTGAAGCTGATTGGAGATACCTGTGTGCATGATGAAAAAACAATATGTAATTGTTGAGATATAAGGTTTATAATATTTATTGTAGAGTATGTTTATCATAGTGAGAAGTGATCGTGAGCACAACTATTCATATAGACGGAGTGTTATGGCTAAGCATTAGTGCAATGATTATACCAAAGATTGTGTGTATGCTAATAAACTTGCTAGGATGTTCATTAGGGAGTTGAGGATTGATAAAAGTGCTACATAGAATAAAGCCTATGTTGTTGTATATAGTTTCCTTGTACTTTGTGTTGATGCCATGTAATGTGTTGTTTGAGCATTGACACAAAGAGAGAGTGTTTCTAGTGAGAGTAAATGTATTACTTCATGTGGTTAATATTCCAAATATGTACTTGAGATGTTTTTAAGTGGAAGGTCAGAGGGTTTGTTTGATATATGTGTTGTTGTATCTAGTATTGTGAGAGTATTGTTGATAGAAGTGAGAGAGTTTGATGTCATTAGGTTTTGACAAAGATATGATCGTGTTTGGCAATAGTTTGGTTTTTGTATCTTGTTGTTATTGAGCATATTATATTTGGGTCTAGTATGAAAATGAATGAAATGGTGGCCCTTAAAGATTGAAGAAGTTGGGGCCTTGAGCAAGTCGTGGCTTGCCAAGATAAGGAGTTGGGGCTTCCTAGCTAGAAGTGGCCAACAAATAGATGTATAGGGAGTTGGGGCTTCCTATTTGGTAGTGGCAGGTAAATTAATGTTGGGGTGGTGGCTAAGTGAATTTATGTAGAGGAGTAGTGGCTCCTAGATATTTGGGATTATCATTTGAATGCAAAAGAGATTGATTGATAATAAGAGAAGAAAGTAGAAAAGAAACAAGGTGTTCTTTTATCCCCTTGAGGGTTTTCACTAGAGATACTTGTGTCCTATGTGTTTTATCATCATGATGCTTATCAATTGACTCCCATGTTGTGCTTTCATGTTTTCATATATTGTTTTATGTTGTGCCACTGATTTTTTAATAAATTAGAAAAAAAGTTAAAAAGTGTATAATTTCTATCACTATTGATTCACTACGCCCCCTCTTAGTAGTGGTCTAGTTTTCAATCATTAGTATCAGATTCGGTTCTCTCAAGGGAAGCTTGAATACTGGAGGGTAGATCGAGGACCTATGGCCAAGGGTAAAAACATGATGCTATCAAAAAAGGAAGGGCTATAGAAAGGCCACAAATAATTTTGATCAAGATCCACCCCTCTTTTTGTTGATTAAGGAGGCCAAAGACAATCAAGAAGGCTGATAAGGTATTGCATTTTTCTTCAATTGTGAACATGATGGTCATTTTACATCTAGCTGATAATTTCCTTGTAGAAATAGTGATGATGACGTTCTTGAGAATATTGAGCTAAAAGATGATAATAATTCAGCTGAAATTCATTCTCCAAGTGTAAAGAGAGTTGATCCTCAAATGGAGAAATATTGAGATTAGAAAATTCTGAAGAAGAAAAGAAAAGCAAAATAGTGGCTCTTGAAGTTGAGATTCAAAGGCTCACAATTGAGAAAAAAAGAGTTTTCCCTTAATTTTTTTATGAGAAGGAGTGTGTCTTCAAAGGATAAATTATTAGATTAAAAATGTAAGTGCAAGAAGGAAGGTGAGTTGAAGAGGGAATGAGAAATAAATATAAATAAAAGAATATGAATGTGAAATATTAGAAGTTGAAGTGGTTTTATTAAGAATTGATCTAACGAAGAAAATCTCTAAGTTGAAATTGGAAAAGAGCAACCAAAAATATCCTTCTGTCAAACTAGGCCTTAGCCTTCATATAAGAGAAACGATACCAAAGGAAACTACAAGAGATAATGAAGAAACACTCAAAATGCATATAACAACAGATGGCAACAACAATATAAGCATCAAGAAAAGATGCCAACAAAAAAATCAACAACGAAGGATTGAGTTAAGAAAAGTACTTTCATAAAAAAAATCCTTTTCTCCTATGGAAGATGTCAAGTGTTTCATCCATCGGACATGTTGCAGTAGATTGCATAAGCAGAATGATCAGACAATACTACAAGAACATGCAGCAGAAGATGTAGCTAAATAGAAAACCCTATCTACTAAACAATCAAATAAGAATTCTCCCATCATCAAGATCATGTATAGTCAAGTATAAAATTTCTTTTTATGGTTATTGTTTCTCATTAAATGAATTTTTTCATAAGGTTGTTACTTGCAGGTTTTATGCAAAAAGGAGTAGGAATATAAGGAAGAATAACAACAAAAGATATGGCTCTTTTCCCTTGTTTCTTGGTCACATAAGGTGTTATGTGTGTGAAAATCGTGGCCATGTGACTAAAGATTGCAAGATGCCTAGTTTCTTTAAGGAATCTAGTCAAATGGTGAAGGTCATTCAAAGTTGACCAAACAAGAAGCCAAAAAGAGATGTGCATGTCAGATATTAGCCCATGAAATTTTGGAGGAAGAAGGAGCAACAAGAGACTTCGAGGAGAAATTGAGGCATATGTTGTCTATGGAAACGTCTTGAGATTGTATGAAGGATCATTTAAAATGTAGCCATAAGAGAAGCATTGTGTGTGAACAAATCTACATGTTACAAAGAAGGTGCATGAGCTTAGGGGGAGTTGGACCTGGTTTGATTTTCATTTCTAGTTTATTTTAGTTTCATCTTGATAATTGTTGAATCAGCCATATATGATTATTAGTAGCATTGGAGCATTTGTTTGTTGAAACCATAATAATAATTTTGAAGACATGGCATCTAAGTATATGAACCCATGTCAATGTTCAATGTTCCAATATGATGTGAGTAGGGTTTACTCATACATACTTGATTGATGTAGTTATTGTTATATGTGATGACAATATGTGTTGCAAAATCATGTTGGGTATCTGTTATTGATTGATACATGATGCTAGGGTTTGTGACCAATTTGTGGCAGAATGTTGCATTTCCAAAGCATATGTTAGTTCGGTTTGCTGATGAATATCCTTTTGATATTGGTTAGATATTGCAAAGTATTTATTTTTTATTGTTACTAATGTTGTATTTGCTGATATTACTGGGATCAAGGCTTTGACAAAAGGTTTATGAATGATGATATGAGCATGAGAATGAAGTCCTCAGGGAAAGAGTTGTCAAGGTGTGGAGACCATGAAGAGATATTACATTTCCAAGGGGAGCATCTCAAATGCTTTTGGTGGATCAGAAATTAATTGCTGACATTAATATTCTTTGTTGGAAGAAAAGGGAAAATACAAAAATGGAGGAATTTTTCATTCTTTTCTATGTGTTTATCTAAAATTAGATTATTGAAAGGCTTATTAATGCTTCATATGGTTGAATGTATGCTAATATAAAAGGTTATGGATATTTATGATGATGTTGTTGGAAAGTTGGCATTATCTATATGACTAGTGATTGTGAGTGTGTTAGCATTGATGTCAACCATATTAGCATGGTGATTTGGAGTCCATGAGGAATCATATGGTAGTTGTAGGATCCTAGTATTGAATCATCATAGTATGATGCTTATTTAAAACCATAAAATTATGACTATAATGATTGGTAGTCCAGGATCAAAAGTAATCCTATGGTAGTTGTAGGCTTCTAGTAGAGAGTCACCACAATAGCACGCTTATTGGAAAAACAATAAAATGATGACTATGGTGAATTGGGGATCCAGGTTCTTGGCATCATATTTTAGGTCTAGAGCCATATTTTAGTTTGAAAATGGGATGAAATACTACATAAGACCATATCTAGTGGAAAGTGCTTTAAGTAAGCCTTCCAACGGTATATGGAAATCCGAAAATGGCCATTGGAATCAAAAGTTCTTGTTCGCTAAAGTAAGGATCTTGAATTTCTTATGAGGAGACCAAATATCGGAACCTCAGAGAAAATGACTGATTGGAGCATCAAAGCAGCCTATATCAGAGGTCAGAGAAAAGGTCATATCAGAAACTTGGAGAAAAGGTCTGATCAGAACCTCAGAGAAAAGGTCAGATCAGAAACTTAGAGCAAGAGACTTATCAGAACCTCAAAGCAAGTTATATTGTAGGACAAGGCCATCGGAATATCAGAACCTCGGTGTAGGCTATATTGGAGCATGAGCCCATCGAGATTTCAGAACCCTGTAAGTCCTTATAGATTGTAATTTCTTGGAAGAAGCGAGGTTCACAAAGGAAAATAAATTCAAAGGAATTCAATGCAGGACCAGGGACCAAGGAAGCTCTTTCTCTCACCTCCTAATAAAAACATGCTTGCAGCCAATTGGTCCTGAAGATATGAATTGGAAAATGACATTAGCATGATGTGGTAGTATGATGGACAAGTGGTAGCTTGTTTTGGAATTTTTAGTGACCTAATGAGGCAAATCAGGGTGACACGTGTCACAACTCAGGAGCATTGACGTGGAGAGATGACGAAAGCATGACATCATCTTAGAGGTCAACATATTAGAGGTTGAGGACCTCGTAACTCCTATGCTAATGGATTTTGAAACACGTTACAATATGTTGGGGCTCCAATATTAACTGGCACATGGTCATGTGGAGACCAAAGGAACTAAGAGATAAGTGTGAATGGGCTAAGTAGAGGGAGTTAAACGCAATCAAGACTCTGTAATTTCATAAGGACTATTCAATAAAAGTTACGATATGTAGGGGCTTTGATATAACACTACAGAGGTATGCTAAGCCAATGGTCACAGGCCCGGTATTATAAGAAATAAAACGATAAAAAATCTATGCATGTAGGGGCTAAAAGTATCGGAACTGAGTGATTTCGTAACATTCCTTTTATATGAGTTACGATATTTTGTGGCTCTGATGTAATAGTACAGATAATTAAAAAGATGAATGGTTCGAAAACTAGAGATTAAATTTAAATCAACGGAGATGGTTTATGGAGTTAGTGGGATCTAAAAAAAACGTTGAGACAAGGAAAAAAGGACAATGGTCCATAGAGAGGAACTGACGAGATGAAGTAATCCATCTTCTACTTCCCATGCACATCTTGTAGATTTACATAAGGAACAAAGTGGCCATTCTTGAGCACTGTCAAGCTTTGCAAAGCAAGGAATAAGCATGGGAAGTCATGGTAGAGTGTGCTGCCTAACTAAGATTAAATTCTTAGTATGGAGGATTACACACGATGTAGTGAAGAAATCGGAAGCCAATTATTATGTTTAATTCCATGACAAAGTTTAGCCATTAAACACAAAAACAACAGGAGGAGCCATATAGAGGTACACTCAGGAAGTTTGGAAATAGGTAATAGAGACAACATTATGCAGTATGCAGCCAAGGATCAAAACTATCGATTGACATTGAGCAAAAAAAATAGTGTATGGTTGAAGAGATGAGTAGTGTGAGTAGAGAGTGCGTTGTGAAACTAATGCAAGAGCAGGAATGAAGAGAGTGTCGCAGAGATCCCATGTGAGAGAAGGAAGAAAGCTAAGGATATGCGGTTTTTAGCAAAGGATAAATTGATGTTGTATGAGACCAAAGAAGTCTATGGAATAGTATAGGACCAAGAAAGAAGTTGGTTCCACAACCAGCTAGATTGGTATTTTTCTGTATTTGTATGTGCCTCTGTTTTCAGTTTGAAAATTATATGAAAAGTAGAATAGTTGCAAGAGAAGGCTATAGTCTGCATTCAGAAGAGGTTGGTGCCTCTTGTAAAGTAGGTGCTTGCTAACTTGAGGGGGTCAGTGCCTCCTATTAGTGGGTTCTCCCAAAAAAACTGATGTAATTAAGTAGATGCTTAGTTTACATCATAAACAACAACAAATTGGTGGTTTTTTTCCCTTTGTGAAAATACAGATGTCAATATGTGTGTGTTTCTCATGTGATAGATTGTATGAACATATGAATGCTTAAGCTTGCTACTCATTTTATCTATGATTTAATTCTCACAATTAACAGACAATAGAGGATATAACTAAAATAAGATTCAGTACAAAGTTTTCATAATCTCACTATTGCTGATTTACCCCCCTCTCAACAATTCCTTATTTGAACAATTGGTATCAACGACACCTTCCTTCAGGAAAAGTCTAACTACTGGAAGGTAGATCTATAAGGAATTATGTCTAGGCAAGAGGTTCAAGAGGGTTACTCAAGAAGAATATTAGTCTTTTATGGGACAAACTATGGCTTTTGGAAAGTAAGGATGGAAGCATATCTTATGTCCCCGGGAGTAGATTTTTAGACTTTAGTGCTAGTAGACTACAATGTACTTGATATTCCTCCCACTGATGCAGATTGTAAAAAAAATGTATGGAAATAATGCTAAATCCAAGAATTCCATTCTCTTTGGTAATACTAAATCAAAACTTGTAAATTTTATGCATTGCAAGTATGCTAAGGATGTAAGATTAATCAGAGTCATGAAGGAATGAAAAATTCAAACAGGTGAAACTTAAAACCTTGAAAATGAGGTTTGGGAGCTTAAGAATGAGTGAATATGAAAGAATAGAAGAATAATTCCTCAGAGTTGATGAAATAACCAATATGATTAGAGGTTTTGGTGAAGAAGTCAAGGAAGAGATGATTGTTTAGAAAATTAAGATCTCCCCATGAGATTTAATGCCAAAGTATTAGTTATTGAAGAAATGGCCAATTTAAATGGTCTCAAAATGGACCAAATGCTTGGTACTCCCACAACCTATGAGATGAGATTAGGAAGAGAGAAGTCTGAACCTAAGGAAGCAACATTAAAAGTATCCAAAAGGGCCAAGGAGCACAAATATCATCAAGACTGCTCGAACTGTGCATCTGAACAAGAGTTGGCTCAATTAGCCATGAAACTAGAGCATGGATCAGGAAAATATAAAGGGAAGTTGCCCTTTAAATTTTTTGACTGTGGAAGAGTTGTAATTTTTTCATCCAAATTCCCTTACAAAGAAAGGGCTAGAAAGGAAGATGACCATAAACTTGGAAACAAATCTCATAAACATCACAAGAAAAAACCATACAAAGAAAAATCTTTGGAGGATGATTCAGATAAGTATTTACTTATGGATTTTGGAACAAACTCCAAGAAACAAATTATTATTGACTCTAAAGAGGAAGAAGACGAAGTAGTGGACATTGAATTGGAACTCATTAGTGCTCTTAATGAGTTAAAGAAACCAAGGAAAAAGAATAAGCAGTTGAAGGAACAACTACAGGATGACGAAGAAGGTATGCGTAACTTTGATAATGAAGATTTTGTTTATCAAAAAGAAAAAATTGAAGAATTTCTTAAGAGAAAAGATAGTTTACTCCTTTTACTAGAAGAAAGGCAAGGAACACATGAGAAACTAGAAGAAGAGAACAAGCAATTAAAATAGGAGTTGCTCAAGATAAGGAAGGTAACTGTTGGCTTATGGGGGCCTGACCTAGGTTCAGAGTTATTTAGTCAAACAAATCCCTACACTACTAGCCCTTTCGGCATCAGCCCACGGAGCGTGGACTGAAGTCTCACCCGAAGCAGTATTGGGGGATGCTGGAACCAAGTTTCCACACCCTTGAGATGTCTGTGATGCCAGTTTAGTCCAACTATTCCTGTCTTCGCAAAGGTCACTTCGCACACTATTCCAGCCTTTAGTACCTTTACGATTTGTTACAATCATCTTTCACACAGCCCTAACCAAGGGTTGAGATGCTTTTGCGTTGCTATGGCAACGAACTGCACTATTTCCCCAAACTACACTGCGTATCTTACTTATCTTCTTAACAGATCTTAGTTAACCTCGCGTAAACAGATATTCTATCTTGCATTCACTTAATCAATACAATTATACACATTCGTGCAGCATATAAGTACTATAAGTGAATTTCATACCCAAGATAATAGATGCATAAAACAGGAAATACATACACAAGAATGATAGGAAACTTCTCTTTATTAATACTTCCAACTGTTATAGACTCAACTTGCCCTTTGCACTTAGCTGCAGGGCTTCGTGCACTCAGATATGGACTACTAGGCCTTTGTGCACTCAACTGCAAAGCCTTCTCCTACTCTACGACCCAAAACTAGACTTTACACTTCAGATCTATCTCGCACACATCATATGTTCTTCATTTTCCTTATATTGTCAAACTACTTAGAGCCTCACTCTATTTATATAATCCCATGGTCCTCGGACCATGGGTAGATCTCTACAGCTAACATTACAATAACAAAATTAAGGGCGGACAACCCTATGACTCTTTAACAAACTATGTGCTCCGCGCCCACAAAATGCGGAGTCTTTTACATCGGAATTACAAATTTTGACCAAAATCTGGGCTCTAAGCCCTAAAAATTCCCTTGGGGGATCCTGTGCCCAACAAGCCCCCAACACAAACATCATGACTTGCCCTTGAGTCACTCTGTCGGTGCGGAGATATTTGCGCAAATACCTCCCAACTCTGATTGGATCACTGCAAGTTTGGCAGTGCAGTGAATGACTGCCTGCTGAACTTCCTCTACGTGCTTTTCGGTGACGCTGTCTTCGAACTGCTACCCTGAATCCTTTCTTGAGTTGCTTATAGCTGCGTGAGTTTTGCTTCAATGAAGGTTGTAATGGTATGTGCTTCATCAATCCACGGCTGTAGGCGCGCCTTCAAAACTACTTCTTTATGCCGAGCAACATCCACCTGATCCTTGAGCGCCTTGGCCTGCTGCATCCTTGCGAGCCTATTGCAACCATTTGCGCAGTCCCTTTTACCTCATTGTACCTTTGTTGTAGCTCGTGTGCCTCTGTCTCCAGGTGCTCTATGTTTGGGTCCTCCTGCAGGGTGGTGAGGACCTCGAATTATTTCTTGAATAACTTCATTCAATCTGTCACTGCACTATTAACTACCGCCATTTCTGTTGTGATCGTGGTGGTGCATTGTTCCTTAATCTCTGGTGGAGTTTAAGGCTACGCCTTCAACTATAATTCTGCTATCTAAAGTTTCAACTCTAGCTGAACCCTAGCCATTTCCTCTCTCGCGTCCCGCAACCCTAATGCTAACTTGTGTACGCGGGCCTCCACTGGTTCTTCTACTTGGATGGCCAACTTCGGGACCATCTTCCAGGCTTCCTCCACCACCTGCACTATCTGTTTGTTTTGCTCCATGACCTCTTTGCACTGTAGGATCAACTACTCAATGTTGATGCACTGCTCTCTCATTACTTGTATCACGCGGCTATTCCTAGCCCGAAGCTCTGCAGTGACTCCATCTTGAAAAATATAGAGCCTCTCCCGAGGGAGCGCAACCATGTTTAACTCGATTCCTTCCAACCCACTGACCATAAGCCTGTCGGACTCATTTTCTATAATGAGTGCTCCATCTGGCAGCACTATTGTATTGGTCATCTGGGCGCACAACATTTCTTCGGCCGCGGAAGTGCCTAGTACGAAGCTGGTTGACACTGTGCCAGCCTGCGGAGAGCACACCTGCAACTCCTATATCTGCATTTGAAGAGCCCCCAACACCATCTGGTGTTGCTCCTCAAACTGTTGGAGGGCCTACACAATGACATCCCTCACCGTCTCGCCAATATCATGTAGATCCCCTCCGTGAGGGTGATCGGTTCGAACGAAGTATTTGAGGCCTTCGTCTTCTTTCTCGGCCCTACCTACTCTCTTGGGCATAGACATTTCAGCTGGGTGGATGTCGTCTGTGGGTCTGCGCCACCTTGTTCTATATCAGTCTCCAAATCGGGCGAAGGCAACTTCTGTCCTTCACGCTCTTCTTTTGCTATCTTCTGCTGCTCCTCGACCAACTTTGCAGTGTCGTGCACCGCTTAGGCCTTAGCCACTGCTTCTTCCTTCTTGCACTTCCTGCCAGCTGCGCCATTCGTAGTTTTGCCTCTTCCTTCTTCTGCTGTGTCACAGACTTCTCCGCTTCCACTACGGAGCAAGGTGGAGCACGCCACTCCAGCGGCCAAGACTCAAGGACCGCGAAGATGACATCGTCTGTCGCCAAATAGGGTAACTCGCGCCACGTCTTCATGGGGTCCTTCTGCACCCTTATGAAGACATGGTGGAAGTCTGCCTTGAACTCTGTAAAGCTCTATAAACTGTTGTAGACCGTGGGCGATAACTGCAGCTTGCGATTAATCCCCATTCTGATATTCATCTCCATGAGCACCCAAAAGATCTTGCTCTCCCTTATCCTTTGTGCATCCCTGGTTTCCCATAGAAAAGCATACTTCGCTACCTCCAGAATGTCTTGCGTGATCATCAGGAACTGGCTATCTTCGGGAAATTCCCATGCCACCAGTACTATTGACAACAAGAGCCATGCATAGTGGAATGTTTTACCCTGCTCTTATGCCTCGTGGCAGTTCTCAAGGAACTCTCCGCATAGATAGTTTGCCCAGTTGAACTGGACCCCTTCTATGCATTGCACTACTAGTGCAACCACAAGCATAGGCACCTCATTCGCCTGACACTTCCGCATAACCTTCCTTGCCAATATCTGCATTGCGACCTTAACCGCAGGGTTGTTGATGCCGGAAATGGTATTCCCTCACTTCTTCTTTTCTAGTTTAAAGTTATTTTTCATGGCCTCCGTGATGGCCAAATCGTCACTCTTTCCTTCTGAAATGTTTGCTGGGTCCTCCCTTGTTCAAGGGAGCCATTTAATCCTCTGAATTAGATGATCTGTGATGGGGATGGGCTCCTCTAGCCATAAGCACCCATCATGCACTAAGCATAGCAGCTGCCTAATGACAAAAATGGTCACTGGGGCACGATGAAAATGTGGCACCCAGAGCAGGTTTAGAAACCCTGCTTTCTCAACTCCTCTCAGCCATTTGCATGGATCCAATTCTATTATTCTAGCTGGTGCGTCTTTCTTCTAGCACATTAGCTGCGTGGTTGCAAGATGCGGGAACTTCTCATGGTCTGCAAGGTCCCAATCTTCAAATTTCAGCATGGGCACCCATCCGAAATGCGTTCCTTCAAAAATAATGTCATCAGGGGGCAACGGAGTTTGCAGAGAGCTCTTTCTCTCATGTATCTCTTTAGGCACCTTTGCTTTACCCTTTCATGGAGGAGCATATGCAGGCAGCCTGGTGAGAGGGTTTGCACTCTGGGTTTTGACCTCCATCTCTACATCCTCCTCCTCAACCAGGATTTCTTCAAACCCTTCTTCCTCATTGGCCTCCAAATTGATAACCTTCCCATTTTCTTCCATGGTGAGCTTAGTCCTCAGTGAATTTCTAAGTGATATGCGCACCGGTACCATGGCCTGCTTGTCTTTCCTGGGTCTCGACATGCACGATGATTTAGGGATTTCAACGACTATCCCTGTGCTCTATGGGACTTCTACTTCTGTAATTTCCTACGTGGCTTCCTCAAAGGTCATTTCTCTGGTATCCATGGCTTCTTCGAGTGCTGCCATAGTGTGATTCCACAATTCTCTTAGTGTCCTTGGCAATTTCTCTAGCAACGAATTCGCTTTCAAAAGATTGAACAAGTCTCATTTCATGAATATCTTAGCACGCAAAAACTCAGTTCTCAAATGGCCAAGTGTTTTTTGTTGGACAAGCCTTTGTAATTTATATCACATTTTGAATTTGAATTCGACCATCCCCCCCACGTTTAGTCCATTAATGCTCGATTGGCGGTAGATTTTCAAGAATCTAGCCCATAAAGTTCACCTTAAATGCCTATCGCCTACTCCATTTGGTCTCAAACCAAGCATCACATCGTGAATAGTGACTATAATGGTCACTTTCTAGCCAACCCTGTGTAGCAGCGCAACTACCCTCGCGCTGTCGCGGACCCCGTGACACTTCACTACTACACGCAATCCTGACCTCGCGCAATTCCCGAGTATAGTAGTTTATAGTACTATGCCTCCTTTCAGCTGCATGGAGCGCTAAGACTGTGTTTCTGTTGGCTAGTCATATTTCTGGGCCACATGTGTATGGATTCAAATGACTGCCATTCACTTTTCTTGGGAAAGGTTCTCCATTTAACTTTACCAACTGCATCATGCATCCATCTATGATTTCCTTAATAACATATGGTCCCAACCAATGAATTCTGAACTTCCCAGGGAATTTATCAAACTTACTATCATATAACAACACCAAATCATTTACCTTAAATTTGTGGAACTTAATATCTCAATCGTGCCATGCCTTTTCACGCTGTTTTTGTACCTGCTGGTGAACTCTAGCCAAAAATATCTTTTCTTCGAGCTCCTCCAACTGTGTGAGCCTCTCCTCCAGGGCTCTATGATCCGTCATACATATGAGTGCTATTATGCGCAGAAAAAGCACGATGTATTTCATCGACATTACATCTTCCACTCCATAGACAAGCCTAAAAGGTGTTTGTCCCATCAGTTTCTTGCATTTCGTCCTATAAGCCCATAACACTGCAAGTACGCATAGGTCACAATCACTTTACTGCGTGTTGCATACCTTGGTCAGTGCAATTTCCAGTACTTTTTTGAACGCTTCTACTATCTCGTTAGCCTGTGGGTGATACAGTGTGCTCTTCTGATGATACACATGAAACTCTTCTGTCAGCACATTGATTGTTTCGCTCAAGAAATGTGTACCATGATTTCTCATCAAGATCTTCGGACAACTGAATCGCATCAGTACATGTTCAAACAGAAACTTCACGGTAGTCGCTACTGTGAAATCTTTCACCGGTTGCGCTTCTACCGAGCGAGTCAGGTACTCTGTCGCAGTGATAATATACCTCGCGCCTATCTTTCCTTGAGGTTTGATAGGTCCTACAAATTCTATTGCCCACTTTTCAAAAGGTTGCAATGTCATTTGTGGATTTAAAGGCATCTCATCCCTCCACGATGGCTTACATGTTCTTTGACATACATCGCATGCCTTGCAATGTGCTTTTGAATCCTGATGAAGGGTTGGCCACCACAACCCTGCGCATAGAATCTTCTGTGTGATTGCTCTCCCTGCATAATATACTCCTGCAGTGCCCCCATGAGCATCCGCGAGGATGCTACTTCGTTCAAACTCAGGTACATACCTTCGCAGTATCTCATCATTCCCCATCTTGTATAGATGCCCCGCAATGATAGAGAAATCTGTCGCGCGCACCACTAATGCCTTATTCTGCTGGATAGAGTATCCTTCCGGCGTAGTTCCAGTTGCTAAAAAGTGAATTATATCCTCAAAATTTCCATCCGCTACACACATAGCAAAAAGCTACGCGTCGGGTAATCCTTACTCCAAACTAGTAGGTTCCTCCCCTATCTCACTGCGTGACAGGTGATCTGGTCCCACGTTCAATCATCCAAGCTTCAAAACAACTTCAAAGTCATACTCTTGGAACAATAAAAGCCATCTGCAAATGTGCACCCCCCCAAACATAGGCTTATTGACAAAGAACTTCAGTGCAGAATGATCAGTGTACATCTTAAAGTGGCCTCCTAGAAGGTAGTGTCGATACTTCTGGAGTGCATACACCATAGATAGTCCCTCGCACTCAGTGGTGGAATAATTGTTTTCACCTTTGGATAATCTTTGACTTGTGAACGCGATAGGGTAATCTAAGACTTCTCCACCATCCTGTGTTAGTACTTCCACCAGCGCTATACATGACACGTCAACATGAACATGAAACTCTTTCTTCCAGTTCGGGAAGACAAGAATCAGTGCAGTAACCATCTTTTCCTTCAATATATCTAGGCTTTTCTTACAGTCATCATTCCAGCAGAACGTGACATTCTTCTTCAGCAATGTTTCCTGCAGCATGGTGATCTGGGCATAACCTTTGATAAACTTTCTGTAACACCCCATATGTCCCATAGTAGCACGCAACTGTTTCACATTTCATGGCACTTCCAAATTTAGAATCACCGCGATCTTCGCGGGATCTACCATTAGCCCTTGTCTGCAAACCACGTGCCCCAATAGGTTCCCAAAAGGAACAAGAAACACACACTTCTTGAGGTTGAGCGTGATTTGGTATCCAACATCAGCCGTAAGCTCACTAGATTGTGCTTGACCAGCCCCAATATACTCCAGTCATCAAAATAGACCTCTAAGAACTTATGAATATATTCCTTGAATGTCGCAACAACCACGCACAAAAATATGGACAGCGTGTTCTTCAATCCAAATGGCGTGACACTATATTGGAAGCAACCCTACTCAGTCATGAAGGTTGTCTTGCTCCTATCCTCTGGCACAATTTTGATTTGGTGGTACCCTAAGAAGCCATGAGTGAAAGAATATGCTTCCTGACCACCTACAGTGTCCAACCCCTCATCCGTGAATGCAGTTGGGAATGGATCATGCACACAAGTGTCATTTAGTTTTCTGAGATCCACACATATTCTTATCTCATCCTTCTGCTTCTTCTCTTGTAACACCATTGGGCTTACCCAATCGGATTCTTCCATAGGCTCAATGATGCCTACTGCAAGAATTTTGTCTAGTTCTACACGGACCTTCTCCTTGTATTTTGGATTTAAGCGGTATGGCCTCTGCGTAACTGGCTTCACGTTAGGTTTCAATGTGATCTTCATCATTCATAGATCTCTGATTATTCCTTTCAAATCCATAAACTTGGTCGGGAATAAGTCCTAATACTCGCAGAGTAATTCAGCGACCTTATCCACCATCGCATCATCCCAGTAGTCCCCAATATTTGCGAATTTGGTCTCCGCCTCTGTACCAATATTCACCTACTTAGTCTTCATCAGTGCAGTTATGTTAGGGGTCTCAATCTGTGGTCCTTGAACCTCACAGTGTCCTTCCATCTCTGTGATGTTAATTTTCCTCGAATCTTCATCCTCTTCTTCAGCAGTTACATTATAACATTCCAACGCACAACTCAGCTGAGTAGCTCATTCAAGTTGAATCAATTCTACCAGCTCCTGTGGTACCTTAACGATGGTTGCTTTTACCTCTTGTAGCGCTTCATCAATACTGTCCCACCCATCCTCAAAACTGAAGGTCATCCCAAACCCTTTACGCAGGATATCCCATTCACCTGTCCCATGGTGGAGCTCTGTTTCTATATACCAATTCATTGGTATAACATCTAGGGTATGATAGAATAGGTGCACCCACTCAGGTTGTGGCTTTTCTCCATAGGCCTGCATCCACTTGGCTAGATGCGCGCGCAGATCATCCTTCCCATCAGACTTGTATGTCAGTTGCACCTCAGGCTTCCCAAATCATGTGCACATTATTTTCCTACATTCGCGCCAGTCATTAAATCTTCCTTTGTGGATACCCCACCATCTCGCGAAGCACATAGTACCCATTCCAAGTCCTAGAAGCGTTGTTTTTCCGGCACCTCTCTTTCAAATGCATCCAAGAAATTATCTACCTCATTCAGTCCATCATAACTAGGAAAATCTCTTACTTCTGTTGACATGCAGCGCAACGACCTGGTCATATTGCAATTCAATGTAGTTACCTCATGTAACCTATTCTGCCATCACTCTATTTCTTCATCAGAATCTGAGGTATAGGAGCTCTCATGCTCCCATTAAATCCACCCATCCGCGGTGGGATTTACCTAGCCTTGGTCTCACACTATTATCTTATAGATTCAGTCTAAATCATCATCACTCTCATAGTCGTGAACCAATTCCTTATAGTGCAATCCTTTAGCAGGGTCCAGGGGTATAATTATGCGCAGTGATTTCTTCTCAAAGATCATCTTGCGCTTCTTCAGATTGATTACCCCATTCATATCAGTGGCCTAGTCAATTTCCAAGAACACGGGGTAGGGATTGCTATCAACAACAATATATATCACTTTGAAATTGGCCAGCACGCTCACTCCCTCAATATCCACAGTTATTCCTTGCAATCACCCCATGGTAATTATTTTCTACTGGTTCGCCATCCTTAGCTGAATTGGAGACCACTACAGTGTAGGTCTTCCCATTCGCTCCCATGTCTGTTTCGGTAGAAAATTCGCATCCGATCCTAAATCCAGGATGACTTGATCCATTTCATATTCTCCGATCTATGTGGTCAGTCTCATTTCTCATCCCATCCTTGTTTTATGTTTCCCGATCTTCTAGACTACGCATGGTTCTCTTGGTGTGGTCCCAACACATATGTTGATGAGTTCCTGTAACCCTTTCACAGCCTTACTGTCATGCAATAACTTCATACAGGTTTCCAGGAACATTGTGAGCATAGATGGGTCCATTTCTGGCTCCAGTTTATCTTTGCTTCCTGAAGTGGAGGCATCAGCGAAGCTCTTCTTAGCTTCCATGAAGGTTTCCCGAGTGTGCTCCAAATCAAACTCAGCTTCCTTTGTTGGAGCTTTGCGAACCCAAGTACTATCTTCTGGCTGTTTTCCTTTGTCATCTCCCGTCATGATTCCACTTCGGAGCACAATGTTTACATTCGGGTCTTCCTTGCGTAGCTCAGACCTCATCATCTGTAGGTTTTGAGTTAGGGGAGGTGGTAACGCTCCCTTTTCAAGTATCCTAGCTATCAGAATGGGACAAACTTTTGTCTCATGATCAAACAAGGTGCAATGCAAATAAGATGGGTGCGTTGGATTTATGCAATCGTGGTCATAATGCCTTGGCCCTCCACAATTGTATCAAATAAATTGTCTACAACCTCTACCATGTCCTCCTCCACCTCCACCTCCACCTCGGCCTCGTCCATGCCCCTGAAATCTTGTTCACGCCATTCCTGCATTCCATTCAAGCAGTCGCATTTGAGCCTGAAATCTATAGGTGGGAGTTCTATCCATCATCAACTCATAACTTCTGCAAGTGCACTCATCATGTCCCATCGACCTACAAAAGTTGCAGAACAACTGTTACGAATTTTGTGTATACTTCTGTAACTAGTTTCCAGCTATTTGATAGATCGCGCACCACAAAGTAGGCACCATGCTAGGTCTTGCTTGAGCTTGCAACCTTAAAGGCATCGGTCCTCCTCCTGTGAGGTAATTCACAAAAATTGGGCAATAGTCCTTGTCATGACCCTGACCCTTGCATTTCATGCACCATACCTCTTCGTGCACTTCTGTCGAACCATCCTATCTTGTTTCAAACTTTGCATCTCAATGCATAAAATCTTCAGCTGCCCATGGATTTGTTGAACTCGCAAATTAGGATCCTGCATCGAGGTCTCATGTAGCCTCATAACAATCTCCAAGACCTCTACCTGAGTTGTTATCTTCTGCTGCGATATCGCACTCCTTAAATGTGGTAGTAGCGAAGCTACAAACCACTCACGATGTTGTCCATCTGTCAGATTCATATTAGCTTTGTGAATCGTAGATTTCAGCCTATGATCCAGCTCCCAAGGAGTCTCACCTGGTAGCATTGTGATCTATTTAAATCCAATGATCGATTGTGCCTCAGACTTAGTCCTGCTAAATTCTCTATTTAGCGCTGCTTGGATATCCATGACTCTCGCATTCAGGTTATCGTTGGAGTACTTAATATCCCAGGTTAGCGTGTGATCCAACAAGGCACTAACCAACATTGCCTTCTTTATATGGTCATCTGCAACACCTTGCGCTTCCCATACAACCCTTATAATGAACCAAAATTGGTCTGGGTCTTCGTTTCCCAAACCTTTGAACATAGGAAACTTCACTGTGCTTGCAATATTGAATCGTGGTGGTGGTGGAGTGGGTACGAGTGAAGATGGAGGTGATGGTGGTGAAGCTGCTGGTGGTGTGGGTAGATGTGGTATTCACAGAATTATTTGCCTTATAAAATGGATGGCACTTCATGGGGAGACCTTCACGAGCTCTTCTTCGTCCCCTCACGGAGGTGAAATCAAGGGGCTATTTTCTGGTCCCTTATTTCCTTCGTTCCTGTAAGTTTTTCCACTTCGGGTAGCCTCGAACATCATGGTAATTCCATAACACTCTTTTCACACAATAGCATTTTAATCCAAGTATTCAAAGACTTTACGTACATACCTTGCAGTCCTTTGAGAAAATGTCACTCCGCTTCGCTATAGATGACTGAGGAGTTGACCGCAAACTTAGTAACGAATCCTCCTATAATATGATTGAGTCAATGATCAATGGCGTGTGAGATCTTATCCTCTGATGCTTATAACCTTCGCACTAGTTCTAGGGTCCACACAATAGGACTCTCAAGTTTCCACCTCCCTTGGCTATCTGCTAGCTTCGCGATCCACTCGTATAGCTCAGTAGGGAAGGACAAGAAAATATTTCGTGGATCTCTATGTACAGGTAGCTGTCTAGCCACTCTTCTTTTAGTAGTCGCGGGTTTCTGTTCTCCTGCACCGTGAACTCGTGAATTCTCTTATTAAACCAACCTTCAATTTCTTTATTAGTTGGATTCCAACGATACGACATCAGACATCTCTATGCAGATTCTAGTCTCGGCAATAGAACCATTTGTTGGCTTATGGGGGTCTGACCCAAGTTAGGAATTATTTAGCTAAACAAATCCCTACACTACTGGTCCTTTCAACATCAGCTCGCGGAGCCCGGACTGAAGTCTCACTCGAAGCAGTATGAGGGGATGTTGGAACCAAGTTTCCTATTAGGCCCCTATACTACTAGTGTAACCCCTTATTGTTATTAGTACAACCCCCTTATTATATTGATGTACCCATGTAGTGCCCAGAGAAGCCCACTATTGTTATTATTATGCCCTTACATTATTATTGTTATGTCAGCTATGATTATATTATGACCCCTTAGACTCCTATATATAGAAAGGAGGTATTTTCATTTGTATCATCCAAGAATTATTCATTTGTGTAATTTAAAGGAGGTTTCCCCCTCGAAGAGGCTGAATTATAAGGTGTTCAACTATCTTTTCTATCTTTTTGTGAGCTAGTTTCATAACATTTGGTATCAGAACTTTAGATTCTGGGGTTTTTCTGCTCCTAATAGGACATCATGGCATTTTCGATATAACTTTTTTCTGCGACATTTCATAAGCGAAAAAACCCATTTTAGAAGAAATCACACTGAACCTCGGGTCCAAATTTCATAGCTTTTCGCACTATCTTTGCGGAGATATGATCTGAGGAAGTTGGTCTTTTTGCATACTCCTAAATTACATTCCAAACAGGTGACCTGGGGAAAATCGTCATAAATTTCTCTCTAAGCATCAGACTAAATTTCCTAAGAAGGTACAGAAAGAGGATGGACTATAGTTTCTTGTGTATGTTTTTTAGAGCCAAAGGTCGAAACAGTGACACGTGACACGTCATACAAGTTCGCTCTACTGAACTAGTCTATAATCAAGTCACTGTGGGAGATTTGGCATAACTCTTCCGTGGAGAATCCAATTTGGATCAAACTGGTGGAATTGGAAAGAGGACACAGAGGGCTACTGCAGGTCTCAATTTCAGAACTTAAAGATCCAAAAGTACAGAGTTACAGTCGTTTCAAGATCGAGCTCCTAAAACCAAGAAGAAGCAAAATGAGGAAGTTTGATGGCAAGGATCCGGTAAATTGGTTACTTTACATGGAGAAATATTTTGATCTACATGGTGTACCATTGTTACAAGGTATGTATTGCATCTTCATATTTAGAACCGGATCAATTTTTATGGTATAAAGGGCTTTGTACTTGTTACGTGGTCAATTTTCATGGAGGAAATGATAGCACATTATGAGGATACAAAGAGCAACACCTTCTTTAGAGCAACACCACAACGATTGGAAAGAGTAAAAGGGCTTTGTTACATAGTGGAAAGTAAAATTATGGCAACAAGGAAGTCTACCCCTCACAACTATAAAGATGGAAGTGTTGTTTATCCTAGCCTTCCAAAACTTACAAGGTTACACCACAGCAATTGGAAGAAAAAAGAGAAAAAGGGCTTTGTTAAAATTGTGATAGAAAATGCACTAAAGGTCATAAGTGTGCTGAGAAGAAATTATTTTACAGAGTATGAAGAAGAGGAAGAAAAGGATCAAGAAACATCAAAAGAAGAGGATATACACCAGGACCCGACCCAAGAGAAAGAAGAAATGAATCAGACCATATCTTGTAAAGTATGGCAAGAATTACCACTCCTCAAAATCTCAAGATAGAAGGACATATCAAGAAGAAAAAGGTGCAAGAAGTGAAAGATCACATCGAGAAAGAAGAAATGAATCCAACCATAACTTGTAATTCATTGGTCGGAATTACCAATGCTCAAAATATCAAGATAGAAGGGCATATCAAGAAAAAAAATGTTCAAGAAGTGAAAGATCACATCAAGCATCAAGAAATGAATCCGACCATATCTTTTAAAGTATTCGAAGAAATTACCACTCCTCAAAATATAAAGATAGAAGGACATATCAAGAAGAAAAAGGTTCAAGCAGTGAAAGATCACATCGAGCATCAACAAAAAGTTCTCCAACTTTTAAAGGATAATGCCACTTTGGTGCAAAATCGAATGAAACAAAAAGTAGATCAACATCGTAGTGAAAAATGTTTTGATGTAGGTGATTGGGTATTTTTACTGCTACTTCTCAAGCAAGCTATTTATGAGAAGGAAATGTTGGCAATACTATATGCAACTCAGAAATGGCGACCTTACCGAATGGGAAGACACTTCAAGGTAAAAATGGATCATGATAGTCTTAAATACATTTTAGAACAACTATTATCTTTAGAAGAACAAAAAAAATGGGTCACAAATATGTTGGGTTATGACTTTGACATCATCTATACAAAGGGGAAGCAAAATTTTGTTGCAGATGCAATCTCAAGAAAGGATGAGTATGTGGAAGCATTGTTTTGTGATATTTCTATTATCCAAACAGATTGGATAAGCAAAGAAAGGGATGAATGGAAGAAGGATGAAGTAGTATGGCCACTTATTCAAAAGTTTCAAAAGATCCCAATTCAAACAATATTGCCAGAAATTGAAGAGGAAGGAAAAATCATATTGGAACCTAGAGTAGTCATAGAAACAAGAACGTGAGAGCTACGAAATCGATCAATTTCATAGTACCTCATCAAGTGGAAGAACTTACCTGCTGAAGATTCCACATGGGAGGACAAGAATTTTATACAGAAACATCAAGAACTACTCAAGTGTTGAGGACAACACTTTTTGAAGGAGAAGGGAATGTTAGGCCCCTATACTACTAGTGTAACCCCTTATTGTTATTAGTACAACCCCCTTATTATATTGATGTACCCATGTAGTGCCCATATTGTTAGTATTGTGCCCCATAGAAGCCCACTATTGTTATTATTATGCCCTTACATTATTATTGTTATGGTGGCTTTGATTATATTATGACCCCTTAGACTCCTATATATAGAAATGAGGTATTTTCATTTGTATCATCCAAGAATTATTCATTTGTGTAATGTAAAGGAGGTTGCCCCCTCGAAGAGGCTGAATTCTAAGGCGTTCAACTATCCTTTCTATCTTTTTGTGAGCGGTTTCATAACATTTCCGCACCCTTGAGATGTCTGTGATGTCGTTTTAATCCAACTATGCCTATCTTCGCGCAGGTCACTTCGCGCACTGTTCCAACCTTCAGTACCTTCGCGATCTGTTATAGTCGTCTTTCACGCAACCCTAACCAAGGGTTGAGATGCTTTCGTGTTGCTATGGCAATGAACTGCACTATTTCCCTAAACTTCACTACGTATCTTACTTATCTTCTTAACAGATCTTAGTTAACCTCGCATAAACAGATATTCTATCTTGCATTCACTTAATCAATACAATTATACACATTCACGCATCATATAAGTATTAGAATTTAATTTAATACCCAAGATAATAGATGCATAAAACATCAAATAAATGCACAGAAATGATAAGAAACTTATGTTTATTAATAGTTCCAACTATTATAGACTCGACTCACCCTGCGCACTCATCTGCAGGTGTCCGCGCACTCAGCTGCGGACTACTATTCCTCTACGCACTCAGCTGTATTGCCTTCTCCTACTCTACGACTCAAAACTAGACTTTACATTTCAGATCTATCTCACACACATCATATGTTCTTCATTTTCCTTATATTGTCAAATTACTTAGAGCCTCGCTCTATTTATACAATCCCATGGTCCGCGGACCATGGGTAGATCTCTACAACCGACATTACAATAACAAAATTAAGGTCGGACAACCCTATGACTCTTTAACAAAATACGCACTCCACACCCACAAAATGAGGAGTCTTTTACATCAGAATTACAAATTTTGACCAAAATTTGGGCTCTAAGCCCCAAAACTTCCCTTGGAGGATCTCGCACCCAACAGTAATGATCTAGAAAAATGCAAAGTTGAAATTTTGTCCTTGAAATCTAAACTAGAAGAAGATAAATGAAAGGAAGAGGTTATTTAAGATTTGATCCATGAATGGGAAGGGAACTGTCAAAGTCTTGAGGTAGAGGTTTTCTCTCTAAGAACAGATCTTGAGGGAATAAAGACTGATAAAGGTTTAAATGAAAAAATTGCAGAAGGCACAAGGAAACTAGACTAGATTCTAAATAGCCAAAGGCCCTCACAAATCAAAATAGGTATGGAATACTCAAAGACACATGAATCTTCTATGGGGAAGATAAACTTTAGGTTCACATGATTTGAAGAACTGCAAAGCTATGCAAAGAAACATCGAGAAATAATCAATGATGACACAAGGGAAACAGGGAAAAGAGGAGATCACTAATGGAGAATGAATCACTCGGCCAGAAAACCAAGGTACATTCATGAACAAACTCATAAGACTGCCAACAATAGGCATGCCTATTTATTTTATGGTCATTATTATAAGTGTCATATCTCTGGACATAAAGTTGTTGATTGTATAAGGATCAAAGTTGAAAGAGATGAAAACCCTAGATATAATAAGTACCAGAATTTTAGATCTCAAAACTCTCCTCTTAGAGATTGAAATGTCTTCTCTATCATGTTTAGTGAAGTTGAATGCTTCAAATGTAATAATTTTGGGCATGAAGCAAGTGAATGTAGACATAGGTTTAAATACCTATCTAAGTTCCAAAATATTAGACAGTAAGCTATCCGAAAGGATAAGGGGAGTTGGAAACAAAATATTGGAAAAAGCATGCAGTGTGGACTCACTCTATTAACCCATAATCAAGAGAACATATGGTATGTGGATAATGGTTGTTCCAAGCATATGATTGCAGATAAAATCAAATTTATGTTGCTAAAAGAAAAGGACAGAGGAAGCAATGTCACCTTCGGAAACACTACTCCAGCAAGAATTACGGGTAATGACATAGTCAGTCTTGATCAAAACACAAAGGCACAAAATGTGTTGTATGTGGAAGGTCTCAAGCACAACTTTCTTAGTGTGAGATATATGTGTGCTAATGTCTATGATGTGACCTTTCATTCCAAGGACTGAGATTTGCAATATGAGGGATGGAAAGCTAGTGTGAAAAGCAATCAGAAATCAAAATAATGTATTGTGTTTGACGACTCCAAAGTAAGATTCTATTTAAGAAAGACAAATGAAGTACAATTATGGCACAAGAGACTTGGCCATATGAATTTTGATAGTTTGATAAGTGTCAACAAAATTGGAGTTGTGAGAGGTTTGTCGAGATTTTCAAGGCCTGAGAACTCAATTTGCAAGTCATGTCAATTTGGTAAGAAGACCATGTATCACTTCAAGTCAAAAGGGTTATCTTTGTCTAGACCATTGGAGCTAATTCAGACAAATATTTGTGGCCCAACCTGAGTAAAAATCCTAAGAGGAGAAATGTACTTTATGTTTTTCATTGATGATTTTACCAAGGCCACATGGATTGTTCTCTTACGAGAAAAATTAGAAGCATTTAAACATTTAAAAAAAAATAAAGTTCAAGTTGAAAATGAGAAATATCTAAAGATCAAAAGTTTAATATCAGATAGAGGAGGACAATACACTTCAAAACAGTTTGAAGAGAACAACATCAAGAGGCAGTATTCAATGGCTAGAACTCCACAACAAAATGGAATAGTGGATAGAAAGAACAGAACAATCCAGAAAATGGCCAGTGCAATTTTGGATGAAGCAGTAGTGTCTCACATCTTCCGGGGAGAAGCAACACAAGTATCAGTGTATCTATCAAACAAAACTCAACACATGCCTAATATTAATGCAACTCCATATGAGTTGTGGAAGGGAAGACCTGCATCAGTTAAATACCTTAAGGTGTTTGGGAGAAAGTTCTTTATCAAAAGAATGATAATAATCCTACAAATTTTGACTCTTGCACTGACGAGGGAACATTACTTGGGTACTTCGCTCGAAGTAAAGGATATAAGTGTTACAAAAAACAAATAAAGAAGATTGAGGATTGCATTGATGTGATAGTAGAAGAAATAGCTTCATAACTTGACTCCTCTAAGAGAAACATGAACTCATATGGTGAAATAAATCCATATATGAGGTCCTCAGATCAAGAAGAAATAAATTCAGATAGTGAAGACGAGGAAACAAGCACAACTCCAAGGCCAAAAACACATTCCAGTTATGTATAGAAATAAAATCCCAAGATTCAGATACTTGGAGATCAAAGACATGGTGTTCAGACCAAGAGGAAACTTGTTGGTAGTTCAAGTTGTACAAATCTGGCTCTGATGTCACGGATCGAACCCACGAATCTCATCCAAGCAAGTGAGGACAAGTTCTGGGTGAAAGTTATGAATGAAGAACTTGACCAAATTAAAAAGAATGATACTTAGGAGCTTGTTCCACGACCTAGAGATAAAAATGTCATTGGGACCAAATGGGTTTTCAAAAACAAGTTGAATGAGCAAGGTCAAGTAATGAGGAACAAGGCTCGATTGGTCTACAAAGGGTATTCCCAAATAAAAGGGGTAGATTTCGAGGAAACATTTGCACAAATAGTAAGACTTGGACCTATCCAAATTTTTCTTGCCCTTTCTAGTCATAAAAAAATCAAGGTATATCAGACAAATGTCAAGTCTGCATTTCTTAATGGAGATCTAGACGAAGGATTTTACATTAAGAAGCCAGAAGGATTTATGCTCACCACAGATGAAGGGTTTGCGTGCAAAATGAAAAAGGCCCTATATGGACTCAAACAAGCTCCTAGAGCTTGGTACAAAAAGCTGGATAAATACCTTCAACAACAAGGGTTTAAAAGGGGTACGGTTGACAACAATTTATGCAAATTTGAATATACTAATTATAGTAGTATATGTGGATGACATAATCTTTGGCAGTGACATGGAACAATTGGGGCACCAATTCAAAAAATGTATGGAGCCAGAGTTTGAAATGTCCATGATCGGAGAGATTTCTTTCTTCCCGGGATTGGAAATCTCTTAGTCTCCAAAAGTAATGTTTATCTCCCAATCCAAATATCTCAAAGAAACCTTGAACAAGTTTAGGCTGGAAGATTTCAAGTGTTATGAAACCAGCTCACAAAAAGACAAAAAAGATAAATCAACACCTTAGAAATAAGCCTCTTTGAGGGGGAACCTCCTTTACATTAAACAAATGGATAATTATTAGATGATACAAATGACAAGACCTCCTTTCTATATATAGGAGTCTAAGGGGTCATAATATAATCAGAGCTGACATAACAATAATAATCTAAGGGCACAATAATAACAATATGGGGACTACATGGGCACAACAATATAATAAGGGGGTTGTACTAATAACAATAAGGGGTTACACTAGTAGTATAGGTACCTAACATGCCCCTCTCCTTCAAAAAGTGTTGTCCTCAACGCTTGAGTAGTTCTTGATGCTTCTGTACAAAATTCTTGTCCTCCCATGTGGAATCCTCAATGGGTAAGTTCTTGCACTTGATGAGATACTCTGAAATTTATTGATTTCGTAGCTTTCGGGTTCTTATTTCTGTGAATTCTCCAGGTTCCAATATGATTTTTCCTTCCTCGTAAATTTATGGCAATATTGTTTGAACTGGGACCTTTTGCAACTTTTGAATTAGAGGCCACACTTCTTTGTCATTTTTCCATTCATCCCTTGCTTCGTGTATCCAATCTAGTTGGATAATAGAAATAGCACAAAACAATGCTTCCACATCCTCATCCTTTCTTGAGAGTGCATCTGCAACAACATTTTGCTTCCATTTTTTGTAGATGATTTCAAGTCATAACCCAACATATTTGTGACCCATTTTTTCTGTTCTTCTAAAGATAATATTTGTTCTAAAAAGTATTTAAGACTATCATGATCCATTTTTACCTTGAAGTGTCTTCTCATTAGGTAAGGTCACCATTTCTTAAGTGCATGTGATATTGCCAACATTTCCTTCTCATAAATTGCTTACTTGAGATGTAGCTGTAAAAATACCCAATCGCCTACATCAAAAATTCTTTCACTATGATGTTGATCTTCCTGTTGTTTCATTCGATTCTGCACCAAAGTGACGTTATCCTTTAAAAGTTGGAGAACTTGTTGTTGATGCTTGATGCGATATTTCACTGCTTGAATTTTTTTCTTCTTGATATGTCCTTCTATCTTGAGAGTTTGAGGAGTGGTAATTTCTTCGAATGCATGACAAGATATGGTCGGATTCATTTCTTGATGCTCGATTTGATCTTTCACTTCTTGAACATTTTTCTTCTTGATATGTCCTTCTATCTTGATAGCTCGAGGAATGGTAATTCCGGCCAATGCATTACAAGATATGTTCAGATTCATTTCTTCTTTCTCGATGTGATCTTTCACTTCTTGAACCTTTTTCTTCTTGATGTGTCAGTCTATCTTGAGAGTTTTAGGAGTGGTAATTCTTGCCAATGCTTTACAAGGTATGGTCATATTCATTTCTTCTTTCTCTGGGGTTGGTTCCTAGTGTATATCCTCTTCTTTTCATGTTTCTTGATCCTTTTCTTCCTCCTCTCCATAATCTATGTAAAATAATTTCTTCTTAGCACACTTATGACCTTTAGTGTATTTTTTATCACAATTGTAACAAAGCCCTTTTTCTCTTTTTTCTTCCAATTGTTGTGGTGTCAACCTTATAGGTTGTGGAAGGATCAGAGAAACAATACTTCCATCTTTATAGTTGTGAGGGGTAGACTTCCTTGTTGCCATAATTTTACTTTTCACTTTTCTTGCCCTCTCCAATGAATCAGGTTCCCAATGACGAACCTCATGTTGAATGTTATCCTTTAAAGTCCCTATGGAGACATCAATCCTCTACTTCTCTAGAATATCATTTTCCCTTATATTCAATTTTTGAGAGTCCTCAATGTTCTTTGCCAGTGAAAACTTTTGTTTGAGATTTATTAATAGGCTAAAGAATGTGTTTCTCTTTGTATCCTCATAATGTGCTATCATTTCCTCTATGAAAATTGACCACGTAACAAGTGGTTTACGAGAACAAAGCCCTTTATACCATAAAAATTGATCCAGTTCGAAATAATTAGATACAATACGTACCTTTTGTAACAGTGGTATGCCATGTAGATCAAAATATTTCTCCATCTATAGTATCCAATTTACTGGATCCTTGCCATCAAACTTCCTCATCTTGCTTTTTCTTGATTTTAGGAGCTCGATCTTGAAATGATTGTAACTCTGTAATTTTAGATCTACAAATTCTAAAATTTCTTCCTATGGTAGCTCTCTATGTCCTCTTTCTAATGCCACTAGTCTGATCGAATTTGGATTCTCCAAGAAAGAGTTATGCACAATCTCCCAAGATGACCTGATTATATACCTTTTCAGAAGAGCAAACTTGTACGAAGTGCCATGTGTCACTGTTTCAACCTTAGGACCTAAAACTGATACACAGAAAACTATAGTCCATCCTCTTTCTGAAAACTTGTTATGAAATTTCAATCTGATGCTCAAAACAAAAGTTATGATGATTTTCCCCAGGTCACCTGTTTGTAATGTAATTTGAGATTCTGCAAAAACTTCAACTTACTCAGATTATATATTTGCAATTATAGGGAGACAGGTTCTAAAATTCGGAGCCGAGGTTCAAACTGATTTCTTCTCACATGGATTTTTGGTTTAGCTTCTGAAACTATGTAGAGAAAGAGTTATAGTGAAAATTCCACGATGACCTGCTTTAGATGAAATTCTGGAGCTTGCAACAACCCTAACTTCCTCAGATCATATCTCCGAAAATATAGCGAGAAAAGATATGAAATTTGGACTCGATGTTCAGTAGAATTTCGTCTCAAATGGGTTTTTTTTGTCTTTTTTGAAATGTTGCAAAAAAAATGTATAGCGAAAATTCCACGATGACCTGTTTGGAGCAACGAAACCCTAGAATCCAAAGCTCTGATACCAAATGTTAGGAAACCAGCTCATGAAAAGATAGATCAACGCCTTAGAATGTAGACTCTTTGAGGGGCAAACCTCCTTCACAAATCAACAATTCTTGGATGATACAAATGACAAGACCACCTTTCTATATATAGGAGTCTAAGGGGTCATAATATAATCGAAGCCAACATAACAATAATAATGTAAGGGCACAATAATAACAATAATGGGCTTCTATGGGGAAAAATAATAGCAATATGGGGACTACATGGGCACAACAATATAATAAGGGCATTGTATTAATAACAATAAGGGGTTACACTAGGGGGTTGCAAGCCAGTGAGCACAACCATGATTACAAGCTGCAAATTGTGCAAATAAGATGAGTCACCACTGGTAAATTAGACTAAATACATATCCATGATAGGAAGCTTGTTGTATCTTACAACTTTGAGGCCAAACATCATGCAAGTTGTGGGTCTTGTGGACATATTTCAGGCCTTCCCTCGTGAAAGTGATGTTGATTTTGTCAAAAGGATTTTCAAATGTATTCAAGAAATAACAGAATATGGAATGTGGTATGCTAAGAGAAAATATTTTAGGTTGAAGGCCTACATTGATGTTGATTAGGCTAGCAGTCTTGATGATAGGAAGAGAAACTCATGTGCAAATTTCTTCTTGGGAAAATGATTAGTGTCATGGGTCAGAAAGAAACAAGCCTCCATTTCTTTATTGACTGCTGAAGCAAAGTATATTACTGTTGCCACCAGCTACATGGTAATTCTATGGATGAAGCAGACTTTAAAATACCTTCAAGTAGCTTTGACTGATCTTATTCCAATTATGTGTGATAATACAAGTGCCATCAATATCTCTAAAAATCCTGTCATGCATTCAAAGACCAAGCATATTCCTATCAAGTTCCATTTCCTAAGGGAAAGAGTTGCAGCCAATTATGTCATAATTGAATACCTGGCCACTACAAATCAACTTGGATATATATTTACTAAAACATTGGCAAGAGAATCATTTGAATATCTCAGAAAAAATATAGGAGTCGTGACTCCTTCCAAATTACTCCATTTTGGTGGGTGTTGGAAGCTACTTAGCATGTGGGATCAATGGAAGAGTAGGTTGTAGTGGTTTAGGGGGGATTATTCAAGAAGTTTTCTTTTCCAATGTTTCCAAAGGGGGAGAAGATTACTGGAGCATCGAAGAATACCATGCCTAGATTTAGGGGGAGATTATGGTGTTTCCATCAATGCCAAAGGGGAAGATTGTTGGACAATTAGCATTATCTGGATGGCTAGTGACAGTTCTAAGTATGTTGGAATTGATGTCAACCAGATTAGCATGGTAATTGGGATTCTAGGAGGAATCCTATGGTAGTTGGAGGCTTTTGGTAGAGAATAATCATAGTAATAGGCTTATTAAAAAGCCATAAAATGATGACTATAGTGGTTGGTATTCTAGACTTAGGAGGAATCCTATGGTAGCTCCAGGCTTCTGTTAGAGAATCACCATAGTAGCAGGCTTATTGGAAAATGCATAAAATGATGACTATGGTGAATTGGGGGTCCAGGTTCTTGGAATCATATTTTAGGTTTGGAGTCATCTTTCAGGTTGCAAATGGGTTCAAAGACTGCATCGAACCATCTCCAACAAAAATTTCTTTTGATAAGCCTTCCAACAATACATGGAAATACAAAAATGACCATCAAAATCAAAAGTTCTTGAGCACCAAAGCAAGGAGCTTGAATTCATTAAGAGGAGACCAAATATCATAATCTAGAGCATAGGACTAACCAAAGAAGGCTATATCTTAGGTCAGAGCAAAGATGAGATCGGAACCTCGAAGAAAAGGTAGGATCAAAATCTTGGAGCAGGAGACTTATCTGAACCTCGAAGCAAGCTATATCAAAGGATGAGGTCATCAAAATATTGGAACCTCAGAGCAAGATATATTAGAGGACAAGGCCATCAGAATCTCAAAACCTTGTAAGTCCTTATAGATTGTAATTTCTTAGAAGCATCGAGGTTCACAAAGGAAAAGAAATTCAAAGGAATTTGGTGCAGGATCAGGGACCAAGGAGGCTCTTTCTCTCTCCTCCTAATTAACACATGGTTATAGTCGATTGGTCCTTAAGAGATGAAGTGGAAAATGATATCAACATGACGTGACAGTATGGTGGACATGTGGCAGCTTTTTTTGACATGTTCGGTGGTATAATGAGGTAAAGCAGGGTGACACATGTCACCACTCAGGCAGTGCCACGTGGAGAGATGAGGAAAGCATGACGCCATCTCGGAGGTCAACATATTGAAGGTTGAGTACCTCGTAACTCCTATGAAAATGGCATTTGAAACATGTTACGATATGTTGGGGCTCTGATATTAGCTGGCACAAGGTCGTGTGGAGACCAAAGGAACTAAGGGCTAAGCGCTAAGGGCCTAAGTAGAGGGAAATAAATGCAATCGAGGCCTTGTAAATTCTTAATGAATTTTCAATAAAATTTATGATATGTAGGGACTCCAATATAATGCTACAGAGGTATGCTAAGCCGATGTTCATAGGCCTGATCTTATGAGAAATAAAACGATCAGGAAGCTACACATATAGGGGATAAAAGTATCGAAACTATTTGATTTCGTAATGTTTGTGATTTCATAACGTTCCTTTTATATGAGTTACAATATGTTGTGGCTCTGATGTAACAGTACAGAGAAGTAAAACGATGAATGCATCAACAACTAGATATTAAAGGCAAATCAGCAGAGATGGTCTATGGAATCAGTGGGATCTACAGAAAATGTTGAGATAAGGAAACAAGGACGACGGTCCAAAGAGAGGAACCAATGAGATGAAGAAATCCATCTTCTACTTCTCATGCACATCTTGTATATTTAAATAAGGAATAGAGTGGCCATTCTTGAGCACTGTCAAGCTCTACAAAGAAATGAATGAGCTTTGGGAATTCATGGTAAAGTGTGTAGGTTTTCTAAGATTAAATTCTCAATATGGAGGATTACATAGGGAATCAGTGAAGAACTCGGAAGCCCATTCTTATATTTAATGTGATGATAGAGTTCATCCATTAGATGCAATAGAGAAGGAGGATCCATACAGAGGTACACTCAGGCAATGTGGAAATAGGCAACAGAGACAAAATTTTGCAATGTGAAGCAAAGGATCAGAACCATCGATTTCCATCGAGAAAAAAAGAGAGAGTATATTGTTGAAGAGTTGAGAGCATGAGCAGAGAGTGTGCTGTGAAACTAGAGCAAGAGTAGAACTGAAGAGAGTGTAGCAGAGAGCTTGTGTGAGAGAAGGAATAAAGCTAAGGATATGTGGTTTTGAGAACATGATAGAGTGTTTCTGTATGAGACCACAGGAGTCTATGGAACAGTAGAGGAACAAGAGAAAAATTTGGTTCTGCAACCAGCTATATTGGTATTTTTCTATATTTGTATGTGCCTTTGTTTTTAGTTTGAAAATGGTATGAAAAGTAGAACAGTGGCAAGAGTAGGTTGTAGCCTGCATTCAGAAGAGGTCGGTGCCTCTTAGCAAGTAGGTTCTTGCTAACCTAAGGGGGTTGGTGCCTCCTGTGAGTGAGTGCTCACAAACAAACTGATGTAATTAAGCAGGTAGGCTAATTTACATCATAAACGACAACAAATTGGTGGTTTTTTCCTTTTGGGTTTCCACATGAAAATACTAGTGTCAATATGTGTATGTTTCTCATGTGATAGATTGTATGAACATATGAATTCTTAATCTTGTTGCTCGCTTTCTTTATCAATTAATGGTCATAAGTAATAAACAATAGAGGAAAGAACTAAAATCATATTCAATATTTTTTTTAATAATATCACTATGACTTATTCATCCCCCTCTTAGTAATTCCTTATTCCAACAGACGCTTCAACTGGCCGAGTCAAGTTAGCATGTGCATTGGAGTTGGTACATCTAAGGTTTGCATGGAAACACCCTTATTTTTGCTTGTTGACTTGTTTTCCAAAGCTAGAATTTGTGTTGCATGAGTATGATTATATGTTGTTGAGCCTCATTTATGATATAGTGCTATATTGATGAGGAATATTGGTGAAGCCTTTTTGTCTATTATATTGTTTTTTAGACCCTACACTATGTCTGAGGTGTTAAGAGAGATTATTTATATACACCAAGAAGAGCACATCTTGTTACTTATTATTTCCATGTATTTCCTACTGAGCCATGTAAAGCTAAGTGGAGGTTAGAGTATTGAGTTTCTTAGGGTCATAATCTTTCTTATATGGATTGTGTATTGAGTATTTTTTCTATAAGAGTATATTGTTGGCACGTTGGTGCTAATCAATGGTTTTACAAGCGAATGTTGGCATAATTGGTCCAACTTACAGAGAGTTTCCCTTTTCCATTGATGTCAAATGGGGAGAGAGAAATATTAAATGTTAAGTCCCTATAATACTAGTGTATCTCGAGTATTGTTATTATTAGTGTATCCCCCTTATTGTTATCGTTAGTGTAGCCCCCTATTGCTATTTTTTTGCCCATTTAGCCCCCATATTGTTATTGTTGTGCCCCATAGAAGCCCCTATTGTTATTGTTGTTCTCTTACATTATTATTGTTATGTAGGCTCTGATTATATTGTGATCATTTAGACTCCTATATATACCAAAAAGGTATTTTCATTTGTACCTATTAGCTCTGTTATTCAATTCAGCATTTCAAGGACCAAATACAAGCCTGATCGAGTTGTTTGCTCTCAAAAAAAGATGTGCATCAGTTCTTCTCCTGCTCCTCCATTTTTGTGTGCTCCCTTAACACCCCTCTGCATGTGTTTTCCTCCATTTCACCTCTAAATTGCTGTGAAAGCCTCTATTCTTTCAGCCCCCGAGTGCTAATTTTGAATCGTCACGTAACCACAATCACCTGACAGTGTGCTTTTCCTCGCCACCACAACCTTTTTCTCGTGCGCTAAACCTCGATTATCTCCCCGCCGTCCGATTGTTTGCCACAAGATCCAATGGCGTTCGTACCTCCCGATCGCACAAGCTACCCACTCGTTAACCAACGGGGAAATTGGTTTACTACCTGTCCCATCAGCCACGTGTCGACCGATGAATGGGATCGCGCGGCTGTGTACATTTAGCACCGCAGCTCCAAAGGCGGTGTGATAATACCACTTACCGTTGTCCTGCCCGTCCCCGCCAACTAAACCCCACGCAGCTTCCACCCGCGATTGACATTGGATCTGCCTACCTGCGATCCAACAACCCTCATTTGTTTGCTCCTGCTTCTTCTCGATAGCCCCTGCAAATCAATCTCCACCGTCCATCTGCAAGATCCGATGGCTCACAATCATTTTCGCCTCCATTTCCTCCCGATGCCCCCCGTCGATAGATCTCCGCCGTTCGTTTGTTGGATCTAACGGCTGATGCTTATTCCCGTCCCGCCCATGCATTTGCCATACCATCCGTGCCACCCTTGATTGTTCTGTGCTGCCGAAGGATGAAGGCAATCATCTACCAGCTCTCTGTGTAGTTAAGTTTCAACTACTGCATTCAACGCATTGTGTACCCAAGAGGAAGAAGGACGATGCCAAAGGAGAAACTTACATTCATCAGTTAAGGAATTCCATCCTTTATGACATTCCACCGGCTTGAGGAATACAACAAAGTACCAGAGAATGTCAAATTCATTCATTGAAGTAGCAGATCGTAGAAGAGGCCCATTTTAGATAGTTAATGTGGTTGGTGGTCAATTATGACCCCTCCACGCATAGGATAGCATAGTACTTTTGTAATTAACCTCTATATATACCTAGAAGGAAGATGTGATGAGGGTTGATGGTTGTTGTTTTGATGTAAGGTTCAACCTCTAGAGACTGTAACTAGTGTGATACCTGCAGCGTCTGGTCTTCATTTTCAGCTAATACAAGCTTCTTTTGTTGTTAATTGCTCACTTTCCATTTCTACTCTGTTCTAGGCTATGCCTGTTATGTATTTTTCATGTGCTCTTGATGTTTAACATTAGAGGGGCTGTCATTCGACCTCTGTTTTAGAATCTACTATGTATCATTGAATGTGCTATGCAGGTTTCTGTTTACTTAGTGCCAGAGAGCTGCCATCTTGTCTGTGCATTAGGAAATAGATTTACAGACCTCTTTACTGGTTGCAGCTGGCCATCACAAGGTCCTATGTATCTGCTGGTGTGGTAAATTTTCTCCATGTTCACTTAATCCTCAAACTGTGAGTAATTGGTGGTCTAAAGCCTTGTAGTCTGGGGGTGTTCACCCATGTCTAGGGTTAAGCATAGTAGAAGTGGTTATCTGGCTTGAATATGCATCATTCCTTCCATTCATTCACCTATTTCCAACATTTTTGTTGAGTTTGTAATGTTCTCGAGCATCTCTGAGATACAACCTAGAAGAGTTTCTTGGGGTGATAACATTAATTGGTGCCATTGCCGGGGAGAGGAGATTGAGGCTCAGCTTCCCCGGGAGATGACATAGTTCCAGATTTTGATGATAGACAAGGTCTAGACACATTTATAGTTGTAATCATCTATTTGGCGACTCCACTGGAGGAATACCAACCTTTGGCGACTCCACATTGCATTTCTAGCTCAGTTTGTGAGGCATACACGGAGAAATCCTCAGAAATCACCAGCTGACCCAGTGCCTGACCCTCAGAAGATTGCTAAGCAGAAGAAAACATCACAGAAAGGAGCATCAGAATTAGGTAAGCCTAAGAAAACTTATGCATCTCTGAAAGATAAGGCTATAACTGAGGGTATACAGTTTGAAGATTTAGAGCCTAGCTCTGTTAGTAAAGAAATTCTTTCAGAGATTAATAGAGCTCCTTATCCATCTAGTTCCCCTTTGAATATCAGTCCAAAGAAAGCTTCCCATACAGTGCATAACATCCCTTTTTCCTTGTCATCCATTTCATTATTTCATACTGCTCAATATGCCAGTATCCTTCCACATACCCTAGTCATGGCAGGACAGCAAGCACCTACGAAAATAGAGAGAGCTGCTAGGTATGAACCTCTGGTCTTTCCCGTTCCTTTGAATGTTATGCCTGTAGGAGAGTATCCAACGTATATGCCTAAATTCACTGGCACAGAGGGAGTAACAGCTGAAGAACACCTTGAGGCTTTCTATAGTTATGTTGATAACTTAGACATAAGTGAAAATGATGCGTGGATGAGAGTTTTTGTACAGAGCCTTGATGGAGAGGCTAGGAAGTGGTTCAGAGAATTGCCCCCTGGATCTATTGTTCATATTGAAGCCTTAGATGAAGCATTTTTGAAACACTGGGGGGATAAAAAGGACTCGCTATATTACCATACTGAGTTTGGTAACCTGAAGAGGGAAAATGGGGAATCATTGCTTGATTTTAATAAGAGATTTAACCGTATGTATAGCAAGATACCAGCTGAGGTAAAGCCTACCCCCACCTCTGCCAAACTCACTTATGCCAATGCTTTTGACTATGATTTCTGCCTGTTATTGAGAGAAAGAAGATGTGCCACCCTAGCTGACATGCAGGATGCAGCACTAGAGGTGGAATCTAATATTATGGCCACAGAAAAGCTTAAAAGTCATGCTGGTAGAAGAAGGCAGAGAGGTGAGGCTTATGCTTCCTCTGCTTCATCTTCAGAACCCAAATTAGATAAAATGACTAAGATGATAGAGTCATTGGCTACTGAAATATCTAAGATGAAGGTTGAGCAGAATTCAGGAAAGACAAGGCAACAGAACACATTTTCTCCAAGAAACCCAAATCCATTCAGAAGAGCAAATGAACAGCTGCAAATCATTCAGAGGGGAAAAGAACTAAATGAAGAACAAAAGGTTAAAGCTCCTTTCCAGAATGTAGTCATGGAGGAAGAAAAATTCGAAGAAGAGGATGAAATTCATTGCATGGAATATAAAGGCAGTGCTGCCTTTTTGACATTGGCTGCTTATGAAGATTCATTGTTGCAGGAACAAGACAGTCAGGAGTGGGACAGAGAGGCTGTCCTGTAGACTGGTGACCAGAAAAGATATAATCTGAGGTTGAATGAAAAAAATGTCAAAGAGAATCCTGCACAAAGATCTGCTATCCAATCAGAGTCACAAAATATCAGATAGAGAAGACCAACAGTTGATCTAGTCATCCTCAAAGAACCAGTTCAAGAGGTAAGAGGTTCTGACAAATTACCTTCCTCTTTCAGCTTTGAGTCAGAAGTCCAAAAGTTAAAAATATATGTGCCTCTGGTAGAGTTGGTAAAGAGTGAAGTATTTAGAAAGCCTATCCTTGAAGCTCTTGAGCTGGAAACCACACAAACCTCCACTGACTCTGTTAATTTGCAATATTTTAAGCCTGCCATTGTGCTTAGCCCCATGATTGAACCTGCTGATAATAATTCTCCATCATTTTATGTCTCCTTGACCATTCATGACAAAATCCTCCACAACTGCCTGTTAGATACAGGGGCCAGCCACAATCTGATGCCTAAAGCTATCATGGAAGAGTTAGGCCTTGACATCACTAGACCATATCATGATTTATTCTCTTTTGATTCAAGAAAAGTGAAATGTCTAGGATTAATCAAAGACCTGGCCATTACCTTAACTCAGCTGCCCATGAAGAGTATGATGATGGATATTGTGGTAGCAGATGTCCCTCCAAAGTTTTGCATGCTGCTCTCTCGAGGATGGATTAAGAGACTAGGTGGGACATTACAAAATGATCTATATTATGCCACTGTCCCAGTTTTTGGAAGAGAAAGCAGGAGATTATACAGAGAAACACAGTTGGCATACATCATCAGTGATGAGAAGAATCCTACTAATCATCCCATTTATTTTGTGTGTTAGCACCTAAATCTGCCCTAGGCTGAAGGAAGGCAAAATTCAGGGTAACCACACACCATGCTCAGTATGGTAGCTATCCCTACTAGAACAGGAGAGGGCTCTCTCTGAGTCACGCTCAGTGAATGGATATTTGAAACGGTCTGAGATGACTTACAGTGAAATATGTATCTTAGGCTAGTAAGTGAAAATAGATACAAGAAACAATTTTCATGAATGATCGAGCTTCTGGGATGGTATGGGACCAACTGTCATCAAAGAATAGAGAATTTAATGCAAAGGCACAGATTATTCCATGAGGCAAGGCAGGCGGAAAATGTAGAAATTTAGTTTGAAGTAACGCAGAATGAGTAGATTTCTGAAGAGAGTGAAAAGGGCATGGTTACACGAATCCTTTTCAACAGAAGAAAAACACTGAACATGAAACTTTCCCACAGGCAGAGCAATAAAATTGAATTCTACCTAATCTCGCTCAGAAAATTTCACTGGAAATGAACATGAAATGAATTATGAAACATAACGAAATACATATGAAAACATAAGAGACACATTTGCTACACTCACAACCACAAGAATCTCATGAAACAGAGTCGCTGCCTTTCATTAATTCTCTGTCAAAATATACAATGCAGAAACAAAGTTTCTTTCCCACAGTCTCCCAGAAGTTACAAGCCAACCAACTTTTGCAAATAATTTGCATACAATATATAGAATGTGTAAGGAATAGATATAATTCCCAGGGGTTGGGGAGTTACTCGAATCATTACAAAATGGAGATGAAGAGCCAACCATCAGCTACAGGTGCAGCGCCACAAACATGAAATTTGGCTTGGGTGGCCGTTTGCCTTCCTTCGCCACTTGGATAGAAGCCAATTTGGAGAAAAAAACACTTTAAATGCTGCCTTTGGTGCCAAAAAACCAACGTGTAGATGAGCGGGCCCACTTGGAGAAGTCGCGAACTGAAATTTCATGAAACGGAAGCAAATTGGGCAATTTTTCCTCTGTACACCACGCCATTTTCTCTGTGCGCCGCACTACTTTGGGGCCTGTTTTGGGGCGGTTGTAGGCGTCCAAAATGTTCCCAAGTGGAATTTTTGGAAAGCCTGTCCTGTCTACTTTCTAACTCCACTGGAATTTTTCAATTTGGTGCTCATTTTCCCCTCCAAATCTTCAATCTCCCAAGACTGCTTCCTGTGTGTCAAAAACGTGGCAGAGAGGCCATTTTTGGGTGTTTTTTGACCTATTGGAGACTCATCTCTTGCCAAAATTTCTTGTTCGAGCACCAGTAGTTGTGAGTTTCCATGCTGAATCCAAAAATACAAACCATTCCTCATTTGGAGCTCTAGAATTTTAGCGTTGCGCGCAAAGGGAGAAAAACCTTGTTTTTTGCCCAAATATTTGTGAAGTGACCAAAAATTTTCCAAATTTATTGAAATTTGGACTGGAGGTTCCTTCTGGGGTGTTATGATGGGCCATGGAAGCCTCAGCCAAGATTCGAAGCTGATCTTTCTATTTTGCTTCTTTTGCCTTTCTTGTTGCTTTCTTCAATTTCGCCTTCAAGCTCCTTATCCGGGCCCTAGCACTCATATTTCGTGTCCTGTAATGATAAGTCATGTGTCTCAGCAAGGCAAGGTCCTGATTGGCCTTGTCCAGTAGCCTCTCCAAGTGCATGTTCCTGATCTCGAGATGGGCCTCCCGATCCTCATTGATCTCCTGCTCCAATGATGTGGGCTGAACTCTTCTCCTTGGAGCAGCTTGGCGACGCTCACGAATGTTTTGTAGCTCCATGATCATTCGCTGATCCTCAAGCTGTTTGTTCCTCTACTCTAGATATTTCATGTTCCATTTGTCTCTTTCTAAATCAATGGACAAGTCTTCAATCTCTGATTGCTACTCCTGGATGATCTCTCTAAGCTCTGCATTTGTCGGTTCTATATATGTCTCATCATCATGAAGGAGAACGAATTCGGTCTCTCGTTCACCTGATGGCCCTTCCTCCTGCATTGGCTCCTTACCTCTGCCCTGCTCATGTGATGCTGATGTCGGAAGCGAGGCCCCTTCCACCCCGGGTGGAGATAACACTCGCTTTGCTGCTGCAAACAAAGGTCTACTGCCTTTCTGATAGGTGATGTATACTGGCATAGTAGTAGTCTCATGTCGCTCATACTGATGAGATGGGCCACCTATCTCATGCTCTGCCTCTGATACTACCTGTGGAGCACTGAAGAAGTCACGGGAGATGAAGTCCTCCCAAGCAATACCCTGCAATCCCAACTGATGGTCCACCAAAATCCGGATAAGAGCAAAGTGATAAACACTGTTGAGCTGCTGTCGAGGGGTCTTGTGCTGCATGAAAATTTTCATCCTCTCTATGTTCCCGCAAATGAAAAATGGGAGGCTAATCATTCGTACCATGGTAAAGTGCATGAGAAACCTGATGTGATAGGCATAAAGGCGAGAAAACCTCCCCTCACAACTGAATTATTTCATGATTAGTTTCAGGAGCGGAGCATACTCATCTCTCAAAAATCTGAACGGGAAAACTCTCGTGAGCTAACTCAAACAACTGGCCTTAATGTAAGGCTCATAATGATGCCTCTCCACCTTCTTCTTCTTATGCCACTATTCTCCAATGTTTGGTATGCCTGTTGCCACTGATATGGTTTCGGGTGTCAATGTGAAAGTGACCCCAGCCAAGATAGACTATCCTTCATGTAGGTGAAGTGCAAAAAGACGGGCCAACTCATGATGAACTCAGACACTTGCCACCCTCTGACAAAATTCAAAACATGCTAATTGCTAGAAACATGACATAGCAAGAGGGCATGCCTGCAACTCGGTGAGGGTGTTTGGCTCATCTCTAACATGCTTGCCACTCCGGTGATGTCTCCTGGGGGCCTGTTCTCCTGAAGTTGTATCACTGTGGGTCTCCACCTCATACTCTGATGAAACCTCGGATGCCATGACTGCTATTTTATAAACTGAATTTAGGCTGCCCCTTTGATGATGATGAAAGCTAAGTTGCTTTGATAATCTGCCACCAAGGGGACAATTAAACAAGGGAGTATTAGGAGGGGAATGATGCAATGGGAACAGGGGTTATAGGGAGAATTTGTTAGGGACTTGGGAGGAGTTTTGGTATTGTGTTGATCAAATAGTGGAGGGATAGGGGAGAGGGTTTGGTAGTAATTTAGGGCAGGGGTTTTAGGAAAAATGATAGGTGAGGGGAAAAAGGTGAGTGGAGTGAAACCTTGGCACTAACAACACATTTTAACAACCCTAGCCATCATTTTCTTGGTGATTTCTTATGGTTGACTTTATGCATTTTGGTGACATTCAAACATCTCTATAAACACCATATCATTGATAAAATTTGATGAACAAGTGATGTCATAAGGCCTACCTCTTGATTTGATAGCATTCACCAAAATTTGGAAGTGTTTGGGCACTGTTTTTGGTCCTTGTTTGTGTGCGCTGCGTGCAAAGCCTAGTGTGCCGCGCCCTTAGAAAAATTGAACTGTAGGCAGGCTGCATGTGCGCCGCGCCCTCTGTGTGCACCGCGCTCCTGGGTATATGCGCCGCGCCCTCTAAAACCACCTTCAACTCACTCAAACGCTCACAATTTCACCCTCACACCTTTGCAACATCTCTCCAAGGCTTGTAATAACACAATTCCCTTGAGTTGGATGAAAACATGTATATATTGCCTTGGAAGAGATGGGTTTAATTTTTGCTTCCTTGAAAACCCATTTTTCTAATGTTGTGTTTTGCACTTTTTTCACTGACTTTAAAACACACTGATTTTCACTTTCCCTTTGAAATTTAGGCTCAAATGATGAAATTTTCGGCACTCTTTGTAGGGGCTGTGTGACAGGACATTTGGCCACAGAAACCATGACTGCATCTGAAAAATCAACTGGCGACGTTTTTGGAAAATTTTTCATAAATGACACTGTTTGACTTTTCTTCAAAATAGAGTTTTGAAGAAGAGTCGAAGTCTATCCACATGAAGATGAAGTTCTCTGAACCATAGCTGTGTAAGGGCCTCCCTCTAGCCTGCATGGCTTTACTGGACATGTTTCAAAGACCAAATTGATGAATTCCTAGACCTAAACATAGAAAATGACTTTTGTCCTTTAAAGGACCAGACCTTGACTGTCATGGACTTTGGTGATTATTGACAAAATACCTGAGCTAGCAGGAGCCAGACATGAGGCGAAATGACTAGCATGACCTTCTCCGTCAGATCATGGCATGCCCCTAGCGGAATGCAGCTGAGTGAATGGAGCGGGACACCTAAAAATGAAATGCATAAAGAGTTTTGATCTCTGACCGAGGACTGACTAGACCGACTCTAACATTGGCTCCAATGGGGGATGGTAGCTCCTTGGAGGTGCCAAGAACAACAGATCTCTAGAGGAGATAGATAGTGCCTTTTGTCCATTGGGCTATGGAGTCATCATTTCGACTACAACACAGGACTCTAACTTATTTATGAAACTGAAATGACCAAGAAACTGACTCAAACTTGACATTGAAATGACTCAAAAACTAACTTGACAGACTGAAACCAAACTGAAATAAAAATGGTATCTACAATGACAGTGGAAGCAGTGTTAATAAATCAGCAGTGGTACCGCTTGAGCAACCGACCATTGATCGGCCCTCCTGGACAATCTTCTCCATTCATTTCCTTCAGAAGAAAGGAATTCTAACCCCTATATGCTGCAATCTTGAAAGGACCTTTCCAAAGATTCTCGAACTTTCCGTGCTTACCTTTCTCTTCATTCCTTGCATCCCACTTCAGCACCACATCATCCAACTGAAATCTATCGGCCTTTGCTTTTCTGTCATAGATTTTCTTTATTTTCTCCTGCAATTTGGATGTGTTATTGAAAACTTCTTCTCTTGTCTGCTACAAGTGGACCATTTGATTCAACCTTCTCTACATGGGATCTTCTTCACGTCCTGCCTCCTGAAGAAGTCTGACTACCAGGTCAGCAAGAGAGGTGGGAAATACTGTGTCAACTCCATAAACAAGCTCAAACGGTGACATACCAATGGATTTTTTCTGACTGATCCGATCTGCCCAAAGCGCATGAACTAACCTCTTATTCCAGCTCTTTTTATTTATTTCTAGCAGCTTCTTGATGATGTTGACCAATGATTTATTCGAAGATTCCGCAAATCCATTGCCTTGCGAATGATAGACAGTTGAGTGACCCAAAATGATGTGATATTTATGACAAAATTCTACCATCCTCTTTGATTTGAAAGCTGCTGCATTATCAGTGATTAACTTATTTGAGCATACCAAAGCGAGACAAGATGTGATTTTCAAGAAATGAAATGATTACTACATCTATAGCTTGTCTGGTGGGAGCTGCCTCAATCCATTTTGTGAAGTAATATGTCGCTGTGAGGAACCATCTATGTTGAGCGGAAGAAGCGGGATGAATTTCTCCAATGAAATCCAACCCCCACTGCTGGAAAGGAGCGCTCACCTCAATAGGCTTAAGCGGCAAAGGCTGTAATTTCTATTTTCCTTCGAAAATCTGACATTTATGACAGCGCTTGACCATCTTGTACACATCAGCAAACAATGTAGGCCAATAATACCCTGCTCTCAAAATTTTGTTCACTGTTGACTTCCAAAAAAGGTGACCATCACACCTCTGTGGAAATCCTCCATGAATTTCTTTGCCTCCTCTTCCACCAAAAAATTTAACAAAATGCCATCGAGATCTTTCCAATACAGTGCATAATTTAGAATGCAGAACTTGGCAACCTTCAATTTGAGTGTTCTCTCTTGATTTCTAGTCATGTCGGGTAGTGGTGACAAATTTTTTAGCACATATATTATATCTGAATACCATGGGGACAGAGAAAACATTTCAGATACCTGAATGGATGATATTTCCTCGTTCTCATCGGACATAGCAGCGATCCGATTTATGTCTAGGGCATGCAAGTTCGATTCGGCCATTAACTTCGCCAACCCCTGTCCTTTGACCAGCTTTGTGGGATTTATTTCCACATCATATTCCAGCAAGGCTGCAATCCATTTGCCTCTTCTTCCTTCCGGATCAGTCTACACTAAAAAATCTTTTACAGCAGCGTTAGGAACATAGGCCAAAATATGAGAATGTAGAATATATACCCGGAAATCCTTCAATGCCTTCACCAATGCCAGAGCTTGCTTCTCAATGATGTTTTACTTTAAGATGCATCTCTTATAGCCCTGCTGAAGAATGCTATGGGTCTTTCGTGATCATCTCTTTTCTGCAATAATACTTCTGCCATAGTGTGCTCCGAAGCAAATGAAAACAATATGAAATCTTGAGTGTAGTCCGGGTTGACTAGAACTAGAGCTGAAGAAAGGGCCAATTTGAACAAGTTGAAAGATTTTACAACCTCCTCTGTCTATTTCACTTGGATGTCCTTCTTGAGCATGTTAGTCATCTCTTTTAAGTGTTCATCAAGATTAGGCACAAAGCGACACAAAAAATTCATCTTACCATTGGACGATTTTATCTCTTTTTTATTCTAGGGCGGATTGATTTGCTGAATTGCTTGCACACGTGTTGGGTCAATACAAATTCCATCCTTTGAAATGATGTGCCCAAGTAATTTGCCTTCCTCCATGGTGAACAAGCTCTTCTTTGGATTCAGTGATAAACCATATTTTTTGCACTTTTGAAAGACAGTTTTTAGATCTCTTCATCAGATTTGGAAAACACCGTCAAATCATCCAGGTACACCACCAAAAACACATCCTTCTCATTCGCAAAAGCCAAGTCCATTGCACGTTGAAATGTGGCACCTGCATTCTTTAAATCGAAAGGCATTTTGGCATAATGAAAGGTTCCCCATGGAGTGGTGAATGCTGCCTTGTCTCTGTCATCCTCATGGACAGAAATTTGGTTATATTTGGAATAACCATCAAGCAATGACATACGAGATGCCCCCACTACTCGCTGAAGGATATGGTCCATTTTGGGCAGTGGATAGTTGTCCTTCAATGAGACTTTATTTAGATTTTTGAAATCAATGCATAGGCAGATTTCACCAGTCTTCTTGCGTACGGGCACTAAGTTAGAGATCCAATCTGAAAATCTGATGGCAACAACTTTGGATTTATCCTTCTCAGCTTCTGTCTAAATGGTTTTTGATTGGGCTTGAGGGGTATCGTGTGTTGAATTATGTTGGTATCATAGGTCTTTAAATCAGAATAGTCCCAAGCAAACACATTTGCAAATGAAGCCATCAAACTGATGTATTTGTCCTTGATCTTTGGCGGCAATGCTTTAGACAATTTTACCAACTTAGGATTGGCAGTTGTTCCGATATTGACCTCTTCTACACCCTTCTCTATTGGCTGCAATGTTGGCTTGCAGGCTACATCATCCTGATCAAAAAGTTCTTCTAGAGGTATCAAGCCTTTAGGAATGATGTTATTCTTCAGCTGGAACACGTCCATTTCATTGATCTGTGTGTCATCTGTACCATTCCCTTTACCATCGTCATTTTATACATCGATTGAGGTTTCTTTGAACTTGCCTTTGTTTTGCAGAAAATCCTTAATCTCCTCATCATCTTGAAACACTTGCCAATACCTTTGATTGTCTGGAATGGCTGGACGATGCTTGACATGGATTTCAAATTTATTGCTGGAGTTCATGGGGATCTTCAAACTACTTGTTGCCTTGGCAAGAGCATCAGCAATACTATTTTGTATACGAGGCACACATGTCAAGGTGTATTATGAAAATAATTTTAAGATGTCTAAAACTACATTATGATAGGCCCACATCCTAGGATGCTTTGCTTGATACTCACCTCTGACTTGCTTTATTACCAATTTGAAGTCGCCATATACCAAAATACTTTTAGCATTCAGCTTTCTAAGAATCTTCAGGCCAACAACCAGAGCTTCATATTCAGCTTCATTGTTTGTACACTCAAAGGCCAACTTATAAGAGCAAACCCTCACGCTGCTAGGCACTTTGTTTGGGGCGGAGAAAGGACTGCGTACCCAAATTCCAATTCCATCGCCATCATTTCCTACTGCTCCGTCAAAATCCATGGTCCACAAGCCTTCTTCCTCCTCTTGTAAGTGCTGGAAATCTGTTTGTTGTGCCTTGTCTACTTGTTGTCCATTGCTTTCAGCTGATTGCCCAACATCGTTCTGCTGTTCTTGTCCTTCTTTCTTTAAAATTTCTCTGAAATTTTCTGTTATTTCCGGGATATCATCTGCTTCTACTATCTGACTATCTATATCATTTAAACTATCTGAAAGCAAAACAAAAGACTCTAAATCTGTATGTACATAGTTAATTGGATGATTTATTGGTTTCTCCTTGTTGGTGATCATATATTTCATTTTTTGTTCCCAATATAATTTCCTCATTTGTCCAAACACCGGAATCATTGCATAGGAGAAATCCAGCTGTAGTGTCCCTTTCAATTTCGCTACCCAAGACCTGGAAAGGAGCATGCCAAACCTTGGAGGAATATCTGCTACCACCACATCCATCAAAGCATTTTTCATTGGAAGTTGATCCAAACTCACAACCAAGTCTTTGATGAGTCCTATACACCTCACTCTGCTGGAATCAATTGAATAGAGATCATGGTACTTTCGGGTGATGTCCAGATCAAGCTTATCCATGATAAACTTGGGCATGAGATTGTGAGAAGCTCCGGAATCGAACATGGCATTATGTAACACAAAATCATGCAATCTCAAACTGATGTAAAAGGGTGGCACCTCGCTGTCAGGAGACTCACCATTTGATGCTGGTCCAAAAATCATTTCAGGCTGATCATATTCTACATTTACCATGTCGGACATTGGGTCCAAATTCAACATCCTAGATATTTGTCCTCTATAGCTGCTATTCTTCATTATTTCAGTCAAGGGGATGGATACCTTTAACTTAAAAATCTCATTCTCTAAGCTAAAAGCGGGACTCTTTTCTACCTCTTTCACTGGGATCTCTTTCTTTTCTTTTTCTTTTGATGTAGCTTGCTGCTGTGATTGTTCTGCTGATTTTGATTTGCTGCTCTCCGGATCAACCGCCTCCTTTCCCTTTCTTTTTGTAGCTGATGAATCATTCTTTCCTGTTTCAACCTCCTTCTTTTTCTGAATTGGTTTGGCCGGCACCTCTCTGTTTCTAAGTGAGTATCACTGCTGCTATGCGGACAAAGCATTCATATACCCCTTTGATGTTCCTATGATTCTTCTTGTAAAACAGTGTCACTAGCTAGAATGAAATCCGTGTCTTTATGTGCAGCTAAACTCACCGCACACTCTTCTTCTTCAGTAAGGTAAGTAGGCAGCTCATTTGGAGTAAAGATATGGTTTTCTTCACCTATTACATTCCCGTCCTCATCTGACTCCGGTCCATGCAAAAAATTCTGCTGCAAAGGTGTTTGTACCGGCTGTTGTGTTGCCTGCTCTTGGTTTCACTGATCTCTTTGTCTCATTCTATATTGCGGCTGCTGCTAGCCACGAAAGTTAGGATTCTAACTTGTGGCTCAGGCTTGTCTAGCTTCACCCTTTCAAGTATCTGCTCTACCTTTTTGAGTAGTTGATCCATTTAAGAAGACTCTTCTTTCACAGTGATTTTCTTTTCTCCTTTTGCTCTAGCTCTTTTGAACAGCAGATTCGCTTCAAGGCTGACCGCAATTTTCTGCATGTCTTCCATTGTGGCCGGTTCTCTCTCTCTTAATTGGTAGGCCATCTCAGCATCAAAACCATCCGGAAACTTCATCATAGCTAGTCCCATGGGTGGCTTTAGATGATCTGGAATTTCATTATAAACTGTATTGAATCTAACACAATAGTCTTGGACCGACTCACCAGCGTTTCATTTGATTTGTTCATATTCAGCCAGAATTTGAAGAGGATTCTTTTTCACTTCCCATCGATTTAAAAATTGTCTTTGTAAGTCAGCTAAGGTAGCGATACTTGCTGCCAGAAAACCTCTGAACCATTTCCTCACATCACCTGCAAATGTCTATACAAAGAGTCTCACTGCCACATTCGCGTCATCGGTCTCATGGAGTTCATAGAGGTCTGCCAGTTTACATGTTTCTGAGCAGTAATGCTGTTAGGAGTGCCATCAAAAAATTGGATTTTACTTTGATAATCTGCTGGCATATCATCTAGAACTTGGGGCAAAACAAGGGGTGCGAAATGGGCAGCCATCACTCTCGGTGGATTTGGCCTTGGAGGTGTTGGAGGAGTGTGCACAGTTTGCAAGGGGCTAGCAATTGGAGTTTGGGGCTGTGTTGCAATATAATTATCAATTAACCAATTAGCTCTTTCTGTTTCGAGGTCTACAAGAAATTGAGGATTGGGGACAGTATAATCAACAACCCTTTCGGATTTAGACTCAAATAATGATATCTCAAACCGTTCGTCAAACTCAAGCTCTTCAAGATACTCAAAAATGGCGGGACATGAATGGGATTTGAACACGGGAGTCATGGTGCTTTCTTGACGAAGGAGTCTCGGAATCAAATTGGGGTTTTCGTAGATATGAGGAGGATCAGGGTCTGGATTGGCTCTGGTATATCGTCTCGAAGACAGGGTTCTATTGAGAAAAATCACAGGACACAACCAACTTACTCAGCCTTTCCAATCCTAAGCTCATCATCCGGAAGCTTAGAATTATTATGAAACAAGGGGATTTGATTTCAGTTTTGGTTCCCCAACAGAGTTGCCACTATGTTAGCACCTAAATCTGCCCTGGGCTGAAGGAAGGTAAAATTCAGGGTAACCACAAACCACGCTCAGTCTGGTAGCTAGCCCTATCAGAACAAGAGAGGGCTCTCTCCGAGTCACGCTCAGTGAATGGATATTAGAAACGGTCTGAGATGACTTACAGTGAAATATGTATCTTAGGCTAGTAAGTGAAAATGGATACAAGAAACAATTTTCATGAATGACCGAGCTTCTGGGATGGTATGGGACCAACGGTCAGCAAAGAATAGAGAATTTAATACAAAGGCACAGATTATTCCATTAGGCAAGGCAGGCGGAAAATGTAGCAATTTAGTTTGAAGTAATGCGGAATGAGTAGATTGTTGAAGAGAGTGAAAAGGGCATGGTTACACGAATCCTTTTCAACAGAAGAAAAACACTGAACATGAAATTTTCCCACAGGCAGAGCAATAAAATTGAATTCTACCTAATCTCACTCAGAAAATTTCACTGGAAATGAACATGAAATGAATTATGAAACATAATGAAATACATATGAAAACATAAGAGACACATTTTCTACACTCACAACCACAAGAATCTCATGAAACAAAGCCGCTACCTTTCATTAATTCTCTGTCAAAATGTACAATGCAGAAACAAAGTTTCTTTCCCACAGTCTCCCAGAAGTTACAAGCCAACCAACCTTTTGCAAATAGTTTTCATACAATATATAGAATGTTAAGGAAGAGATAGAACGCCTAGGGGTTGGGGAATTACTCGAATCATTACAAAATGGAGATGAAGAGCCGACCATCAGCTACAGATGCAGCGCCACAAACATGACATTTGGCTTGGGTGACCGTTTGCCTTCCTTCGCCACTTGGATAGAAGCCAATCTGGAGAAAAAACACTTTAAATGCTGCATTTGGTGCAAAAAAACTGAAGTGTAGATGAGTGGACCCACTTGGAGAAGTCGCAAACCGAAATTTCACGAAACGGAAGCAAATTGGACAATTTTTCCTCTGTGTGCTACGCCATTTTCTCTGTGCACCGTGATACTTTGGGGCCTGATTTGGGGCACTTTCAGGTGTCCAAAATGTGCCCAATGGGGCTTGTTGGAAAGCCTGTCCTGTCTACTTTCTAACCCCACTAGAATTTTTGAATTTGGTGCTCATTTGCCCCTCAAAATCTTCAGTCTCCCAAGACTGCTTCCTGTGTGTCAAAAAAGTGGCAGAGAGGCCATGTTTGGGTGTTTTTTGACCTTTTGGAGACTCATATCTTGCCAAAATTTCTTGTCTGAGCACCGGTAGTCATGATTTTCCATGGTGAATCCAAAAATTCAAACCATTCCTCATTTGGAGTTCTAGAATTTTAGCGTCGCGCCAAGGGAGAAAAACCCTATTTTTTGCCCAAAAATTTGTGAAGTGACCAAAAATTCCCCAAATTTCTTGAAATTTGGGCTGGAGGTTCCCTATGGGGTGTTATGATGGGCCAAGGAAGCCTCAGCCAAGATTCGAAGCTGATCTTGCTCTTTTTCTTCTTTTTCCTTTCTTGTTGCTTTCTTCAATTTCGCCTTCAAGCTCCTTATCCGGGCCTTAGCACTCATATTTCGTGTCCTGTAATGATAAGGCATGTGTCTCAGCAAGGCAAGGTCCTGATCGACATTGTCCAACATCCTCTCTAAGTGCATGTTCCTAATCTCGAGATGGGCCTCCCGATCCTCATTGATCTCCTGCTCCAATGATGTGGGTTGAACTCTTCTCCTTGGAGCAGCTTGGAGACGCTCACGAATGTTTTGTAGCTCCATGATCGTTTGCTAATCCTCAAGCTATTTGTTCCTCTGCTCCAAATATTTCATGTTCCATTTGGCTCTTTCTAAATCAATGGACAAGTCTTCAATCTCTGATTTCTGCTCCTAGATGATCTCTCTAAGCTCTGCATTTGTTAGTTCTGCATCTGTCTCATCATCGTGAAGGAGAACGACTTCGGTCTCTCATTCACCTGATGGCCCTTCCTCCTGCACTAGCTCCTTATCTCTGCCCTGCTCATGTGATGCTGAAGTCAGAAGCGAGGCCCCTTCCACCTCAGGTGGAGATAACACTCGCTTTGCTGCTACAAACAAAGGTCTACTGCCTTTTGGATAGGTGATGTGTACTGGCATAGTAGTAGTCTCATGTCGCTCATACTGATGAGATGGGCCACCTATCTCATGCTCTGCCTCTGATACTACCTGTGGAGTGCTGAAGAAGTCACGGGAGATGAAGTCCTACCAAGCAATACCCTGCAATCCCAACTGATGGTCCACCAAAATCCGGATAAGAGCAAAGTGATAAACATTGTTGAGGTTCTGTCAAGGGGTCTTGTGCTGCATGAAATATTTCATCCTCTCTATGTTCCCGCAAATGAAAAATGGGAGGTTCATCATTTGCGCCCTGGTAAAGTGCATGAGCAACCTGATGTGATAGGCATAAAGGCGAGAAAACCTCCCCTCACAACTGAAGTATTTCATGATCAGTTTCATGAGCGGAGCATACTCATCTCTCAAAAATCTGAATGAGAAAACTCTCGTGAGCTGACTCAAAAAACTGGACTTAATGTAAGGCTCATAATGATGCCTCTCCACCTTCTTCTTCTTATGCCATTATTCTCCAATGTTTGGTATGATTTTTGCCACTGATATGGTTTCAGGTGTCAATGTGAAAGTGACCCCAGCCAAGATAGATTGTCCTTCATGTAGGTGAAGTGCAAAAAGACGGGCCAACTCATGATGAACTCTGACACTTGCCACCCTCTAACAAATTCAAAACATGCCAAGTGTTGGAAACATGACATAGCAAGAGGGCATGCCTGCAACTCGGTGAGGGTGTTTGGCTCATCTCTAACATGCTTGCCACTCCGGTGATGTCTCCTGGGGGCCTGTTTCTTGAAGCTGTATCACTGTGGGTCTCCACCTCATACTCTGATGAAACCTCTGATGCCATGACTGCTATTTTATAAACTGAATTTAGGCTGCCCCTTTGATGATGATGAAAGCTAGGTTGCTTTGATAATCTGCCACCAAGGGGACAATTAAACAAGGGAGTATTAGGAGGGGAATGATGCAATGGGAACAGGGGTTATAGGGAGAATTTGTTAGGGACTTGGGAGGAGTTTGGGTATTGTGTTGATCGAATAGTGGAGGGATAGGGGAGAGGGTTTGGTAGTAATTTAGGGCAGGGGATTTAGGAAAAATGATAAAGGGAGGATGGGAAAAATGATAGGTGAGGGGAAAAAGGTGAGTGGAGTGAAACCTTGGCACTAATAACACATTTTAACAACCCTAGCCATCATTTTCTTGGTGATTTCTTATGGTTGACTTTATGCATTTTGGTGACATTCAAACATCTCTATAAACACCATATCATTGATAAAATTTGATGAACAAGTGATGTCATAAGGCCTACCTCTTGATTTGATAGCATTCACCAAAATTTGGAAGTGTTTGGGCACTGTTTTTGGTCCTTGTCTATGTACGCCGCGCGCAAAGCCCAGTGCGCCGCGCCCTGGGCATGCGCCGAGCCCTTAGAAAAATTGAACTGTGGGCAGGCTACATGTGCGCCGCGCCCTCTGTGTGCGCCGCGCTGCTGGGTATATGCGCCGCGCCCTCTAAAACCACCTCCAACTCACTCAAATGCTCACAATTTCACCCTCACACCTTTGCAACGTCTCTCCAAGGCTTGTAATAGCACAATGCCCTTGAGTTGGATGAAAACATGTATATATAGCCTTGGAAGAGATGGGTTTATTTTTTGCTTCCTTGAAAACCCATTTTTCTAATGTTGTGTTTTGCACTTTTTTCACTGACTTTAAAACACACTGATTTTCACTTTCCCTTTGAAATTTAGGCTCAAATGATGAAATTTTCGGCACTCTTTGTAGGGACTGTGTGATAGGACATTTGGCCATAGAAAACATGACTGCATCTGAAAAATCAACTGGCGAATTTTTTGGAAAAATTTGTCATAAGTGACCCAATTTGACTTTTCTTCAAAACAGAGTTTTGAAGAAGAGTCGAAGTCTATCCACATGACGATGAAGTTCTCTGAACTATAGCTGTGTAAGGGCCTCCCTCTGGCCTGCATGGCTTTACTGGACATGTTTCAAGGACCAAATTGATGAATTTCTAGACCTAAACATAGAAAATGACTTTTGTCCTTTAAAGGACCAGACCTTGACTGTCATGGACTTTGGTGATTATTGACAAAAGACCTGATCCAGAAGGATCCAAACATGAGAGGAAATGACTAGCATGACCTTCTCCATCAGATCATGGCATGTCGCTAGCGGAATGTAGCTGAGTGAATGGAGCAGGACACCTAAAAATGAAATGCATAAAGAGTTTTGATCTCTGACAGAGGACTGACCAGACTGACTCTAACATTGTGGACACCAATTTTGGAGCATGTATCCTCCAAATTGAAGAATCCCAGAAGGCCTCAATGCAGCTCAAGAAACCAGCAAATCAGGCCAAGGAAGAGCAAGGAATTCAGGTTTGGGAGATGTTCTTTGATGGAGCATGTTCCAAGGAGACTGCAGGAGCAGGGGTGGTGTTGATATCTCCAGAACAAAAAAGCACACAACTCTCTTTTAAACTGGCTTTTCAAGTCACAAACAATATAGAAGAGTATGAGGCTCTGTTGTTGGGCCTTAATGCAGCAAAAGACAGAGGAATCAAGATCATAAAGGTGTTTGGAGATGCTGATTTGATCATTCAGCAAGTGAACAAAACATTTCATGCAAAACACCCAAGGCTGAAAGCATACAGAGATGAGGTATGGAGACTCAAAGATTCCTTGGATTATTTCTGTATTTCATATATCCCTAGAGCCAAAAATCAGCTTGCTGATTCCCTTGCTGTGTTTGCTAGTCTGTTTATTCCTCCCATGCTTCCCAAACTAGTTTATGAAGTCCAAATGAAATATAGGCCATCCTTGCCTGATAATGTCCAGCATTGGAAAGTTTTTGAAGATGATGATGAAATAAATAGGTTCCTTCAAGTCATTGATGAATTCTCTGAAATGCAAATTGACCAAGAAAATGAAGCCTTGGAAGAAAACCCCCAATCCCAGCTTAGAAATTTTTTTGGCAAAGATAGCATTGTCCAGCTTCCCAACAATCATATTCCTAAGGGTTTAATTCCTTTAGAAAGACTGTTTGACCAGAATGATGTGCCTTACAAGGCTGCCTAGAAAGAAGACCAATTTGTAGTCTGTAATCATGACATAGGGAGTCCATGTAAGCCTAGATACATAAATCTGTCCATTCATCTCTCTGCTGATCAATGTTCTGAATACTACAATTTAATGAAGCAATTTGTTGATGTGTTAGCCTGGGAATATAGTGACCTGAAAACCTATGATAAAAAGATTATTAAGCATAAAATACCTCTGGAGAAAGACACCACACCTTTCAAGCAAAAGATGAGACCAATAAATCCTATGCTTCTTCCTCTGATTGAAAAAGAAATTAAAAAGTTGTTGGCTGCCAAAATTATAGTCCCTCTCAGATATTGAAAATGGGTAGCCAACTTGGTGGTAGTGAGGAAGAAAAGTGGAGAAATCAGACTGTGTGTTGATTTCAGAAACTTAAACAAATGCTTTAATAAAGACAACTATCCTCTACCCAAGATGGAGCATTTGCTGCAAAAAGTCTCAAGAGACAAAGTAATGTCTTTCTTGGATGGATTTTCAGGGTTTAATCAGATTTCTGTGCATCCAAATGACCAAGAGAAGACTGCGTTCACCACTCTTTGGGGCACTTTTATGTATGCCAAGATGCCTTTTGGGTTGATGAATGCTGGAGCTACCTTTCAGAGAGCTATGGATATAGCATTTGTGGGAGAGAAGGATAAATTTTTCCTTATCTACCTTGATGATATAACAGTTTACTCCAGCAGCCATCAAGATCACTTGCAACATTTGAAAAAGGTGTTCATGAAGTGCAGAAGGTTTGGGATTTCAGTCAATCCTAAAAAGTCATAGTTTTCTTTAGAAGAAGGCAAGTTGTTAGGACATGTTGTTTCTGTTGCAGCTGTCTGAATTGACCCAGAAAGAGTAAAAGCAATACAGACCCTGTCTGTCCTGAGATCAAAGAAAGACATCCAGTCCTTTCTGAGCAAGATTAATTTTGTGAGGAGGTTTATACCAAATTTTGCAGAATTAGTGAAGCATGTTACCTCCATGTTGAAGAAAGGGTCAGAGGTTAGATGGACTGATGAAGCAAGAAAATCATTTGAGTCTATTAAAAAAGCCATTATGGAAGCTCCTACTCTAAGCAGTCCAGATTATAGCAAGGAGTTCCATATATTTTCATTTGCCTTTGAAGATACCCTTGCAATAGTTCTATTGCAAGCAGATGAAGAAGGTTCAGAGCATCCAATGGCATTTTTCAGTAAAAACTTAAGGGATGACGAGCTGAGGTATGATATTATTGAAAAGCAAGCATATGCTCTTATCAAATCCTTGAAAGCTTTCAGAGTTTACATTTTGCATTCCAAGATAATTGCATATGTACCCTCTGTTGCAATAAAAGATGTTTTAAGACAACCTAATGCTGATGGAAGAAAGGGTAAATGGATTGCAAAGTTGATTGAATTTAATATAGAGCTGAAGCCCACCAAACTGGTCAGAGGACAGGGTCTTGCCAAGTTATTGGCTGAAGAAAATTGCAGAACTTTGGATCTAGATTTCCTGTGCACAATTGTAGAAATTGGTCAGATAGATGAAGAAGAGGAAGAAGCTGAACTAGAGACAAAGCAGTCAGTGGCCGAAAATCTAGCTTCTTTTGATTGGTATTCTGTAATAGTTAAATTCTTGTTGAAGCTAGAAATCTCTCCAGGCTTAAGCACAAGTCAAGCCAGAACTATTAAGCTTAGGGCAGCTAAATATTGCATTAATAAAAATCTGCTCTATTGGAGGGACCCATCTGGAATGCTTTTGAGGTGTCTGGACAAAGAACAATCAATGGAGGTTATGCAGCAGTTTCATTCCAGCATGTGCGAAGGACACCATTATTGGAAAACCACTCCCCATAAGATCCTTAGAGCTGGGTACTATTCGTCCACCTTATTTTCTGATGTATTCTCATTTGTTAAATCTTGTGACAGGTGCCAAAGATTTGAAGGAAAGCAGCAGTTGAAGTCCCTGCTCTTAAAACCAATACATGCAAAAGGACCTTTTCAGCAGTGGGGCTTGGATTTCATTAGAGAGATCAATCCACATTCTAGTGGCCAACACAGATGGATATTAGTAGCCACTGATTATTTCACTAAGTGAATTGAAGCAATCCCTACCAGGAAGGCTAATCATAATGTGGTCATGAATTTTTTGACAGAGAATATCTTTACCATATTTGGTTGTCCACATAAATTAGTCATAGCTAATGCAGTAGCCTTCAGGGCAAAAGAATTGGTGGAAATGTGTGATTCAATGGGTATTAAACTGGTTCATTCCACCTCATATTACCCACAAGGAAATGGTCTAACAGAATCCTCTAACAAAAGCCTGATAAGGATAATTAAGAAGCTGCTGGAGGATAACAAAAAGAATTGGGATTCCAAGCTCAAGTATGCACTGTGGGCTGACAGAGTGACCATTAAGAAATCCATAGGGAATTCTCCTTTCAAGCTGGTATATGGCACTGAAGCTATATTCCCAATTCAGTTAACTCTCCTTGTGGCAAAATTCCTTCAAGAACAGTAGAATGAGGAAGAAGACATGGCAAAAAGGATCATTAATTTAGCAGGGGTACATCAAATCAGAGAACAACTGGTTGAAAAGGCTGCAGCACATCAGAAAAAGATCAAGGAAGCTTTTGACAAAGGGACAAAAGCAGATATTTTTCAGGTTAGAGACTTGGTTCTGAAATGGGATGCATTAAAAGAAAAGAAAGGCAATCATGGGAACTTTGATGCTTTCTGGATAGGATCTTTTATCATTTCTTATATTCAAGGGAACAATACCCTCATACTGAAAAGTATGGGAGGAGAGACAGTTTTTGATGGCCCAGTTAATGGGCGTTTTTTGAAAAATTATGTGATTTAAGGTCTTTTTGCCTTAAACTTGTACATATTTTATTTTATCAGTCTTATTGTAGGTTTAGTCAGACTCCATGCCCAATGGAACACTTGGAAGTTTTGCTAATTATTTTTATCAGGAAGGCATTGATCTGCAGGTTCTTGAAACCTCACAGGGAGGATCTCATCCCCAGAAGGAGCCAGTGTTAGCTCTGTTATTCAATTCAGCATTTCGAGGACCAAATACAGGCCTGATCAGGTTGTTTGCTCTCAAAAAAGGATGTGCATTAGTTGTTCTTCTCCCGCTCCTCCATTTTTGTGTTCTCCCTTAACCCCCCGCTGCATGTGTTTTCCTCCATTTCACCTCTAAATTGCTATGAAATCCTCTGTTCATTCGACCCCCGAGCACTAATTTTGAATCGTCACGTAACCACAATCACCTGACCGTGTGCTTTTCCCCGCCACCATAGCCTTTTTCCCACGCGCTAAACCTCGGTTATCTCCCCGCCGTCCGATCGTTTGCAGCGAGATCCAACGGCATTCGCACCTCCCGATTGTACGAGTTGCCCACTCGTTAACCAGTGGGGAAAGTGGTTTGTCGCATGTCCCATCGGCCACATGTCGACCAATGAATGGGATCGCGCGGCTGTGTAGTTTACCGTTGCAGCTCCAAATGCGGTGTGATAATACCACTTACCGCAGTCCCGCTCTTCCCCGCCGACTAAACCCTGCGCAGCTTCCGCCCCCGATCGCCGTTGGATCTGCCGCCTGCGATCCAACGGCCCTCATTTGTTTGCTCCCACTTCTTCCCAATAGCCCCTGCAAATCAATCTCTACCGCCCATCTGCAAGATCCGATGGCTCACAATCATTTTCGCCTCCATTTCCTCCCGACGCCCCCCGCCGATAGATCTCCGCCATTCGTTTGTTGGATCTAACGACTGATGTTTATTCCTGTCCCGCCCATGCATCTGCCATACCGTCCGTGCCACCCTTGACTGTTCTATGCTACCAAAGGATGAAGGTGATCATCTACCAGCTCTCTGCGCAGTTAAGTTTCAACTACTGCATTCAATGCATTATGCACCTGAGAGGAAGAAGGACGACACCAAAGGAGAAACTTACATTCAGTATTTAAGGAATTCTGTCCTTTATGAAATTCCACCGGCTCGAGGAATACAACAGAGTACCAGAGAATTTCAAATTCATTCATTGAAGCAGCAAATCATAGAAGAGGCCCATTTTAGATAGTTAATGTGGTTGGTGGTCAATTATGACCCTCCACGCATAGGATAGTAGAGTATTTTTGTAATCAACCTCTATATATACCCAGAAGGAAGATGTGATGAGGGTTGATGGTTGTTGTTTTGATGTAAGGTTAAACTTCTGGAGACTGTAACTAGTGTGATACCTGCAGCGTCTGGTCTTCATTTTCAGCTAATACAAGCTTCTTTTGCTATTAATTGCTCACTTTCCATTTCTACTCTGTTCTAGGTTGTGCCTGTTATGTATTTTTCATGTGCTATTGATGTTTAGCATTAGAGGGGTTGTCATTCCACCTTTGTGTTAGAATCTAGTATGTATCATTGAATGTGCTATGCAGGTTTCTGTTTACGTAGTGCCAGAGAGCTGTCATCCTGTCTGTGCATTAGGAAATAGATTTACAAACCTCTTTACTAGTTGCGGCCGGCCGTCACAAGGTCCTGTGTATCTGCTGGTGTGGTCAATTTTCTCCATGTTCACTTAATCCTCAAACTGTGAGTAATTGGTGGTCTAAAGCCTTGCAGTCTGGGGGTGTTCAGCCATGTCTGGGGTTAAGCATAGTAGAAGTGGTTATCTGGCTTGAATATGCATCATTCCTTCCATTCATCCACCTATTTCCAACATTTTTGTTGAGTTTGTAATGTTCTTGAGCATCTCTGAGATACAACCTAGGAGAGTTTCTTAGGGTGATAACAGTACCATCCGATAATTGTTCATTTTTGTGATGTAAAGGAGGTTTCCCCATCAAAGAGGCTAATTTTCAAGTTTTTGATCTATATTTTCTTTTGCTTGTGATCTGGTTTCATAACATTAGTATCAAACCTTTGGATTCTAGGGTTTCACTGCTTCAAATAGGTCATCCTGGAATTTTCACTATAACTTTTTTCTATGAAGCTTTAGAATGTAAAGTTTTAACCACATGGAGCCAAAATCTTGGTGAACTTCATGTATAAATTTCAGATCTTAGTTCGCTTTATTTTATGAGATATGGTTTGAAGAAGTTAGCATTTTTGCATACTCCAGAGTTCAGTCTCAAACAAGTGACATAGGGAAAATCATCAAAAAATTATTTTCGACCATCGAATTTGAATTATGTAAAAATTGACTGAAATTTCACAAACTTTAGTTTCTCGTATATCAATTTCAAAGCCGAAGTTTGAAATAGTGACATGTGGCATCCCGTTCAAGTTCGCTCTACTAAACCAGTCCATATTCAGGCCTTCGTGGGATATTTGGAGTAAATTTATATTGAAGAATCCAATATTGGTATGACTTGTGTAGTTGGAAATAAGACTTAGAGTGCTACTATAGAACCAAATTTCAGACCTTGGGAGGCCGAAATTTCAGAGATACAAAGGTTCAATGTCAAGCTCCAAAAAGCAGGAAAAAAAATATGTGTATTTTTTTAATTTGCATAAGTTTTGTTTGAAATATCAGTTTGAGGTAATTCAAAGGGAATGGTGAAGCATACATATAATTATTTGGTTCCAATATGCCTTGAAAAAAAACTGGATACTTCCAGTAAGAAACCATAAATCTCTTCTATGACACATGAATAAGAGGAAGAAATGCAACATGATATATCAAAATTATGCGACCAAGTGCAACAAATTTCACTCTCGCAAATAGTAACCAAAAATTAAATGGAACCTAATATGGACAGTTTGAAGAATGATTTATAAGCAGACATGGAATGTTTAAAGGATGGATTAAAAGTAGACATGGAAGCTAATATGGATGGTTTGAAGAATGGTTTAAAAGGAGACATGGAAGATTTGAAGGAATTTTTAATAAAGTTGCTACAAGAAATGCTTCCTAATGGTGAAAAGGTATTCCATGAAACTCATGATGAGAACAAAAGGAATGTTAATCCCAATTTTGTATACTCTAACTTTGGATTGAATATCGACCACATTCCAAATATTGATACGAGGAATTTTGATGGCAAGGATTTGGTAACATGGATACTACATATGGAGCAATATTTTAATCTACATGATGTGTAACCCACACAAAAGGTACACATTGCATATTTGTATTTAGAACCCAATCATTTTGTATGGTATCGATGGTTTTGTTCTCATAAACCACTTGTCACTCGGTCAATTTGTACAGAGGAAATGATAGCACGTTATGAGGATACAAATAAAAACACTTTCTTTAACCAATTGATAAATTTCAAGAAAAAGGGTTAAATGGTGGAGCACGTTGAGGACTTCCAAAAATTGAATATCATGGTAATTGATATTCCATAGGAGCATAGGATTGATTTCTACATAGGGACTTTGAAGGATAAAATCCAACATGAGGTTCACCTTTGGGAACCTGATTCATTGGAGAAGGAATTCAGGGTGGCTGTAGGGCGACTTAATGGTATGTTAAATCCCATGTTATTTTAATATGTCAGCTTGAGGGTTTCGGAAACTTAGAAGAAAACCAAAATATATCGAACCTCAGATGAAACTGTTGAAGAAATTTTCTTTAGGATGGAAATAAAGAAAGGAAATGCATATTACAAAAAACTTCTATTTTAAATAAACAAAAAAATTTGATTCAAGATGCAGCGAGTGAGAGAAGAGTCTCCTAACTTAGGAGATCTTGGTTGTCCTTCCTCATAGTATTGTCCCCAAGGAGAAAAAATAAAGAGCAGTGGTTTGTGATGTGTAGATAGCAAGAGAAGAGGCTCCTAACTTAGGAGATCCTGGTTGTCCTTCCTCACATTTCTACTCCAACAAATTACCATTGCATCTAAGAAAGCAGGAAAGAAAGCATATAAATGAAAGTAAGTAAATATTATTTTCAATTCAGTTCTTAGCTCATGGAGAAGAATCTCTTTCTCAAGAGTCTTGGTTGTCCTTCTCACATAAAAACTAGATACTGAAAGGAAATCAATCTTCACATAACAAAACACACTTGCAGAAAGTAAATCACACCTACATGAAAGAAAATAACATAAAATAAACTATGTTACAGATGTATGCAAAAATGAAAGGAAATAACATAAAATAAACTATGTTATAGATGTATGCGAATTGTGGTTGATGGGGATCCGTCCATTCCTCAATGAGCACACATGAACAACTATCACTTCTTAAGAATCAAGCAACATTCATAAGTCATAATTGCAAGAAAATAATATTATTCATAATGAATGAACAATCATAAATCTGATGCTAGTGAATAATTGACAACTGTTCTCTTCCTTTGAAGGATGCTCCTCTTATTTATACATGAACTAGGGATATCTACTCAATAAATGTAGGCCCATTAAATATCTACTAGATCCATACTTATCTCAACTTATCCCTAAATATTAGAAACAAATCCCATGACACATCAAGATCTCCATGATCTTTCTCCTTGGAATATGGTCCACCTCTTGAGTTGAAATTCGAATTTGATCTTGGGAGACCACATAAGGGTGCTTTGGAAGCTTCCAAATGATCTACACATGTCATCAAACTCAAGCCATTTTTAGGTATAAGAAAATACATGTTATTTTTTCTGACTTTTAATCCTAAATTCACTATAAATACATAAAATTAATAACTTTGGAAAATTTAAATGTGAACTCATGTAGTAATGATAATGTAGGGTTATGTAATGATAATGTGATGGAATGAGGTGAAAAAATGAGGATAAAGGTGAAAAATAGAGTGAAAGTGAATGTTAATTTGGTATCCCAACATACCCCCCCACTTAAGTTATTACATGTCCTCATGCAATCTATTGCATTGATTCAATTAGTCATGATTTAATCATTTCGAATTGTCTTGCTTGTATATGAACTTTGGCTGATATCGACTTTTTTAACTTCGCATAATTTTTTTTGACAACTTTTTTCTTTTTGCAAAGTGTTGTTTCTGAAAAACATTTGATTGCAACATATTATTTTCATTGGTTCTTGTTGACAACAAAAATTGATTAGTATTGGTTCTTTTGTATCAATACTTTTGTTGTTTTTGTGTTGCATGAAAAGACTTTGAAAAAATTTAATCAACCATTCATTCTTCGATCATTATTTGGAAAACATGTAACATTTGAATCATAATGCAATAGTAGTTGTTTCGAAAAATTATGTTGGTTAGAATGACATGTGCATAAAGGACATATATGAAATGTGAAAGGTGATAATGGAATATGAATGTGATATATATCGTGAAATGTGAATATGAGGTATGAACATGAATTCCACCCCCCCCCCCCCCCCTCCCCGCCCCCCAACTAAAGGTATTTTCAGTTTTTGTTTTATGAAATGAGAAAGGGAACATGGTGAAGCATTTTCCAAAAATTATAATTTCAGTATTAAAGGAATTATATGATAAAAAGATAGAAAAGAACATACCTTTACTTACCTAAGTGGACAAACTGTGTCTATGTAGAAAAATGTAGCTCCTGCTACTGAATCATGGAATGAAAAATACAAGAATTTGATCTGCGTCTTGGTTGCATACATGATGGATGAAGTCATGAATGTGGATCCTTTATTACTGCTACTAAATCTATTCCAAAGTACCAAATAGTGTTGAATCTTCTACTAAATAATATAGTGTTCATGTTGTCCCATATTATGGCACAATTATTTCCATGTGAATAAATGTGTTAATTTCGAACATGGAAAGAAGCCATTGGATTACCAGCCATTGATGAATGTCGTTAACCAATGCGAGGCAAACTCACCATTAATTTCAATGAGTGCCAAGGTACCTAAGTGCATCTTGAGAAGTGTGAATGGATGAGCTGATGTCGATCCACTCGTAAGATCCAACGATCAACGGACATTGATGTATTCCCATGATTGTCAGCGAAAGAACTTGTCATTAATGCATACAAGCCTCAAGGTACTTTATAATAACTCTATTCTTTATCCCAGATAAGGTGATGAGGTCGATGGGTGAAGACTTGTTGAAAGGTGGTCCTTAATGAATCCCACATCAATCAACGCGAGTTCATACAAAATTATTGGTAGGACTATAAATAAAAGATGTCACGGTCAAACAATTTTTATGGTAAGGAAAAACAAGGCAATGTAGAGAGATGGATGGTTTATTCATGAGGCAAATAGATGAACTGAAAAGTAGGCAAAAATGTATGTGACTTAGAAAAGTAGACATGATGAAGTCATGATGGTAAGGCAATGAATCAATGGAGTCCAATATGGATGAATGATGAGGCTTTGAAAGACAAGTGTGGGTACACATATCATGACACAAAAGGTTTATGTGTGGTGGCAAATGTCATGGTATTTATAATGAAGAATTAGCTCCTTCAAGCTTTAATGATGCATGTTTCATTGTGATTTCTGGAGATCACATCTGCATGGACCTGGATCGTCTGCGCACCTATAAAAGCTTAGTACAAACCCTGCATGAAAATTGTGAGAGCTTTTTGGAAGACATAAAATGCAAGAACGAGTATGAATGCTTAGCAACCAAAATAAAATGAAATGAATTTTTTTTTACCTGTTGCCTTTGCACACAAGTTCCTTTGAAATAACTCTAAGAAAGCAAGTTAGCATAAATTGTTTTCAAGAGTTATGAAATGTCCATTTGCAAAATTTTTATATTTTATTTATTTGTTTTTTATTATTTTTTTAATTGTTTTTATTTATTTTATTTGTTTTTAATTGTTTTGATCTTTTTATTTGTTTTTTTTGGTTTACATATATATATATATATATTAAAAAAACTAAAATTTATTTTGTATTTTTATTTAAAAAAAAAAAAAAACTAAAAATAATAAAATCAAATCTTTAAGCTCATCGTAACTCTTTTGAAAACAAAGTGCAGTGAGCACTAGCCATCGAAATCAATTTTTATTAATTAAACCATGCCTCCATTGACACAAGCAACCTGAGAATTAACCCATGCTCCTTCGTCACTCGCCAAGAATGCAACCATTGGGGCCACGTCATCGACCTCCCCCAACCTACTCAAACATACTCCAATTGGCTGCGACCTCCACCTCAACTTTGCTCCTCCCAACAAAGAATATATCAGTGGCAACAGCTCCTGGGAACACGCAATTTGTGGTAATGTGGGTGCCCCTCAACTCCTATGCTAGAATCCTTGTCATCATCTCCACCACTGCCTTGTTAGTCGAGTAGCTTATGACTCTCATCATCATTTACACATGTGTGGTCCCAGTCTTCGTTGGAGGTCTGTGCGATGGTGGAAAATTGTGGTTCAAAATTCTTGCATTGTTCACCATGATGTGGAGGGGCTCGAACGTTGCTCGGCTACATTGAACAACTCGAGAACCTGGGATTTATCAGAAGTGCTAGCAATGAACATGGTATGACGAGAAAATGATGTCGAAAGGTGTCTTGATCTTTGTCGTATGTCGGACAAACAACCTTATGATACCTCAATCTACAGCTCCTCGATCGCTTTGTTGGGGTTCCCGATGGAGAGAACTCGTCGGCGATCATCATCCTATCTAAGGGATAGATCAAAACAACCTTCATGATTTGAAATTCTCAAGAAAAATCTAAGCAACATCATCTCTTTCACTTGGATCTATTCTCCTCTCAAATAATTAGAAATTCTTCTACGAGCAATATATTTAAGCATCGCTTACCCACCCTGATCACTGACATTGGTAATATTCAATGACAAAGGGTTAAATCATTTAATGAGAAAGCCAATTGTCGCACTAAGGCCATGGATGATGGATTTCTGCATAAAGTTAAAGGCTTGAAGTATTAATGGTCGAGCATTCGACGATGGATATGCAATATGCTGCTTGTAAGATTGGTACATTCTAATCCCTGTCTTCTCAAAAGGATCAAAGCTCTGATTCCATTCTCGATGTCGGGATTTCCATATGGAGATCCTCCCCGAACAGAATAATTAGTAGAAAGCGTTATGGCGAGTGGGCAATGGGTCATTCCTTCTCCAATTATAATGTAATTGTAATTTCTTGAAGCTTCTTTCTCGGCATCCAAAGTAATAAACTCAAACCGATAACCCGAAGGAGTTTGATATCTGGATGATTGCTGGACATAAAGAGAACTGGTGTAGGGTCTATGCAAACATTGTATATGTAGAACGCTGATCCAAACTATGGGATTGGGTGTTGATGTGAGATTTACCTGGAATCCGTGATGAGAGAAAAATCCCGATTTTAGCAACAAAGGGTAGTTGCATGAGGAATTGGCATGATCTCTTCCATATTTTGCGAACTGAAACCTAATTTTTCTCAGAGCTAGATTTATTTTTGAGGATTTTTATCCCCTACTGACGTTGTTGACTTCTAAATACATTGTTCCAATGAATAAAATTTTTGAAAGATTGGTGGAGTGGTAATCAAGATCATGCGTCCAGGCTAAAGATGTTGCAATCGGGTCATAATCTCTGCCGCAAGGAATTCAAATCCTTCCATGGCCAGCACTTCAAGTTGCTTGAAACCATATGCAGTGCAAGGATTCAGAAGACACACAGTTAAGTGCAACTTCATTTTCAGGAGAAAACCCTCTTCTTTATGGAAATTTTCAGTGAATGATGTGAAAAACTCATGCAGGCATCTACAATTTCTCATGCCTTCTCCAACTTTAGATATAATAACTAAGGTTTCTCAACCATGTAACAGTAGATCCAAGTGCGTGGTAAGATACAATGAAGATAAAACACTCTATAAGCTCCCAGAAGGAAAACATAGTTCCCAACCAGATAATCAATATTCCTTGATCTCTAACATTAGCACAAGCTAAGGAAGAATGGCAATGAGATTCTATCTTGAGGCACTGCACATCGCCCGTGGGCTTGAAATGCTCATGGAAAGACTTGCAGAGCCAACGAGATGTGAACAACCGACGAAATGTTCCAACGAAATATGAACCTTTCAGAGCCAACGAAATGTTCTTGTGGCAGCTTTTTCAGTCGCAGTGACAAATGTGTTTTTATTATTTATTATTTATTTATTTATTCTGTTTTTGTAGAAAAACTTAAAATTTTAAAAATTAATATGTTTTTTTTTTTTTTAACTAATTTAAAAATATATTTATTTTCCATTGTTTTTTTTAACTAAAATAAAATTTATTTATTTTGTTTTTTAAAAAACTAAAATTTAAAAAAAAAGTTCTATTCCTTTTTTTTTTAATCTTTATGTTTTTTTAAAAATCTTTTTCTTTATTTTTAAATTAAAAAAGAATTTGAATTTTATTCTATATATATATATATATATAATGTTGTTTTAAAATCAATTTTTTTTTTTAAAGAATTTAAATTTTATTCTAATCCTAAAACAATCTAGAATTTTTTTTATTGATTTAGGATGAAATTTTTTTAGAAAATGGAGACAAGAATATTGCAAAACCTAAAAAAATTTATAGACATCCTACTTTCTAATTCTCGAGATTGTGCAAAAATGCAGGGGGAGAACATACTTATTCGAAACAGATAGCATCCTACCTACTCTATGCTAATTGGAAATTACAAACCATTAGGTGTAAATAAATTTCCAATGTAACCATTCACGCAATAGTAGTAAAAATATATTCATTTTCAATTTCACAATTTTAAAATGAAAATATACAAGGATGATCCAATCTAGCTTTTGTGACTGTGATTTAATGAAATAAGAACAAAAATGGCATTGATCTAACCTAGTATTTGCTTGAAACCATCAAAACCACCTTTCGATAAGGCTTTCATATGTGTGATTTTCACTCTAATTCAGATCATGCTGCAACTTCTCTTTGTCCTCCTCAATCTTCTATTCGAATAATTGTTCCTCATCTAATGTATAGGATTCTTCAAATGTTGATTCGTTGTTTTCTTCCGGAGGAGTAGTTAAGCTTTTGGTTGCTATCAAGATCTCTTCTTCGCAAGAAGAGGAGATTCTATCTCTTGCTTGGATCTGAGTGAGTTGTTCCAAACTTATACTCATTTTTCTTACAGATATACATATGGATTTTTATTGTGTTTTTGTTTATTTATTTATTTTTTACTTAGTGAATGGGGGTTTTCGATTTGTGGATGTTTTCTATATCTAAATGCAAAATAAACTTAAATGAAAATGCCTAAATGTAGTTAACCCTAAATGAAAATGACCCTAAATTAAAAATTCTTCCTAAACAATCCTCCTAACTAGCTTACATCTAAGTTTGCATCCCCGGAAACAGAGCCAAAAATTTAGGGTGATTTAATGATATGTTAAATCCCTTGTTATTTTAATATGTCAACCTAGGGGTTTCGTAAACTTAGAAGCAAACCAAAATATATGGGACCTCAGGTGAAACTGTTGTAGAAAGTTTGTTGAGGATGGAAAGAAATAAAGGAAATGCATATTACAAACAACTTCTAAGTTTAAAGAAGCTAAATTATTTTTATTCAAGATGCAGCAAACAAGAGAAGAGGCTCCTAACTTAGGAGATCCTAGTTGTCCTTCATCACAATATTGTCCCCGAGAAGAGAAACTAAAGAGCAGTGGTTTGTGATGTGTAGATAGCAAGAGAAGAGGCTCCTGACTTAGGCGATCCTAGTTGTCCTTCCTCACAGTTCTACTCCAACAAAATTACCATTGCATCTAAGAAAGCAAGAAATAAAGCAGATAAATGAAAGAAAGTAAATATTGTTTTCAGTTCAATTCTTAGCTCATGGAGAAGAGTCTCTTGTTCAAGAGTCGTTTTTCCTTCTCACATAAAAACTAGACACTGCAAGGAAATCAATCTTCACATAAAAAAACACACTTGAGAAAGTAAATCGCATGTGCATGAAAGGAAATAACATAAATTAAACTTTGTTACAGATGTATGCGAATTTTGGTTTATGGGGATCCATCCATTCCTCAATGAGCACACATGAACAACTATCACTTCTTAAGAATCAAGCAACATTCATAACTCATAATTTCAAGAAAATAATATTATTCATGTTGAATGAACAATCATAAATCTGATGCTAGTGAATAACTGACAACTGTTCTGTTCCTTTGAAGGATGCTCCTCTTATTTATACATGAATTAGGGATATCTACTCAATAAATGTAGATCCCTAAAATATCTACTAGATTCATACTTGTCTCAACTTATCCCTAAATACTAGATACAAATCCCATGACACATCAAGATCTCCATGATCTTTCTCCTTGGAATATGGTCCACCTCTTGAGTTGAAATTCGAATTTGATCTTGGGAGGCCACATAAGGGTGCCTTGGAATCTTCCAAATTATATACACATGCCATCAAACTCAAACCATTTTTAGGTATAAGAAAATACATGTTATTTTTCTAACTTTTAATCATAAATTCACTCTAAATACATGAAATTAATAACTTTGGAAAATGTAAATGTGAACTCATGTAGTAATGATAATGTGATGGAATGAGGTGACAAAATGAGGATAAAGGTGAAAATTAGAGTGAAAGTGAATGTTAATTTGGCGGCCCAACAGTGGCAAGAAAAGTTGAAAGAAAAATTATGGTAACAAGGAAGTTTGCCACTCATAACTATAAAGAAAAATGTTGTTTCTCCTAGCCTTCCACAACCTACAAGGTAGACACCACAAAAATGGAGGAAAAAATAGCAAAAAGGGCTTTGTTACAATTATCATAGAAAATACACTAAAGGTCATAAGTGCGTTGAGAAAAAAATATTTTTAATAGGTTGTGAAGAGGAGGAAGAAAATGAATAAGAAATGTCAAAGGAAGAGGATATACACAAGGAACCAACCCCAAAGAAAGAATAAATGAATTTGACCATATACTATAATTCATTGGCGGGAATTACCACTCTTCAAACTCTCAATATAGAAGGATATATCTAGAAGAAAAAGGTAATAATGTTGATTTATTTGGGCAGTACCCATAATTTTATTCATTGTAAGATAGCCAAGGAATTGAATTACTTCCTATATCCAACACTAGAGTGTCAAGTGATGGTTGAAAATGGAGGCACTATAAATTTCTCTAGAAAGTTCCATAATATCAAGCTAACCATGGGTGAATATGTATTAAATAGTCCAATGCTTTCCATTCTAACAGGTGGTGTTGATGTTGTACTAGGAGTCCAATGGTTACAATATTTGTAGATGATAGTTTTTAACTTTAAATAACTCTTCTTGAAATTTTTTGAAAACACGAATGGGGTGTAATTACACAATTATGCTCACTAGAGGTTTAAAGATCAAAATCATTTATTTCTCCAGATCTCCAAAAAGTCTTAGACAATCATTCCAAGGTATTTCAGACTCCCAACACCTATTTGTGATTATGATCATGCTATTCACTTGATTCTAGGAAGTGTTCCTCCAAACATTAAGCCTTAAAAATATCCCTATGACCAAAAAAGTGAAATTAAACTTATGGTTGTAGAAATGCTAGATGTCGTTATAACTCAACCTAGTCAAATTTCTTTCTCTTCTCTAGTAGTATTGGCGCAAAAGAAGGATGGATCATGGTGTATGTGTTTGGATTATAGGAAGATCAACAAGCTCACTATTAAATATACATTTCCCATTCCTTTCATTGATGAATTGTATATGAATTACATGGATAAATTTATTTCACCAAGCTGGATCTCCATTTAGGATATCATGAAATTAGAATGAAGACTGAATACATTCCAAAAAAAACATTTAGAACTCATGAAGGTCATTATGAATTTTTGGTCATCCCTTTTGGCCTTACTAATGCACGTTCCACATTTCAAGGTTTGATGAATTCAATTTTCAAACCCTTCCTTAGAAAATTTGTGTTGGTATTTTTTTGATGATATACTAATCTACATCAATTCTTGTAAGGATCATGTTCAACATGTTGATAGGGTGTTCAAACCATTGGAGGAGAAACAATTATATGAAAAAACCTCCAAATGTTTCTCTAGAGTACATGAGATGGAATATTTGGGTCATATTTTATCTCATGGGGGTGTTAAGGTAGACCCTAAAAAAATTAAAGCTGTTAAGGAATGGAAAATTCCCACAACCCTAAAGAATCTTTGAGGATTTCTCAGATTGATAGAGTATTATTGCAAGTTTTCCATGAATTATGGGAGAATAATAGTGCCTCTAACAACAATACTGAAGAAAGAAGAACTTTCTTGGAATCCAGAAGAAACCAAGGCCTTTGAACATCTTAAAGAGGCAATGTGCCAAGAATCAGTCTCAGCTACACAAGAATTCACAAAAACATTTATCGTTGAATGTGATTCCTCAGGAAATGGAATTGGTGTTGTTTTAATGCAAGAAGGAATACCCATTTCTTTTGAAAGTTTTCCAATTAAGTGAAATTATTTACACAAACCTATTTATGAGAAGTAAATGTTGGCAATACTATATGCACTAAAGCAATGGTGACCTTACTTAATGGGAAGACACTGTAGAGTTCCATAACTATTTTGTTTTGACACCCTTTTTCCACCATTTTCCTCTTCTTCATCATCACTATCAACTCAATAAAGGAAATAAATCATAGATTATAAGGTAATAACTCTTACATGTATTATTTATCATATGCATTAATGTTCCTTATTGTTATATTAAAGAGCGTTGTAGCTACAAAATTAACATGATCCTGTAGCCATTTTGTAAATCTCCAGCTACCTCCATGGTTCACGAGGTTCTGGTTCGTTAATGAAACAACTAAGCATATGGGTAGTTTAGGATTGATCCCCTCATGGATATCCTCGTATTCGCTCGAGCCAGTTCATCAAAAGGATCACACAGCAGCACGATCAAAGATACAGGTCAACACGTAGCAGTGAGGAGTCCAGACACAACACGGTTTCTCGATATGCTTTCCAAATAGCAAATTGATGAATAACGATTTTCCCATTTAAGTTTCATATTTGAAATAGGATTAAAGATTAGATCCATAGGCATGAAAGTCTCAACATATTGAGCATGCATTTTATATAAATATGTATTGTCTATAAATGATAACAAGGAGGAAGTATTAAGTTAATTACTAAAGAAATTGTGAACCAGCCTCTCGCTTTTGCATTAATTTGAAGTTACTTTGCTAATCCGATGCTTATGTCATTGTGAATCATACCTACGGGATGCGGAGGAACCCTGTAGACAGTTAAGGTTTTAGTTTATTTTTATTTCATTGCTTTGTAATTTCTTTCATTCAAATGCTTTCTGTTATTATTGCATTTTAGTTTAATTACTTCACTGCTTTCGTTATTTCATATAGACTCAGGCGGTGAGCAAGAGATTGATTTTCTCAGTTGTCCTACCTAAATTTCTTTAAGGAATGGGGCAAGGGTGTGTAAGCACGCTCTCAATTAAGGAGAGGGTTTGAATGCTTGCTTGACGTTAGGAAAGCGAGGATGCTAACACACACTCGACTGTCAAGGAGAGGATGCGTAAGCATGGCTCGACCAACGAGGCCCGCCCCAAAACCAAACACTTTGACTTGGAGGGACCGTTGGCCCTTTGAAAATAGAGAGAGGGCATGACTCTTTCCCCTTATTAAGATTACAGATTCCAAGGAAGCGCCACACGAAAGAAATATGAAATATCTTGAATATTTCCGAATGCAGGGCGCCTCTATCTCAGGTACGGTTCCTGGAAGTAGGTAGCCATTCCGGGTGTATGGCCAAAGCTCCATAAAGGAAGGTAGGTGAGGTCCTGCCTGCTTGTGTATATTCAGGCAGGGCCCTCCATCTCTCCAAATACACAAAATAAATAAGGTCTGGAGGTCTTATCCGAGGCCTGTCAAAACCCCATCCCCAAGGTGATCAAGTGTCCAGGTCCATGGTGGGGGGGGGCCATGGCAGGCTACGTTGAGTAGGACTTGTTAGATAACCCCCCTTACTGGCTTGAAATACGAGAAGTTGGCAGAAATAAAGGAAGATAGAGATCATTGTAGGAAGGATCTAGAGAATAAGGAAAAGATGTTATCTCATTACCATTTCACATTTCATTTATAGTTATAGTCTTTTACATAGTATAGTCCTTCAAATGCTTTTCGCTTCATTACATTCAATATCTTCATTCTTTCTGGAATTAGAATTTAGATCATTCTGCAATTTGTAATTATAAGCTTCCTTCATGCTTTTTAAACTCAGAATTGTATATATTTCATAGAACAAGCATTTGGATTTTAATACTTTGTTTTCATAACATCAAAGTGTTTATTTAGATTCATAAATTTAGTATGAATAATGTAAGAAATTTTTAGATGATAATCAATTAGACATAATTTGATAGATTGATTTAATAATAGCTTAACTCTCATTCAGTCTAACAATAGCTTAACTTTAAAATATTGATTATAGAAATCTGACTTTAATAAAAATCTAGATAAACAACGGAAATCTCAAAACAAACATAACCATCATCTACTAAACAAAAGAATAGGATTCCATCATATATAGTGCACTTTCACTTCACAAGTTTATCAACTCCAGTCGATAACTTATGCTTGCAATTTAAGAACATTAAATTTACCAAACATTTTGGCACCATTGCCAGGGAAGTATAAATAGAAGCCTTAAAAAAAAATGAATAAAAACATGATATGCATAGGGAAAGAGACTCTAGAGGTAGGTTTGTAGGTCGAGGAAGAAGTTTAAATCCTGCATCATCACTTACTCCACCACGACCTAGTAGTGCCACACCACCCACACAAACTCAAATTCCATTCATAGCAGGCCAATATAGACTTCCTGAAGTCTTAAGATCTGGAATCCATTGTCAAGGATCACCAACCTCATCAATAGAGGTTGTAATAGAAGAAAATCATACATCTCTAACAACTGGAATAATTTTTCTATCTTCAACGGGAGAAAAACTTCTAGCTCAAGAGTTACAAGTTCCTTATGAAGAAGAAAAATAAGAAGAAATTTACTTCAAACCATTGATAGAGGAACCAAAAGAACTAGAAGAGAAACTAGATAACCCTATTGAAGAACCAAATATCTCTTCCAAAGAATCCTTCATGACTGAAAAAGGAGAAGGAGAAGTACACAATGTCAATGGTGAACAAAATAGGATTGGAGGAGGAGGAGGAGGATTTAGAGGAGGTGGAAGAGGGGGTGGTAGAGGTAGAGGAAATAAAGGAAATCCATAACCTTTTGGATTCCTTATCCTTGATAAGGATACAACATTAACAATGAAGAATATTTCACCCTCTGTTCTCCCTAATTTTCATGGAATAAGAAGTGAATACCCAGAGACATTTCTCTTTGAATTTGAGGTATTATGTAGGTCATATGACTATTTGCATGATGCTCAAAAACTAAAATTGTTCCTTGCCACCTTAAAGGATGCAGCATTAAAATGGTTTATGATTCTAGAAACAAATTCTATAAGGAAATGGGCACAAATGAAAGATGAATTCTTAGTGAAATATAAAGATTATTGTATGCCTCATAGTATCAAAGATGTAGTCTTCAAAATGGTATAAAAAGAAGATGAGAGTATTGAAGACTTTATCGAGAGATTTATTTATAATATCAAAAGGGAAAAATTGAACAATCTAGATGAGGAAACTTTGAAAACTATTTTACTCAAATCCATTAAAGATGAATGGATAGATCTTCTCGGGGTTGAAATGGAAAATTAAGCAGAGAGAGGGATTTGCAGAGCTAGGGTTTGTAGCATAAGTTAAGTGTTGGGCACCATGGAGGGGAGTAGGGGGGGGAGTTCCACTCCCTCCTATAGTAAGGTAGTCTCCAATCGAAGCAAGAAACCTCTGGAGGTTAAAACAAGTATTTTAGGAGAAGGGAAACAGAATAACAGAGGTACACATGAACATGAAAATGAGTTGGAAGAAGTCAGAAGAGATAAAAGAACAGAAGGAGAAAACCAGAGAGCAGACACCAGAAATCGAACTGGACTGTGTAAGCCTAGGACTACTATCACACCCAGGGTGGTGTTAAGTGATCCAGTGCTGCAGGCGCATAGGTCACACATGGCAACTTATGCAGTTATTTGTAAATTTATGGGCTTATGGCCAACGGAGAAAGCTTTACAGGCTTGGATAAGGAATCATTGGAAACCTAAAGGGAGTATAGACCTACAACTAGGTTCAAAGGGTTTCTTCACGGTAGTGTTCACTAACATTGAGGATAAAGACAGGGTGTTTGAAGGAGGGCCCTACTTCTATGTTGCGGCAAGCCTCTATATGTGGCCTTGGGTGATGAATTTTGTCTTGGAGCGTGAGCCTTTCACCTCGAACCCGGTTTGGGTAAGGCTCTACTCCTTACCATTGGATTATTAGTAGCCAGAATCATTAATAGCAAGATGAAACAAACTAGGGCACTTTGTAAAAATATCAAAGGCCACTAGGCAGGCAAAGTATACATCCTTTGCTCGCATTTTGCGTAGAGATGGATATCTCTGGAGCTCTCCCGGATGAAATAATCCTGGAAGTTTTTTATGAAGAATGGGTACAAATGGTGGATTATGAGCATGTTCCTTTCAGATGCCATAGATGCCATGAACATGGGCATCTATTCAGGGACTACCCCTTAAACAAAACAGAGAGAAAAACTAGAACCACCTTAGGGAAAGAAACTAATGGCTTTAACAAAGTGGGAAACAGAGGTAAAGGAGGGCAAAAGTCTCAAAAAAAATAAATGAGGAAAAGCAGACAAATCAGAATAGGTACAAGGTACTAGAAGAAGAAAAGGAACCAGATAATGCAAATCAAGCTCTGGAGGGTAGCCCTAGGGAGAAGGAAAAGGAAAAAAGCATGGAGGATACACATGACAATAACCAGCAAAAGGAGGATCTGTTGAATACCATGGACCTCGATAGGGACCAAGAGATGACCCCGAGCGAGGTGGAAATAGAGGATCATGAACTGCAAGATATTCTTGATAGGGATCATCTAGATTAAGAAAAATTCTTGGAGCAGGGAAACACCAAAGGAATGGATTCACTACCACAAGAGGAGTTCAATAGAGTGAAACAACTGTTTTTGTGGAGAACTTAGGAAAAAGGGTCGAGAATCAAAAGAAACCATGATAATCAGGATAATGAAGGGGTGAAAAATCTGAAGGAAACATCGAGACTAGCCCCTCGGATCCCAGGCAGGAAAAGGGATAGGAAAAAACAGAAAGGTTGTTGATTGAATGTGGAAAATTGATGATAGATTTAGGTAAGATGAAAGACCTTACTAGTTACTCATTTACAAATCTATCTTAATGAAGTTCACAACATGGAATATTAGGGGTCTAGGAAGTAAAAGGAAACAAAGGAATCTTAGCAACAAAATGAAAGAGGAAAAACTAGATATGATTTTCACATAGGAAACTAAATGTTCGGTAGAAAAAATAAGGGAAATACACAACAAATGGCTAAGTAGGTATGAATATCTAGAAGTAAAAGCAGAAAAAATAGTTGGGGGTATTCTCACACTTTGGAACCCTCAGAAGTAGGTATCCTGGATGCTGAGGCATCTAGGAACTACTTATCAGTGGTTATTGAACCTTTGGGGGACAAGGAAGTCTATTTAATCACAATTTTTTATGGCCCTAAGAAGCCTGAAGACAAGCTTAGATTGCTTACTTCACTGGAGGATTTAAGAGATAGACATTCAGGTGTCCCATGGATTCTGGATGGGGACTTTAACATGATCAGGTCCCTGTTGGAAAAAAAAGGTGGAACCAGATTACTTGGAAGACAGTCCATAGCATTTCAAAATTTTATAAAAAATATGAGGTTAGTAGATACAGAGACAATTAATGGCATCTTTACTTGGAATAACAAAATGGGAGGAGAGTCTCAAGTGGCATCAAAGCTTGACAAATTCCTTCTCTTTGAGGACCTTATTCACAAGCCTGGAAATGTCAGCAATGATACTCCTTTTTGGTGGTTCAGATCATTGGCCTGTACAACTTGAAGCACCCTTTATAGGTACTCCAAGAAATAGACCTTTCAGGTTTGAAAATATCTGGCTCACCCATCCGAAATTTAGCAACAATATAGAAAAATGGTGGAAAGAGGACATACAGGTTCAGGGTATGAAAATGTTCCTCTTGCATAAAAGATTGAAACATGTCAAAATTAGGCTTAAAGATTGGAATAAGAATGAGTTTGGCAACATTTTTGAAGCCAAAAAAGTAGTTGAAAGGAAGCTATAGGAAATCAATCAAATCCTCATCATGGATGGCTTCAACAAAGGAAGAAAGGAACAAGCCAACAACCATCAACAGGAATGGGAGGAATTATGCAAACAGGAGGAGATATTCTGGAAACAGAAATTGAGAGTACAATGGTTAAAAGAAGGGGAAAGGAACACCAGGTTTTTTCATAAATCAACCATGGAGCACAAGTCCCATAACAGGATCTCAAAAATCAAGGATTCACATGGAAATCAACTCAATACCCATAGAGATATAGAAGCTACTCTAGTTCAACATTTCCAAGGCATAGCAGAGGAACCTCTCTTAGACAGATCACAATTCATCAATGACTTCACTAAGCACATTTCTAAGCTTGTGACAAGAAATGATAACTATAATCTAAATAGGCCCGTCAATGAAGAGGAGGTCAGCGAAGTCATCAAAGATATGAAAAATGGAAAGGCGCCAGGTCTAGATGGTTTCAATGTTGAATTCTTTAAAGCATGTTGGGGCATATTCAAGCAAGACATACTTGATGTGGTGGAGGACTCCAGGAAAAATAGAATTGTTTTGAAGGCGCTCAACACATCTTTCTTATCCTTAATTCCAAAACAAGATAATGCTATGACACCAGATAGATTCAAAACAATAGCATTGTGCAATGTGGTGTATAAAATTGTCTCCAAAATAGTTTCCAACAGGCTTAAAACCCTTCTACCAACTCTTGTTTCAGAGAAGCAAAATGGGTATGTGGAAGGCAAACAAATTTTCAACAATATCATTCAAGCTCATGAGGTGGTTCACTCTCTTATAAGCGATAGGCAGGCAAGAGTGATTACGCAACTTGACCTAGAAAAAGCTTATGATAAGCTAAATTGGGCCTACATAAGGAAAGTTATTTTAGCTTATGGATTTGACCATAATTGGGTAAGATGGGTAATGGCCCTTGTTACGACCTCTAGCTTTTAAATCCTATTAAATGGATCACCATCCAAGACCTTTAATCCCTCGAGAGGTCTCAGGCAAGGAGATCCCCTCTCTCCCTTCCTCTTCATACTCATGATGGAAGGACTAGGCCTAGCTATCAAGGCGGCCAAAGCAGAAGGCAAAATCCAGGGTCTCAGATTAACCGAGAATGGTAATGCTTTAACCCATCAACAATTTGTGGATGACATTATGCTACAGGGCATACCTACAGTCAAGGAAGCTCTAGCCTACAAACAAATCCTGAAAGACTTTGCAATGGCAGCAGGCACAGAGGTAAGCCTATCCAAATCAAAGATTTTCTTTTTCAACACTAATATTGCTATTCAAAGAAATATATCCAGAATTCTAGGCTTTCAAAGAGAAATGCTACCCTCCAAATATTTAGGAGAACCACTAACAGACAAACCTCTGAGCAAGACAATCTGGGAGCCGCTGCTTAATAAGCTACAGGACAAAACCCAAAAATGGACAAGCAGGTCTTTAAACTTAGTAGGAAGGCTAGTGCTCACAAAAGTTGTCCTTAAAACTATCCCCATCTTTATGCTTTCAGCCCTTCTAGCTCCTAAAGGAGTCTTGCAACTTTGCAAAAATATCCAAAGAGATTTTCTCTAGGGTAAAGGTGAAGAGAAGAAAAAATGGGCCTTGGTAGCTTGGGAAAAGATATGCAAACCTAAGACACATGGAGGTTTGGGAATGGATGATCCTGAGGTACTAAACAAAGTTTTGGGGGAAAAATTATGGTGGAGATGGCTAAAAGACTCAACTTCCCCTTGGGCACAAATTTGGAAGCAGAAATATGCAAACAATTGGCAAGACAGGGATCACATTAGAATGTCTGGGATTATCAAAGGCTCCCACATCTAGAACAAAGCTTGGGAGAATAGGAACATTGTTCAGAAACATAGTTTCTGGGAAATTAGAGATGGAAACCTTGCCTGGTTTTGGGAAGATAAGTGGCAACAGGAACCTAAGCTGTTAAAAGAAGAATTTGCACATCTCAAGAATGATACAAACAACAAAGGGTTACTCAAAGTAAATGATTTTTGGGATCAGGAAAACAATGGAGGAAAATGGAGGATATGGAAGAAACTGGTTTATAGGGATACCTCCCCCTTGAAGGCACAGGCAGAAGCTCTAACAAACATCCTAGAACAAAGGAAGATCCTGGTATCAACATATTTTGACCAGCTAAGATGGGGTCACAACAATGAAGGCACCTTTAACCTTAAAGAAGCTAAACGTATAACCCTTGGTCTTGACTTCACAATCCCTGATCGGGTTTGGAAGGACCTATGGCAAAACCAAGGCTAGATGAAGATCAAACTTTTCATGTGGCTAGTGCAGCATAAGAAAATTATCACCTGGGATAACCTACGGAAAAGAGGTATTTCTAGTCCTTCCAAGTGCTATCTATGTGAATCACAAGAAGAAACTATGGAGCATCTTCTCAACCTTTGTCCATTTACTTCCACATTGTGGAATGGGATTGCTTCAATATTCAGACAAACAGACAGGGACATGGGTAGCATAACCAACACCTTAAAGAAATGGAGGAAAAGTTTCTCAAATTATGATACTGTCAACAAAGCATGGGCTTTAGCTCCAGGCTTCCTTATCTGGGATGTCTGGAAAGAACGCAACAATAGAATTTTCAATAATAGGAAAGGTTCTTCACAAGGCATCATGGAACTAATTTTAAATCAAATCAAGGAGACGATAGGAAACCTCATTAAAAATCCCCCTGAGAATAACCCTATAGATATTGATGTTCAGATATTACTAAAGTTGGGTCTGCAGGGGCTTATTCCTCAGGGTAATATCAAAAGTCAAATCAAATTTCTCCTGAAAAATACTTTTGGAATCCTCCCCCTCAAGGTTTTAGGTAATGTAACATTGATGGGGCCTCAAAAGGAAACCCGGGCATGGCTAGTTATGGTGGAGTGATAAGGGACGAGAAGGGATGTATAGAAATCATTTTCCATAGTAATTTGGGGAAAGCTACTAACAATATGGCAGAGCTCATGGCCATTAAGCATTGCTTAGAAATCCTAAGAGACTCAAATATTCATAACATTATAATAGAGGCGGACTCTAAGTTGGTTATCAAATCGGTTAAGAAAATTAGCTACGGCTTTGCTCCGAAAAAGGTTTCGAGTCATTGGAGGCTTCTTAAATTTTATCACAGGATTCAATCCCATCTACAGAACATGAGAACCCTACAATTCATGCATGTGCGCCAGACAACCAATAAATTAGCAGACATTTTAGCCAGTGAAGGAGCACTCTGTTCCAAAAACAACATTAAATATAATTGGACAGAGGTCCCCCAGGGCAGATTTAAGAATGTGTGTCTCAGACAGGTGAATGAGGACTGTGAGCTCTATCATAATAGGGGATCCTGACAGGTTGCAGATTCGGGGAAAGAGTGGATGTTATTCTACATGACGAAATAGACCAGGGATTCAAATGTAAAGAATATTCTTTTCTTTGAACGGAATTGCGGTACAGAATTCCACAAACCTAGAACTCTTAGAAAAGGGGGGACCGATATCACTAGGATTGCAGGGAGCTTGGGCAAAGAGCGAGCAATCAGGAAAAGGAGCAACATTCTTATCAATGCTGAGTGGAAATTTACTCAAGTGGGTCTTGCAGCTGGTTGGACGGAAGGGGGTAAAGAAAACCGCAGTAAAAAGAGCATGGCTACAGTCAAAGTGGTTTTCGAGAGCCCTCAAAACCCAAAGCAGTTTCATAGGATTGTGCCCGATGCCACTAACTGATCAACACGTGGCTCACGAAGGAGAGAGAATACTACCTTTATCGGGTGGGTAAGCCTCATTTTCTTTTCCACCTGATATTTTTTATAGTCGTCGGATATAATAGAAGCAGATCAATCAATATGGTTCTTGGTGCAAGTTGGCAAATCCAGGTTATCTTCCTTGCTAGTTTCTCCTCAAGGATGGGTTCGGAGAAGCTTGTGTGGACTACTTGCTCGATTGTTATCTCCTGGCAGACTTGATTTTTTGTTAATTCGGTCTCTATTTCTTCTTTGGGTCCGTTTTTTTTCTTTTCGAGGTCTCTTGTCTCCTTTCCGTCTTTATTCCTCTTCCTTTTGAGCTCAGATGTTGGTTCAGAAGGTTTAAGTGGTGTGTTGTGTTGGGTGGGCTCAGTACCCATTGCTCAAGGTGATAGTTGCTTTATGGCACTCTTCTCCTCTGACTTTATTGTATTTTATGTAACCTATTTTTAGCTTTAAATGAATAGAAGGACCGACTGTTGCTTCAGCAAAAGAAGGAATGGATAGATCTTCTCAATCTAATGGGAAAAGAAGATATTTCTCAATTACCCTTTCCAAATATATATGATCTATGTGTACATATTTCAAGAGGTAAAGCAAGAAAAAGAAAAAGTTCAAGGGATCCTCTTTTATCAATAGTAAATAAATATGCATTTGAGACAGTAAGTAGGGTAGAATTAGGTAGTTTTCTTGATAAATTTAAAACAGATATTTTAGGGAGTCTCAATGAGCAAATTGACACCCTTAAAATACAAAACAATAAGAAAGCCGAAAATGTTGCATTATCCATCTTTTGTCCTAGGTGTAGAAAGAAACATTTTCTAAGAGAATGTCCTTTAGATTTAAAAAGAATAGAAACCTATGTTATATGTGCAAAAAATCACGATACAAAAGAATGTCCCTCTATACCAGGTCTTAAGGTTGTGTTTAGTGAAGAAGGAATTCCAAATCAGGTAGACCCCTTTACTTTATTTCCAAAAGACCATCACAAAATCCTTAAACAAATAAAACTCAAGGTTTTAATCCTCAACAATTTGCACAATCTTCACAAAATACTTGGAATCCACCTATGCCATGGAAACCTTGGGCTCAACCACCAGAATCTTGGAATCAAGGATGGAAAAATCCTTATGGAAGATATTCTCAATATCAACAATATCCACCACCCTATCCAAATTTTCCACCACAATACTTCCCTCAAACCAACAATTACCTTAAGCTCAAGCTCAAAATGCAAATCCACGACTTTCTTCGCCATTTACACCGAAGACCAAATCAATTACTCGTTCATCTACTTCCGAATCCAAATTATAGAACTTCACAACTTATTCACAACTTAGAAGGACAAAATCCTCAAACTTATATGATAACTCCATTAGATCTGAATAATGTTCAATTAAGATCTGGTAGAGTATTAGAAAAGAAGAAATCATCTATTTTTATTCAGGAAAAAGATAAGAATTCTCAAAAAGATAATAATAACTATGAAGAAGAAATTTCTCTTCCTTAAAAAGAAAATATTGAAACGGAGAAGAGTCCCACACATTCTAATAATAGTCCTATTATAGAACAGCCTTTAGTATCTATCTCAAGACCACCTCTTCCTGAAGGTTGAAAATTGATAAAGGAGTAGAAAAGCAAATCATATTGCCTGATTATGATATGCTAGATGAATTAAAAAATGTCTATATAAAAATTTCTTTATTACAAACAATAAAATAAATACCAATTTTTGCAAAAACAATTAAGGAATTAAGTACTAAAGGATCAGGAAGAAAAAGAAACTAAATAAAAAGAATTCAATTAGTCAGGAAAATTACATATATTATGATGTGGAAGAAAACAATCCAGAAATATTTAGATCTAGGAAACCCCATTGTAAAACCACACATCAATGGAACTGAAATACCAAGCACTATGATTCATCTAGGAGCAACGATAAACATAATGAGCAAACAAACTATGGATAAATTAAAATTTCCTAATCTTCAATACACACCAACATTGTTACAATTAGCAGATAGGTCTGTAATTAAACCCGATGGTGTGTTAGAAGATATATATGTATCCTTATATTCTTGGGAATATCCTATTGATTTCATGATTTTCACTCCCAAGAATAATTTAGGAGGACATCCATTAATTTTAGGAAGACCATGGTTAGCTATAGTCGATGCCTTTATCAATTGTAGATCATGAGACATGCTTATCTAAGATGGAAGCTCAACAAAGAAATTTACATTGTACCCACCTGCAAAAACAATGATAGAAGTAGAAAATGATGAATGGATGGATGAAGATAACGATATACTACCAGTATTTACTATTTCACAAATAAATGAGGAGGATCAAATTTTAAATTCAATAGAAAATCATGAGCCCTCTTTATATTGTGACGATAGTCAAAATTTTCAAGAACAATGTAATATCGAATATCTATCATCTAGACAAATTTCTTTACATTCTATGGAAAAATTTGGAAATTCTTCAATAGATTTTTTTCCAAGAAAATCCTTGAATATCAATGAAAACCTAGAAGAATTACAGAAAAATAAATTGGTAGAAATATTACAAAAACGCTCTTCTGCATATGAATGGGAATATACTGATATGAAAGGAATTGATCCTAAAACTTGCATGCATCCTATCTATATTGAAGAGAATGCTAGACCAGTTTGACAACCACAAAGAAGAATGAATCCAAACTTAAAATAAATTGCTAAAGAAGATTGCAAAAACTTTTAAATGTAAATTTCATCTATCCAATATTAGACAGTCAATGGGTTTCACCCTTGGTAATCATTCCTAAGAAAAATGGAAAATGGAGAGTATGAATTGATTACAAGGAATTGAATAAAGCAATTTTTAAATATCACTTTCCACTTCCTTTCATAGATCAAGTTTTAGATACATTAGCGGGGAAGAAATATTTCTCATTTTTGGATGGTTTTAGTGGGTATAATCAGATTTATGTAGCACCTAAAGATCAATAAAAAATCCACATTCACCTGTCCATGGGGGACTTATTCTTACCGAGTACTTCCTTTTGGATTGTGAAATGCTCCAGAAACATTCCAAAGGGAAGTTCTAGGAATTTTCTCTGATCTTATTCATGAATGTGTGGAAGTATATATGGATGACTTCACAGTTTATGGAAATTATTTTGAAGAAGCACTTGAAAATTTAGAAAAAAAACTCCTAAGATGTAAAGAAGAAAATATTTCATTAAGTCATGAAAAGTGTTTTATGATGCTTAATGAAGGAATTGTTTTAGGTCACTATATTTCAGGAAATGGAATTAAGGTAGACTCATCTAAGGTAGACATTATTTCCAAATTATCAATCCCTAGTTGTCAACGAGATGTTAGGAATTTTCTTGGTTTTACTAGATATTATAGATGATTCATAGAAAACTTCACAAAGATTGCATCCCCACTCTTCACATTACTCACCAAGGACTATGAATTTAGTTGGAACTCTGATTGTCAAAACGCTTTTGAAACTTTGAAAACGAAGATCTCTGAAGCACCTATCTTAAAAGGACTTAATTGGAAATTTCCTTTTCATATATCAACTGATGCTTCAAATATAGCTCTAGGAGTTGTATTAGGACAAAAATACCTTAGTCCTTATGCCATTTATTATACCAGTAAAAATTTAACTCCTACAGAGCTAAATTATACTGTAACCGAAAAAGAGTTTCTAGCAGTCATACATGCTATTAATAAATTTAGACATTACATTACTGGCTATGAAACTTTCATTCATACAGATCATTCAGCCATTAGATATTTAATGAAAAAACCAGTTCCTAATGGGAGAGTAACAAGATGGCTATTACTGTTACAAGAATTCAATATCACCATTCTGGACCGACCTGGAAAATGAAACACAATTGCTGACTTTTTATCTAGAATTCAAAATGATAACAATGATATACATGTGGAGGATAAGTTTCCTAATGAATATCTTTTTGTAGTGTCTACTAAATAACCTTGGTTTGCAGATATTGCCAATTATTTAGTTTCAGGAAAATTACCCTCCTATTTGTTTCCTAGAGAAAAGAGAAGAATAATCCAATCAAGTGCATATTATTCATGGATAAATGAAGAATTATACAAGATGAGACCAAATCTCATCATCTGAAGATGTGTAAGAGAAGATGAAATACATGAAATACTTAAAGCATGCCATGATGAACCATGTGGGGGTCATTTTGTTGACAAAATAACTACTTATAAAGTCCTTCTCTTAGGATATTATTGGTCTCCCCTTTTTAAGGATGCCAAGGAATATGTTAAGAGATGTGATAGTTGTCAAAGAATGGGGAAACCTGTTCCTTCAAACGAAATGCCACTATAGCCTCAAGTACTCATCAAACCTTTTGAAAAATGGGCTTTGGATTTTGTTGGACCAATTAATCCATCTTCAAAACAAAAAATATATATTCTTGTATGCACTGATTATGTTACTAAGTAGGTAGAATCGAATGCACTTTCTTTTGCTACTGAAATTGTTGTAGTTTCATTTCTTTTTAAGGATATTTTTACTCATTTTGGTGTCCCAAGATAAATTGTAACAGATCAAGGAAAACAATTCACATCCAGAGTAGTGCAAAAGATAGTGGAAGAATATAAAATCAAGCATCGGAAGTCTACTCCATACGACCCACAAGAAAATGGGCAAGTAGAGTCTACCAACAAAGTGATTGAAGCAATCCTTACCAAGACAATTCACTTGCACAGAAAGTATTGGGCCAAAAAGCTTCCAAAATCTTTATGGGCCTACCATACCACATGGAGGAACACTAAAAGACATACTCCCTATGAACTTGTTTATGGAAAGCAGGTCCTATTTCCAATTGAGTTCCAGATCCAGACCTACAAGACAGCAGTCAAGTTGGGACTTGACTTATCAGAAGCACAAAAACAAAGAATGGGACAACTGAATGAGCTTGATGAAATAAGGCAAGATGATATCCAGAAGACTATTTTAGTCCAGCAACAGAGATCTAGATGGCATGAAAGGTACATCAAAGAAAGAAAATTTTAGCCAGGAGACTGGGCATTACTCTTCGATTCAAAGTTCAAAAATTTCTAAGGAAAATTTCAAACTCACTGGCTTCAGCCTTACGATATTGATTTTTTTTTTTATAATGGAGCAGTCAGAATTAGGACTATTGATGAATAAAAAGTTCCTCTCATAGTGAATGGGAATCAACTCATGATCTATCACATGCCCATGACAAAAGAGGAATTTGCAAAGATTTTCCAAGACAACTCTGATTTGAAATTGGTTAAGAAGGAATCTTCTTCTTCTCTACCTTAGAATTTTTCTTTTATACATATATATATAGAAACACTAAAACCAACAATTGTTGGCATGTTAATGCAGAAAATTCAAGATGAAAACCAAGAATTCTTGGCATCTTAAATTTTATTTGTATTCCATTTTTAGAATCCCATTTTCTTTTATCCCTCTCTTTTAAAAAAATAAATAGCTACAGAATGATTGGTTTTTTGCAGCTCTGATGACTTTCTGCAGCTTATGTGACAAACACCTCTAATCGTGAAATTAATGGAATTACTGACTCCCTCCACTGCAAGGTACCTAAAGACATCATAAAGAGAAACCAAAGGTTAGCAAACAAAATAACTCAAAGGTATGCATTGCTTTAATTTAATAATAGGATTCAAACATTACATATATGACTTATAATACTTAGTACTACCAAAAATCAAAATCATTATTGCAAATAGTTGGTTGTGTCATATCAAGTCTCGCATAAGCCACCATTCACTTACAATCGTCATTGCTCATATTTCGATCCATTAAATTGGTCACTCAAACATAAGCATAAATAATTCTAACGGTCAAATTCTATTTCATTTCATTATATCCTCACGACTTACGCTTTCATTTTTCTATCACTCACACTCTCAGCCTCTCCCCTCTGAAAATCCTACCAAGCTAACCAACCCTACCAAGCAATTATACCCTGTCAAACAAACAATTGTGAAACAAAGCTTCTCGACCATGGGTGTGATAGTCAAAACAAAGCCGACAGGCAAGGAATTATTGGAAGGATATCCTCAAACAAAAGAATTACTGCAGAAAGCATAGTGGCTCGAATTTGTAGAAAAATTCAATGGCTTCCATAAAGAAGTGACTAAATCTTTCGCCAGGGCCTTTGATGGAGTCGAAGTGGAGATAGGGGACATTAAATTCACAGTAACAGAGTCATTTATAGCCGAAGCCACTAGACTGTCGTGGATTGGAGAGAAATTGTTCAAGAACAGAGGAATAGAAATAGAGGATTGGAAGGTTTTCTTGAAGAAGCCAAGCCCTGACACCACCATTTCCAAAAAGGGCATCCCAAGCATAACTCTGAAAAGTAAGTGGAGAAACCTACTTTTAATAATTCAAAAATTTGTTACTTGCGAAGGAAGCTTTCGGTGTATGTTCTTCTATCATATTCAGCTGCTAATGAATTTCCTTGAAGAAAATGAAATAAACCTTCCAGGAAATGTACAAAGGAGGATTCAGTTTATAGATAATACAATGTATCACCATGGTCTGGTCAAAATACTTGTTGAATTTCATCTCCAAAACATAGGTGATAATTGTGAGAGCTTTTTAGTTAGAAATCACTTTCAAGAAGAAACTCATGGGCATCCAAATAGTAGAAAACCTAAAAGGGGAAGGAAAAGGAAAATTGAGCAGCCACAACATCCACAATAACCACAAAATTTATCAGAAGATGACGTACCACTTGCAGAAGTTTTAGAGAAAATGAAAAAAAAAAATGTTAGAAGAAAGAAAGCCAGAGAAGAAATAGAGACTCCATCACAAGCAGAGAAGCCTAAAATAGAAAAGAATAAAATTCAAAAGACTCTTGTCATAGCCTTAAGAAGAAGTACAAGACTCAACTTAGGAAAAGGATTACCCTCAAAAATCATAGAGCATGTCAGTATAGAAATAGAAGAAAACTCAGAAGTCGAAGAAGAGAATTCAAAGGTTTCATCACCAAGGGTTTCACCACCAAGGACTTCGTCACAAGCTGTTACATTGCCTCCTCAGATTCCAAGACAAAGAACACTGAATATTGATCTGGTGCAGCATGAGATTTATGATTATATAGAGTTCTTGGAGTAAAGGGATGCAACAAGAACATCAATTTCAATTCAAGGGGAAGATGAAAATCAATGTAATGAACCAAAAGAACCTCCAGTAGTCAATATATTGAAACAAGAAATTTTCGAACTAGAGATATTAAACAAGTGTATAAAAAATGAAAATCGAGCCTTGAAAACACAAAACAAAATTTAGATAGCCAAGAGTGAAATCTCCTCTTACATCTAAGTATGTGGTTTAACAAGAACAAGAAACTGAAGAAGAAAAACAAGGCTTTACAGAAACAGGTCATCAACTTGAAATACAAGATCCTCATGAGGAAACTAGGAATGGCAATTACTGGAAAGAAAGTGAAAAATATGAAGTTGGATGTACTGGCATAAGTATCCAAGAAAATCCAGTAGTTCAAGATATCAATTTTGCAGTTTCTATTAGGAAATACAAAACCTTCAATGTGGGGGAATGTAGAGTTCCATAACTATTTTGTTTTGACACCATTTTTCCACCATTTTCCTCTTCTTCCTCATCACTATCAACTCAATAAAGGCAATAAATCATAGATTTTGATAAGGTAATAACTCTTATGTATTATTTATCATATGTGTTAATGTTCCTTATTGTTATATTAACGAGTGCACTAGCTACATAATTAACATGATTCATCAGCTATTTTGTAAATCTGTAGCTACCTCCATGGTTCACGGGGTTCTGGTGTCTTAATGAAACAACTAAGCATATGGGTAGTTGAGGATTTATCCCCTCATGGATCTCCTCCTATTCACTGGAGCCAATTCATCAAAAGGATCGCAGAACAAAACGATCAAAGATACAGGTCAACAAGTAGCAGCGAGGAGTCCAGACACAACATGTTTTCTTGGAATAATGATTTTCCTATTTAAGTTTCATATTTGAATTAGGATTAAACATCAGATCCGTGGGCATGAAAGTCTCAACAGATTGAGCATGCATTTTATATAAATATGTATTCTCTGTAAATGATAATAAGGAGGAAGTATTAAGTTAATTACTGAAGAAATTGTGAACTAGACACTCGCTTTTACATTAATTTGAAGTTACTTTGTTGATCTGATGTGTATGTGATTGCGAATCATACCTATTGGATGTGGAGGGCCCCTGTAGATAATTAAGGTTTTAGTTTATTTTTATTTCATTGCTTTGTAATTGCTTTCATTCAAATGCTTTATGCTATTACTGCATTCTAGTTTAATTACTTCACTACTTTCGTTATTTCGTATAGACTCAGATATATTGTTACCATTTCACATTTCGTTTATAGTTACAGTCTTTTACATAGTCTAGTCCTTCAAATGCTTTTCTCTTCATTACATTCAGTCTCTTCATGCTTTCTGGAATTACAATTTAGATCATTCTGCAATTTGTAATTATAAACTTCCTTCATGATTTTTAAACTCAGAATTGTATATATTTCATAGAACAAGCTTTTGGATTTTAATACTCTGTTTTCATAACAACAAAGTGTTTATTTAGATTCATAAATTTAGGATGAATAATGTAAGACATTTTTAGATGACAATCAATTAGACAAAATTTGATAGATTGATTTAATAATAGCTTAACTCTCATTCAGTCTAACAATACCTTAACTTTCAAATATTGATTATAGAAATCTAACTTTAATAAAAACCTAAATAAACAACGCAAATCTCAAAACAAACATAACCATCATCTACTAAACAAAAGAATAGTCTTCTAGCATATATAGTGCACTTGCACTTCACAATTTTACCAACTCCAGTCGATAATTTATGCTTGCAATTTAAGAACATTAAATTGACCAAACAGACACTTCAATGTAAAAATAAATAATGATAGTATTAAATATGTTTTGGAACAAATATTATCTTTAGAAAATCAGCAAAAATGGGTCACAAATATGTTGGGTTATGACTTTGAAATTGTTAGTGTCAGTCTTTGAAGCCTTCCACCAGCAATCAAAAATGCTCTTACAAAGTGATCTTAGGGTGTCAAAGTCAAATTTTGTCATTTCAGTGAGTCTTCAAGTAAAATTTGGTCACTAGGTATTAGGTCTAGGATTTGTTTTCACTCCTTCCAAAGTTTTCCAAGTGTCGTTCCACGTCACCATTCGGTTGAGTGTACCATCATTAAAAAGGTTGTCATCACCATTTTAGCTTCAAATGGGTCATTTTACACCTTGTTCGTAATTCAGTTGTGCTCAGGTAAGGCTCATTTCCCTCTCCTAAGGTTTTTGTTTCTGAGTAAGACAAAATGAATTTGGAAAACATGAGAGAGGTTTTTGTCCACAAGAGGCCAGGGAAGAAAAACCTCCTTCACTTTTTACAAAAGTGTCATGGTTTTAGATAAATGTCAAAAATACAGTCGCTACAATAGAGTTGTTGCACCACCTTTGGCATGACCCTAGTAAAATCAATTTTTCTCCAAGATGGAATGACCAAATGACTTTCTTGATGAGTCAACTAATAAGTAGACAAAAAGAGATTTCCAATGAGCTATCATGAGCTCAATTGGGAGTTGACAAAAACCTTCAAAAGTTGACTGCAACAACACTCTACATTTAGGCAGCCTCATTCTGCACATTTTGACAAGTTTTGGGAGATTCGACTTTTGATAGGGCAAATGAACTCGAAATTGAAAAATTCAAGATGTTCTGGGAAATAGATTCACCAGGCTTTCCAACGAGCTACCACATGCCCCATTTGGACACAAGTAAGGCCTTCAAAAGTGGTCTAGAAAAAGATGCTACGCACCTGGGAGGTGCTGCGCATCTGGCAGTCATTCTCAGTGTAAAAATACACGGGCACTGCGCACCTGGTAGCCAAGCCCCAAATCGCTCCAAATCACTCAATTTTCCTCAAATAATCCAATTTTACCTCTTTGCAAGTAATTACATCAAATTTTCTTGTTTAAAAGGGTTTTTACATCAAGGTTTGTTGATTCTTTCACTCAAAAAGTCAAAACCCTAGTTTTTACACAAACTGTCTCATAAAATTGAGAAGCTCACTCTCTTATTGTTTTCCTATCTTATCCATTTTCTATTGTTCCATAAACCCCATTCCCTCATATATTTTCCATAAATCCCATTCCCACATACAAATTTCCCAAACCCTATACAATTTATCCTACTCACTCCCTAAACCCTATACACTATTCCCAAAACCCTACTCACTCCCTAAATCCCATTCACTCTCACCTACTCATCTATAAAATCTCTTCATACTCATCTTTCATACATCCACCCTATCTCATCATTCACCACAAACGTTCACAGCTATAAAAACAATGGAAAGAGACAGTGAATATGAGCTTGAAGAAGACACCCTTAGTAACAGTTCCAGGGAGAGAAACATACAGCAAAGGAAGCCTCATAAAGGAGGAATAATTATCAGAGAAGATCCCACTAGTTTGGGAGAGTTACAAGCTTTCCCACTTGCCATTTCTTGCTCTAAACATCATGCATGCTTTGATTTTTGTGAAATGATAGAAAGAGTCAGGTTTGACCATGAGTTGGCGAGGTTGTTTGTGACTCATTTGCATAGTAATGAAGTAATCCTTGCCAGAGTAACCTTCACAATATCACCAGCTGTTATTGCAGAGGGCCAATAGATATAACCAAATGATGAGTCACATGGCCTATCGCTACAGGACACGGAACAAAATTTGCAACATAAGGATGAGGAAGCTTAAGGCTAGGTTGAGGAAGGCCTTAAAGAGAAAAAATGAGCAAGATAAGTTGAAAATCATAGCTGAAGCCTCACTAGCCCATCAAATCAGTTGATGATGGTGCCTTGTGCCAAATTTGGGCAAATTTTGAGAAAATTTTGCATTTTTCAAATTTTAATTTTCAAACACAGAAAATTGGCCCAGATGTGTAGTGCCATTAGCGCTGCGCTTTTCCTTGGAGAATTTTTTGGAGGAAACGTTTACATTTTTGGATTCATCATGATGAGAGCATCAATCCCAGAAAATTTCAGCAATTTTGGAGCAAAACTAGGTCACCAAAAGGTCAAAAAACTACCAAAAGATGACCTCTCTATCTCTTTTTGGACACACCCAAGCAGCCTTGGGAGATTTCCCTTTTGAGGGGGGAAATGAACTCCAAATGCAACAATTCAAGATGTTCCAGAAACTAGACAGGATGACCTTTCCAATGAGCTATCTTGGGCTCAATTTGGCTAAGGGGAATGCCTCCAAAACTAGGTCTGAAGCAGTGCTACGAACCTGGCCAGTGGCACTACGCATAGAGCCAGTTTGCTAAAAAATCCAGTTTTCGCCTACTTTCACTGCAAGTTGACTTTTTTTCTCTTCATGGATTAAATTATGATTGTAATTAATGCCTTCGTATGTAAATGTAATAATTAAATGATCTTAGAGGGTAGATTCATCAGTTTGAGGTAGTTTGGGGGTCAATGAATCAGTTTACATGCCTATAGAGGCAAGCTGTTCCACTACCTATATTCTTGTTCCCTATTTGGAAATGGTTGTAACAACTCATTTTCTCTTGGATTTGACCCCTGATGGCTAGCATAGGTGGTTTAATGTATATATTATGTATTTTTCTATCATTAGCAAAGGTTGGACTCTCTTGGATGCTCTGAGCTACATTGTACACCTTTATCAGCAGTTTGGCAAGGAAATAAAGCAGGATTTGCAGCTATTTTTATGGGATACTTGTGGTAAATTGTTTTTACATAGTTTCTTCTTCTGTTATTATTTTTTCCTCATGTGTTATGTGTGCCACAATCTAATTTATCTCTTCTGGCTAAATGATATCAAGATAGATAGGTAGAATACATTGGTTACAGTGCTCTACCTTGGGAAACCATTTAGTTTTTGATGTTTTCTACTGTTTGAGAAGGATACATGATCTTTGTATGCCCTCCCCAGCTCCTCATCAGTCTCAATCCTACCATTTCACCAATTTCAAGTGCCAAAACACCTACCATCTCGCCCCATAGAACACCCTGCATTCTTGACTTGATTTCCCAAACCCAAAGCTACCTGCTCCATTTGATCCAGCAGAAACCCAAACAAAATCAATCAAAAACCCTAGAGCTACTATACCTAGCCTAAAATCCATATATCTGATCAATTCATCTTGACTGGGATTCGCAAGGAGAGAACCCTCTCCTGACTTAGTAGAACTAGCTACTAGGTTAAGCTTGGTTTGTGGTTATCCTAGGATTACCTCCCTTTAGCTTGAGGTCAATGTAGGCTCTAACATAGTGGCGACCATATTTGGGATGTAGTGTTATGTTCCTCATCCAAATGTATCAAGTTTAGATCTGATATTTGATGGTAGACAATGATCAGACACCGGAAGGCTGAAATCATTCACCTGGCGACTCCAAATTAGTTTCGAGATCATATCCAAGGACTCCACTGGAGGATGAACCTAACAAGAAGAAATATGAAAGGACAATATGGAAAGATCAGGTATTCAAGTTGGAATTTCATCCAAGACATTATGTTCTTTGTTATAAATTATTTCTTCTCTTTTCCCAAGAATGTCAAGAAGGCTTTACAAAGTATACTGTATTCAAGAAAAGATCCTAGACCTACATTTGATTCTTTCCCTTTGAAGATTATGAATATAAAATGTGTGCATGCCTTTGATCTTGATCAAGACCCTTCTTCTGTATCTCATGATGACCATCTTCAAACTGATGAGCCTCAAGAGACAAAGGCTGAATCTACACCTTCTATACATATTCCTATACCTTGTAAAATTCCATATCGATACAAACCTCTAATTTTACCTCCTATATCCCATGCTTTCCCTAAAAATCATCACCTATATCTACCAAGATTTGATGGTGAATGTGACAACATCACTGCTGAGAGACATGTACTGAATTTTGAGTCTTTCTTTGACCTTTATGAGGTTGATGAAGAAGATGTCAGTATTAGACTTTTTCCTCTTTCTTGACAAGGCAAAGTCAAGAGTTGGTTCAAAACCCTGCCTGATTCAAGCATCTCAGATTTCCTGCAGTTCGTCAAAGTTTTCCTCGATAGGTGGGTGGTCAAACAAAACCCTTTCTTGCTTATAAAAGAATATAACCAGCTGAAAAGACAGCCAGGGGAGACAGTACAACAGTTTTCTGCCAGATTTAACCAAGTCTATTTTTCGATGCTGGTTAATATAAGACCTCCTCCTAGGTTCGCTCTCTTGCACTACCTAGAAGCCTTTGATCCGGAAATGGAATTTTAGCTGAGGGAATAGAACATTGCAACACTTGAAGAGATGTAGAATAGTGCAGTAGATGTAGAGGCTAATTTGCTGATCAGAAGGGCAAAGTTGAAGGAAGAAGAGAGGAAGAACATAGATCCAGAGGAATCGACATATTTAGAGGTAAAGCTCGACATTTTGGTAAGTGCAGTGGAAGAGATGATGAAAAAGATCACCACAAGGAATGAGTATGATGTCCAAGACCATCGCTCGTTGATTGAAGAAGCACAAGTGGCTAATCCAAAACATTTCCTTTCTTATCCCAGTTGTCATAGATTTGATAGTGATTGTTTTATAGATCATCTTGGAGAAGAGAGATCTGTTGATATGACATGTATGCTTGATGATGTGTTTTATACTGATGATTTCCCTAAGTTTGATCATTATGATGATGATTACGTTCTCCAAACAGAAGCTAGTCTTGCAAACAAATCAGCAGTTGGTTTGTGGAAGGAGGAAGTTCATTTTTCAGCAGCTCGAATACAGTGATCATCCGATGCATATCAGCTATGGAAGTGAGAAGGAAAGTATAGAAAATTTTGAAGATTTCAGATCATTAGAGACAACTTTCGTGCAATCAGAAATTAACCACCGATAAGTTTTGATCTGGACCATCGTGAAGGCAAAGAAATCCTTGTTCAAGACTTCTCATATCTAGATTTACAGCCCCCGAATGCCATTGATTGTCAAGTTGCAGATGAAGACTTGGAAGCTGGAACATATGATCAAATGATGCAAGATGATTCTGTACCATTCTGTTTTGAAACATTTCAGTTTTTAAAGGTAAATTTGCATAGTACATCTTCCATAAAGGATGAGCAACCTGTAGAAAATCATGCAATCTTATTGGAAACAATAGAAAATGGGTTGAAACAATCTTTTCAAGTTTTTCATGATCCAATAGCTGATGTGTTGGATGATGTATGCAGTCAAAGTCCTTCTCCATTAGCTAACAGTGAGCTTGAAAAAGGTATTGATACAAACTTGATCCGATAGTCAGTTTCTTTATCATTTTCAGTAGGAGTCTCGTCACAAAGCTCAGATGAAAGTTTGCATTCATGGTATGAGGAGAAGAAGCAAAGTGATCCATTGGATGAGCTAAGTCCCAGTGCACTTGAATTTCAAGATCCTTATGCAGTATTTTTGGAGTCAAATAGAGCATCCATATTATTCAGTCTGGGAAAATTTGGATCTGTTTACAAGTTTTCATGGGAGTTGCATTGCAGTAGCTTTCTCTTCTTTCTCATAAGCAAGCGCTTGCAGAGAATTCAAACAACAACCAGAATGCTTACTTGGTTGCATTGGTTGTTTCATTTCACTTGATCAGGTGATGAATGGAACAGTTAGAGTAGGTTTTATTGAATAAGCTCCATTTTGAGCATATTTTTCAGTTTGTCAGTTGTGTTTTAGTATTGAGCCAGTTTCAAGTCAATTTGTGTCTTTGAGTCATCAGTATTCAGCCATGTAATTTCAGCTTGAGTTTTTGATTTCATGCCCAATGGATAAGGCTACTTGGTCTACGGTGTTCTTGGCACCTCCAAGGAGATACCATCCCCAATGGAGCCAATGTTAGTGTCAGTCTTTGAAGCCTTCCACCAACGATTGAAAATGCTCTTACAAAGTGGTCTTATTATGTCAAAGTCAAATTTTGTCATTTCAGTGGGTATTCAAGTAAAATTTGGTCACTAGGTATTAGGTCCAGGATTTGTTTTCACTCCTTCCAAAGTTTTCCAAGTGTTGTTCCATGTCACCATTCAGTTGAGTGTACCATCATTCAAAAGGTTTTCATCATCATTTTAGCTTCAAATGGGTCATTTTACACCTTGTTTGTGCTTCATTTGTGCTCAGGTAAGGCTCAGTTCCCTCTCCTAGGGTTTTTGTTTCCGAGCAAGGAAAAATGAATTTGGAAAAAGTGAGAAAGGTTTTTTTCCACAAGAGGCCAAGGAAGAAAAACCTCCTTCACATTTTACACAGGTGTCATGGTTTAGAGAAATGTCAAAAATACAGTCGCTACAAGAGAGTTGTTGCACCTCTGGAGTGACCTTGGTAAAATAATTTTTTCTCCTAGATGGAATGACCAAATGACTTTCTTGATGAGCCAACTTATAAGTAGACACAAATATCTTTCCAATGAGCTATCATGAGCTCAATTTGGAGTCGATGAAGAACTTCAAACATTGACTACAACAACACTCTGCATTTAGGCAGCCTCATTCTGCACATTTTGACCAGTCTTGGGAAATTGGGCTTTTGATAGGGCAAATGAACTCCAAATTGAAAACTTCAAGATGTTCTGGAAAGTAGACTTTCCATGATTTCCAAAGCGCTATCACAGACCCGATTTGGACACTGGGAAGGCTTTCAAACATGGTCTACAAAAAGGCGCTGCGCACCTAGCAGTCCTTCTTAGTGTAAAAATATATGGGCGCTGCACACCCGGCAGTCATTCTCAGTGTAAAAATACATGGGCGCTACACCCCTGGTAGCCAAGCCCCAAATCGCTCCAAATCACCCAATTTTCCTCAAATCATCCAAGTTTACCTCTTTGCAAGCCAGTACATCAATGTTTCTTGTTGAAAAGGGTTTTTACATCAAGGTTTGGTGATTCTTTCACTCACAAAGTCAAAACCCTAGTTTCTACACAAACTGTCTCATAAAATCGACAAGCTCACTCTCTTATTATTTTCCTATCTTATCCATTTTCTATTGTTCTCTAAACCCCATTCCCTCATATATTTTCCCAAAATCCCATTCCCACATACAAATTTCCCAAACCCTACACACTTTATCCTACTCACTCCCTAAACCCTATACACTATTCCCAAAACCCTACTCACTCATTAAATCCCATTCACTCTCACCTACTCATCCATAAAATCTCTTCATACTCATCTTTCATCCATCCACCCTATCTCATCATTCACCACAAGTGTTCAGAGATATAAAAACAATGGAAAGAGACAATGAATATGAGCTTGAAGAAGACACCCTTAGTGATAGTTCCAGGGAGAGAAACATACAGCAAAGGAAGCCTCGTAAAGGAGGAAGAATTACCATAGAATAGCCCACTAGTTTGAGGGAGTTACAAGCTTGCCCACTTGCCATTTCTTGCTTTAAAAAACAAGCATGCTTTGATTTTTGTGAAATGATAGAAAGAGTCAGGTTTCACCATGAGTTGGCGAGGTTGTTTGTGACTCATTTGCACAGTAATGAAGTAATCCTTGCTGGAGTAACCTTGGAAATATCACCAACTTTTATTTCAAAGGGCCAACATAGATAACCAAATGATGAGGCACATGGCCTATCGCTACAGGACACGGAACAAAATTTGCAACATAAGGATGAGGAAGCTTAAGGCTAGGTTGAGGAAGGCCTTAAAGAGAAAAAAGGAGCAAGATAAGTTGAAAATCTTTGTTGAAGCCTCACTAGCCCATCAAAGTAGTTGATGATGGTGCCTTGTGCCAAATTTGGGCAAATTTTGGGAAAATTTTGAATTTTTCAAATTTTAATTTTCAAACACAGAAAATTGGCCCAGATGCGTAGCGCCACCAGTGCTCCACTTTTCCTTGGAGCATTTTTTGGAAAAAAAGTTTAAACTTTTGGATTCATCATGATGAGAGCATCAATCCTAGAAAATTTCAGCAATTTTGGAGCAAAACTAGGTCACCAAAAGGTCAAACAACTACCAAACAATGACCTCTCTGCCTCTTTTTGGACACACTGAAGCAACCTTGGGAGATTTCACTTTTGAAGGGGAAAATGACCTCCAAATACAAAAATTCAAGTTGTTCCAGACACTAGACAAGATTACCTTTCAAATGAGCTATCTTGGGATCAATTTGGCTAAGGGGAAGGCCTCCAAAACTAGGTCTGAAGCGGCACTATGCACCTGGCTAGTGGCATTGCGCATAGAGCCAGTTTGCTAAAAAAATCCAGTTTTCACCTACTTTCGCTGCAAGTTGACTTTTTGTCTCTTCATAGATGAAATTATGATTGTAATTAATGCCTTGGTATATAAATATAATAATGAAATTATCTTAGAGGGTAGATTCATCAGTTTGAGGTAGTTTGGGGGTCAATGAATCAGTTTCCATGCTTATAGAGGCAAGTTGTTCCACTGCCTATATTCATGTTCCCTATTTGGAAATGGTTGTAAAAACTGCTTTTCTCTTGGATTTGACTCTTGATGGCTAGCATAGGTGGTTTAATGTCTATATTATGTATTTTTTCTGTCATTAGCAAAGGTTGGACTCTCTTGTATGCTCTGAGCTACATTGTACACCTTTATCAGCAGTTTGGCAAGGAAATAAAGCAGGATTTGCAGCTATTTTTATGGGATGCTTGTGGTAAAGTGTTTTTGCATAGTTTCTTCTTCTATTATTAGTTTTTCCTCATGTGTTGTGTGTGCCACAATCTAATTTATCTCTTCTAGCTAAATGATATCAAGATAGATAGGTAGAATACATTGGTTACAGTGCTCTACCTTGGGAAACCATTTAGTTTTTGATGTTTTCTACTGTTTGAGAAGGATACATGATCTTTGCATGCCCTCCTCAGCTCCTCTTCAGTCTTAATCCTACCATTTCACTCAATTTCAAGTGCCAAAATACCTACCTATCTCGGCCCGTAGAACGCCCTGCATTCTTGACTTGATTTCCCAGACCCAAAGCTGCCTGCTCCATTTGATCTAGTAAAAACCCAAACAAAATCAATCAAAAACCTTAGAGATACTATACCTAGGCTAAAATCCATATATCTGACCCAGTCATCTTGACTGGGATTCACAAGAAGAGAGCCCTTTCCTAACCTGGTAGGGCTAGCTACCAGGTTAAGCTTGGTTTTTGGTTATCCTAGGATTACCTCCCTTCAGCCTGAGGTCAATCTAGGCTCTAACATAGTGGCGACCATACTGAGGACGTAGTGTTATGTTCCTCAGCAAAATGTATCAAGTTTAGATCTGACTGTTGATGGTGGAAAATGATTAGACACCAAAAGGGTGAAATCATTCACTAGCGACTCCAAATCAGTTTCGAGATCAGATCCAAGGACTCCACTGGAGGATGAACCTGACTAGTAGAAATATGAAAGGACAATATGGAAAGATCAGGTATTCAAGTTGGAATTTCATCCAAGACATTATGTTATTTGTTATAAATTATTTCTTCTCTTTTCTCGAGAATGTCAAGAAGGCTTTACAAAGTATATTGTATTCGAGAAAAGATCATAGACCTGCATTTAATTCTTTCCCTTTGAATATTGTGAATACAAAATGTGCGCATGCCTTTGATCTTGATCAAGACCCTTCTTCTGAATCTCATGATGACCGTCTTCAAACTGATAAGCCTCAAGAGACAAAGGTTGATTCTACACCTTCTGTACATATTGCTATACCTTGTAAAATTCCATATCGATACAAACCTCTGATTTTACCTCCTATATCCGATGCTTTCCCTAAAACTCATTACCTATATCTACCAAAATTTGATGGTGAATGTGACAACATCACTATTGAGAGACATGTACTGAATTTTGAGTCTTTCCTTGACCTTTATGAGGTTGATGAAGAAGATGTCAGAGTTAGGCTTTTTTCTCTTTCTTTGCAAGGCAAAGTCAAGAGTTGGTTCAAAACCTTGCCTAATGCGAGCATCTTAGATTTCCGAAGTTCGTCAAAGTTTTCCTTAACAGGTGGGTGGTCAGACAAAACCCTTTCTTGCTTCTAGAAGAATATAACCAGCTGAAAAAACCAGGGGAGACAGTACAACAGTTCTCTGCTAGATTTAACCAAGTCTATTTTTCGATGCCAATTAATGTAAGACCTCCTCCTAGATACGCTCTCTTGCACTACCCGAAAGCCTTTGATCCAGAAATGGAATTTCAGTTGAGGGAATGGAATCACCACAAGGAATGAGTATGATGTCCAAGACCATGGCTCGCTGATTGAAGAAGCACAAGTAGCTGATCCAAAACATTTCCTTTCTTATCCCAGTTGTCATAGATCTAATAGTGATTGTTTTATAGATCATCTTGGAGAATATAGATCTATTGATATGACATGTATGCTTGATGATGTGTTTTATATTGATGATTTCCCTAAGTTTGATCAGTATGATGATGATTATGTTCTCCAAACAGAAAATAGTCTTGCAGACAAATCAACAGTTGGTTTGTGGAAGGAGGAAGTTCATTTTTAGCAGCTCAAATACAGTGATCATCTAATGCATATCAGCTATGGAAGTGAGGAGGAAAGTGCAGAAAATTTTGAAGTAAGTGAAGGATCTTTGCCTTTTTGTTTTACTTCGTTTCAGATCATCAGAGACAAATTTTGTGTAATCAAAAATCAACCGCCGATAAGTTCAGATCTAGACCATCGTGAAGGCAAAGAAATCCTTGCTCAAGGCTTCTCATATCTAGATTTGCAGCCCCTGAATGCCATTGATTGTCAAGTTGCAGATGAAGACTTGGATGTTGGAACATATGATCAAATGATGCAAGATGATTCTGTACCATTCTGTTTTGAATCATTTCATTTTTTGAAGGGAAATTTTCATAGTACATCTTCCATAAAGGATGAGAAACCTATAGAAAATCATGCAATCTCATTGGAAACAATAGAAAATGGGTTGCAACAATCTTTTCAAGTTTTTCATGATCCAATAGTTTATGTGTTGGATAATGTATGCAGTCAAAGCCCTTCTCCATTAGCTAACTGTGAACTTGAAAAAGGTATTGATACAAACTTGATCCGACAGCAGGTTTCTTTATCATTTTAAGCAGGAATCTCGTCACAAAGCTCAGATGAAAGTTTGCATTCATGGTATGAGGAGAAGAAGTAAAGTAATCCATTGGATGAGCTAAGTCCCAATGCACATGAATTTCAAGATCCTTATGTAGTATTTTTAGAGTCAAATAGAGTGTCCATATTATTCAATCTGGGAAAATTTGGATCTGTTTACAAGTTTTCATGGGAGTTGTATTGCAGTAGTTTTCTCTTCTTTCTCATAAGCAAGCATTTGCGGAGAATTCAAAAAACAGCTAGAATGCTTACTTGGTTGCATTGGTTGTTTCATTTCACTTGATCAGTTGATGAATGGAATAGTTAGAGTAGGTTTTATTGAATAAGCTCCATTTAGAGCTTATTTTCCAGTTTGTCAGTTGTGTTTTAGTATTGAGTCAATTTCAAGTCAGTTTGTGTCTTTGAGTCATCAGTATTCAGTCATGTAATTTCAACTTGAGTTTTTGATTCCATGCCCAATGGATAGGGTTACTTGGTCTACGGTGTTCTTGGCACCTCCAAGAAGATACCATCCCCAATAGAGCCAATGTTAGTGTCAGTATTTGAAGCCTTCCACCAACGATCAAAAATGCTCTTACAAAGTGGTCTTAGGGTGTCAAAGTCAAATTTTGTCATTTCAGTGAGTCTTCAAGGAAAATTTGGTCACTAGGTATTAGGTCTAGGATTTGTTTTCACTCCTTCCAAAGTTTTCCAAGTGTCGGTCCATGTCACATTTTTGTTGAGTGTACCATCATTCAAAAGGTTGTCATCATTTCAGCTTCAAATGGGTCATTTTACACCTTGTTTGTGCTTCCGTTGTGCTCAAGTAAGGCCCATTTCCCTCTCCTAGGGTTTTTGTTTCTAAGCAAGAAAAAATGAATTTGGAAAAGGTGAGAGAGGTTTTTGTCCACAAAAGGCAAAGGAAGAAACACCTCCTTCATTTTTTACATAGGTGTCATGGTTTTAGAGAAATGTCAAAAATACAACCACTACAAAAGAGTTGCTGCACCTCTGGAGTGACCTTGGTAAAATCAATGTTTCTCCTGGATGGAATGACCACATGACTTGCTTGATGAGTCAACTCATAAGTAGACACAAATATATTTCCAATGGGCTATGATGAGCTCAATTTGGAGTTGAGGCTGACCTTCAAAAGTTGACTGCAACAGCACTCTGCATTTAGGCAGCCTCATTCTACACATTTTGACCAGTCTTGGGAGATTGGACTTTTGACAGGGAAAATGAACTCCAAATTGAAACATTCAAGATGTTTTGGAAAGAAGCATCGCCAATATTTCCAATGCACTATCACACGCCCCATTTAGACACCAGGAAGGCCTTCAAAAGTGGTCTACAAAAAGGTGATGCGCACCTGGGAGGCACTGTGCACCTAGCAGTCATTCTCAGTGTAAAAATACACGGGCGCTGCGCACCTGGCAGCCAAGCCCCAAATCGCTCCAAATCGCCGAATTTGCCTCAAATCATTCAAGTTTACCTCTTTGAAAGTAAGTACATCAATGTTTCTTGTTTTAAAGGGTTTTTACATCAAGTTTTGGTGATTCTTTCATTCATAATGTCAAAACCCCAATTTTTACACAAACTATCTCATAAAATTGGAAAGCTCACTCTCTTAATGTTTTCCTATCTTATCCATTTTCTATTGTTCCCTAAACCCCATTCCCACATACAAATTTCCCAAACCCTACACACTTTATCCCACTCACTCCCTAAACCCCATACACTAATCCCAAAACCCTACTCACTCCCTAAATCCCATTCACTCTCACCTACTCATCCATAAAATCTCTTCATACTCATCTTTCATCCATCCACCCTATCTCATCATTCACCACAAGTGTTCACAGCTATAAAAACAATGGAAAGAGACAGTTAATATGAGCTTGAAGAAGACACCCTTAGTGACAGTTCCAGAGAGAGAAACATACAACAAAGGAAGCCTCATAAAGGAGGAAGAATTATCAGAGAAGAGCCCATTAGTTTGAGGGAGTTACATGCTTGCCCACTTGCCATTTCTTGCTTTAAACATTAGGCATGCTTTGATTTTTGTGAAATGATAGAAAGAGTCAGGTTTCACCATGAGTTGGCGAGGTTGTTTGTGACTCATTCTCACAGTAATGAAGTAATACTTGCTGGAGTAACCTTTGCAATATTACCAGCTGTTATTTTAGAGGGCCAACAGAGATAACCAAATGATGAGGCACATGGCCTATCGCTACAAGACACGAAACAAAATTTGCAACATAAGGATAAGGAAGCTTAAGGCTAGGTTGAGGAAGGTCTTAAAGAGAAAAAAGGAGCAAGATAAGTTGAAAATATTGGTTGAAGCCTCTCTAGCCCATCAAAGCAATTGATGATGGTGCCTTGTGCCAAATTTGGGAAAATTTTGCATTTTTCAAATTTTAATTTTCAAACGTAGAAAATTGGCCGAGATGCGCAACACCACCAGTGCTGCGCTTTTCCCTAGAGAATTTTTTGGAGGAAAATTTTACATTTCTGGATTCAACATGATGAGAGAATCAATCTCAGAAAATTTCAACAATTGTGGACCAAAACTAGGTCACCAAAAGGTCAAAAAACTACCAAAAAATGACCTCTCTACCTCTTTTTGGACACACAGAAGTAGCCTTGGAATATTTCACTTTTGAGGGGGAAAATGACCTCAAAATTCAAAAATTCAAGATGTTCCAGAAACTAGACAGGAAGACCTTTCCAATGAGCTATCTTGGGCTCAATGTGGCTAAGGGGAAGGCCTCCAAAAATAGGTCTAAAGCGGTGTTATGCACCTGGCCAGTGGTGCTGTGCATAGAACCTGTTTGCTAAAAATTCCAGTTTTCGCCTACTTTCACTGCAAGTTGACTTTTTCTCTCTTCATGGATGAAATTATGATTGTAATTATTGCCTTGGTAAGTAAATGTAATAATGGAATGATCTTATAGGGTAGATTCATCAGCTTGAGGTAGTTTGGGGGTCAATGAATCAATTTCCATGCTTATAGAGGCAAGTTGTTCCACTGCCTATATTCATGTTCCCTATTTGGAAATGGTTGTAACAACTCCTTTTCTCTTGAATTTGACCCTTGATGGATAGAATAGGTGGTTTAATGTCTATATTATGTATTTTTTTTGTCATTAGCAAAGGTTGGACTCTCTTAGATGCTCTAAGCTACATTGTACACCTTTATCAGCAGTTTGGCAAGGAAATAAAGCAGGATTTGCTGCTATTTTTATGGGATACTTGTGGTAAAGTGTTTTTGCATAGTTTATTCTTCTATTATTAGTTTTTCCTCATGTTTTGTGTGTGCCACAAACTAATTTATCTCTTCTAGCTAAATAATATCAAGATAGATAGGTAGAATACATTGGTTACAGTGCTCTACCTTGCGAAAACATTTAGTTTTTTATGTTTTCTACTATTTGATAAGGATACATGATCTTTGCATGCCCTCCTTAGCTCCTCATCAGTCTTAATCCTACCATTTCACTCAATTTCAAGTGCCAAAACGCCTACCTATCTCGCCCCATAGAACACCCTGCATTCCTGACTTGATTTCCTGGACCCAAAGCTGCCGGCTCCATTTGATCCAGCAAAAACCCAAACAAAATCAATCAAAAACCCTAGAGATACTATACCTAGCCTAAAATCCATATATCGGATCTAGTCATCTTGACTGGAATTCACAAGGAGAGAGCACTCTCCCGACCTGGTAGGGCTAGCTACCAGGTTAAGCTTGGTTTGTGGTTATCCTAGGATTACCTCCCTTCAGCTTGAGTTCAATCTAGGCTCTAACAGAAATCATCTAAAAAAAGGGAAGAAAAATGTTGTTGCAGATGCACTCTCAAGAAAGGATGAGGATGTGGAAGCATTTATCTGTGTCATTTCTATTATCCAAAATGATTGGATAACTAAAGCAAGGGATGAATGGAAAAATGATTAAGAGGTGTGGACACTCACTCAAAAGTTGCAACAATATCCTAGTACATCTAATACATTTATCTGGAAAAACGATTCATTATGGTGCACATATATTTTACATCTCTATAAGAAATCCCAACTCAAACAAAAGATTCTTTTGGACTTGTACACCTCCCCCTTAGGAGGGCACTCAGGATTTTTAAAAACTTACCACAGGGCCAAGAAAGAATTTTTTTGGGATCGCCTGAAATCTGATATTTAGAAGTTTGTGATGGAATGTTTGGTTTGACAACAAAATAAAGTTGAGACAATTAATACCCTAGGTCTATTACAACCTTTATCCATTCCAAGTCAGTGTTGGGAGGAGATCTCAATGGATTTTATCACATGTTTACCCAAGTTTGAAGGAAAGAGTGTCATCATGGTGGTAGTTGACAGAATTACCAAGTATGCACACGTTTGTGCATTATATCATCTTTTTAAAGCTAGTACAATTGCTACTACATTTATGGAAATAATTCAAAACCTACATGGAAACCAAAAGATTATTGAAAGTGACAAAGATCCCATTTTCACTGGAAATTTTTGGATGAAATTATTTTCTTGTCTTGGTACTCAGTTAGCTCATAAATCATCTAATCATCCTCAATCTGACAGGAAAAATAAGATAGTGAAAAGATGTTTGGAAGGATATCTTCGTTGCTTAGTATGTGATAAACAAACACAATGGGTCAAGTGGTTACCTATAGCTGAATGGAAATATAACACTTCCTTCCATGCTACAGAAAAATGACCCCAATTATGGCACTTTATGGATATGATCCATCATCCATCACATCATCTTTAAGAGAAAATTATAAAATTCAAGCAATGGAAGATCACATCAAACATCAACAACAAGTTATCTCTCTCTTAAAGGATAGCCCCACTCTAGTGTAGAATCAAATGAAACAACAAGAATATCAACATCACAGTGAAAGAAGTTTTGATGTAGGCAACTGGGTATTTTTAAGGCTACAAGCATACAAATAAATGTTTCTCAAGCAAGCTAAGAAGGATAATAAATTATCACCCAAGTATTATGGTCCTTACAAAGTGTTTCAAAATATTGCTACTATGGCATACAAATTGGAGTTTCCTGCATCTTCCCGAGTACACCTGTTTTTCCATGCTTCATGCTTAAATAACATTATGAGTGACAACATCCCAATTCAAACAATATTTCCAAAACTTGACAAAGAAGGAAAAAATATATTGGAGCTTGAAGAAGTCATAGAAACAAGAACCCTATAACTATGAAATCAATCAATTTTAGATTATCTCATTAAGTAGAAGAACTTACCCATTGAATATTCCACATGGGAGGATGATAATTTTATACAGAAGCATCCATAACTACTCAAGCGTTGAGGACGACACTTTTTTGAATGAGAGGGGCATGTTAGGTCCCTATAATACTATTGTAGCCCTCTTATTTTTATTATTAATGTATCCCCATTATTGTTATTGTTAGTGTAGATCCATATTCTTATTGGTGTGCCCATCTAGCCCCCATATTGTTATTGTTGTGTGCCATAGAAGCCCACTATTTTTATTGTTGTGCCTTTACATTATTATCGTTATGTAGGCTATGATTATGTTGTGGCCCCTTAGACTCCTATATATACCAAGGAGGTCTTTTAATTTGTATCATTCAATAATTGTTCATTTATGTGATGTAAAGGAGGTTTCCCACTCGAAGAGGCTAATTTTCAAGTCGTTGATCTAACTTTTCTTCTGTTTTGTGATCCAGTTGCATAACATTAAATGGCCTAGTATTTGCAGGAGATTTCCATCTATTCCAAAGCGGAGAGATTGTTGGCATTACGATAGGTTGGCATGTTGGCATTGATGTCATCCTGGTGGTGGATCATGGTCATGATGAATTGTTGGCGTTATAGTTGTTCAGATGTTATATTGTTGATATATCATGTTTACAGGTGCTTGAGGAAGTGGTGTTGTACATGTGTTAGGAAAGGTGTTGAAGGTGTCTTGAAGATTTGGAAGTAGTCCTGGGTTGAATATTATTAAGTGTTGAAAATGTAGTAATAAAAATCTCAGTTTGATTTTCCTTAGTCAAACTAGAGAAAATTTGAATTTCCATTTCAGCAAACAACTTGGATGAGTTAACTTGAGTGACAAGGCTTGTGTCACAAGGTTAGATTAGATAATTCGAGTTCGAAGACTTTATTTTAGTTAAGAATGAGTGATTTCTAATTTGTAGAAACATAATTCAGTTAAATTGAGTTATTGCTAGGTAAACTAGTTCTAAATGTTAGAGGAACTAGTGGAAGGTTAAGTTTTGTTGTGTGACTTCAGTCACACCCAGTGATCAACTAGTTAACTGATCAATCAACCTAAAATAATTATTGCATGAAGATAATTCGATTTACCTAGTTGAGGTGGAGGTTCCAAGGCAGTGTTTATCAATTGTATACTATTCCAATGTGTATAGGTGGTGCATGCAATCAGAGGATGAGCCTAGAAGGATTGTGCAACTCCAATTAATACGGGCCTAATTCCTCAAGGAACAACGCAAGGAAATAAGATCTTGGAGGGCTTGAAAATTGGCTAAGCATTGGCCAGAGTCAGTCAGTCAGGCAGATGGATATACTCTACACTTTCAGGTTGTACCCAAGCTTGAGAAATCATATGTATTCATCCATATTCTTAGATTAATGAAATACATATAGGAAGGGATTTCGAGCAGTTGCTTACCCCTAGATAAATATCTGTGTATGTGTGTTAATTCTTGATGCATGTTTATGATATTTGTTCTTGAACATGAATTGAATTCCGTAGAACATTAGAGTATATTTGAGTCTTATGATTTAGAAAATTTCATAAGAAGTTTCATATCTACACATTAATTTCTACATGGTATCAGAGAAGGATTCATAGTAAAGCATAAATTTCAAAGTTGTTATTCCAAGAGGATCGAATTTGCAGGATCAATTCTTCGGATCTAACAGGATGGATTTCTATAGTTTAAGACTTGATTATGTCCTTGAGGGCATCTTGAACTTTGTTTCTTGGAAGGACAACATGGAAGCGGTACTGGAGGAAAATGGGTTGAAGGAATTTTTCAAGATTGACATTCCAAAATCAGGATCATCTAATGTCAAGGATCTAGCAGAATGGAGGAAGTGTGTCACCAAGGTAAGGAGAATCATATTGAAGGGAGTAAAGGACCACATTGTATCAAACCTCCATGTGAAAGAAACTTTATATGCAATGTGGCAAGAACTGACAGATTTGTTCCAGAATAGTAGCGACCACAAGAAGATGATGCTCAAGGATAAAATTGGTAATATCAAAATGCAAAAGAATGACTCTATTAAGTAGTACTTGAGTATTTTCACACAATGTCATGATGAAATTGGTGGAATTTCTTGAAAATGGCAACAAGAAAATCCTGATTTAATTTTCCCTTGAATTAAATTAGGAGAAAATTGTAATTCCACATCACAAGACAACAAGAATGAGTTAAACAAGTTAATTTCACTTAGTTGGCTCAGTTGTTTCGAGTTGAGGGCCTAACTTGAGTCATTTAGAGTGGATCCTAAATTTTAGGAGCCTAGGTTGAGTTTAATGCGAGTTGTAATAGTTTAATTCAGTTAAACTGAGTTGAAGTCAATTAAACTAATTCCAACTGTTGGAGGAACTAGTAGAAGGTCTAGCAATGGGGTGCAACTTCATTTTTTCAACCATTTAATTGATAAATCAACCATAATTACCTCATGCTTGCATGAAATTCAAGTTACGTAGTTGAGATTGGTGTTCAAATGCAGTGTACTATCAGTTGTATAATTTTCCAAGTTGTACTAGTGGTGCATGCAGTTAGAGAAGGGGATATAGGGATTGCACATTTCAAGATGGGGATTTCCCAAATTAATAGGTGGCTAATTCCTTGAGAAACATCACAAGGAAATATGAGCTTGGTAGGTAGCAAAATTGGCTAAGTATTGGCTAGAGTCAGCTTGTGAGGCAGTGAGATAGATTGCACTTGTGCAGAGATTTTTCAGGTTGAACAAGCATTGCATTTTCTTCTCTATTTTTCTGATCTAATGCAACATATAGATAGGAAGGGGTTTTAAGAAATTATCTTTCCCCTTAGATAAATATCTAAGCATATGTTATTTAATATTCTCTCATGTTTTGTGATTTCTTAATTGATTAATTGTTTCTGCTAAATGAGTAGAGTATATTCAAGTCTTTTGTTTTAGCATATTACATAAGAATTTTGAATCTACAAGGAATTTCTATAGAGTTGGTGTTACTACTGTAAAAGATGATTTGGTAAGGCTAGGCCTTCCCAAGAGCTAGCATAGCTACCAAGATTCAATGAACTGGGGGGGAGACTACCAAACTAGGAACACTTATGGTCAGATTTGGTACAAGAGGAAAGAAGGTAAAATACTAGATATGAAACTTCATCCAAGTGTGAGGATGAAGAGAAATTTACTTTGGATGAAAAGGAAAAGAATATGAAAGGGAATAAATCCCAATCCAAACTAGAGTCCAGACAAAGGGAAAAGAAGAAAGAATTGTCCAAAATTAAATGCTTTAATTGTCATGAATTTGGGCATTATGCCATGAAGTGTCCACACAAAAAGACAAGAAGCAAGACTTATGGAGGAGTTGAAGGTGAATATTTGGCTTCACATTTCGAGCTTGAATTTACCCTTATCGCATGCATGGTGAGCATAGTGATGGGGAGCATGTGGTACTTGGACAGTGGTGCATCATTTCACGTGACAGGAAACATATATTTTTTCAGTGACCTATAGGATAAAGATCTCCATATGCACATCGATATGAGAGATGATGGAAGGTATAGCGTGATCGATATTTGTTGTAAATAATACTGAGAGGGGGGGGTGAATCAGTATTATCAGATCAATAAAACTTTTTCATTTCCATACTTAGATACATATACGCTACTTCATTCAAGGGAACCTGCGTGTATACGCAACTGTGTCTAAAGAAACTAGCGTATATCCAAAATACTTATGATTCAGTTTGTCCATTAAATGTTGATCTTTTGTTAGTGCATCAGAATTTCATTAACCATATGAACAATAAGCAGGTGCAGTGAAACAGAACAGATCATCACACACAAGAAGCACACATGAACACCATGATATAAGGTGGAAACTCAATGTGGGTGAAAGCCACCTGCTACAAGTCGTCTCTATCTTCTTTCAATAAGATACTTCATTTTACAATATTTTGTACTGGTGCAGTCCTTTACCAATACGCAGGCTTCTACTTGCAGAGAGCTACAGCCCTCTCTCGTTTTCCAGACTCTCCTAGATGGGAGCTACAACCCCCTTAGCTCTTGTACTAGTTGATCCATTTACTAGTACGTAGGTGCTGACCTACAATCTCCTTTCATCCTCCAGGGATCACATTTCATACATTTTCAGACTGGATACTCCTGAAGCACAACATTATAATCTGAAGGCCACGTTTCATCAAATTTTCATACTGGACCCATAAATATCTTTGAAGCACAAAACAATCAATACTAGCATCATCAATCTCTGAATCACTGAAACATTGAAACCCTGTCAACAACACAGTCCCCAGAACACAGAGCAGACAACAGAACTCTGCAATAACAATCAGACCCAACTGCAACTTCAAACATCAAACTTCAAGATGTATACGCTACTACGATGAATCAAACCCGCGTACAGATCTAAAAATATTTTCTTATAACTTTGCAGTTGTACCAGACATCAGTCATACTCATAACATTTATAGAACATTACATGCATCAGTATGCAGATCTAGAATAAGCATAATCAACCATATAAAGATAGTTCATTTCAAACCATTTGATCCCGATCTCTCCTTAGATCTTGTTCTCCATCAACCGGTGAGATCCCTCCTTAGCTCAGATCAAGCAATGCATCCTCAACCCATAACCTGCATACTGGATCTCATCCTTCATCAGATATTCAATACTTTTTCCGATACCCTTGCCTAATGATCTTCTTCTCCTTTTATAGTCATAGGCCTTGCTTAATACCATGGTCCAAAACCATAACAAACCAATACCATGGATCCAATACTTGGGATCAACACATCTGTCGAGATACTATGGTCCAAAATCATAGGTTCAAATACCAAGGACTAACTACCACGGACCAAAAGTAGGTTCTCCAACATATACGTGCTTTTACTTGCATGAAAGTGCGTGTATACGCATACATGCCTTTGTAACGTCTAACCCGCGTCTATACGCAGCTTGGTCACGATGAACCTGCGTATATATTTTCTCTTCATTCTTGTAGTCTGATCATCAAATCCTTGCTGCTGACCTGTTGGACTATGATCTGTCATCTGTGTGATTTTCCATCAAGGACAACACACTTAGAACTATCATCTAATTCCTTTGAGCTTGTCCTGCATTTCATGCATTCAATCACATCTGATATCTCTTCTGAAGATTCATCTAGTTATAACTGAGTGAGATGTTCTTCTATGAGTGGGTCGCCATCAAGTACAACAAATGCCAACAATTTCCCCCTTTGGACTTGATGGCAACAACACCAAATCACTCTCCCCCTTTGACATCAAGGGCAAAGGGCGGACCAAGATATTCACTTTCTGTGATAGACATCCCGCTGACCATACTCCCCCTGAGTACCTTCTGAAATCTCTGAATCAGCTCCCCCTTTGTATATGCCAAGGTGTACCAATCTGACCATGCTCCCTCCGAGTACATGCTAAAACTCTGCTCTTGTTGAATTGTGTTGTTCATGCTCCCCCTGACTATAAGCAAGGTCTACAAAAATATGTTATACAAGAAAGAACATGACTCTATACATCATAAGTGACCTTCCTAGCACCAAAGACTCATACATACAACCATCTCCCAACCAAGTGGGGATATACCAAAAGTTTACACATGATAATACAAGAGTATAACATTATTCATCCCAGGCATAGTGGGGAAACCAACATAGGCCGTTACATGACCTTGAAAAGGGAAATACATGACTGAAATATTTCATCATCCTTCTTATGCATAGAGGGGTGACCAATAGATAGAGACACACTATTACATCATGAGAATTGATATGACCTTTACATGAGACCAAACATCTAAATAAGATCATGATAGTCATACACAATGTATGATCTGCTCCATAAGCATCTGTCAACAACTTTTCAGATCAGCAATCATGCTCTCTTTCTGTTCTCCTTCTGCACCTGTTCTAACCAAAATAGCTTGTGTACACGAACCAAGAGCTTCTAAGGTAATTCCAGCAATGCATTATTATAAGTTAATCTGCTCCCCCTGAACCTGTGCCAGATGGTCTCTGTCAGACCCATATCAGACTCTTCTCACCCAGAGTCAGGCCCACTGATTTTATTCAAACCAACATATACGCGATTGTATCCACAGAAACTTGCGTATATACACGGATACTCCTTATGAAACTTGCGTACAGCCAATTCTAGATCAGCAACCTGTAAATGTCCTATGACAGGGTATGTCTGCAGATAGATAACAACTCATCATCATAAAATCACTCACATTATAACATATGTGTAAAATACCATAGCCGTCTTATCAACAAGATCATCCATGTATCATCACTTGGGAATATCTGCATCAATCAACATATGTAAGTATCAACCTATCATCATATAGGTAGAACTCATCATCTTCATGTCTCCAACAATGCAACTTTGAGTAATCATGCATGTATCCAGTACTATGTATCTTGAGCTCAAGATCATTTTTCAAGGCTTCTTTATATCATCAACAATCCTCATCCACATGAGCACCAAGAACTATAGGAATCCTACATCATAACTGTATTATATGATCTTTATGCATATGACGACAACAACATATGAGTGACTCATCATCAAGTAATGAAGATGTGTATTCAAGCTTTGTACTTCTCCTTATCCTTATGAAGATCACTATGTAAGCATCATATATGCACCATCTAAGAATCAATCCACAAAGATGATCTGAACATCAACTATGTAACCCCAAGAATCATATGAGATTTTATCATGGACAACTCATAACCACATCATAGCAATATATATCATTTAGCCATATAAGCATCATCACCAAGGACTATTAACCATAATGCCAACAATGAATTATTAAAGGCATATGCTCCCCTCAACCTGTGCCATCTGTTAGATCTGATCATGCATATATCGGCAATAAGCATCAAGACATCATCATCATCAAGTTAGGATCAAAACACTTCTAAACATCTTACAAGTATCAAAACATTTCCACACATCCTTAGCAGACTGTAACTATTAACCAATAGAGAAAATAATGGACTGAATCATATCAGATCCTTTTTCTAAGCCTGTCCCCACTGCTTTTCCTCAAACTGACATATACGCGACTTTGCAGTGTCTAACTCGCGTGTATACGCGACTTTGCAGTGTCTAACTCGCGTGTATACGTGACTTCCCTTTATGAAACTTGCGTATGAGATTCAGGACACTGAAGTTTTATACTTTTAGCTCCCTCTGAGTCTGTTATGTCTGTGCTGTGTTGTATCTGAGTACATTGTGTTGTGCCACATCTTTCTGACTGTACTTCCTTCTTCTTCCATATCTTCAAGTGTGATGATGTTTTCTCCTTTTGGTGTGATGTCCGTACTTTGTTCCTGCATTCCTTTGCTATATGTCCAAGCTTGTTACATGCATAACATCTTACATGTTTCATATTCCTCCTGTAACAATCAGCAGCTTTGTGACCAAACATATTGCAAGAAAAACAATATCCATTGAAGTACCTGGAATGTGATGATCTTTCTGTGTGATGATCTTGAACCATCCTTCTTCTGCATCTAGCTGCAACATGTCCAAGATTATGACATTCATAACATTCAATATTATTCATCTGAGTAAATGGCCGACCATAGTTAGGAGTAAGATATTTTCTTTGAAGAATCTCTTTCCTTGATTGTTGATGAGGTTGACCTCTCATCTCCTTGTTGATCATTTTGGATTTCTCTTTAGAGTTCCTTGCCTCACTTTGTGAACTAGATTCACCTTCAACAAATTCATGAAAACCAAGACCAGTCTTGATAGCAAGAGACCTTTGACTACTAAGAATATCATCCAAGGATTTAGTACTATCTTGAAATCGTAACAATTTATCCTTTTCTTCTAATTTACCTTTCAAGATATTTACCTCAACTTGAAGTTGTTCTTCCTTTTCTAGACATTTCTTCTTCATGTCTTCTTCAGCTTTCCTTCCTTCTTCCAACTGATGCCTCAATTCAAGAACTTCGTTTTCTTGTTTTTGGAGTAGATCTTTATTCTTCTTCTTTGATTCTTCAAGATCATCCTTTAGTGAGCAGATCATAGCTTCAAGCCTTTAATAATAACTGGATCTATCTCTGAGTTTCTTGATGATTGAGCTCCTTTCATTGACTTCATTTCTTAATGATGTCACTTCACCCTGCAACTTTTGACATTGATTTTCCTTGTCCTTGAGTAACTTTCTTACCTTGTTTCCTTCCTCTAATTGAGCTTTTAGTTTGGTAACTTCTTCTTTGAAAGCACATTCCCTTTCATTCAATAGATCTTGTTGATCTTTAATTTTGTCTGTAAGCCTTCTAAATACAGCCTCTATTTGATATTTTTCTTGCTCACCCATAAGAGCAAATTCAATTGCTTCACTATCACTTTCATCATCTTCACATGGATGGAAACCAGAGGATACCCAATTCATACCTGATAAATCTTGTTCATCTTCATTCTGAAGAGATTCTTAACCTGAAGTGCTCCTTCCACATAATCCCCAATCGATTCTCCCACTGTCATAGTTCTTCTGAGATGTCTTCTTCTGCTTAGGCCGTTTCTTCTTAATCTTCTTTCCCATTGTTCCACGGATCTCCTTCAAGCGATCAAGCTTCTAGCAAAGGACCTGCTCTGATACCAATTGTTGGAAATAATACTGAGAGGGGGGGGTGAATCAATATTATCAGATCAATAAAACTTTTTCATTTACATACTTAGATACATATACGCTACTTCATTCAAGGGAACCCGCGTGTATACGCAACTGTGTCTAAAGCAACTAGCGTATATCCAAAATACTTATGATTCAGTTAGTCCATTAAATGTTGATCTTTAGTTAGTGCATCAGAATTTCATTAACCATATGAACAGTAAGCAAGTGTAGTAAAATAGAACAGATCATCACACACAAGAAGCAAACATGAACACCATGATATAAGGTGGAAACCCAATGTGGGTGAAAACCACCTGCTACAAGTTGTCTCTATCTTCTTTCAATAAGATACTTCATTTTACAATATTTTGTACTGGTGCTGTCCTTTACCATTACGCAGGCTTCTACCTGTAGAGAGCTACAACCATCTCTCATTTTCCAGACTCTCCTGGATGGGAGCTACAACCCCCTTAGCTCTTGTACTAGCTGATCCATTTACTAGTACGTAGGTGCCGACCTACAATCTCCTTTCATCCTCCAGGGATCACATTTCATACATTTTCAGACTGGATACTCCTGAAGCACAACATTATAATCTGAAGGCCACGTTTCATCAAATTTTCATACTGGACCTATAAATATCTTTGAAGCACAAAACAATCAATACTAGCATCATCAATCTCTGAATCACTGAAACCCTGTCAACAACACAGTCACCAGAACACAGAGCAGACAACATAACTCTGCAATAATAATCAGACCCAACTGCAACTTCAAACATCAAACTTCAAGATGTATACGCTACTACGATGAATCAAACCCCCGTACATACGCGCTCTTTCCAAGGCCAACCCGCGTACAGATCTAAAAATATTTTCTTATAACTTTGCAGCTGTACCAGACATCAGTCATACTCATAACATTTATAGAACATTACATGCATCAGTATGCAGATCTAGAATAAGCATAATCAACCATATAAAGATAGTTCATTTCAAACCATTTGATCCTGATCTCTCCTTAGATCTTGTTCTCCATCAACCGGTGAGATCCCTCCTTAGCTCAGATCAAGCAATGCATCCTCAACCCATAACCTGCATACTGGATCTCATCCTTCATCAGATATTCAAGACCTTTTCTGAGACCCTTGCCTAATGATCTTCTTCTCCTTTTATAGTCATAGGCCTTGCTTAATACCATGGTCCAAAACCATAACAAACCAATACCATGGATCCAATACTTGGGATCAACACATCTGTCGAGATACTATGGTCCAAAATCATAGGTTCAAATACCAGGGACTAACTACCACAGACCAAAAGTAGGTTCTCCAACATATACGCACTTTTACTTGCATGAAAGTGCGTGTATATGCATACGCGCCTTTGTAACGTCTAACCCGCGTGTATACGCGGCTTGGTCACGATGAACCTGCGTATATATATATATATATATATATATATATATATATATATATATATATATATATATATATATATATATATATATATATTCTCTTCATTCTTGTAGTCTGATCATCAAATCCTTGCTGCTGACCTACTGCACTATGATCTATCATCTGTGTGATTTGCCATCAAGGACAACACTTGTCTCATAATGCCAACAATCTCCCCCTTTGGACTTGATGGCAAAGCTAAACTGTCACACTTAGAACTATCATCTAATTCCTTTGAGCTTGTCCTGCATCTCATGCATTCAATCACATCTGATATCTCTTCTGAAGATTCATCTAGTTATAACTGAGTGAGATGTTCTTCTATGAGTGGGTTGCCATCAAGTACAACAAATGCCAACAATATTGGTACAGTTCCTTTTAAGAGGGAGTCTGGCTTCCCTATCAAACTCAAGGATTCCATGTTTGTTTCGGGACTAAATAAAAATCTCATCTCAATTGCTATGTTGGAAGACCATGGTTATGGTGTGATCTTCAGCAAAGGGAAATCATTCCTATGAAACATGGCTACAGGATAGGTGAAGCATATCAGGTTTCATGTGAAGAACTTATACAAGCTAGATGTTAAAGGTTGTGCTGCATTAAGCATGTAGGAAAAGAAGGTGTAGAGCTGCACTGTTAGTGAACTATGACATAGAAGACTTGGCCATTTTCATCATGGTGCCCTGAAGATTATGCAACAAATAACCATAGGCCTCCCCAAAGGATCACTTAAGCATCAAGATACATGAAAAGGGTGTACCTTGGGGAAGTACAAAAAATCCTCGTTCCATGATCAGGATAGAAAAGCACATGCATTCCTCAAAACGATCCACTCTGATGTTTGTGGACCTTTCTCGATAGCCTCCACTTCTAGGCACAAATATTATGTTATTTTTGTAGATTAATTCTCACATAAGTGTTGGATCTCCTTCATGCAGAAGAAGGATGAGACATTCTCCAAGTTTGGAGAATTCAAATCACACTTAGAGAAGGAAACTATCAAGAAGGTGAAGGCTCTCAGAAGCAATAATGGAGGTTAGTATGTGTCGAATGAGTTTAATTTTTTTTGTGCAAAAGAAGGCATTCAACGGGAGTTGACAACACCCCATAACCCACAGCAAAATGGGGTGGCTGATAGGAAGAACTTTAGTTTTGTGGGAGAAACAAGGGAGATGTTGCATGATCAAGGCCAACCACTACATTTGTGGGAAGAGGCATGCAACACGGCAGTATACCTACAAAACTGTAGTCCTCATCAGATTCTAGGAATGATTACATTGGAGGATGATTTATTGGGGATAAAGATGGATGTATCTCACTTCAATATATTTGGAGCATCTATTTAGTACCATGTCTCCGAAGAATCTAGGAAGAAGTTTGAGCCAACAATTGAGTTGGGGGTATTTCTGGGTTACACAGAAACACCTCACAACTATTGTGCATACTTTCCATCCCTTAGAATCATAGTTGTGGGAAGGGATATAAATTTTGATGAGAAGGTAATGGGATGTTTTCTTAAGAGGGAGATTCATTTGCAGCTAGCTCAGGAGCTTTTGGCTCCAAAGGAGGAACCTCAAGAAGTTGTGGAGCAGCCACAAGTCGAGGAATAGAGAGTGGAGGCAACCACTCAAGAAAAAACATCCAGAGAAGGGAGAAAATGAACCAAAGAAGTTGAGAGGCTATTACACGATGCTAGAGAGACTATGGGAGCACCCACTTCTCAATGTAGGCAGAGAAGGTCACCAGATCGTTACACTAGCTACATGGCTCTAATGACTAAGTTAGTTGATACTGAGCCATCCTATTTTGAGGAAGAAATAGAGCAAGATATATGGGTTGATGCAATGGTAGAGTGGTCCCAAGACCAGCAGATAAATTAGTTGTGGGTTTGAGATGGATCTACAAGGTAAAGCACGCGAAAGACAAAATCATAGAGAAGTATAAGGCCAGGTTTGTGGCCAAGGGATTCTCTCAAGTTGAGGGAAATGACTATGAGTAAACCTTTTCATTGGTCACATGGTATTCATCCATTAGATCTATACTTGCTTTCTGAGTGAAGATCGAGTCGAAAATCCACCAGATGGATGTAAAGACAACATTCGTCAATGGAGTTATTAAGGAGGAAGTGTAAATTGAGCAACTAGAAGGTTATGAGACCTTTGATCAAGAGTCACATGTGTGAAGACTCAAGCAAGCATCAGATGGCCTCAAGAAAGCACCACGTTCTTGGTACACCATGATCGATAGTTATCTCACTGGTTTAGGCTTCACTAAAAGTGAAACGGATGAAAACCTTTATCATATTTTGGTAGAAGGTAAATTGTTGATTATTATCTTATACGTTGATGGTTTTATTTTACTAAGTGATGATAATTTTATCATATCTTGTAAGGAGGACCTTGCAAGATAATTTGGAATGAAGGACATGGGACTCATGCACTACTTTCTCAGATTGGAAGTATGGAAAGGAGATGGGAACTATTTACCTCTCAAGGAAAGTATGCTAATGAGATACTAAAGAAGTTCACATGGAGAGTAACAAACTCATGGAGACACCTCTAGCCACTAGTTGGAGGAAAGAGAATGCTACTTCAAGTGAAGTAGTGGAGGATACCATCTATCAGCAGCTTGTGGGTTCACTAATGTATTTGGTGAACACTCCACCATATATGTGTTGTACAGTCAACCAACTTAGTCAAGCTGTATTTAGGACAACCAAATTAGTTCAGAGGGCAACTAAACATATTCTAAGGTACCTCAGAGGCACCACCAAATTTTGACTCTGGTACATAATGACAAAGGAAGTGAAGTTGTGTGGCTTCACAAATGCAGATTGGGTGGGGATTCCATCATACTTGAAGAGTACATTAGGAGGAATTTTTAGTGTTAGGTCCACAAAAATTTCTTGGTACAACGGGAAGCAAATATTAGTGGCACTCAGCACAATAGAAGCAAAATACATGGCTACAAGTCAAGCAACATGTGAGGCGATATGGATGAGAAATATTATTGTGGGACTGTTTGGTCAGATGATGGATCTTATTGTGATAAACTATGATAATTAGAGTTGCATCAAGATCTCTAAAAATCCAGTCTTTCACAATGGATCATATAGATATCTCGTATCACCATCTACAAGATTATGTGTAGAGACAAATCATGTTTCTTGATTACATTCCAACAAAGGAACAAGATGCAGATATTTTGACAAAGGCTTTGTCAAAGGGTAAATTTGAGTTCCATGGAGGCAAGATCAGGGTATTTGATAATCCCTTTCTTGCTGAGAGGGCGTGTTGAAAATGCAGCAAGAGAAAGCTTAGCTTTATTTTCCTTGGTCAAACTAGAGAACATTTGAATTTCCATTTCGGTAGACAACTTGGATGAGTTGACTTGAGTGACATGGCTTGTGTTAGCCAGTTAGCTTAGATAATTCGAGTTGGAATACTTGAGTTAGTTAAGCATGAGTGATTTCTAATTTGCAGCGATCTAATTCAATTAAATTGATTTATTGTCAGTTAAGCTAGTTCTAATTGTTAGAGGAACTACTGGAAGGTCAAGTTGTGTAATGTGACTTCAATCATACTTAGTGATCAACTAGTTAATTGATTAATAGACCTAAAATAATTTTTTCATGTAGAGAATTCAAGTTACCTAGTTGAGGTCGATGTTCCAAGGCAATTTACTATTAATTGTAGACTGTTCCAATGTGTACAGGTGGTGCATGAAGTTAGAGGATGAGCCTAGAAGGATTACACAATTCCAAATGAGAAATTTCCTAATTAATAGGGGCCTAATCCCTCAAGGAACAATGTAAGGAAATAGGAGCTTGGAGGGCTTGAAAATTGGCTAAGTTTTGTTTAGAGTCCCTCAGTATTCTGTTTGACTCTTCCTGACCAACAAAGATTTTGTAGTTGTCAATTTGTTTATCACGAATTAACATACTGAGTAGAGTCTCCATCTAACAATGCATTGTTATTGAGTGAAGGAAATGCAATCTTCTCTTCCTCGACTTCCCTAGATCATGAGACCATTTGAGGCCACTGTTACCATTTTTTGAATCAAAATGATACATATGGTCCCCAAACTCTTTTGCTTCAAGATTTAGAATCTCCTTTCTAACCTCCATGGGAGTAGAATCAGAGAAGTTTACAAGCGACTCCCACCTGAATAGCCTATGATGTCTAGATGAGGATACACCCAAAGCACCACCCCTATGGCTAGGTAGTCTTTGAAGAGGCGCCATTTGATCTTGAGACCTTCAATCAAACCACAAGACGATTGTTCGGGCTAACTAAACTATCCAACTATGACTAACCCCAGGAAAATAATGTTGGAAATTGGATAAACCAACGCTCCTCATGTGTTTCGAAACATATGCTTAACAACCTCTCATGAACCTTATAATTTTTTTATGCTTCCTTTTACTAACACCTGCGGGTTTTGGTGTAATGGAAATCGTGATTCGAAAAAGTGGTATCAGAGCCAAATGTCCCGAGTTTGAATCACACCTGCCTCGCACTGGGGGGGAGATTATTGGACATTGGAAAAACCAACTCTCCCCATGTGTTTCACGACATGTGCTTAACTTCCTCTCATGGATTTGTTAACTTTGATGATGCGTCCATTTACTAACACCTACAGGTTTTTGTGTAATGGCAATCATGATTCCAACAAATAAGACACCACGATAAAACTAATTACCAATTTATGGGCGGCAACTAGAATGAGAGACCCCACTACTACCAGAACCAACAAGTTGTTAAGTACACATTGGAGGATTACGTGTCACTCAACACAAATTACTCGACAACCCTTACCTACTGGAAATGAAAACTGATTCAACTGTGTAGAAACCCCTATGGTAAGAGGAGAAAAATGTATCACAACTCAAGACATTTGAATTAACAAAGGGGTAATGTGGACTAATGTTTTTTCAAAACTAAATAGAAAAGGATCCCCTGTACCACACTTCGCAAACCAACATTGGATAGTTAAATGAAATCCCAGCAAGGTTGAGGGATTATGGTGCTGTCGATGGAAGGAAAACGACCAATTCAAAAGAGGGATTGGACCCTGTATTATGCAAGAATAACTCGAAGAACATTGGCACCCTACGTGAAACCACATGCACTGCGTAGACGAACTTATAACCCTACAATCAAAGGCTATTGAACATAGTGAAAACGAGCATTGAAACATGAAAATATGCAACCCTACTAGAAACATTTAAGGAAACAACAATGTACACAACTCTCCTGTGATTGTCACACAGTCAGCTACTAACAATTCACCAAAACATAAGTGTTTCACCTAAAGGTTACCAGTTGCCTGACCACCTCCTCTCCACCACCCAAAACCTTGGTGAAACTTATATAAATAATTGTAGATGTAATGTATTTGATACCAGGGAAGAACTAGACTCTTGGCAATTCCAACAACGACAACTACACTCTTAGCAATTCAACAATGACAACCAAGTGTACTGCATACAGCAAATATCAGCCATCCCAAGACACTTTATTATAGTGAAATCATTAATGAACCTTCTCTGACTATCAAAGTAATTCCTTACTGCCTCCAATCCATTATGGGAGGGACAATCCATTCTTGAGCAGATAGAAGGGAATAAGTTCCTGAAACCATTGACATACAAAAAACCCCGATCTCCCATCATCTTGCAATAAATTTGAAAGAAGTTGGGTAGTTGGCTTCCGTAACGTGAAACAAGGACAAACCATGCGTGACCCATACAGAGCGAGGTGGAGGGCTAAGCTCTACCTCTGAGGGCCACATCCACAATCACCAAATAAAAGATTTGCATGCCAATCGTAACCCCCACTGGAAAAGTATCACCGATAAATTGCTCATGGTTCATTTCGAGAGTGTACTGCCGGTAAGTCACCCCCATTAGGGAACATCGGTGTTCTGCCTAACTTCTCCTTATCATCACTATTTGTGGTTCTTCTCTATTACTTGTTATCGTACTGCATATGTTTTTCATAATTAAACATAGGGTTGGACCAACTAGCGCATGGTATAGATGAATAATGAATAAATGTCCACCAAATAACAATATGCTTTATTAAATTCATTCTTTGTTTAAGGTTAGGACATTTCATTTATATTAATATTAATATTAAATTATTTCTTTATTATTAAAATTAAGTTTTAATATTTAAATAAATATTATTAATATTAATAAATATTTTTCATTTGAAATTATAATATTTATATTAACATTTTACTATAAATAATATTAATGTTGATAAAGAATATTAATAATATTTATTTTATAACAATGTCATAGGATAATAGCTCGAATAGTAGTCGGGGCTTAATTCCCTATTCATCTAGGTTTATTTTTTGTAGATATGTTAACCTATGTGACAAGATTTTGAACAAGTTTAAAATCATGATTCAAATTCACGTTAATCTATGTGGCAAAATTTAAAGTTGAAAATCATGATTTAAATTCGTAACCATGCCTTCAAGTTTAAATTTAATTAATAAACATATAATTAGAAATAACAATATTTCTATATATAGAAATGTGACATATACACATACACGTGCATTAAGATCCATTTTATCATATACGTTAAATTAATAATTCATATTAGTCAAAATTTAATATTTAAATTTAATTAATAAACATATAAAAACTTAATACATACAATTATCTTTCTACATAAATAATGTTACTCATATCATGTTAAAAAATTATAAAACATGCTAAAAAAAATGCCAAACACATATGTATATAGCTATATGTATCATGAAGGTTTAAAAAAAGAGAGGAATATGTGAAATTTATATAATAATAGTATTATTAAGAACTAACATAGATCCATTTAACTTCGTATCTAAAGGAATCAAATATTTAGAAGCACAAACATTTCCTTAAGTTTTTCAATGGAGAAAATATTTCCATTGTGAAAGGTTTGATTCCTTTCAAAGCTTCCGAAGTTAGCAAATTTAACAATATCAATTAAAAAAATGTGAGACATAAATAAAATACTTCAATTTCCACTTTAATTTTATATCAACATTTTATATAGAAATAAAGTAATTGAAAGTTTTATATATATATATATAATTTGTTCTTTTAGTGCTAAACTTATATCTGATTCCACTACTTAATAAATTTATGTAAATTATAAATAAAATATTTCAATGTCAACTATGTATATGTGAATACAATGTTTCTTACACTTCAAACTTTTTTATTAGTGTTTTGTTCAAAATTAGCACATATCCATTTTAACTTCAAATCTACCAAAACGCTGAGAAGAATCAAATCTCAAGGTGCAAACCTTTCTTCAAGTTTTAGACACTTTATACATCTAGAATTAAAATAGGTTCATATTGGTTAACAACAATAATAATATTATTATAATTCTCATATCTTTCATATGAAGATTATTATCACAATAACCATCATATATTTAACATTAATATTATTAATGAGATAGCGAAAATATGAAAAATCTATTTACATCAACTAATATAAAATCAATTAAATCTTGCAGTGTAATAATTCCTTCTATATATTTAATATTAATATTTACATCGTAAGGCGTTTCCCTCTGAAAAACACTCCCCTGAAATGCCACTCTGTCACCTTTAGCACCCTTTGATCAATTGTTAGACGATTCAAAAAAATTTAACCATTAGATCTCATCACTGCCACAACTGCTTCAACTATCAAGCGCATGAACCCTAACCTCACCACCACAACTACTTCAACTGTCAAGCGCATGAACCCTAACCGCCTGAATTGTGAGCCTAAAACCCCATAGACCCAACCCATTTTCTCAACGCTTCCCCTTTTTTCTACGTAAAGTTGGCCACATGAAAAAGAATGTGGAGAAGAGATGGCAGTAGACCCAGCCCATTTTCTCAACGCTTCCCCTTTTTTCTGCATAAAGCTGGCCACATGAAAAAGAATGTGGAGAAGAGATGCCATTACTGCCTGAATGGACACAACCAGTGGTGGCTGCCTTCTTTACCTGCGCAGGAATGTCGGCAATAGCAGAATATTTTTCTTATGTGATGCCATATTTTGAAACATGTCCTTTAAAATTATTGGGAGTTTGATTTCAATGGTGGCGTTCCTCCCATAGACTCGTTCTGGAAACCCATACAATTTTTCTTTTCAAATGGTTGCATCAACTTTTTGTTGATGGCATCCATGCCCAGAGGGAATTCTGCCCTTCTGATCAAGGTACCATTCCATCATTTTCCTTTCAATTTCTTCAATTGAGCACGCCCATTGCTATTTTATCAATTTCATGGAGATATGCATGCGGTGATATTGATTGTTTTTTGCAGAGAGGGGCTGAGCAGCAGATCGAATCCCCATAGCGAACAATTGGAGTTGTGGGTCAATCCATTCATGGGGACTTGGACGAAGAGATTGATGGATTGCATCGTAAGGTTTCCCAGCTCAAAAATGTAGGCCATGCATCCCATATTTGTTAACCCTTGTTTGTCTACAAACCCCAATAAAGGGATCCTGTATTGAGTTCTGTACTGAAATTGCTCTGTAATTTTCGAAGTAGTTTGTGAAGGTAATCTTGGCCTTTTGTATTATTTTCATCAACTTCCAGATAGCTCAGAAGATAGAGTCAGAGGCTAGGTTCCAAAATGGGTTTCTCAGCGAGCTGGTAAGGATGAATTCTCTCAATATTTCCTTTTCTTGAAAATGATGGTCAAACTTATCAAAAATGTAATCATATCACAAATATAGGATCACCCTCTCAGGAATTTAGGGAAAACTATGCAAGAAAAAGAATAAAAAGAGAGGACAACCTCATGCTCAAAATTTTAATCGGGTTGTCTGCAGGTTAACATATCAGAACAAAACTTACACGACTGTAGTTTGATGCAATATTTATTTTCTTCCTTTTTAGAAGTTATTTTGATAAACACACCTTAGGGTCGAGGTTTCACCACATAACACGAACTTTCTTCTGCTCAGGTGCCAGGCCTGATGGGTTTCTATTCTGCCAGAGTTGCACAGGGCTTACACTGTCCCTTACCCCTTTTTGACATGCCATTCGGGTGGGGCAGACGAGAGCAAGAAAGAAAACCCCAATGGATGGCTTAATTTTTACATTTGGGCTACCTATTTTTTGGTTAAATCCCATGTAAGATGGAATGTGGTGTACATTATTGTTTCAGTGATAGAAAATTGAAGCATATTTTGAGACATTAAGAAAATAATGTAGGACTGTATTCATGGTCTCAGCAATCAGTTTTTAATTATGATAGAAATGTGAAGGCAAACCTCGTTGTTGGATTACTGCGTCGACCAAAAGCATATCATTTGAGGCTTTTCAATTGAATTTGTGTGAAATGCAGATTTTAGGCTGGAATTTGGCATTCAGTAACTTATTTTTGTAGGGAAGAGAAGTCTCTCAAAAAAATCAGAACAAAACAGAGATCTATTTCCAAATTCTGTTTGAGAGTTAATAAATTACAAAACTGAGTATATTTTGAGTATATATTTTTGACCAGAAAGGATTGATATCAGAACCCTTTTTTATTATTATTGTTTATATAATATTTCCGTTTTTATTGTTTAAGCAATTGTCCTCTCTTTCAATTGAAGGAAACCTGCAAATTGTCCTATGTATCTCAAGAATTTTTATGTGAAACTGTTGATCAATATGATGTGAGAAGTTGGTAAGGTATTAATTCTTGGTTTAGGTCTAAAATACTGTCGGGGTTGTGAGTTCAACCTATTGTGCAGAAGCTAAAACTTTTCACGGTTATACTTGCTAGTTATTTTTTCATGGTCCATTTAAATCAAGGATTAGGTTTCAACATTGGTATTCTAAATCTTTTTCAGCATTCTATTTCATGCATTGAAGGTCCATTTCTGGATGTTGTTTAGTGTTGAAATCAATAATTTTTACAACATTTGGGTTTAGAAATTAGAAACAATGAAATCTATTTTAAAGTGCAAAAATAAATCAATGTTATATCAGTGATGAATTCTTAATCCATGAGACCACTGCAGTTGAAATTAACTCACTCACATGTTGATGATGTAATTGATACAGGTTTTTGATTTTTTTATTCTTAATATCTTCAACAAGTTGTTAGTTTAAATCAGATCAAAAGGATTCTTTGCGCTCACCTATAACCAAAATATAGGAAAATGCTAGGTCATTTACAACATTTTCACATATAATCAAAATACAGGAAAAGTTCTAGGCCATTTACAACATTGCACAATTATATTCTACTAAATGGTTGCTTCTTGTTCTTTTGGGTATTTGTTATTAATTTGCGTCACTAATTTGTGTAGCTTATTTTTAAAAGTTTCCTTCGTTATCTAATTATGTAATGACATGGTTGTGGCAATAAATGACAATGATCAAAGGTCAAGATGGAGTTAACAACATGAAAAGATTAAACAAAAATATAATACGAAAGGGTTCTAACAAAAGTCAAAATTCTCCTTACGGTGTTACATGATAGTGCACAACAGCATACATAACTAAGTGCATAAATATGTGCCCCTGGAATAATATGTACAACAAAACCCAATGCACACATTTTTTTTTTACTATGATAGTATTTACACATATATGACTCGAAGTTCAAGTTCACTTTATATGAAAAATATATTAATATCAACTAATATAAAATCAATTAGTTATTGCAGTGTAATAATTCCTTCTATGGTAATAATTTGAAATTGATTTTGCAACTCTAAACTTTGGTAAATATGCATTAGAGTTCCCATGAGTTTAGTATCATCTCTTTTAAATTGATTTCCTTAAGGTTTTTGATGTGGCTAACACAAATAAATTAGTATTAATATCATACATCTATGTGACATCTATAGGGTGTTAAAAACTGAAAATATAATGAACAATTATTGGATGATACAAATGACTAAACCTCCCTTCTATATATAGGAGTCTAAGGGGTCACAATATAATCAAGCCGACCTAACAGTAATAACATAAGGGCACAACAATAACAATAGTGGGTTTCTATGGGGCACACTAATAACAATAGGGGCACAATAATAACAATAAGGGATACAATGACAATAATAATGGGGGAATCACTAGTATTATAGGGACCTAACATGCCCTTCTCCTTCCGAAAAGTGTTGTCCTAAACATTTGAGTAGTTCTGGATGCTTCTTTATAAAATTCTCATCCTCCCATGTGGAATCTTTAGCGGATACGTTCTTTCACTCGATGAGATACTTCGAAATTGATGGATTTCGTAGTTGTCGAGTTCTTGTTTATGTGACTGCTTCTGGTTCTAATATGATTTTTCCTTCCTCGTCAAGTTCTGGCAATATTGTTTGAACTGGGAGCTTGTCACCTATAACCTTCTTTAAACATGAAACCTGGAAAACTAGGTGCACTCGAGAAGTTGCAGAAGATCCAATTTGTATGCCATAGTACCAATCTTTTGCAACACCTTGTACAGACCATAATACTTTGGTGATAATTTATTATCCTTTTTAGCTTGCTTGACGCACATTTGTTTATATGGTTGTATTCATAGGAATACCCAGTCACCTACATCAAAAGTTCTTTCGTGTGATGTTGATTTTCCTGTTGTTTCATTCTATTCTGCACCAACGTGAGGTTATCCTTTAAGAGTTGGAGAACTTGTTGTTGATGCTCGATGTGATGTTCCACTATTTGAACCTTAGAATTTTCTCTTAAATATGATGTGATGGAGGGTGGATGATATCCATAAAGTGCCATAAATGGGGTCATTTTTGCTACAGTATGGAAAGAAGTGTTATGCCACCATTTAGTCGGAGGCAACCATTTGACCCATTTTGTATGTTTATCAGATACAAAGCAATGAAGATATCCTTCCAAACATTTTTTTACTATCTCATTTTTGCCATCAGATTGAGGATGACAAGATGAGCTATGAGCTAGCTGAGTACCAAGACAAGAAAATAATTCTGTCCAAAAATTTCCAGTGAAAATGGGATCTGTGTCGCTTACAATAATCTTTGGGTTTCCATGTAGCTTTTGAATTGTTTCCATAAATGCAGTAGAAACTATACTGGCTTTAAATGGATGCAATAATGCACAAAAGTGTGCATACTTGGTAAGTATGTCAACTACCACTGTGATGACACTCTTTCCTTTGGACTTGGGTAAACTTATGATAAAATCCATTGAAACCTCCTCCCAACATTGGCTTGGAATGGATAAAGGTTGTAATAGACCTGGGGTCTTAATTGTTTCAGCTTTATTTTGTTGACAAACCAAACATTCCTCCACAAACTTTTGAATATCTGATTTAAGGCCATCCCAAAAAATTCCCTCTTAACCCTGTGGTAAGTTTTTAAAAATCCTGAGCGCCCTCCTAAGGGAGAAGTGTGCAATTCCATAAGAATCATTTGTTTGAGTTGGTAATTCTTACGTAGGTATAAGCGATATTTGTACCATAATGAATCATTTTTCCATCTAAATGTATCAGATGTACTGGGATCTTGTTGTAGCTTTTGAATGAGTGCGCACACTTCTTCGTCATTCTTCCATTCATCCCTTACTTCATTTATCCAATCTGGTTGGATAATAGAAATGGCGCACAATAATGCTTCCACATCCTCATCCTTTCTTGAGAGTGCATCTGCCACAACATTTTGCTTCCCTTTTTTGTAGATGATTTCAAAGTCATAACCCAACATCTTTGTGACCCATTTTTGTTTCACTTCAGTGGATAATCTATGTTCTAAAAAATATTTAAGACTATCATGATCCGTTTTTACCTTGAAGTGTATTCACATTAGGTAGGGTCGTCGTTTCTTAAGTGCATGTAGTATTGCCAACATTTCCTTCTCATAAATAGCTTTGTGTAAATACTTTCCTTTGATTGGACAAATTTCGAAAGAAATGGGTGTTTCATCTTGCATTAAAATAGCACCAATTCCATTTCCTGAAGCATCACATTCCACAATAAAGTTTTTTGTGAAGTCCGACGTAGCTAAGACCAGTGCTTGGAACATTGCCTCTTTAAGATGTTCGAAGGCCTTTGTTACTTATGGAGTCCATGAAAATGCATCTTTCTTCAATAATGTTGTTAGAGGTGCTACTATTCTCCCATAATTCTTAACAAACTTGCAATAATACCCTGTCAACCCGAGAAATCCTCGCAAATGCTTTATGGATGTGTGGATTTTCCATTCCTTAATGGCTTTAATTTTGCTAGGGTCTACCTTAACACCTTCATGAGATACAATATGACCCATATATTCCACCTCTTGTACTCCAAAGAAACATTTGGAGCTTTTTGCATATAATCGTTTCTCCTTCAATAGTTTGAGAACCCTATCAACATGTTCAACATGATCCTTCCATGACTTGTTGTAGATTAGTATATCATCAAAAAATACTAACACAAAATTTCTAAGGAAGGGTTTGAAAATGCAATTCATCGAACCTTGAAATTTATAAGGTGCATTGGTAAAGCCAAAAGGCATGACCAAAAATTCATAATGACCCTGATGAGTTCTAAATGTTGTTTTCGAAATGTCTTCAATCTTCATTCTGATTTGATGATATCCTGAACGAAGATCCAATTTGGTGAAGTAAATTGATCCATTCAATTCATCCAATAATTCATCAATGACAAGAATGAGAAATTTATATTAATAGTGAGCTTGTTGAGCTCCCTATAATCCAAACACATGTGCCATGATCCATATTTCTTGTGCACCAATACTACTGGAGCAGAGAAAGAACTTTGACTAGGTTGAATTATACCATCCTCTAGAATTTCTGCAACCATACGTTCAATTTCACTCTTTTGGGCATAGGAATATATGTATGGCCTGATGTTTGGAGGAACACTTCCTGGAATCAAATGAATAGCATGATCATGATAATGAATAGGTGGGAGGCCTTTGGGAGTCTCAAATACCTTGGAATGATTGTCCAAGACTTTTTGGAGATCTAGAGAAATAGATGATTTCGATGTGGTAACCTCTAGCGAACATAATTGTGCAATTATGCCTCGTTGTTCCTTCTTTAGAAGCTTTTTCATACCGTTAGAGCTTATTATCTTTCACAGTTTCCCTACAATACCCCTTAATTCAACTTCCTTTCCTTCTACACAAAATTTCATGAAAAGTTCTTGAAAATTAAAAGCTATTGTACCCAAGGATTGTAGCCATTGGACTCCTATTACAACATTAGCACCACCGATTGGAATGGAAAGCATTGGGTTATTCAATACATATTCTCCCATGGATAGCTTGATATTATGGCACTTTCCAGAGAAATTTATGGTTCCTCCACTTACAACCATCATTTGACACTCTAGTGTTGGATATAGGAAGCAATTCAATTCCTTGGCTATCTTACAATGAATAAAATTATGGGTACTTCTCGAATCAATCAACACTATTAGCTTTTTCTTCTTGATATGTCCTTCTATCTTGATGGTTTGAGGAGTGGTAATTCTAGCCAATGTATTACAAGATATGGTTGGATTCATTTCTTTTGGAGTATATCCTCTTCTTTTGACATTTCGTGTTCCTTTTCTTCCTCCTCTTCACAATCTATGTAGAATAATTTCTTCTCAAAACACTTATGACCTTTAGTGTATTTGCTATCACAACTGTAACAAAGCCTTTTTTCTCTTTTTTCTTCCAATTTTTTTGGTGTCAACCTTGTAGGTTGCGGAAGGATAGGGGCAACAACACTTCCATCTTTACATATTTGAGTGGTAGGCTTCATAGTTGCCATAATTTTGCTTTTCATTTTTCTTGCTAACCTGAATGCCTTCTCCAATGAATCAGGTTCCCAAAGGCGAACCTCATGTTGGATATTATCCTTTAAAGTCCCTATGAACACATCAATCCTATGCTCCTCTGGAATATCTTTTACCCTTATGTTCAATTTTTGGAAGTCCTCAATGTGCTCCATCATTGAACCCTTTTATTTGAGATTTATCAAATGGCTAAAAAAAGTGTTGCTTTTTGTATCCTCATAATGTGCTATCATTTCTTCCATAAAAATTGCCTAAGTGACAATTTGTTTACGAGAGCAAAGCCATTGATACCATACAAACTGATTTGGTTCCAAATATAAAGTTGCAATACGTACCTTTTGTGTGTTTTGCACATTATGGAGATCGAAAAATTGCTCCATTTGTAGTATCCATGTTCTGGGATCCTTGCCATCAAACTTCCTCATATCAATTTTTGGAACATGGTGGGTCTTCAATCCAACATTAGAGTAATATATGAAATTATAATTAACATTTGTTTTGTTCTCGTCATGACTTTCCTTTACTACCCTTTCACCATTAGTAACAATTTCTTGTAGCAACTTATTCAAATTTATCTTCAATTCTTCCATCTTAGCATACATGCCATTCATCTTAGCATCCATTCCATCCATCTTAACTTGCATGTCATTCATATTAGCTTCCACACCATTCATCTTGGCTTCAATTACCTTTTGTGAGAGTGAAATCTTCAATTCTTCCATCTTAGCATCCATGCCATTCATCTTAGCATCCATTCCATCCATCTTAACTTGCATGTCATTCATATTAGCTTCCACACCATTCATCTTGGCTTCAGTTACCTTTTGTGAGAGTGAAATTTGTTGTACTTGGTCTTGTTATCTTGATATATCATGTTGCATTTCTTCCTCTTCTTGACGAATCATGCTAGAGCTTTCAAGTTTCTTACTACGTGTTTCCATTTTATTTGTTTGGGACATCAGTTAATGCTAATAATTCTTCACTATTCCCTTTGAATTCCTTCAAAATAATTTATCAAACCAATCTTATGCAAAATTTAAAACAAACTACACACCTTTTTCTCACTTTTTAAGAGCTCGATATTGCATCTGTTGTATCTCTATAACTGTGGATCTCGAATATCTGAAATCGTGTCCTACAGTAGCCCTTTGAGTCCTCTTTCTAACCTCGCAACTCTTATCAATATTGGATTCTCCAAGGAAGAGTTATGCCCAACCTCCCACGGTGACCTGATTATAGACTAGTTCAGTAGAGTGAACTTATACGAAGTGCCACATGTCACTTTTTAGACCTTAGTACCTAAAACTGATATACAAAAAACTACGGGCTATCCTCTTTTTGAAACTTCTTATGAAATTTCAATTTGATGCTCAGAACAAAATTTATTATAATTTTCCCAAGGTCACTTGTTTGGAATGTAATTTGGGAGTCTATAAAAACCCTAACTTCCTCAGATCATATCTCTGAAAATATAGCAAAACAAGCTCTGAAATTTGGACCCGAAGTTCAGACTGATTTTGGCTCAAATGGGTTTTTTTTAGCTTTTGAAACATCGGAAAAAACAGGTTATAGTGAAAATGCCACGATGGCCTATTTGTAGCAACGAAACCCTAGAATCCAAAGCTCTGATACCAAATGTTAGAAAACCAGCTCACAAAAGTATAGAAAAGATAGATCAACGCCTTAGAATTCAGCCTCTTCGAGGGTTCAACCTCCTTTACATTACACAAATGAACAATTCTTGGATGATACCAATGACTAAACCTCCCTTCTATATATAGGAGTCTAAGGGATCACAATATAATCAAGCCGACTTAACAGTAATAACATAAGGGCACAACAATAACAATAGTGGGTTTCTATGGGGCACACTAATAACAATATGGGGACAATAATAACAATAAGGGATACAATAACAATAGTAATGGGGTAATCACTAGTATTATAGGGACCTAACGTAGAATCTCTATAAGTTTAGGATCATCTTCTATAGATTGATTTCCTTATGTTATTGATGTGGCTAAAGAAAATGAATTTCATTTGCACGCCATTCAAACTCAAAATTCTTTTGAAGTCTTCAACGATTACCATTTCGTAATGTTATGCGTAGGCTTGAAAACATATGCACTTAGGTTTTAGTCCTCAGCTTTGTTACAATAAAAAAAAATTAAATATATTAGGATTAAATGTAAATCGTATCCAGATTAGTGGCTAATATAACTAATTTGTTTTACATTATTTAGAAGCACTATTAGTGTAGGGAAGATTGATAATTTAGATATGTAATCCTCATCTTCTTGTTATTCTTGAAAAGTGTGAATAATTTTTTTCTACATAATAATATTGTAAAATAAAGAAATTAATAATAATATTGTAAAATAGAGAAATTTAAAGTTCATGGAGAAGATTGGTGAATGAGAGCCTAAGGGTTATTCCTTTATAGGGTAGCCCTAGAGGAGAAGAACCTAAGCATATTCCCACAAGCCATGTTAGAAACTAGTCCAATTAAGAAGTGTAAGAATGTATTTGAATCCCTAGCTTTAATAGTTTATCATCTAGTGACCCAAGTCATTTTCCAAGGCTTTTTAGAAAGTTGTGTTTTTTGGGTAAAGTTCTGTAGAAATACTAAAAAAATTGATTATTCAAATCTCTTTATGTTTCATGAAAAGGAAAGTTCCACCAATTCAAATTGTTAAGTTTTTTCTTATCATTATAAGGGTATTTTATATTACTCCCAATGTTGTAAAAATACATAGAGAAGTCATCCATTTATAACAATTGAGGAGGAACAGTGTCAATTATGGATAGCTACAACAACGAAGTAGATAACGACCTTAAGTGAGATTACAACTCATAATACTTAGCTCATTGGAAAAGTGTGTGTTGGAAAAAACCAACACTAAACTCCTACTTAACAGAAACATAGAAAGAAAACATAAGGAAATATTGGGCCTAGTAACAAGGTATAATAAGGTACCCAAGTACAAACTCTTTTAAGCGAAGAATAGGAGAAAAACCTCATAAGAAAAAAAGCTACTCTCCAAAAGAGAGAAAGAAGGAAGTGCTCAGATAAACATGGAGTTGAACTTGTAAATCCCAAAATGTTCAACTGAATGACAAGAACAAAATTTCTCTCTAATTCAGAAATCCACACTTTCGAAGATGAAATCCAAGAATACACAATGAACTTGGTTAAATGCTGAAGTAGAAGATGTTGTAGGTGCACAAGATTCAAAGGAAAACACTGACAACTTCATCATAAATGCTTTAGAGAAAATAACTTTTGGTAAGGAACCAAGAAAAGGGCTTCAAACAAAAGAAACACCATCAACCAACAAATGAATAATTAGATGTGTAAGTAAGGGAAAACTAATCTCAATCACAATACAACACCACTCATGAGGATGTATGAACATCAACGCCATCACATTAGTCAAAGATAATCAAGAACAACAAAGAAATGACAACAATATCTGCCACCATTTAAACACCCCCCCCCCCCCACCACACCTAAAACTCAACTAAGGGACTAGAAACAATAAATATCCTCTTTCATCTCAAATTTCCCCCCTTCAAACACAACTAAGGGAGCAGTGGAAATCAACAACAAAAGATAGGAAAGTTGTATGATTGCATAGCCGATTGACAAAAAATTTTCAAATGTGCTCTAATACCATGTTTGGGTAAGTAAGGTAGTATATGTAGGATGAACACCTTCAACAATAACTCACACAAACATATAAAAGATCGCAATGCTAGTAGTTTTACATGGTTAAAACCCTCGGAGAGGGAAACTATCTATGGCCCCAACCAAAAAAATTATATGAGGCATTTTATAATGCAAAGAAAATAGTTTACATAAGAGAGTTATCACAATCATTAATCAACCATGGCCCTTCATTCCCTTTAAGTATAGATCATGGACCAATTTGGTTTTAAGCCATGGATCAATAGCCATTAGTATTGAGGAGAATATTAGCCGTTAGAACACTCTATGTCTAGAACGTATTGTGATTGTCAAATTACAATGCAACTAATTGATACTAATGAAACACACTAAGAAACACGCGTCTACCAAATAGGAACATTAATTCAAGTTAAAGTTAATTAACTCCTAAGTTTCTAAATATCCTAACAACTTCCCACATATGATAATAATCATTGTTTATAGATTTCTTTAGTTGGATTTTGTAGAATGTAGAATCAAAGTATGATCCACGCTGTCCCTTTTTGTAGTCTCTCGATTTTTATCCTTAATTTTTTTAGAAAAAAATCTCATTCTAGGTGAGCCTTCCATAGAGGGTAAAAATCACTATTTTTTGTTCCTGTAGTTGGAATCTGTAGAATGTAGAACCAAAGTTTGATCCATAATGTCCATTGTTGCAGTATCTCGATTTTTATCCTTAGATTTTTTAACAATGGAAGATAATTCCTAGTATCCCTTCCATATAGTGTAATAATCATCATTTGTTGATTTCTACAATTAGATTTTGTAGAATGCACAACCAAAACATGATCCCTGTATCGAATCTCAATTTTTATCCTTGGTATTTCTAACAAATGAATCCCATTCTAGCAATCCCTTCCATATAGAGTAACAATAACTGATTATTTATTTTTGTGTTTGAATTTTGTAGAATGAAAAATCAGTGTAATACGCATTGTTGATTGTTGCACTCTATCAATTTTTATCCTTAGTTTTTCAAGCAAACCAATCTCATTCCAGATATACCTTCAGTACAAGGTAATAATCACTATTTGTAGATTTCTGTGGTTGGATTTTGTACAATGTAGTATCGAAGTGTGAAGTTATCCCTTCTATATAATGCAATAATAACCATATGTAGATTTCTATAATTGTATTTTGTTGAATGAAAAACCGAAGTGTGATCCAAAAACTCCATTGTTACAATCTCTAGGTTTTTATCCTTATTTTACGAGCAATCCAATCCCATTTCAAGTATCAATTCCATAAAAGTTAATCGTCATTGTTTTTAGATTAGTATGGTTGGATTTTGTAGAATGCAAAAGTAGAGTGTGATCCATAGTGTCCATTCTTGCAACCTCTCAATTTTTATACTTATTCTTTCAAGCAAATGAACCTCATTCCAGGTTTTCCTTCAATACAGAGTAAGAATAATTGTTCGTATGTTTTTGTGGTTGGATTCTGGAGAATGAAGAATCATAGTGTGATCCGTAATAGTTGTAGTCTCTCAATTTTTATCATTAGTTTTTTGATCAAATGAATCACATTTCATGTGTCCCTTCCATATAGGGTAATAATCATTGTTTATATAATTTTGTGGTTGGAATTTGTAGAATGAAGAACCAACGAGTGATCCACATAGTCCATTATTGTAGTCTCTCGATTTTTATCCTTATTTTTACAAGAAAACCAATATCATCCCAAGTATCCCTTCCATAAAAGATAATAATCATTGTTTGTAGATTTATGTCGTTGTATTTATAGAATGTAGAATCATAATATGATCCATAATGTCTATTTTTGCAATCTCTCAATTTGTATCTTTAGTTTTTCAAGAAAATAAATCTCATTCCAGGTATCCTTTTTGTGGAGGGTAATAATCACTATTTGTAGACTTCTATGGTTGAATTTGGTAGAATGCAAAACCATTGTGATCCATAGTGTCCATTGTTGCAACATCTCAATTTCTATCTTTAGTTTTCTAAGAAATCCTATTGCATTCCACGTATCACTTTTGTTAAAAGTAATAATTACTATTTGTATATTTTTTTGGTTGAATTTTAAAAAATTAAAAACTAGAGTGTGATCCACAATGTCTATTGTTGTAGTCTCTAAACTTTTATCCTTATTTTTTCGAGCAAATGAATCTTATTCTAGGTATCTTCCATGTAAAGTAATAATGATTATTTGTAGATTTTTGTGATTTTATTTTTTAGAATGAAAAATTGGCACATGATCCACAGTGTCCATTATTGTAGACTCTTGATTTTTATCCTTAGCTTTTTTATCAATTGAATCTAATTCTAGGTAATCCTGTAACACCCTACTCCCACATTTACCCAGAGTTACTTCCATGCTAGGGTAAACATTTGACAAAGAGTTACTATGATATGATTAAAAGTCCTAGATCATGTTAAGGAAGTGGAAACTATAGACCAACACTTTATAGACCTTCCTCGGGAGCTACATGACCCCCAGGAGCCAACCAACCACTCCAGGTGACCAACCCCTGAGTCAACTTAGATTTTTACTGAACTAGAACCCTAGTCACTCCCATGAAAAGACCTCCAAGTGAATGAAAGCCTCTAGTAACTCCCATAACAAGCCATCCATGCAAATGCGGTCTTTTTCAGGAAGTTATGTGCCAACGACCCCAAATTCTTAGCCATTTTTCAGGGCTAGGACATAGGCCTCTGCCCATAACTTCATGGGAACTCCAGAAATGATGAATAACATTGAAATGAGGTTACTAATATAAAAAACTTGAACAATGACTTGACTTGACCCCTAATAGCCATGACAGGAATTCTTTCCAACACATGATGAACATGTAATCTATAGGTCATAAGAACATATCTGAACATTGGGGTTTCATACTTATCTGAGATTCATCAAGAAGGATTGATGCCCTCTCACAATAGCTAAATTATCATCTATTATCTAATGCATTCATTATTCATTCATTTACAAATCAAAACATGATGTGAGCCATGACTAACATCTGTCATAAAACCATGTTTATAACCAACAAAACAACAAGTATAGAACAATCATTAAAGTCACATAATAATAAGTACATTTACACATACAATACAAGAGGAAAATAACTCTTATTATCATATGAAAAATCCAACCAAGTCAGGACTTCCACATACCACCTAACCATTGATTGGGCTAAAGCAAATCTTTCTTTCATCCAATCACCCTCATACCATATTCCAAGCATGAATGTGGGACTCACAACAAACTTGACCAGGGCTTCCTCGAGCTTTACCATATATCCCACCAAGGGGTTCCTAGGCTTGAATCCCTCATCTATACAACTAGGCTTTACTGCAATCCCTCCAAGGGATTCCTATGCCCAAACAAGAAACATACACTACCAATATTTACTGCAATCCCACCACATGGCGGTTCAAGGATCACTAGGCCTATACAAGAATGGATGCCTCTGAATCACTCCACCTAAACTATGATGAATTTGTCTATCTCCACCCTCTAGGCTTTACCGTATATATCGCCATTCATCGGTCGAGGATTCCTAGGCCCATTGAGAGAATAGCAATCAGGAGTTACCAAAATCCCACCTTTACTAGTCCAGGGATTCCTACACCTTGTGATTTTTCCTGAGACCACCCCACTCAATTTTGAAACCATCCAAAAATATAGCTCAGTCAAGTAATAGAAACCCATCACACCATGGTTATTCAGAAATGGAAAGGCAAGGCTGAAACCACTGTCACACCTGGTAAAACCCATGCCAATGTTAGCAAGAGACCCAAAAAACACACATGCTTGTACCATGTATGCCAAAACTAGCAATGAAATCATACATGCAACTTAATACATGCAAGTAATCCTATTGTAGCCACTTGATCCCACTCTTCCTAGCTTGATATTTTTTTACCTTTTGCCTTCTTGTCCCTCCTTTGCCTTCCTTCCTCCAATTCTAGAGTGCTCCATGAATACTCTAAGCATATGAGACTATGAGAGAATAGAGAGAGAGCTCCAAAACTGAACTGACAATAGGTTGTGAACTAATCCTTAGAAGCCTTTTTATTAATGAGGCCTCTATTTTCATCAATTTTCATTAGTTTTCCTTCATTTTCCTCCTCACATGCAACCTGTGACCTTTCACCTTCCTTTTCTCCTAATTTTCCAATATTTTCATAAATAAAATGCCAATTAATGTCTCTTTCCTTTCCAAATCCTTTTTCATTGCCTTTGCCAATTTCCTTGGCCATAATAAACCAAATGAACACCCACTAGGATGTTTTCCCAACATTTAGCCTAGAATATGTGTCCCATGACCTTGGTTATTATTTTGCCTTTATTTACTTTATTACGTGGATTTTTTATGAGGGTTGTTACAGAACCCTCCCCCTTGGGGGAACACCGTCATCTATGTTCAATGACACCTACAACTAGCAAGATCACTTAAAATAAAAAAATACTTCCCATGGAGCTTTATAACTTAGCTAGATGCAGTATTTACAATTATCAACCTGCTGAAAAGAAAACCAACATGACAAACACAACAACATGAGAACAATACCGTTTGTTGGATCTTTATAACGCAGCTCATAGTGGTATTTACATCCTTATACATATATACATATACCAAAATAATTACGCTCAACCAGTAAAGAGAGAAGGATACATAGCCTACATCTGATCATCCATCTCCCATGTAGCTTCATTGGGCCCAAAGTGCTTCCATTTCACTTTAACTTTCTCGATTGTTCGGTTCTGGAGCATGAGAATCTCTCTCTGAAAAATACACTAAGATTATGGCTATAATTCTTCTTCTAGTTCCACCTGCAATACAGGCCAATCAATCACATGATCAAAATATTTAACACACTTCTTAAGTAATGACACATGGAAAACATCATGGACTTTCACTGTCGGAGGTAGTGCAAGTCGATAGGCTACTGGTCCAATCCTCTTAAGAATCATGAAATGCTCACAAAATCGAGGTGCTAGCTTGGCACATGATCCAATCCTCAAGGATATCTTCTTGGGCTTGATGCACAAGTACACTTGTTCCCCAACTTGAAACTCATTAAACATCTTGTTCTGATCTTCATAACTCTTTTCTCTATCCTATTCTACCTTTAAATTATGCTTGATAACCTACATTTCATGTTCCATCTCTACCAACATGTTTGGTCCTCTCAATACCATCTTAACTGGATTGCTCCAACTTATGGGAGTATTAAAACTATGCCCAAAGAGTGCCTCAAACAGACTCATCCTTAGAGACTTTTGATACCCATTTTTGTAAGTGAACTCAACCAGTGGAAGATACTCTTCCCACTTTAGCTGTCGATGCATGACGTGCATTCTCAACATGTCCTCCATCTCTTGTTGAACCTCTCCATCTATCCATATGTCTGCGATGATAAGCTATATTGAAGGCCAAGTCTATACCCAAACCTACAAATAACTCTTTCCAGAACATGGAAGTGAACTTAGTATCCCTATCTGAGAAAATCTTCTTTGGAACACCATGCAACCTCACTACATCTATGATGAATATCTCTACTACATCATTTGCTAAATAAGTAGATTTCACTGGAATGAAGTGTGCTACCTTTATCAACTTGTCCACCACCTACATGATGGAATCATGTTGTCTAGATTTCCTCGACAAATCCGTAATGAAATCCAAGGAAATGAACTCCCATTCCACTCTGGAATCATAATCGACTATAGTAATCCACCTAGGTTCTTACATTTTGCCTTTACCTGTTAAACATCCAAGCATCTAGCCATGAACTTTGCCACTTCCTTCTTCAAATTCGGCCAATAGTAGAATTTCTTCACTGTTATTAGTGTCTTCTGATATCTCGAGTGACCTGAATATGGATTAGCATGAAAAATCCCTCAAGATAAGCTTCTTGAGCTCATTGTTTCTTGGCACATATAACTAATTGTCCCTAAATATGACCAAACCATCTGTTGTAAGATGATAGTACACACCCTGATCACTTATTCCCTACTATAACATGTGCATAATCTCCCTATAACTTTCACCCCTGCTTTCCTACATGCAATATAGGATCTTTTAAATATGTTCCATAGAAGCTCATAGCTGCTTTCTGATTCACATATACCCTTCTGCTAAGAGCATCTGCAACTATGTTCTATTTAACTTTAATGTACCTTATCTTGAACTCAAATTCATTGACCGTGGCCAACCATATAGCTTGTCTGGCATTCAGATTTAGTTGGTCAAATAGATACCTCAATCCACTATGATCGCTCATTAATAATAGCCTCTTGCCAAGAAGATAGTGTCTCCACATATTCAATGCATGGACGATCACTACCAACTCAATATCATGTGTTGGATAATTCTGCTCATGCTCATTAAGTTTCCTTCATTCATAGCACACCACCTATGCTTCCTGCATCAAGACTTCACCAAGTCCTCTTTTGAAAGAAACTGTGCATATCACAAACTCTTTGTCCAGATCTACAATCTTTGAAATTGGAGCATTTGTCAACAACTGCTTGAACTGCTCAAAATTGGTTGCACTTTCCTCTATCCATTCAAATATCTTACCTCTCCTATGAAATTATGTAATGGGATAGGAAATTCGAGAGAAGTTCCTGATGAACCTTCTATAATAACTTGCTAACCCCATGAATGATCTTACATCATCCACTTTTCTAGGAATTTACCATTCCATGATAGCTCTTATCTTTTCTAGGCCCACTACTATGCCTTCCTTGGAAACCACCTGTCCCAAGTAATGTACCTCTACTTGAAGGAAAATTCATTTACTGAGCTTAGCATACAATTAAATTTCTACTAGCAATCTCAATATTGTTGCTAAGTGTTTTACATGTTCTTCCTCATTCTTAGAATATATCAATATATCATCAATGAATACAATAAAAAACTTGTCCAGATAAAGATGCAATACACTATTCATCAAGTACATAAAAGTAGTTGGAGTATTAGTCCAACCAAATGAAACTACAATAAACTCAAAATTCCCATAATTGGTTTGGAAAGCAGTCTTCTAAATATCCTCTTCTTGATGTGTACCTGATGATGTCCGGATCTTAGATCAATCTTCGAGAACACTACTTCTCCCTTAAATTGATTGAACAAGTCATCAATCCTCGGCAACAGATACCTATTCTTGATGATTATCTCATTCAAATTCCTATTATCAATTCATAACCTGGGAGTACCATCCCTCTTCTTCACAAACAATATCGGTGGACCTCAAGGTGATACACTTTGCCTTCAACCACAACTCCAGTTCTACTAATCGTGGTATGCTCATCCTATAAGGTGCCTTATATGTTGGTGCTACCCCTAGTACCAACTTAATGGAAAATTCCATTTCCTAGTGAGGTGACAACTCTTAAATATCTGCAAGAAATACATCATGAAACTATTGTAAAACCGGGTACTTTCTCAATACCTATGCATCCTCAAAATCCTTACCTTTATCACTAGAAATATGCACTATGAATAATGCACACCCTCTCCTACGACTGCACTTTTCCTGCATAGTTGTAACCATTATAAACAATGTAGCCTTCTTCTCACCCTGTAGGATTCTTTTCACTTCATTGTCATCCACGCACTCAATAGGTCATGACAATCTACTTTGTTCCTATGAAGATACAACAAGTCCATACCCAACAACATACTATATGATCTCAATGTTACTACATTCAAATGTGTTGATGCAGGCATACCATTAAACTCGAATGCACAAGCTCTTACCCAAGGATGAAATTTCTTCTTTGTACCTATAGCCAATTGTACTAACTAGGATTTTGCATGCACTTATTTATTCAAATCACACTCATCCACTAGGTCGGGATTTACATAACTATAATTAGATCCAGGGTTAATCAAAATAGAAACAACTTGATCACAAAGCTTACTATCCATCTCGATAATAGATGTATGGTGATCTGCCTCTCTGTCCAATGCTGCATGATCCTTATAACACTTTGTCTAGCATCCCCAACTTTGCACACTTCCTATGCACTATAGATATGAGGCCTACCACGATGATTCTATGGAAAATACCTCTTAAGATGATCCTTACCACATGTCCAAGATTGTAACTATATCCTACCATCACCTCTGTTCTGTTGTTCTCCAAGTTTAGGGCGATTAAACTTCTTGTACGACACACCATTCTCTTTCTCACCTGTATCCTGGTGTCTTGTTCTTTTCGGCTGCCATTTACGTTTAGCCTTGTCTTTCCCTTTCCAACCTTAGTGAAATGTTGTCTTATGGTTTGACTACTCATAACAGTGTTTCAACTCCCCAATGACTTATTCAAGTGATCAAGTCTCATCATACTCAATCCAATATTTAAATGCTACTGGTAATCCACTGACAAATCTCTAAACTTTTTCTTTCGCATCCTTAAGATACAATACATACCTCAATAATTCTTGGAACTTAGTCATATACTCCTCATCTTTCATTGATCCCATCTTTAGCTCATTGAACTCCTTGGCCTTATTGTCATGGTACTCTCTGACAAATATTCTTCCTGAAGATTCCCTTGAACTCATGCCAACTCAACTCTCCTATCTTGATGTCTCTGACCCGATTCACATCTTCCCACTAGATGTCTACTTTCCCTTTGAGGTTGAATATAACTATTCTAGCCCTCATATTCTCTATGTAATCATGCAACTCAAAGAACTTCTTCATCCTGAGTAACCATTCCTCTTCATCTTCTGAATTCTTGAAATCTCCATCAAATTTATGTGGCTTAGCTTTCTTGAATTCATCTGGAAAATATCCCTTGTCATTCCTCTTGTAACGATGATAACAATGATGATCATGATACTTGTAGGAACTGGAACTAGAATAGAAATTGTGTCCATCACCTCTCCTATCTGGCTATCCAAGAACTTGCCATATCTAATTGTGTCATCTCTATACGACCTATGTCCACCATGAGACATATTGCCATATGCCCCTTTAGTCCTATGATGCTACCCATGATTGATCCTAAATGGTCCCTATCTCTACCAATCTGACAAACTATGAAGGATAACTACATTAACCTTTGTTTGTTTCTCTTGTCCCTGAATGATTCTGTCATTATCTTCTTTGAAACTTCTTATTTATTCCTTCAGACTTCTCAATGTGTTTGGTATGTCAGAAGAGTGCCCATCACAATGATTTTCATCTGATCTATAAAGAGAATATCATGAACTCTAGTCTATCATCTTACTAGTCATCTTTGATATTCTTCCTGCAAGCATACCATGTTAGATAAACCAAACATAAACGTAATAAACATACCTCAATATAGTTCAATGGAGGATATCTCATCTGCAAGATCAACCATATTAGCACAACACACATATAATCATAATCATATCAATGTATAGACATCCTCTTAACCATAATTCAGTTACCATGCTTGACCATACCAACTTCATACCATCACCCCATGCACAACAAACATATCCACGGAAATGCATGCATAACAATATATAAACACTGACATGCATAACAAATGCATAATCGACATGCACTCATGACGGCCACATTCCAACAACAACACCATCAACTTCCACATGGTGAAACAACTGCAAAAATGATTACCATGATGCATACACAACAAGCATATAAACCACAAACATAATGAACACATATACAACCGACAAGTATTCATGAAAAACACATTCCGCCCACCCAGTCCAAGGGGTGAACCATGCTCTGATACCACTTTGTAATACCCTCCTGCCACATTTACCTAAGTTACCAGTCTGAGAGGGCAAACATGTGACGAAGAGTTACTATGATATGATTCAACCTCCTAGATCACATTAAGGAAGTGCAACCGATTGACCAAAACTTTACATACCTTCCTCAGGTGCTACAGGGCCCCTAGGAGCCAACCAACCACTCCCCTTGTTATCCCCTATTGTGATCCCACTCCTGAGCACTATAATTACATTGGATCCTCCTCGTGTAGCTCAGACCTCATCATCTACAGGTTCTGAGTCAGTGGAGGTGGTAGCGCCCCTTTGTCTCATATCCTGGCTATCAGTGTAGGACAATCTTCTATTTCATGATCAAACAGTGTGCAATACTTGCACAATGGACGAATTGGATTAGTGAATTTGCATGCATAGTGTCCTGGTCCTCTGTAATTGAAGCAATTCAACTGTTTGCGACCTCTACTAGGTCCTCCTCCACCTCAGCCTCGTCCGTGCCCCTGAAATCCTATCCACACCATCCCTGCATTCTGGTCAAGGGGATGCGTTTCGGCCTGAACCCTATAGGTAGGGGTTCTATCCATCATCAATTCATAACCCCTGCAAGTATGCTCATCATGTCCTACAAACCTACAAAAGTTTCATAATAGCTGTTGCGATGCTTGTACATACTTCTGTAGTAGGTGACAGTTATCCGTGGCATGTTTTCCAGCTACTTGATAGATAGCACACCATAATGCAGGCCCCACACTAGGTCCTGCTTGAGCTTTCGGCCTTAAAGGCATCGGTCCTCCTCCTACAATGTAATTTGCAAAGATTGAGCAATGGTCTTTGTCATGACCCTGACTCTTGCATTTCAAGCACCATACCTCCTCGCGTACCTCTGGTTGAACCGTCTTGTCCTGCTTCAAAATTTGCATCTCAAGGCACAGATTCTGCAGCTGCGCATGGATCTACTGAAATCCTACATTAGGATCTTGCATCGGAGTCTCATGTAGTCTCATGGCAGTCTCCAAGGCCTCTGCCTGAGTTTTTATCTTCTGCTACGACAACGCACTACTTAAGTGGGGTAGTAGCGAAGCCACAAACCACTCGCGATGATGTCCATCTGTCAAAATCATATTGGATTCGTAGATTTGACACTTCAATCTTTAATCCAATTCCCAAGGTGTCTCGCCTAGTCGCATTGTGATCTCTTCGAATCCCACAATCGACTGCGCCTCTGATTTAGGCCTGTTAAATTCCCTATTTAGTGTTGCCTGGATGTCTGCTACTCTAGAATTTAGGTTATCGTTAGAGTACTTAATATACTAGGTTAGTACGCGATCTTGCAGAGCACTAACCAGTGTCACCTTCTTTATGTGATCGTCTGTAACACCTTGAGCTTCCCATACAACCCTCACAATGAACCAGAATTAGTTCGGGTCCTCATTTTCCAAGCCTTTGAACAAAGGCAACTTCATTGTATTTGCCATACTGACCCGTGGTGGAGATGTAGGTGGTACGAGTGAAGTTGGAGGCAATGGCGATGAAGTCAGAGGTGGTGTGGGCGGAGGTGGTATTCGCAGGAATCCTTGTTTTATAAACTAAACACAGAGAAACCTTCGCTATCGCTTCTTACTCCCTTCGCGGAGGTGAAATCAAGGGGCTATACTTTGGACCCTTATTTCCTTCGTTTCTGTAAATTTTTCTGCTTCGCATAGTCTCGAACATCAAGGTAGCTGCATAACCCATTTTTCGCACAACAACATATTAATCCAAATATTCAAATATTTTACGTACTTACCTCGCGGTCCTTTGAAAAAGCGTCACTCCGCCTCGCTATAGCTGACTGAGGTGTCGACTGAGAATTCAGTAACAAATCCTCCTATGATGCGATCGAGCCAATGATCGACAACGTGGGCGATCTTATCCTTCAATGCTTCCAACCTTCACACTAGCTTTAGGGTCCACATAATATGACCATCAAGTTTCCACCTTCCTTGGCTATCTGCTAGCTTCGCGATCCACTTGTATAGCTCAATAGGGAAAGAGCAGAAAAAGATCTCGTGGATCTCTATATACAGGTACCGGTCCAACCACTGTTCCTTTGTTAGTCGGGGTTTTTTTTCTCCTGTGCCGCGAATCCATGGATTTTTCTATCCAACCAGTCTCCAATCTCCTTCTTAGTTGGATTCCAGTGATACGACATCACACATACCTTATGTAAATTCCGATCCCAGCAACGGAACCATTTGTTGGATTGAGGGGGTCTGACCCAGGTTCAGTGTTAGTTAGCCAAACAAATCCCTACACCACTGGCCCTTTCGACATCAACCCGCAGAGCGCGAACTGAAGTCTCACCCGAAGCAGTATGGGGGGATGTTGGAACCAAGTTTCCGCACCCTTGATATGGTTGTGATGTCGGTTTATTCTGGCTATACCTGCTTTTGCGCAGGTTGCTTAGCCCTCTGTTCCACCCTTCAGTGCCTTCACGAAAGGGTACAACTGTCTTTCGCACGGCCCTAACCTGTGGCTCAGGGACTTTCACAATGTTAGGGCAGCGAACTGTGATATCTCCCAAACTAGGTTAAGTGTCTTACTTATCTTATTAACTAATCTTAGTTAGTTTTGTGTAAACAAATGTTCTTACTTGTGTTCACTTAACCAACACACTTACACACATTCACGCATCATATAAGAATTATAAATGAAATTCATACCCAACATAACAAGATGCATAAACAGGAAATAAAGATGCATAAATTGTAGAATACTTCTCTTTATTGATAATTCCAGACAATTACAGACTTGAACCGCCCTGCGCACTCAGTTGTGGGGGTCTGCACACTCAGCTGTGGACTTCTACCCTAGGCCTCTGCGCACTCAGCTGCAAAGCCTCTACCTACGCTACAACCCAAGACTTAGACTTCTACTTCAGAGATATCTCTCATACATCTTAGCTTCTTGATTGTTATCAAACTGCTTAGAGCTTACCTCTATTTATACAATTGCATGGTCCGCGACCATGGGTAGATCTTCTACAACCAACATTACAGTTCCAAAATAAGGGCAGACAACCCTATGACTCTTTAACACCTATGCACTCCGCAACCACAATATGCGGAGTCTTTACACTTGGATTACAAAATTTGACCAAAATATGGGCTTTTAGCCCCAAAAATACCCTTGGGGGATCCCGCACCCAACATTTCTTGATTGTTGGTTTGGAAATGGCGTAGGCAGTGCATGATATTGTGGACTTCCTAGCATCTCATCGAAGTTTCGGCCAATAAAAATACTTCTGCAATGCTACCACTATTTTCTCTACTTCAAAATGTCCAACGACCCAAATGCAGTGCACCTCCCAAATCATCTTAGAACACTTACTTGTAAGAACATAAAGGTGTGCAAGGTGGCATAACAATGCACCCTGGAGGTGAAAATCTCGAACTTGCTTGCCTTCCAAGAGCATCTGGTATGTGTTGCCGAATTTTGGCTCTCTTGTAAAGATGCGGCTACCCCGAAGTCTTGTGTCCACAAGAGTCGAGCATAGTCACGGTCAGTGCCATAATCGGTGGTCAGCTAAGACAGTCTGCAACATTATTAGTGTTTCCCTTCTTATACTTGATGTTCAAATGGAACTGTTATAAATATGTGGACCATTTTTAATGGCGATCGTTCTGTAACTTCCCTTGTGTCTATATGAACTGCAAGGGTCGGTGGTGTGTGTGGATGACTATTTCCTTCTCCATAATGTAATGCTTCCATTGTCGGCAGGTCTGAACAATAGAATACATCTCTTTGTCATAAGTGGGATACTTTCAGACTGTATCTGAAAGTACCTCATTGTGATATGCCCCTGCTGAGTAAGAACTGCACCAATAGCATGGTCAAAGGCATATGTCTCAATTTCAAATGGTTGTTGTAGATCTAGGCGTAGTGGAAGGGTCCCAAGGGGGTTTGTAGGGGGGCGGTAACCCTCTTTCCCCAGGTTCAAGGGCAGTGCCCCAAGATTTTTTTTTTTTATGCGGACCTAAGGATGGTAGGTGAACCCAAAGATGGTGGGCAGACCTAGCCATGGTTTTGTGTATGGATTTTGCACATAGTTTTGTGCATATATTCTGCACATGGTTTTGGGCATGATGGTTTTCTGCACATGGTATTTTGTATATCTGGTCAAGGGAACTGCAATTATGTTATAATCTAAGGTTAATGGATTGGGGTTTATAAATGCTTCGACATGTATATATGTATTGTGACATTAAAAGGAATATAATGAAAAATTAATCTGGTAGTCCTGGTTTTGGGATCGAGCGGAAAATCGCCATGTATATATTTTTTATGTTCTCAACATTGTATATTTTTTGTTTTAAGAATATGTTTGCAGGTAATTTTTGTACAGGGTTAAAACCTACAAAACATTAGGTATTTTTTGGTTTTCACCTTTACCAATGACTATATCCTACATGGATCGATAGGGTACTTCGTCTCTTAGGCAATTAATTTCTCAAGAACATTACAAACTAGATGTATGATGTGCATTAATTTAAAAGTAATCAGATTAATAGTGTGCATTGATTTTAATGTAAGCACAAAAAAATATTGACGACATGCCTTGGTTTCAGTGTTACATTTTTCATTCATAAATAAAATACTTCAATTTTCATTTTAAATAAAATGTTCACTTACCTGAAATGTTTGCTTCCTGAAACTATAAAAAAATTGTAATTTACTACATTTTTATTATTCTCATTCTTTATCATTTAACATTGTTAGTTACTCTGCATTCAAACAAGTGAATAGAAAACAACTAACATTGAAACTTACTTGGTGTTTAAAACTCCATAAGTCACAATGATTGACTTTGGAGAAGACTACTATTAATATTGGAGAGCAATAAAGACAAGGTATGGTGTTTACTATAATAGCTCAAGTTAAAAGTTTGATTAGCCTATGATTTCAACTGCCATTTTTAAATGATCGATGTGAAAAGATGGAAAACCTATCATGTGTGACAATAAGAACATAAGAAGAAAATAGTTTGAGATTTATCACAATGAAGACTATTTATAACTAACTACATTCTTATTATTCACATTTTCTATCATTCAACGTTGTTATATTGTCACTTTGCATTCGAAAATTTTATTTCATCATTCAAGTTATTAATAGTCTCTATCAACTCAACAAACTGAGGTAACTAAGCAAATTTAAAACTAAAATGGTCAGATCTATATTAGACATATTTATCATATTTAAAATGATCAGAATAATTAAATGTTTAACAAATTTTGTGTAACCGCACATCATTGAAATCACTGTAGATTCATCTTAACTATGGATCTATCAGGCTCTAAGAGACATCAAATCACAATCACTGGGGGTACAAACATTTTCTAATTCTGCATTCAGAAAAAAAAATTGCACCAAAAAAGATTAATCCCTCTTAATGTTTGTTAAATTTAAAGTTAAAATAAATCTAAATTAGTAAATAATTAATAAATTTAATTCCATTTTATTTAAAATATCCTCACTTAATAGATAAATTATATGCTGAAATATAAGTAACCTATAATTTCTAATAGATTTAATATTTTTAATCAAAACTTGTACGGTTTTTATGATCATGTTTTATCATATCTTTTATGATTATGATTTATCAGGTATAATAATATATTTTAAATATAATTATATTAGTAAAATTAAAATATAATGAAAAGAAAATGAAGAGGAGAATGAAACATTCTCCATTGTCACATATATCGAACAACAGCATTTAAAACTGGACAATCGCTCTGAAAACAAAAGTCTATGAATTTATTAAATGTGAAATTAAAATTTGGCATGTATTCTTATTTCAAATTAATATAATACGTATATACAATGAAGAAAATTTTCCCTTAAGATATATATACTATGAAAATAAATGAAAATCCTGTTGCTCGTAATACTTTATTAAAAACAAAAAAAAATGGTAATTAAGAATCCCTGAATCCCTACAACTGAAATAAGGAAAAAATCCATCTCCTCATTTATCTCAGAATTCCCGAATTTTTTTGGTATCTTAATATGTTGTACTCGAACCTGTAGGTAGTTTTATATGCCTCCAGCATTCATGGTACCTGTGAATGAATATTTACTTGACCAACCTCCCAATTTTTAAGTGAAATTTGGGCCAGACATTCAAAAGATAGTAATACCTGTGAATAAGCATCAACTAGACTAAGATAGGCACTTTGAAAGTGATACTTTGTGAATAAACATCTCCCAGACATTTTAGAAGGCAATTATTTTTCCTTCCACTCCAATCTCCAACCATCTCAAATATTATTGATTCTCGTGAAAGTTGATGGTTCACTGTTCCTCTTACTGCTGTTTGTTGCCTGCTACTCATGTGGAAGAGAGTTAGAATGGAAGCTAATGTGACGAATAATTGGCTGTTTTACTTCTAAGCAACAGTCAATATATTGACATCAGCATTATTCTCTGATTTTAAATCAACTGAGCTGTGTTTGAGAGCCTCAACTACACCACCACCCCATAACTTGATACGATTTTCGGCAGCAGAGGCCTGCATTTCCGTGGAGATCAAGAACCGAAGTGCTCAACATATAAAAAAAAATACAAGATAAATACAACTATTCCATAACTTCATCTCAAGCTAGGATATAAGATAATTTCATAGTTCATACCTCTTTGTTCCAGTTTGTGAAATATACAATCAATAGCAAAATCAAGGTCTGCAGTGCAGTTCCACCAATCATCCCACACCAAATGCCCTGATCCCTCATTTCAACATCAAATTTACACAAAAAGTTAGATGGCTGAACAAATTTTTCCTTTCACTGAAGGCAATGCTTACAACAAGATCAATTTTAAAGCTTGGAATAGAGAGACCAGAGAAGGCCTTCTAGTCTTGCCTTCTACTCCAATAATGTTTGCAATGCTGAAATCAGTGTGTTGGAATCATAACGAACAAAGCATAAAAAACAAAACAAGGGAATGCCTAGTGCACCTTTACTCCTAAGTCAAACTTGTAGCCCAAAAGTAGACCAAGAGGTACACCAAAAACATAATAGCATCCTAAGTTTATGTAGGCTACCAAACCTTGCCACCCTCCACCAACAGCCACACCTGATAACATTTCCAAGAGAAAAACATGATTATCTTGAAAACATTACACCTTGAAACCAATAGGGTTGACTGCCAATTGTTTGGTTTGACTTTAAATTACAAATCTACTTTATTTGAGCGTTATGAGGAGAGTGCTCTGTATTAGAGGGACCATTATGATTGAAAAAATGTGATGATTGAAAATTATAAGCAGAGGTGAAAACCTCCAAGCATGTAGGTGCTAATAAGCATGGAATTATGTTGGAGATATGAGCTTTGCCCACTCAAATCAAAATCAAATATAAGAGGATTGAATGCAAATCATATACAAAATATATATTACCTGATAGAACTGGCTGTACACTATTTAGAAGCATTGTTACTGCAAGAAGGATTGCTAATTTAGACACTGCTGTCATGATCACCTCGCTGTCAGTAAATAGTACGGCAAATTTGTTCTTCACGAGAAGAACTATAACCATACAAATAATGCCAATCAATAGTGATTGTGCAACCACAACCATAATAGAGAATTTTGTAGCTCTTGGATGGCCAGCCCCTAGTTCATTGGAAACTCTCACGCTGCAGAAGATGTGTTGAATAGAGTAAACTTAAAATTGAAGATTGAAAGAGAGAAAAGTAGGATACAACATCAAAATTACAGATAAAAATTAACAATTTGTTAGCAATGTGCTTTTAAGAATGTAGCTTAGAACGTTCTGTTGTCCCATCTACATAAGACCTGACATGCCATATTTCAACATGTTGTTTCAGACAAAAACAGAAAAAATAATTGTAAAATAATATTGTTGAAATAAAGAGGGTATGTGGAACTAAAACAGCTAGCTTACCTGATGGCAGCATTAATTCCAATGAAAATCATGGCTTCCCATCCGTTCAAATTCGTGCTGAAAGAAGATTAGTTAGAAATATTTGAAAGTAGTAATCACATTCAAATTCATGCTGAAAGAAGAATGGTTATAACTTATTCCAATGAAAATCATGGCTTTCCATCTATTCAAATTCATGCTTAAAAATACTCAAAAGTTGGGATCACATTCAAATTCATGCTGAAAGAAAGAATGGTTAGAAATACTTAAAAAGGAAAATCAAATTGAAATTCATGCTGAAAGAAGTAATGGTTTTTCCAATGAAAATCATGGCTTCCCTTCCATTCAAATCCATGCTAAAAGAATAATGGCTAGAAATACTTAAAAGGGGATATTACATCCAAATTCATGCTCAATGAAGAAGGGTTATAACTACTTAAAAGGTGAAACAACGGTCAAACTTGAGAACAATCGTTTCAAACTGTAACAAGGTTACCAGAGAGAATCCTATATCATTTGGAAAAAGGTGCTAAAGAACCCATACATGGCCTATGGCTTAGCTTCTGTTGAGACACAAAGGTTAGACTAATTGGCTTCTGGTGGCCATATGCACTCCCCACTGCTTTGTTCTATATCCCTTGTTGCGGGGTAATTCCACATCTTATGGAGATAAGGGAAGAAAATGTGCATATTCCTCAAAGCCATGCCAGAACCTGGGCCAGTAAAGAAGTGCAGGTAGTGTATTTGAATGTCGAGCCTTACGAACTCAACACCCAATGACCTGGGGCATTTTGCATCTCTTTTGCAAAAACTCTGTCTAGTGGATTAAGTTCTATAAAGAGACCGTAAAACTTTAAAAGCTCATTAGTCAAAAGTCTTTGTGCCTCAAGAGAAAGCAAGCCCCGCCAGACATAGGAGGCAGTGGACACACTGCTTACCAAATGGAGATTGAGTCCACTGCGATTTCTGCGTTCTTTAGGTGGCCCGTCAAAACAATTAATGTCATGAAATACCAGACCTCCAAGCTGAAATGATCATCAAACCATCCATATGTCAGAAAGGAAGAAGGAATGAGAGAATGTGAGTAAATACTGAATTTTAAGCTCAATGTAACTAATTAAATCCTGTTACTAACCACAGCATAACCGCAGAAGCCAAGGAGAGCCGAACAAATGCCCACAGGTCATAGAAAGCCAAAACAGATAATCCAGTCCAAGCATGAGGACACCAACGAACTGCATAAACCAGCTGGCATATAACCATTGTCCACCAGCTTATGTTCAGTGACACAGCTGCTCCAACCAATTCCCAATTCAGTTTGGATATGCATAGCCAGCTAAGGAAAACGTGAACTATCAACGCAATTACAGAAATCCAAGCCATGGCCGTGACTTTGCTCTGGGACTGAAGAAACTTCTGAACTGGAAAATTAATAGCAAAAGAAAAAAGTAGTGGAAGTGTCCAAATGGCAAATTGTCCAGCGAGATCAGAAATATCATCAGCTTGTCCCAACAGCTTCAAAATCGGCGCAGAGAAAATGTAAATTGGACTTAATAACATCGCAGTTACTGTCAAAATTATCCAGGATCGTTGCATAAACACTCCAAGCATGTGAATTTGACCTGCCCCAAAGGCTTGGCCGCAAAGTGTCTCCAATGCACTTCCCATTCCAAGCTACAAAAGTGGAAAGCAAATATCCCATGTTCAGAGACATTACAAGTTGAAGCAAAGCTATAAGGATTTCAGAGATATTACATGTGAGTGGGAGAGATAACTCTCTAAATAAGGATTTCAGAATGGGTATTTCATGGAAGTTACCTAAGATAGGGAAGCTTCTCCCATAGGTTTGGCTCCGCCACCGTCCCTCTACATATGAGAGAACCTTAAATGATCTACAAAGTTGCATTTTCAACTCTAATATTTTCACTATTTCTAATGTGGATGCCTTTTATAATCCTTAATCCATTAAAGTATTCATTCCATTCCATACTATTTAATCTAATGAATACCTATGAGGTAGCTCGGCTCCCTTACCTACTGTAAAATACTAAAGCTCTCTCACCATTTACCCTGCGCGAGGTTCTACAGTGCTTGCTCGGGGAGCCATAGGGTAAGTTCTACTCTCCTTACAATATGAGTAGTATTTTTTTCCTTTTCCACTCTTTCTTCCGGAAGCATAAAGAGAAGATATATTTCATAAGGATTAGACTGTCAATTTAAGTCGATAAGAAGAATAAGGCAAGTGGAATTCTATAGTTGCGCCTCATATTTCAACCCTGCTGTTCCTCATATTTCCAGCCTGCTGCGCCTTATATTTTACTTTCACAAAGTTTTAGGCGGTTGATACTATTTAAACTCTAAGCAGTAACGGTTTCTTACGATCAAGCCATGGTGAAGAGAGGGGGAGAGGGGGAGGCTCTGTTAACCACCGAATTATGTCAATAATATAGAGGTCTTATATAGGGAATTATGATTTCTTACTGGCACTATATTCTTCCTTTGGTTTGGCTGTTTTCTTCTTCAATCAGTTACTCTGCTACATAAACTATTATTTTACTTTGAAGGCACCAGTTTTTCAGTTCTTTTCTTCCTCATTTATGACACGTTTCCTAGAAGAGATTTTGTGATAAGGAGGTCTCACCTCTTTTGGCAATATGATCAGGAAACTTCTAGAAGCGCCATTCAAGGGGCTCGATTCCCGAGTAGCGTGCTGAAATTTGTGACATGGGATATTTAAAATCTTTGAGCAGTAAGATGGTCTGACTTTTGGAGAAAAAAGGTAAGATGGTCTGACTTCCAGAAGTGCACTTTCTGGGACAAATGGCCATGGGTTCGATTCCCAGTACGGCACGTTATAACTATCTAAATAAATCTGTAACAGTGAAAGGGCAACATATTTGGCTAAAACTATATACCATAACTCACATTCTGAAAACATAACCAAATAGATTTTGATGGCAGTACTCACCATAAATCCGAAGCTGAATACTACGATCACATTGATTCCTATGGATACTGCGGCCAATTGAAGGCTGCTCAGCTGGCCTGTAAACATCAGTGTAACGGACCCGACTGCATATTGGCACATTGTGGTGATAACAGCAGGCCCTGCTAGAGCCCACAGCTTTTTGGATTCAATCCAACTCTCCCTTGCAAACTGTGGGAATGTTGTAATGGCAGGTAAGTCGCTACTTCTCACATTTAGTTGTTGCTGGGGCTCCTCTTCTACAGTCGCGAGCAATGGGGAGCACGGAGAGTCCGCCATATTGGTTGCACCGCTTCCATATGCTTCTTACCCGTACGTGAATATATATACATAAAAAGTCGTCAGTAGGGATGGAATTTGATGGGTAGTTTGTTTGTCAGGGGATGATTTATTCCTCCAATACAATTCACAATTTTACAAAGCCGTCAAAATTTTTATTTGATATTAAAAAACAGACCGCGAAAGTGTAAAAACCATCTTATTTAATTAGTAACTCTGTTTTTAAATTTCAACCCTGGTTGCCAGACATTGCATTTAACTATTACACCTCTGGTTATTATCCGAGGGCGGGCGATATTCGAGTCGACAAGACAAAAAACTGGAGGAGAGTAGCAAGCGAAGCTGTCATCAACCGTGAGTCACCAGAAAAGTGTGAAGCTAAGCGGTCAAAAAGATTCTCGGGTGACGGAAGCTTAGCCTATAGTCGTTACGTTTTTGGAGGTGCTAGCCCAGTTGATCAAATAATATTTTTTTTTAATAAAAGTGAAATCAGGTTTTTTTGTTTTTCCTCAATTGTATTTTGGAGTATATATTGAGAAGAGATTCCCCGGATGGAGAAGAGATTCTCTATTATTTGGAGGTTTATTTTAATAAGTGTTATCTAATTATTATAAGTTCTACAGTTTTTGGTTGAGTCAATCCGATAATTTTTTAAAGTTAAATTATGATTTTTTAGTAACATAGATTTATTTTAATGGTTTTGTTGGACTATTAGATATTTTGGAATTTTTAGTCTATTAAATTAAATAATTTTTATTTAAATTTTTTTATTTTTTTAAAATGTAAATCAAATAATCCTTATTCAAATCATTTTTTTATTGTTTAAAATGCATTTCATAATTATATATAAAAATTATTAGAATGTAAAAAATTTATGACTCAACTTGTGTTTCTAATAAATCTATGCTAAACAAAGTCCATTAAAACATATAACTCCAAAGCATATAACAAATACATTACAATTACTTATCTTGATAATTTAGAGTTATTATTAGGAAAATATAAAATTTAATATATTTTTATATTGTAAATTATATATTTTATATATAATTTATAAGATATTCTTATTATTAGGGTTTTAACTTTAGGAGTTTATTATTGTATTCTCATCTCAAGGGATTTGAGGATTTGAATTTGAAGGAAGATTGAATTTGCGAGATTTAATTTTATATCAATTTGGAAGCCTAGAAGTTAGGTGAGCAGGGTAATATTTTATTGTGTAATTATTTAAATGTGATCAAATTATTAATTTGGAAAGTTAGGCACTTATGATAATACTATATTGTATAATTAATTTTATTAGTATATATTTTAGTAAAATGTTAAATTGTCAGGATATTATTTAAAGCGAGTTGTTTTTAGTGAGATTTTTTGGAAACTTTTTTGGTGGGTTTTTTCTGGTCTAATTTCTCTAAAATTTTGCAGGAATTTATTGAAATCACAAGCTTGATGGGTAACTCCTGCACAATCTAAGTGCCCTAGGGGTTTTTTAGGGTGTTGAATCCATAAATAGAGTAAAAAATATCAGTTTAAACAACACAAATCAATATTTCACCTCTAATTTTTGAAGTCCAAAAAGTCACACTAAAGACAACTCCCTATTTAAAGTATATGATTTACATAATTTTATTAGAGGTAATAAACTCAATAAAAATTTAAAGACATTAATTTTCTTATTGGTGTTATCTTGCCTTAAGTGTTTTTGAGATTTTGGCATATGATTTACAATATTTTTAATTAGAAAATTAAACATAGAAAAACAAATTAATTAGTCAAAATATAAAAATATTTAATTATAAAATTTTACTCTTACAAATTACCAAAAACCTAAATATTATAGATTAATATTGTAAATTTTTCTTTATTTATAATCAATTATATATTTTATAATTTTTTTAATCTCATAAAAAATGTATGATGTAAAATCTCATGCTATTTGTCACGGCCAAGTAAGACACCAAATTGGTGTATAGACCCCCTTGTTTGTGCAACAAGGGATCCACCTCATATATACTCTATTTGTCTGGTTTTGAACCTGTAACTTTTTTTGGAGGAAACACATGCTCTTAACCATTAGACCCACTAAAGTTGTATCTTAAATAAAGGTAAACCACTAAACATAAAATAAAAATGAATACAATATAGTTTTAAATATAAATAATAATTATTAAAAAAAGAGAAAAAGTCAGAATATTTTAAATAAAAATAAATCTTTATATTTTAATTTTACGACTAAGCTATTATATATTTAAGAATTCAATTTTATTAATTATATTCAATATTTATATTATATATTATTATTTTTTATAATTAAATATTTGTTAGGATATTTTAAATTAAAAAAATATAAATATATATAAAAAAATTTGATAATTTATTTTATATATGTAAATTTAATTTGATTTGAAAGACCGTTGTATGTTTTCTCATTTGATAATTAAATAAGTGTAATATGCAATGTATGGATGACGACGTGAAGAGGGGACCTCTCTTTTCTTGTCATTTACATGTTAAATTTAGCAGCCACAAAACTACGGTCCAGACGCGTGGTACACGTCGCTGACTCGTATTTTGTTTTATTAAAAAAAAAATCTTGTCAACATCTAAAAAAAATGGTTATATGTTTCCATATAAACCTTTTAAATATTAACTTTAGTGCTCAGAAAACTGGTCCACGGACCTACAAATTAAATATCAGAGCACGAGCAAACATCAGACCATAAAGTGTTAATATGCGAGAAAGGGGAAAAATGCATTTTATATAAAAGAATATAAATATAATTTATGGAATTATAAACTAGGTTAATTGATAACTTAAGAATTAGAAAAAGAATAGTATTAAGATTTATTCCAAAGTTCATATATATGTTAAAATTTATATTGTTTTATAATGAATTATTATATAATTGGTTATTTATTTTGATATTATTTACACTAAAAAAAATGGAAAATTTGGTTTTAATATTTATGGTATTGACGCCTTGTCACTTAGAGTCTAGTTATCTGTGGGTTTTTAAGAAGATTCTAAAAAGTATGTAGCTTTAAAGTCAATTGAGGATTGGGGCATGCAAAAACCCTAACTCTAATCCTAGATGAGTATCAAGCTATGTTCTTTAATGAGTTGTTATTTGTTTCATAGTTGTGTAGATTTAGAAGTGGGATATAAAAGCATAACATAGGAGATAGAAGATTATCTAATAGTCATTTAGGCCACAATTTTGAAGACAACTCCAAGGTGAGTTTCCCTTTCTTTTTGCATGTATTTCATAATTGAAGAAAAGCTAGAAGAGCATGAGCCTCACCTTCTAGTTGGGTTTTCCCTTGTGTTGGGTTTTCCAAGTCACCTTGTGTTAATTTGTATGGATGGCCTATCCTTTTGTTTGTTCTCTCATTTTCAAATTATAGTGATTTTCATAAATTTGAGCATTAAGCTAGTCATATAAAATCTGGGATCTAAGGAGATAAATTGCATAATAAAACATTTTAGAGTTTACAAGATTTCTTGTGATGAACTATTCTAGTGGAATCTAGAAATCATTTTGGTATGAAATCAATGTTAGATGCAAGTTCTGGGAATTAGCTTAAGAAGTGGCAGAACCTTAGCCATGGTAAATGAATCCAATCATAACAACTCTCGAGATTCAACAACAAAAGGATTTCTCAAGCTAGAAGAATAAGTCCCTAATATCTCTTGCAATATGGTCTTCCTCATGGTGGCTCTAGTGAACAGGTTCAAAACTCTTGACGGGGGTGGTGGATACAATATAGGTGTTGGATCAAATGAAAAATTGAGAGATATTGAAGACCCATAGAAGGAGTTAAAGAACAAGCCCAACAAAGAGAAGCCAAGTTTAAATGGCATCATTCCTTCACAACCTCTTTTTAAAGCAGAAGCAAAAGTAGACATCAAATCCTACCAAGGTGAGATCGATGTTATTAAGTTGAATCATTGGTTTTAATAGTTAGAAGTGTATTTTAGTGTCCATAATATAAATGAAGAATCAAATATTTCATTTTCCCTATTGAAACTGGAAGACCATGAACAAACCAAGTGGGAAAGCCACACAATGACACTTAGGTAGGAGGGTGATCTATTAGTAACTAAGTATGAAATGTTTAAAACTATCATTGAATCTCAATTTGATCATATTTTGTAAGTAGAGGACCAATGGATCCATTGGAATCACTTTAAGTAGAGGCAAGGGTGGAATGTGCAAAAGCACACCACCAAATCAAAACAATAACAATGAGGTTGGGTATATTTCCCAAAAACCAAAAGATACTCTTTAAGTATTTCGGGGGTCTACACAACTATCTATGAAAGCAAGTGATGCTCTTCAAATCTAAGCTTTATTTATAGGAATTATGTGAAAGAACAATACTTTGATAACATAGGCTATAAAAACAATTAACCAATAATTCTAAATAAAAACACCCTTAAGATGTTATCAAATAAAAGAAGAAAAATGAAAAGAAATTAATGAAAATCACTACAAAGATTCACTACAATCTCATATTCATGATCATATAGAAAAATAAACATCACATCCATAATTGAATCTTAAACACTATCAAAAAGGTTCCTTACCAACTAAATCTTAAACACCATAAAAAATATTCCTTACCAACACAAAGTCTTATGGTTTTAATCAGGTGGAGACTTGAGAGCATAGGATATTGAGAAAAATAGAAACTAGAATAGAGTTTCTTAGTTAATTATATTTAGTAATTTTTTTATTAAAGTCGTTATCAACAAACGAACACATATGTAGACTCAAATCTAAGTGGAAAACCTTGCTATTGAGTAGATTTGGAATCCACTCACTGAAATTAAGAAGGAATTCTTCACCTAGTCCCTTAAGTTAATGTAAGAATAGATCGTTAGATTTTATGACCAGTATTCCATTCCTGGAAAGCCTCTCTTTAAGGAAACAAACTCCACATCCATTGAGTTTTATAGGGTGTGGCTTCTCATTAAAATAAATAAATAAATAATTAAATGAATTTGTATTTAAAAAAGTACCCTAGGTTAAGATTTTTCGTCATATATATATATATATATATATATATATATATATATATATATATATATATATATATATATATATATATATATATATATATATATATATTGCAAAAAGTGTCAATATATGTGGTGCATTTGTCTCCACTATTAGAGAATTGAGCTAGCATTGCTCATTAGCACTATGAGAAGGGAGTTTCTTATTAATCCTTGGTGGAAATTTGTTGGAGGAGAGGTTTTGGCCCTGGCTTGCAACCTACATTTTACATCCTCTTGTCTCATTGATCTTCATAGTTTGGTAGTTGTCTGATGATAAGAACACTAATAATAATTAAGTGAAAGAAGAAATTAATCAAGTTAAGTAAAAATACATCACAAGTAATTATCAAAGAAAAATAAATCACCTAATCTAGTTGCCCCTAGATTTCTCAACATATATCTCATGGTCTCGACTAGTCTACTGACATACCCCCTGATAATCACATGAGATACTCACGTAGAGGTTTTATCCACTTAGTCAAACCCCATAACCTTTAGTGCACATCTTCGTGTGATTCATTGATCTTGAACTTGGAACTTCCTAGAGGCACATAAGTCCATGTAGCCTAGAGGGGGAAATGGTACCAACTGATCTCATGGTTGTTCCCTCTAGGTATTTTATTGAATAAACTTATCTCTTGCAAATGTTAGTTGCTATGATATCCTTTTCTTTCATTTTTAACAAAATGCCTAATATTTGTTTATTAATAGTTAAAGGAAACATAAAAATGTCCATTTAATATTGAAAATGATATTCATACATTGAATTGTGAAATTCCCCTGTCATTGAGAAAATATTCAAGGGAGCTTTAAATAAATAGCCCATAAGGAGCAATAGTTGCTAATGTTGTGCAAATGGTGTAGAAAGTTAAATGACATTAAGCATTGAGAAAAACTTCATGTTAATGGTGTTTGAGGCAAAGGATTCCTAAGATGGGTGACCTTCTAGGAAGTGACAATGACTAAGTGCAAGTATTGAACTATAAGTTGTAATTTTCCTTTCGGTTGTGAGCACATTCATATTCATGAAAGACACATAAAAACCCACTTTAGATGGAGTCCAAAATCTCCCCAATTAAGTACATTGCTTTGCATCTAAGCTATATTTGTACCCAAATTACTATTACAAAACATGTACTCTAAAAAGACACTAAAATCTACTCTATATGGAACCTTAGGCCACTATATAACAAAGGTATATGTCTATTCATTTTTTAGAGTTTTACATCTATAAGCGTGGATTTCTATCTCCCTGAGGGGTTGAATTTAGGATATTCCTCATCAAATAAACTATATAGAAAATCTATATGCTTATTCAATTCTACATAGTCTCCCAAAGAAACCTAAAACCTAATTTAAGATCTTTGTAACTAAATATATAAGGCTTTACAACTAATTTATATGCCTAATCATTTTTGGAATTCTAGAGAGTTGTGGATTTCTATCTTCAAAAACCTCTTTTTTGGCATGTACCATATCTATGTATGCTCTCATTTGTGGTACTTTTCCTAGAAGGGACTTTGTGATATGGAGATCTAATTTATTTTGTTAGTATGATCAGAAGACTTCTAGAAGCGCCCTTTCTGGGATAAATGGTCAAATTAAGGGGCTCGATTCCCGAGTAGCATGTTAAATTTGTGATATGGAGATTTACTATCTTTTAGTGATACGATGGTTTGACTTCTAGAAGTGCACTTTCTCATATTAATGGTCATGGGTTCAATTCCCTAATACCATGCATTATAACTATCTAAATAAATATGTAACAACAAGCAGCGACATCGTTTAGGAAAACTATGTACCATACCTCACAATCTAAAAACATAAACTAAATAGATTTTGACGACATTACTCACCATAAATCTGAAGCTGAATACTACGATCACAAAGATTCCTATGGATACAATAGCCAATTGAAGGCTACTCAGATGACCTGCAAAGATCAGTGTAATGGACCTAATTGCATATTGGCATATTGTGGTGATGATAGTAGGCCCTGAGATAGCCAACAAATTTTTGGATTCATTCCAACTCTCCCTTGCAAACTGTGGGAACGTTTTAATGTGAGGCAAGTTGCTACTTCTCACATTTAGTTGTTGTTGCTCCTCCTCTTCAATAGCGACTAATGGAGAGCACAGAGAGTTTGTCATATTGTTTGCACCGCTTCCATACGCTTCTTACCCATCTATATATATATATATATATATATATATATATCTATATATATATATGTAACTAACTTTTATAGAATTCGTTAATAGCCGAGGGAGGGCAATACTCGATATCTATATCTATATATATATATATATATATATATATATATATATATATATATATATATATAACTAACTTTTATAGAATTCGTTAATAGCCGAGGGAGGGCAATACTCGAGTGGACAACACAAACACTTAAAGAAAGTGCCAAGCGAAGTTGTCATGAACCTAGACCTTAGTAAAGAAAAGTGCCAACTTGAGTTGTCAAAAAGCCTCCCTAGTAAAGGAGGCTTATCATGATATTGTCTTGATAGTTTAGAATTATCTTTATCAATAAATAAGATTCAATTTGTTTTTTACATCAAAAATTATAAAATTTTATTGTTATGCTTAGTATTTTTGTTTTTTTCTGACTTCAATTTGGGTGGAGTTTGTCCTTTAAAAAGAGTGAAACACTTATCTCCTGAATATTTAATGTAATTATACTATGTATAATTATTTGAGTTAAATTCAATTTACATAAAGGATATTATTTAAAATATATGATTTTTTTTTTTTTTTTTTTTTTTTTTACGCCATAAGTTTTGACATTAGATAGAGAAGAAATGGTCACGGGCTCTGCTAGGGTTCTGCGAACACCTGCATACGGCGCCGACAACAGTGAAGAAAACTCCTGCTCAGACACTGAGTAAGCTATAGTACCCCGTCCTGCAGCGCATTCGTGCCAAGGATGGATCATCCCCAGGGGGGGCGTCGGAGCCCTCCCCACCGCAGTCAGATTCTGAGCACCAAGTGATCTTTGGATCCGTGAACGAAGAAATCCTGAACAGGGGAAAAATCCCTCAAACTGACCTCAACAATGACAGTAACCGCAAAGAAGGAGATGGCACACCGCAAGAAGAAACCGAAATGCCTGGAGAACAGCCGCAAATCACCTCTAGCACCTGCAGACCAGCGGCCAAGATCAGACCAAGGATCGAGTTGCCTGGAGACAAGATCGATGATAGAATACAGTACATGAAGGACCATGCCCTCATTGGCAAGTTCATCGGTTTCTGGCCAACTGAAAGGGCCCTAAAAGGCTGGATAGCTGCTAAATGGAAACCCAAAGGGGATGTTACGCTACAATTAGGGCCGAAAGGATTCTTCACCGCTATATTCTACTGCCCAGAGGATAAACACAGGATCCTAGTAGGAGGACCCTATTTTTTCAACTCGGCTGGGTTATATCTACGCGACTGGATCCCCAAATTTAACCCGGACAAAGAAGACCTATCATGGGCTCCTGTTTGGATCAGGCTGTATTCGCTTCCAGACGAATACTGGGGGGAGGAGCTCCTCAAAAAGATTGGCAATGGGATCGGCGATTTCATCAAAGTAGCCGAAGAAACCCTGTCTCGTAAGTATACCTCCTACGCCCGGATTTTTGTTTTCATTCGCCTTAATGAGCCTCTCCCTGAGTCAGTTGAGCTTGCCCATCGTGATGAAGAGTGGATTCAGCCTCTCGACTACGAGCATGTTCCATTCCGATGTAGAAAATGTCATGCCCTAGGTCATCTTTTCAGGGATTGCCCTCTGAATATTCAATCTAATCCTCCTGATCCCTCAGGCTCCCCTGCTCAGGATGGATTCACCAAAGTCTCCAGCAGGAAGCGTGCGCACAAAAAGCCCTCCAATGGTCACAAACCCCAGCCCCGCAAGCCGCATGGCCCAGTAACCAAGAACAGCTTCGACATTCTTGGTCAATCCTCTGAAGACCCCCCCTTAAGCAAGGAAGCCGCACCTGATCTTCCCTCCTCCTCCTCCCCTCCCCTTTCTTCCTTCTCCCCTCCCAAATCCTCCGCCCCCCTCTCTCGCCCCATCATTCTGCAAAAGGATCTGACCAGCTCAGCCGATAAACTCAATAATATGGAGGTGGATGACAAAAATGACATTTCCCAGAATCTTGACTCTGGCAATGAAGACAACAATCAAGTGCAGATAATGGACGAGGAACCGGAAAGCATAGACCTGCATGGTCTAGATCTCTTAGAAATGGAGGCTGCATGCAGAAGGAAAGCATATGATGCCATCCCCGAGTTTCAACTTGACAAACTCGAACTGGTTATCTCACGCGCCTACTACCAAAACCAACTAGGAATTCAGCCAGGCAGCCAATGGGACGGCACCCAGCGCCACAAGGACTCAAAAAAAAGGGGCCGAAAGACAGATTTGCAAAGGACGATGGAGATTGGGAAAATCTTAGTCGATTCTGGCAGATACGCCAAATTGACTAAGTATTTCAAGCCCTCTGCTAGTAGTTAAACATGAAGCTAGTATCCTGGAATATAAGAGGGCTTAACAGCCCCGGAAAACTCAGGATGTTGAGAAACATGATAAAGAAGGAAAAGCCCCAAATTTGCTTTCTCCAGGAGACTAAATGCAACAGCTCTATGTTAGACAGCTTCCTTTTAAAAGCCTGGCCAGGATGTAGAACAGTGGCGGTCGATGCTTGTGGAGCCTCAGGAGGTTTGGCTATAGCTTGGAACACTCAAGCGGTCTTCCTTACCGATTTTCACGCGGCGCATCATCTGATACAGGCCACCTTCCACATTCTGGGGACAAACATTCATGGCAATTTGTCAAATGTCTACTTCCCGCAAGACACTAGCAGCAAGGTAGAGCTTTTGGACACTATCGAAGTCCTCAGCAATAGTAGGAAATTCCCACTATGGATCGCTGCTGGGGATTTCAATATGATTACGAAATCAGAAGAAAAGCTGGGAGGAAGAAGCAGATTGGAGCCTGAGGTTGATCGATTCAAAGAATTCATAAACTCGGCTTCCCTTATTGATATGCCGTTCTGCAATGGTACCTTTACCTGGAGCAATCGCAGGGCAGGCAAGCATCAAATCGCCTCCAAGCTGGATCGCTTCCTCCTCTCAGACAATGCGGTTCACATAGGAGGGGATTTCACCGCATCCATTCTGGCACATTCCGGATCAGACCATTGGCCAATAGCTCTTCAATGGCAAAGACCCGGCAACATAACCAGAAAACCTTTCAGGTTCGAAGGATTCTGGCTCACTCATCCCAAATTCAAAGAGTTTGTTAAGAACATCTGGACCTCATTCATCCCCCCAGAAGGAGTGAGAATGTACCAATTTCAGAAGAAATTAACATTTCTCAAGAGCCATCTGAAACGATGGAATAAAGAAACCTTTGGCAACATTTTTGAGGAGAAGAAAAAGCTCATACAGGACCTGGAAAACCTTCATCAGCAGATCATCACGCAGGGGCACACGAAAGAAACACTGGAGAAGGAACGCCACATTCACAACTTATTGGACGAAAGAGGGAAGCAGGAAGAAATCTATTGGAAGCAAAAATCAAGGGTTCGATGGTTGAAGGAGGGGGAGCGCAACACTAAATTCTTTCATAGAACAACAGTACAAAGGAGAATGAACAATAACATCCCCTTCATTCAAAATCAAGCAGGAGACAAGGTAGAAACGCATGAAGGGATTGAAGCCGAGCTCCTCAATCACTTCCAACAAGTTCATCAAGAGCAGGGAGAAGACAGGCAACATGCCATAAACAAAATTACCAGCAATATTCCAAAAATTATTACAGAGGAACAAAATGAACTCTTAATGCGCCCCATCAGCATAGAGGAAGTGGATGATGCCATGAAGCAACTTAAAGAGGGCAAAGCTCCTGGTCCCGATGGGTTCACAACTACATTCTTTCATGCCTTCTGGGATATGCTAAAAGAGGAAGTCTGGCAGATAGTAGAAGAATCCAGAGCAACACGATGGCTTCTTCCCTCTCTCAACGCTACCTTCATCGCTCTCATTCCCAAGGAGGCAGATTCCATCACTCCAGATAAATTCCGTCCCATTGCATTATGCAATGTCATTTACAAAGTAATTTCAAAGGTCATAGCTAATCGGCTCAAACCGCTTTTGCCAGCACTAATATCCAAGGAGCAATCTGGCTATGTGGAGGGGCGACACATAATGGACGGTATCCTGCTCTCTCACGAAATCATCCACTCTCTCAAGAACTCTAAGCAAGCAGGTATGCTTCTCAAGCTAGATCTTTCAAAAGCATTTGACAAACTGAACTGGAACTATATCCATCATATGCTTAAAGCCTTTGGTTTTTGTCCTTCTTGGATTCGATGGATCCTGAACATGATTAACTCCACTCATTTCTCCATCTTGGTCAACGGCTTTCCATCCCGCTCGTTCAATCCCTCCAGGGGCATCCGGCAAGGAGACCCCCTCTCCCCCTTTCTTTTCGTTTTGATGGCCGAAGGGCTGGGAAGGCACATCAAGCAAGCTCTTTGCTTGCGGCAAATTAAAGTATCTCTGTGCATAACTCCCCTGCCCTCTCCCATCAGCAATTCGTTGATGATACAATGCTGTTTGGGTACCCCTCGGCTCAAGAAGCCCGTAGACTCAAAGGTCTCCTCCAGGACTTCTCTCTGGCGTCTGGCATGACTATCAACTGCTCCAAATCGCAAATTTTCTTTTTTCATACTCCCCCGTCTGTCAAATCTGCTGTCTCCCGCATTTTAGGCTTCTCCTCTGCGTCTCTTCCCTCCAAGTACTTAGGTGCCCCCCTCACTGCTTCAGCTATCAAGCACTCTGCCTGGCGCACCCTTCTGGACAAAATAGAAAATCGCCTCAACCTCTGGACTCACAGGTCGCTTAATCTAGCCAGTCGAATGATACTCATCAAATCGATTTTGCAAGCTATGCCTCTTTACTTGTTTTCTTCTATGGCTGCACCAAAATGGGTCTTGAAAAGTCTCAGGAACATGCAGCGAAACTTCCTATGGAGCAGTTCGGCCACCAATCGAAAATGGGCCTTGGTCAGATGGACAAAAGTCTGCATGCCCAGGGACAAAGGAGGAATTGGGCTAAGAGACCCTGAACACAGTAACGCCATCATGAATGCCAAGATCTGGTGGCAGTGGCTCACCAACCCAGACAAACCTTGGGGAACGATATGGACAGCGAAGTATGCAGACAACAGACCCCAAGAGGAACTCATAAGATTCACTCCCACTGAAAAAGGCTCTTTGATATGGAATGCTGCAAAGCAACACCATCACATTATACAACAGCATAGCTTCTGGGAAATCAGAAATGGTTGTAGTGCAAGATTCTGGATGGACGCCTGGAATCAAATGCCAAGACTTACGAACATTCTCCACCCCACAATGATACCGAAGAGGCAGGAACAACAACAGGAAAAGGTCCAATCTTACTGGCAACCAGAGCTCGAAGAAGGCTTCAGGAAATGGAAAGCAAGCAGCCAAATCCTTAACAGCGATGAGGATAGGATGCATAAGGAGATGGATATTGAGTTACGGAAAAGAAGAATAAGACAGAACAATGGCGAGGACATTCTCCGATGGGGATACCTGCCTAAAGGAACCTATACCACTGCAGAAGCCTACAAAACTCTTTGTAACTTCGCAGCTAACCCCGACCCTCTATGGAAAAAAATTTGGGAACTTGGTCCTTGGCCAAAAATCTCCTATTTTCTCTGGCTGATCGAACACAAAAAGATTCTCACCTGGGATAAACTCAGACAGAGAAACTTCCATGGCCCCTCGATCTGTCACAACTGTCTTCAGGATGAGGAAACCCTCCAGCATCTACTGAATTCTTGCCCCTTAGCCAAGCTTCTCTGGAACAGGGTCAGATTCAGATGTCAAAGACAAGGCATCAAGGAGGACGACATCATCAATTCCTTAAGGCTATGGCCCAGGCAACCATACAAAAGCTCACTTCTCAATCATCTATGGAGTATAATCCCAGGGATTGTTCTTTGGAATATTTGGAAGGAACGAAATCAGCGTATCTTCAAGAACAAAAAATCGCCGCTAGAGGTAATATGGAGCAAGATTCAAGGAAACATTCAAGAAACAATGGCGCTCCAAAGTTGGACCAAAGAAGATAGGCCAACTGAGGACAGTGAGCAGAATATTCTAAGAAATTGGCAGCTGCAGATACCTCAAGATACCCAAAAAAGCAACCTCCCCAATAGCAGCAGCATTAGAAAAGATTGTCACTGGACTGCTCCCCCTGAAAACTCATTCAAGTTAAACTTTGATGGGGCCTCCAAAGGCAACCCAGGGGCTGCAGGGTTTGGAGGCATTATCAGAAACCATGAGGGCACTCCCCTTCAAATCTACCTAGGAACCATTGGATGGGACACCAACAATTCAGCAGAGTTGGAGGGGCTCTGGCAGGGCCTTCAAATTGCCTGGAACCTTAATCTCCAACCCTTAATTGTTGAAGGGGACTCTCAAATACTCATTAACATGGTAACTCGTATACATAATGGTTCACAAGCAAGGAAAATAGCTCCCAGCTGGAGACTTGAGGCAAGATTAAATGAAATAGCGCACAGGATTGATAATGCAAGGGCTATTTCCTTCAAACACACTCGACGGGAAGGAAACAAAGTTGCAGATCTCCTGGCCAATATTGGGGTTGAGACCAGCACCCCACTAATCTCAGGCAACACAAACATCATAACCAACAGACAGCAGCTCCAGGAGTGTGAAAGCTTAATCCAAGAGGAGGCTGCAGTCCCGGATGCGGGTGCCACCTCGCATGACCAGGTAAGGCCACTTGCCACGACCGATAGGACACGCGACGGACGGAGGGCTTTAAGACTCCTCGCCGCCACCTCCCATCGACCAGCAATGCAGCACACTAGCCTTTATGAAGGCGCAGGAACCACAGCAGAGGAGGATGGCCGCATTCAATGCGGGGACAAATCGAAGGAATGAAGGGGTCGTTAAGAATGTCGATTTGGGAGCAGATAAAACCCACAGCGATGGTGTTCTTGCTCTGCGTTCTGAGAATTCTGGAGTCATTGTGGAATTGGGGGAGGCTGGCCGACTGCTGGTCCTCCCTGGTTCATGCTTACAGTCTTTTGTCTGCCATCGAAAGCCGAATTGGAAGGAAGCTTCGTCTGAGGAAGAGGAATCTGGAAGAATGGTGCGGGAGCGAATGCCATGTCGTCGAGGCAGAGGCTCAGGGCGAGCCAGATCCTCTCGCGGGCCTGCAGCTGATCTACACCACCATTGCTGCTGTGTTTACTGTTATCGACGTGCGGGAGCTCCTCAAGTGCAGGCTAGCCAATTTGTGGAAGCTGGAGGGTCCAGCAATGGCGAGCCAAGCCTACCTGCATTCGGCTCTGTCATCTTCACATTGCGCAATACCAGAGAACATTTGGGCATCAATGCCCATATTTCAGTGTTGTTTACCAGGATCCCGGACGAGAATGAAGATGGCTTGCCTCGGCCACCTCCAATGGAGAATCCCTTGGATAACAAAGAAGGAATTCCCCTGGTGCAAGAGGGAAGTCTGCCTCAGGCTCTGGCGGAAGAATGTCGGGTTGTGGACAAAGGTAAGAGGCCTTTGGGGGAGGCCTCAAGCTCGAGGGAAGCGGCACTGCGGGAGATCGAACCTGAATTGCCGGCCTTCTTGGACGGCCTACCAGAAGGACATGGCTGGGCTTGGATTCGTGAAGCTAAGCCCGAGGACGAGCCAGGGGACGACGCGAAAGAAGGCTAAGCCCAGGTGGCTCTCATGCATGATGCCTGGACGCGTGTGGGATCGTGGTCGGTTCTGTTATCTCTCTTGTTGTCTTTAGTCTTTCTAGTTTTTTTCTATTCAATGGTGGTTCTGGGTCGTATGTATCAACTGCTGTCTCTTGGTTTCTTTTCCGTTATGGAATGGAGTTTTTTTGGCTTGGGCCATCATCACTGGCCCTGTATCCATTTGACAAACTCTGCCCCTGCGTGGGTTTCACAGAGATGTTTTGTGTCTTTTTGTTGGCGGTTTGTAGGGAGATGTCTAGCTACCTTCAGGTGGTGGGTTTCACAGAAATGTAATGGGTTTTGGGAATATGTCACAGCTGCCATGGAGCCACATGAGCAGCAAGAAAATCGTATGTAAATTTCCGCTGTAAATATTAATACAAAGTAGGTAATGTTGCTTAGAAAAAAAAAAAATATATGATTTTATTGAATATAATAAATTTAATAAGAATCACAAAGAATGATCAAAAAAATTTGCTCAACTTATTTTGGTTTAAATGATTTTAAATTTTTTAAAAATAATTTATTTAGGAATTTAGACTTCTGTGATCCATAACATTGTTTAGATAATCTTCGGCAAAATCACATAATCAATCTTTTGTCGACGCGTTTCGAACCAACCAGTGTGGTTCATCGTCAGGACAAGTTGAAGACCAATCTGGCTAAGCTGGCTTAAATAGAGTGTGCAGAGATCCCAACGGCTATAATGCCAACAGCTAATTTTGACCAAAGGTCTTAGTCAAACCACTAATTATATTTTTAATATTGCTAAAACCTATAATCTATTTTTATTAGCTTATATACTAAGAGGGTTTCTTTGTTAATTTTGAGTATGAATAATATAGTATTTATACAATCTATTCTTAAATATAATGGTCATGTATTATCGTTCATATTTAATTAAATAATATCATTCCAATGTTATTTAGTATTAAATTATTACTTTTCTAAGAAATTTTGTTATATTAGGTAAATTGGTATTAATTTAATAATAATTGTATAAAGCTAGAAGTCTAAAGGTAAACTCTAATATAATATTTTAATTAATTATATCAAAGGGCCCATTCGAAAATAAAAATAATAATTAAATCATCTATATAATTGATAATTCCAATATTATTAAATTAGTATTCTTGTTAAATCTTTATTATTTAGGTAAATACATAATTAAAGTATATGTTAATTAATAATTGTGTATTAATTTAATAATAATTGTTTAAAGCTAATGGTCCAAAGGTAATATCTTATTTTAATTAATTATATCAAATTGGCCCATCCAAAATTAATTTATGTTTATTAAATAATCTATATAATATATAATTCCAATATTTATAAATTAGTATTCTTGTTAAATCCTTATTATTTAGTTATATTAGATAAATACATAATTAAAGTATATGTTTATAGAATATAGGTACATTGTGTATTAATTTAAATTACTTGTTTAAAGCTAAGGTCCAAAGGTAAACTTTAATATATTATTTAATTAATTATATCAAATTGGCCCATTCGAGAATAAAAATAATAATTTATGTTTATTAAATAATCTATATAATGTATAATTCCAATATTTTTAATTTAGTATTCTTGTTAAATCTTTATTATTTAGTTATATATAATTAAAGTATATGTTTATTAATAATAGAATATCCAAAAATATAACTAACTCAAATTCACTCACTATTATGGGTATATCATATAATCATATCAAAGTATTATATATAGAATAATAATTCCTTATTTATTATTTGACATAAAGGCCATTTTATCAACTATATCACTTTCTATAATTTATATTTAATAATCTATATTCATTAAATAAGTAATACTAAAAAGATATCTATGTCAATTAGGTAAATAGATTATTACTAATAAGGTTTAAAATAGGGTTTAATAGTCCAATATATAAGGAATTAGTTAATTCGCCAAAAACACACCTTAAGAAGATGGACGACAGAGACCATAAGACCTAACAAAAGGGGAATGAGGAGGCTAGGAAGACAAGGCTGGGACCCAGCAACTGCTAATCTTCCAGCCATCATCCCTATTAAGATTGTTCGGCCTTTTCTCAATCTCCAGGGCCTCTCTAAATTATTTATTTTACAAAAAATAATATCAAAAAACAAATTGAGACTATAAATTGCCAATAATTTAAGTGTGTAGAATTACTTAAAAAATACTCATTTAAATATTTTAAATATATTTTGGAAAAAAATTATAATAACACTTAAAGTATATTTTAAATTTATTTAAATGATGGTGATGATGATGATGGCGGTGGTGGTTAACGTTCACTAAGACCAAATTGGTCTATCGGACCTATACTTTTCTTAGTTCTTAATTGTTTGGCTTCTCATTATTCTTGGTGAGATTGGTGCATTAGCTTTCTTTCTTTTCTCTACGGTCTTCCAACTTCCTTTATCTCGCATCTCCTTCATCTCTTCTAGTTCTTGGGACATTGGTGTCTTAGCTTCGCGATCTATTGTGTTTGTCCTTTTGAAGATAGTCGGACAAGAAGTTTGGTCTGGGAGATCTGCTTTGCTGTTAAATGAAGATTTATTTTGTGCGGTATTCGAATCCTCATAATTGTTGATGCTTGAGGGGTTGTCGAGTTCACTTTTTTCCTGTTGGGCGGGGCTTTCCTCGTGCTTGTCTTGAGAGTTGTTTCTTTCTTGCCCGATTTTTTGCAATTTAGAGTTTTCTGGAGAGTGTTCTTCCTTGATGAGAGTGTAATGCTCTTTTTATGCTCCTTCCCACCATGTAGATTTGTGGTGATTCTTCTAGCATAATTTTTCTGGGAGGCTTTTGGGCAATTTTTGGCTAGATGGCCTGTCTCAAAGCAGGATTGACATTTGAAGATGACACTTTCATAATCAAGTTTCTAGTTCCACACATAGTCTTTACTTGTTAGGTTTATTTCAGTTGGGAATCTGACGCTAAAGTCCATTTCCACACAAATGCGTGCATAGGTGGTTCTGGCATATTCCTCTGTTTTTGGGCACCTGTAGTAAAATTTCCCAATTGCATTTCCAATGGCTTTTAGCGAAGAGAAATTCCAGAGATGCAAGAGTAGGTTTGGCAATCTCACTCAAATTGGTGCTGAGGTTATGATTGTTGTTGAGGGATCGAATGATGGGTTCCATGGCTTCATGAATAGGCTTGAGTTTTCCCAAAACCAAGGGCTAGAATCTAGAATACATTGTCTGCTTTCAGGGTTTTCAAAATCCACTATAAAAAAACCCCTAGCACAGGGGTAGATATTAATTTCATCAGAAATGACAGGCTTCCATACCTTCGAAATCCAACTCTGGGGAGCTGTCAGCCGCGGCCAAAAACCATTGAACCGGTAGATTAAGGCACTTTTAGAAAACTTCAAAGCCTCATCGAGTGAGGCCTGGACCACCCGGACAATGAGAGTTGGGGCTTTCACTAACGATATGGGCAGGAGCTTGCCCCCTAGAGGCGGACAGAGCTGAGCCAACAACTATCTTCGCGAAGCTGGGAGCCATCTGGAATGAGAGTCAAAGTGTTTCTTACAATGTTGTCCCTTTTTCGTTTAATGAAGTCCAGATTGCCAAGCAGAGAGCTCAGGAGATCGTGGTGAGACTCGTTAACAGTGCCAATAATAATATCGATGTCAAGCATCCCAGGGTGGAAGACTTCGCCGAAGATCGTCACGCTCGCAATGGTTCAAATCTCATCAACCACCATCATGCTCAAGCAGTCAGATCTGAAGACAAAGCCCCAAATCTAGTAGTAGATCGCCCAGCAGCAACGCTTCCTCTCATAGATCTTGCGGCAGTAGATTGCCCAGCCCAGCAATAGATCGCCCAGGAGTTTACCCTCACGGCAGTAGATCTAATATAAAATTTTATACCATTCTATAAGAGTGGTAACCTATCACGTAGTGAACCAGTATATTGAAATAAAAAATGAATATGGTTTTGAATATAAGTAATGATTATTAAAATAAATGGGAAGGGTCAACATATTTTAAATTTAAAAATTTTAAATATACATTTATATTGAAATAAAAATGAATATGGTTTTGAATATAAGTAATGATTATTAAAATAAATGGAAGAGTCACCCTATTTAAAAATTTTAAATATACTTTTTTTTTTAATATTTTGATTTATGTATAATTAAAAAATTAATTTTTATTAATTATAATTATAAGTAATATTATATTTTATTATTTTTGTATGAATAAGACTTATAAAAGATTTAATTAATTTTTATAATTAAATATCTCTGCGTGAAAACCTGAAAAACATTAATTATTTATTTTTATATATTATAATATAGGAAAATCTAATTTGATTTAAAAGATGACTCTTCGTTTCCTCATCTTTATATTTACATAGGAATGAAAGGTGATTAAAAAAACACATGCTTTTATCGTGTATCGGGAAGATAGATATAATATTCAAATATATATCTTTATGAAAATTTTAAATCTTTACCCGATGCGGTTGAAAAGGAAAATTTGTAGCTTATATTATTTTTAATGTGATTTCGAAAGTCTAGCGGAATTTTTGACCCTACCATTTAAAAAATAAAGGCAAGCATAGTTTAGAGAAATATCATTCTTTAATTTAAAACAAAAATGTACCCGAGAAATCACAAAAGCTTGAATATCGGATCCGATGAAAATGTGGTTGTCTTTTCTGAAAATGTGGTTGTCTTTTCTGATTTTGATAAGCAAATTAAAATCAAAGATTTCAAAAGATATTTTAGAGTGATTTGTTATGATTTTAAATGGAATGGAGTTGTTTTTAGTGTGATATTTTGGAATTTTTGGTGTGGGAATCTACTCAAAAAAGTTGAAATGAAATTTTGATTTGTGTTATTTAAATTGGTTTTTTGATTGTATATATGGATTTAACACCCATAAAAACCCCTAAGGTGGTTCCACTATGCAAGGTTACCCATCAAACTTGTGAAATGGAATTAAAAAAAAATTAAAATAAATTTTAATATAGAAAAATAATTTTTTTGAAATTTTTAGAAACTAACATTAATACAATTATATTAATAAATGTGGTTGATATACTTTAATGAGGTGTATATTAATAACTTGCACAATCATATTATTAAATATGATTAATATATACAGATAAATTTCAATGGATATGAATTTAATATTAATAAATATATAAATATAATAATAAAACAATAATAATAATTATATCATAAAATATTATTTTCATCATATTGTAAATACGATAATATCAATTTATAATAATCATTATTATATTATAATAATATGATAATATTATTGATATTATGAATAATATAATAAACACTCATATTATTGACCAAAGGGATTATTAATATTATAAACCCAAGACATTATAGACATGAGGAAATAATATTATATACAAAGATAAATATTATAAACTTAAAGGATTAATATTAAAAACCCAAGGGATTAATATTGAAAATCTATGAGATAATATTATAAACCCTTTGGATTAATATTATAAATGTAAGCTATTATTAATATTATAAACACAAGGGATTAATAAACCCAAGGAGTTCATGTTAGAGACCCAATGGATTATAAACCTAAGAGAATTATATTAAACCTTAGGGTTAATATTGTAAACTCTATCAATAATATTATACCCTAGGAATATGAACCCTTAGATTAATAAACACAAAGGATTGATATCATAAACCCAAGGGATTAATATTATAAACCCAAGGATATAAACTCTACGATAAATATTATTGATTCAGGTGGATCTACAAATAGAAGTGGCATTGAAAATAGCTAAAAATAAAAGTCCTCGGATGGAAGTGAAACCAAGGCCATGTCGTAGTGCTCGTCACCTTGATTCCAATGGTGTAAATGACACTCAAATCCAAGTTCGTATGCTCAAGTTATAGCTGGTCAAAGTTCTGGTCAAACTTGGCCAAGTGGCAGTCACTAACGAGACAACAAACTGGCAGAGTACCATCGCACGAAATTTGATTGTCGGAATAGATGAATTTTTCACCTACTTAATTTGTCTAATATTCCTTATTTTCCGGCGAAAAAAATAAAATAAATAAATAAACACTATGATTCTATTTAAAAACAAAAAGAATATATGTTTGGGGGGGCACGTTGCCACCCACCCAACAGTCCGATATAACATGTATTTAAAAGTGGGTGGGCGGGCCACCCTCGGTGGACCCGACCAACCCCTGAACTTTAGATTTTTACTATAGATTCAACAACTTATGTGATATGCTAAAACAAAAAACAAGAATCTACTCTACTCATCAACTGAAACCAAATTTGATCGTTGAAAACATTAAGTAAAAAATGAATAATTTCAATTGCACATAACACAATATTTTTATGGGGAAAGAAACTGCTCAAAACCCCGACTATTTATATTGCATTAACTAGAATATCTGAGAAGAAAATACAATGCTTCTTCAACATGAACAATTCCTGCACAAGTACAATCTATCTCTCTGCTTCACAAACTATCTCAAGCCAACACTTAGCCAAATCTATTGGCTGCCAAGCTCCTACTTCTTTGCACAATTCCTGAGAGAATTAGCTAATATTTAATTGGGAAAATCCCTCATCACAACTACGCAATCCATAATAGGCCTTCTACTAATTGCATGCACCATCTATACAACTCAAAAAACTATACAACTGATAGTACACTATCCTTGAACTCTAATCTCAACTGGGTTTTCCTCTGAACTGACATACATGAGTTATTTATGAGTGAATCTTTAGTTAATTGGTGGAGTAGTGAAGTTGCACTAAAGTTGCTCCCCACTACTAGACCTCCTACCATTTCCTCCAACAGTTGGAACTAGTTTAACTGACTTTAACTTAGTTACATTGAATTAATTAATTACAACTCAAAACAAATCAACCTAGACCCCTAAAATTTAAGAATCACTATACATGGCTCTAGATAGACTTCCAACTCGAATTCATTGAGCCAACTAAGTCAAATTAACTTAGTTAACTGTTACAAATCGCTATGAGAATAGAATTTCGATTTAATTCCTAACTTAATTCAAGGACAAATTAAATTAGGATTTCTTGTTGCTATTTTTAACACGAACCATATTAACACAAACATTCTGCATATAACCACGATAGAACAACATTATATGTAACGTTACCGCTGACGAATCATATTAACCGCTGAAACCGCATTATACCATATATTGTATCAAACAAAACAAATCCGCCAACATGGGATTTGAACTAAGTACCACCTCTGAGCTACACGACACTGCCACCAATGGGCCAACGACCCACATTGGTAGCTCTGCCCACCTTACAATATTCAAACCTTCACTCAAATCATTTGCTCAGCAACAGAGGATGGGCACGGAACCCTGAGAAGCCCAAGGATGTGGAACCATGAGCAAGGGAATCATTGAGATGCTAAAAAGATTCCTTTAGAGGGCTAGAAGTGTCACTGTCAGAATTGGACAAGTTTATAGTTGATTTTGCATGTTTTCACACTAGGAATCCATCTGTGCAATTCGTTTCTCCAGTTGAGTTCTCCATTTTCAAGACATCATCCGAATTGGAGGTATAAGGGTCATTTTTTGTAAAGTTGCTTGTAACTGATTTCTTTGATGCCACTAAATGAAAGAAGGCCTCCCCACTTTGATCACAACCCACAGACATAGCCCACATTGAGTGAACTTCGTAATCAAATAGTTTGTGTGCCTTTGATCTCATGGTTTCTTTATGATTCCGCTTCCTTTTTCATGTGTTAAGTTACTTGGTTAATATGCTCTTTTATATGAAACTTTGAATGCATCCTTAAGTTAAAAGATATGGATCAAGTTTGGTATTAGAGCAGGTCTTATTAATGCGAATTGCATGAGTGAATGTTAACTAGGAACAAGCTCCAAAGAGGTGCAGGAAAACTTAAATCCTTGATTCTGAAGTGGGGCGAGCACCACGAAGATGGAACATGGCAGATGAGGAAGATCAAATGGAGGAAGAGTGAAATTATCGCAAGATCTTCTTCACCATGGCAGAGAAAGTTGACAAGTTGTTTGCGGAGTATTAGAAGATGATCAAGCCTGAGAAGAAAGATCCAGATAACCATGCATCGGTACATCATGAAGGTGGAAGAGGAGATCCTCCTGAACCACCCTCTTCATCCTCTAGTGACAATTCTTCTTCTTCTTCTTCCCATCACTCTAACAGGCATCATAGGAATACATCTAAGAAGCCATTTTTTAAACTATATGTAAAGTTTGATTTGCCCATATATAATGGAGAATGTAATGCAGAGAAACTAAACAATTGGATTAGAAATATTGAGGTTTACTGTTGGATTCAGCAGATCGAGGAAGATGAAGCAAAGATCCAATTAGCATCTCTTTCGCTAAGTGACACCGCTCTTGTTTGGTGGGAGATAAAGTTGTAGAAATGCATTAAAACTTGGGTAATCTCCTTTCTTCTTGGTCCAATTTTGTTTTTGCATTAAAATATCAGTTTTATCCTTTGGGTTATCGACAAAAAGCTTTAATGGAATGGAAATATTTAAGGCAAGGAAAGGGTCAAAATGTACAAAGCTTCACAGAATATTTTAGAAAACAAGCATTGAATTTGGGCATTCCACCTGATACACCCAAAACTGTAACAAAGTATATTGGTGCTTTACATAACATTCTTTGTTGTTATTTGAGCCTACTACTATTGATGCAGCCAGTGTGAAGGCCATTAACCTTGAAAGCAAGGGAAATAATGATAAATAAGAGTAGCTAAACAAATCATCTTTTAAACCTCATAATGGCAATGTCAAAGGAAAAGGACAAGAAGGAAGCTACAACCAAGAAGGAGGAAGGAGAAAAGCCATCTTGCACACATTGCAAGAAGGAAGGCCCTGATGATGAGCTTTGTTGGAAGTTCCATCTGAAGTTGAAGCCAAAGAGATTTGGTGAAAAGGGCAAGCAGAAGACGGTGGAAACCATGCAACAGGACCTTGGATTTGATTCCGATGATGAGACATGGATCACATAAGTGGGCACACAAGGTACTCTTTCTCTTCATGCTAATGAAAATTCTCATTTGCATGCAAGTACAAGTTCTTCAAATGAGTCTCTTGTTAATGAATGAAAGAGAATTGAATTGTTCCACATTAGAATTGTAATGAAACATTCTAAAGTGAAAACCTTGTTTGATTCGGGCTCACAAGAAAATTTGATTTCATAATCCTTGGTTAAAAAGTTAGGATTAGAGATGAAGCCTCATATGAAACCATACCTTCTTGGTTGGGTGTGTGATAAAGAGAAATTACATGTAACCAAGCAGTGTAGACCTAGATTTTTTATTGCATCCAAACTAGTAGATGAGGTTGATCTTGATGTTGTACCCTTAGATATATGTGGTATTGTATTGGAGAGTCTATATTTGTATGACAAGAAAGCAATTTTCTTTCACCATGAAAACAAGTATCATCTCACAAAATATGAGGTGAAATACATTATTAGAGTTCATTGCGCCAAAATCAATGCTAGTCTTGTAAATGCAGGTCAGATGAAGAGATTGGTTAATTCCAGCAAAGGGTGCATGCTCATGGTTGTGAGAGAAAAATATGCCAATACATCTGAAGCTTTCCAAGGTTGTGTTCCCACTCATAAAAAGGAATTGTTGAAATTGTTTCTAACTATGATGGGATTTTTTAGGAACCAAGTGGGTTGCCTCCAAAGAGTGAAATCCAACATGAGATTCACTTGCATCAGGATGCTCCTTTACCCAACATTGGTATCTACAGGTTGTCAACCATTAAGATGGATGAGATCAAGAAGCAAGTACAAGAATTGCTAAACCAAGGGGTCATAAGGCCATGTTCTTCTCCATGCGGCTCACCTTTCGTGTTGTTGCTGAAAAAGGATGGCACATGGAGGATGTGCGTAGACTACAAAGAACTCCACAAAATAACAATGAAGAATAAGCATGCTCTCCCTCGCATTGATGATTTGTTAGATCAATTTAAAAATGTTATCTATTTCACAAAATTGAACTTGCGCAATCGCTATCATTAGGCAGATTTGTAGAACAAGATGTATGGAAGATTGCATTCAAGACAAAACAAGGGCTGCTTGAATGGATGGTGATGCCATTTGGACTGTGCAATACTCCAACCACATTCATGAGGGTTATGAATGATGTTTTCAAGCCTTTTCTTGATGATTTTATACTTGTGTGTCTTGATGACATTCTTGTTTACAGTAGGACATGGGATGATCATGTGTGTCATGTTAAAAAAGTGCTTGATGTTTTGCAAAAAGAAAAATTGTATGTCAAAATGTGATTTTGGGAAGACCTCTTTGGTTTACTTAGGTCACATTATTGGAGGTGGAAAATTGAAAATAGATCCTTCTAAAATTGATATGATTGTAAAGTGGTCTAAACCCACCCATGTTACAAAGGTTCGTAGGTGCAGTACAATACTAAAGAAGGTTAATTTCCAACTTCTCCATCATTGCATCCCCCTTACATGCATTGCTGAGTGTGAAGTAAACACTTCAGTGGGGAGGAAAGCAACATAAAGCCTTTGATGCACTGAAAGAGAAGATTAGCACCGCACCAGTTTTGGCCTTACCAGACCTCCAACAACCTTTTCAGATCGAGACCGATGCTAGTGGATACGCCATGGGAGCAGTATTGATGCAACAAAGGAAATATGTATGTCACCATTCAGAGACATTCTCCCAAGCTGTTGTGAACTATCCCACATACAAAAAGGAGTTGTAAGCCTTGGTTCAAAGTGTGAAGAAGTGGAAGAACTATTTGATGGGCAAGGAGACCATGATTCACACAAATCACTAGCCCTTGAAATAACTTCACTCACAGACCAAGCTTCAACAAGCACGTCATTTCAGATGGATGGGATTCCTTCAGCAGTTTCACTTGGTGATAAAATAATAGAAGGGAACCAACAATAAAGTGGCAGATATGATTTCTCGCCCTCCTATTTCTACATCTATAGTTTTGCAAAATGCCTCTTTATCTTTTGAAAGTTATGTTGAACAATATGAAGATGATGATGATGATTTTAAGGAGATTTATGCAAATATGACTCATGGATCGCGGGTGGATGATTACCATTTGTAGGAAATTATTTTGTGTCACCTTAGAAAACTTTGTATCCCACAAATGAATGAATTCTTGTAATTAGAGAATCACATACCTCTCTTGTGTCGTGTCATTTTGGTGTAGGGAAAACTTTGTGTCATTTGTAGAGGTTGTGTTATTGGCCTCACATGAAAAATGTTGTGACTCGATATGTAAAGGGATGTGTTTTGTGTTCAGTTAGAAAGTCCACTAATAGAAAATTGGGGCTCTACACACCACTGCTTGTTTTGAGTCGTCCATGGGAAAGTGTGTTGATGGATTTTGTAGGCAGTTTTCCTTTGTCTAGGAGAGGTCATGACTATTTGTATGTCATTGTGGATAGATTTAGAAAAATGTGTGTATTAATGCCTTGTAAAAAGTAGGTCACTGTAGAGTAGACTTCTTATCTATTCTTCCAATTTGTATGGGTCCAATTTGAGGTGCCCACATCCATTGTGTATGATCGAGACTCTCACTTTCTTTAAGAGTTTTGGACAAATTTGTGGAGAATGATGGACACCAAGTTGAAGAGGAGCACGACATTTCATCCACAGACTGACAGACAAACAGAGGTTTCAACCACATAGTGATGCACTTACTCTGAGGCAATTGTGGCAAGCATCCAAAGTTGTGGGACGAGAAACTTCCTTATGTACAACATGCATGCAACCAAGTAGTGCATTCATCCACGCAGAGCTCATCGTTTGAGACGTGCTTTGGTTATTTATCAAAGGATCCCTTATACATGGTATTTGAGAGAGATGAAGATTCCAGTGGGAAAGATGGCAGGGAAAAAACTCGGAAGTTCATTGAGTGAATTCAGTTGATTCACCAGGTAGTGCAAGAGCAATTGGAGAAGAGTCAAGCTCAATAAAAATCTCGACATGACAAGCACCGAGTCGACCGCTCTAGGTTGGAGACAAAGTGTGGCTCCACATCAGCAAAGATAGGATGAAATGGGAAGGAAAGAAGTTGCAACCAATCCGGTATGGCCCATTCACCATATTAGAGAAGATTGGAGACAATTCTTTTCATCTCGATTTTCCAGCATACATGCAGATCTACTTAGTGGTGAATGTTGAAAACTTGAAGCTTTGTTGGGTAGGGGTTCCTTGGGTCCAAGTTTTGTCTAATTCATGTAAAGTCTCTGCATTTTGAGGAGCGGAGCATAATTTGTGTAGAGTTCTATGAGTCAAAGGGGCTTTAGGGAAAGTCAAAGCCCCTTATTTTGTAAAGGGATGGAATAAATTTGGCTATTTTGAGCTCCACCCATGGGTTGTGGACCATGGTATTGTAACTGAAAAAATATGTATAAAGAGTCAGCTTAGTAAGTCAAAGGCATGTTATTTTATGTTATGTTATGTTATGTGATGTTACGGTTCTGAGTCTGAAATTGATATATATTTCTGTATTTAGGTAAAGGGGAAGGTTCTTGCAGCTGTGTGTGCAGAGACCTTGGTAAGTTTGTAGTTGTGCGCACAGGCCCCTACAGCTGCATGCGCAGGGTTAGAAAGATTGTATCTGTGAAGATTTGAGATAATAAAGAAGAATTGGAATGAGTCTGTGTATTTTTATATGTTCGCATAGTTTCTGTATTTCTGCATAATTAGGGTTTTCTTTTGTATATTTCTTCTGTAATTGCATCACGAAGATTCAAATATTGTTTTATATGATGAATAATGCATGTTAGACTAGTTAGGCACAACTCGTAAGTTTGTTAAGTACGAAAATGATCTACCACTGTAATAATAAGCTAATGGTTCGTGAAGGTCAAATTAAGTCCTAAAATCAAATAAAACTGACAGCCACACTGCATAGCCCCTCTGGATGCAGAAACCTAGTTCTAACATCCCCTAATATTGCCTCAGGGGAGACTGTGGTCTACGCTACGCGGATCGTTGCCGAAACGGCAGGTAGTATAGGGTTTTTTTGGTTAGCGCAGACTAACTCTGAACCTGAGTCTAAGCCCCTGAAGCCAAAAAATGGTTCCATTGTTGGGACCGAGATCTATCAGAGGGATGTGTGACGTGGCAACCAACTAGAAAACAGATCGAAGATTGGGTAGATCTGAAATTGCACAAATTTGCAGCATAAGAAAATAGAAATCTGTGGCAGTTGACAGAAAGGTGGTTATAGAGGTATATCTATACAGAACAACACGAGATATTTTTCTCATCGTTCACTAACGATCTGCATGAGTGGCTTTCAAAACTAACCACAAACGAGCCCTGTTGGAAACACGACAATCCTAATGTGTGAACCCCAAAGCTGATTAAACGACTTAAGGACACTGAACATAAGGTCGCAAGAGTTGTTGACTACTAGATCGATCGTATTCTCGGAGGCTTTATTATTGAATTCGCGATTGACACATCAGTATCCTACAGTGAAGCTGAGTGCCGATTTTTCAAAGGTCCACGAGGTAAGTATCTGAATTCTTTAAAGCTCTGGATTAAGATGTTGTTATGTGAAAAGGGTGTACTGCCTATGAATTGATGTTTAACATAAGCAAGACTGGATCTACACAAAGCAGAAAAAGGTTCATAATAGACCTTGATAAATTCACTGAGGGTGAGTACAATCCATTATTGGGTGAATCAGAAAGTGAAGAAGAAAGGAGTAACACTAACATGCCTAAAAGTGTGTTGCAGTTAGAAAATCAAGACACTTGTGGGATTCCACATCCACCCACTCCACCTCCATCTCCGCCTCCACCTCATACACCTACACCTCCACCTCCACCTCCACCATTTAACATGGATAACGAGTGATGATGTCGATTTTTAAGGGTTAGGGATCGAAGGATCCTGATCAATTTTGGATTGTGACAGAAGATGTGTGGAAATCACAACATATCAATGATGAAGATATGAAGAAAGTGCATCTTGTCACAACGCTGCAGGATAGAGCGTTGCTATGGTATATAAAGTACAACACAACTCACCCAACTACTTTGCTAGCTGAGACAAAGAACACAATGAACGTGGAGTGCAAGAAGCCCAAGTTGCAATCACAGTGCATTACAGAAATAAAATAAATTAAGCAATTAGTCAATGAGACTACCTGGGATGTAGATTAGAGGTTAAAATTCTTGCTGGGACAAGTCAAATTCTAGATCTCTGACGAACAACACAAAGAGTGGTATATAGTTGCGCTATTGCCACATCTCAGATTATCATTATCGCAACAAAAGATTTGGACGCAGGCAGAAGCATTATAAATTGTGACAAAGTTATAAGCTTCACCGATACAAGATACTCACATAGGGGTTCAGAAGATACAACCCCAGCTATCAAGCTTGCATATGGAGCTACAAGATTTGAAGAAAGGAAAGGAAGCTCAGTCTGAGATGCGCTTAAAAGTTTGGTGTACAAAGTGTAAAGTGGAGGGTCACTATAAGGACTAGTGTCCTGTTTATTGCGATTATGGGACTGGTAGAGGTCCCAATCCTTTGAAGTCGGAGCCTATTGCTGGACCAAGTACCAGACCGAGTGTCTTGTGTAGTATTTTTCGAGTTGCAGGCTAGTACTCGATTGATCGCTATTATTTGTTACAAAAATATGTGTAGTCGCCAAAGAAATTATTTTGTAACTTCTGTCGATCAGTAGGACATGACGAGAGGGATTGTCGCAGCTATGATTTGATGATAGATCGAACTCCGGCATATAGGATGCAAGATGAAGGTCGCACACAAGAAGATCATGGTTCACCTACAACCCGCGAAGGATTTCATGGTCGAGCATGTGGTTGAGGAGGGGGCGCTGGACGAGGTCGGGGTTAGATCATATGCTATAAATGTGGCAAAGTTGGACATTTTGTGCAGGATTGTCAAAACCCCACTCACCCTTCCTGTCAGTATTGTAGACAGTTTGACCATGTGATAGAGGATTTCCCTGTTTTAATGGCTAAGATGTAGGAAAAGAAGAATCAACAGCCTACGCAGAATTTACAAATGATGAGATCTGAACTGCGCGAGGATGATCCAAGCATTAATATAGTGACACGAAGTGGTGCAGCTACAGGAGAAGATAAAGTAGAGGGTAAAAATCTTGTGATAGAATCATGGGTTAGGAAGGCAGGAGAGAAGAGTATTGGGTTCAATATGTAGAGGAAGAAAGAAACCTTCATGGAAGAAAAGAAGAGTTTCATGGACCCGGGAGCTTTGACATCAAGGACAAAGATGCAATTAGTGCCATGAAAGAATAATTCTGAAGTCGCTACTATGACGGAGAATTTTGATCCAACTGTTCTAAAATCATTTCTATAGACATGTATGAAGTTGCTCAAAAATTAGAAAGACGTAGAAGGATTGCAAAAGCTAATTGATAACTGTGCTAGTAAAGAAAATCCATAGCTTGAACAACACGCAGTAAATAAGGTAAACAAAAATAAGAAAAGAATTGGCTGAGAGATGTGATTAACTACGTAGATCGGTGAATTCGAAATGGATCAGGTAATTCATGACTTGGGATCTGATGCAAATCTATTGTCGAAGAAAACTTGGGAGTGAATGGGGCAACCCAAGTTACAATGGTCACCAATTCAACTGCGCATGGCCAATCAACAGAAGATCATCTCGATGGGTCGATTGCATGGAGTTGTTGTGGACAAGGAAAATTTTAAGGATGGAAAATTTTCTTGAAGTTTCAAACATTGGCGAATCTCACTAATCCCTAATATGCAAATTATAAATGTTTATTGATATATTTGTAAAATTAATCAAATTTATAATTATTTTATATATAGTCTCTCTATAATGTTGGCGATTTTTAAGGTAAAATAATTTTATATTCTAAAATTTGGGCGAATCGTCTTTTATAAAATTGGAAATTGGCGAATCTTTTTTTGGAAAAATCATGGAAAACTAGCCCACTGGGCGAACATTAGCCCCTAAAATTTTCCATGGTTGTGGATATTGAAGGAGAAAGCATAGTAGCAGACTTTGAAGTTATTGAGATTGTGGACGACAACAATTCGTATCCAGCATTACTTGGACTTGATTGCGCTTTCGATATGGATGTGATAATTAATTTGAAGAGAATGAGTATGGTGTTTGAAAAGAACGGAACCAGGGTTGTTGTTCCTTTAGATCCCTATGAAGGAGAGCGATATACAGAACTTGTTCATGAAGAATACAATGATGAAGACATTGATCACATAATTGCGCGAGACGAGGATTGGATCAACTCCACTACCAATGGGAGGATAAGCTGGGAGAAGGATAGTTCATGTCATTCAGACTCGGATGAAGAGTGGGAGAACTAGTAGAACTAGTTGCGTGAAGTTTCTACTTTGCACTGTAATCGATTGACAAAATCTCTTCGCTGCATATCAACCGAGCTACGTAATTTTCCATATTAAGATGGGATAGGTGATGTCAGCGTATTTCTTGATAATTTTGAAAGGGATGTACCGGAAGAACAACGATTTCGGACCTTGGATATAGTTTTCAGGGCTACGCCTACATGATGGTGGGGCACATATAAAGATAATATAGGAGATTGGAGGGAGTACCGCCGATTGATGAGGCTTAGGTTTGGTTATGCAAACACAAGCTTCACCAAGAAATATAATGGTAAGGATGATCCTAGAGAACATTTGTCTCGTTGGGCTAAAGTGCGGGGAAAATAACCTCAACTAGAGTGGGTACACATATTTTATCATACATGATGTAATACCAATGAATTGGTATTTGGAAATGGAGTTGCGCCATGGCATCGTTGACTAGTATGATATGAAGGAAAGCTCCCTACTGACTTTTAGTTTCGAAGATTGGTTTCAGTGTATAGATGATGCACTACAAGAGATCAAGGCATCAATTTTTCAGACACCGAAAGAGCCTACAACTTGGGTATAGCCTGACTGGAATGCGTAGTTGCAACATGCTCTAGAATGCTATAATATAACCACAGAAGAAGGCGAGGAGGATTTGTGCAACATCAACATCCCTGAATCGGAAGGAAAACATGAGGTTGCGAGACCAAATTTTGAGATACCTGACATATCGCAGCCTATTAAGATGAAGCAAGTTAATATAAGTTTAGAAGCGAAGCCCAAGTTTGCGTGCATCGGTGATTACTGGGATGAGGATACAGTAGGAAAGGTTGCCGAATTACTGCATGAGTACAAAGATCTATTTTCGATGAAGTTTTCTACGCTAAAAGGCATTGTAGGTGAACTGGGCATAATGAGGATCACTTTGAAGCCCGATGCGAAGCTAGTAAAACAACGATAGTATAGACTAAACCCAAAATACAAGTAAAAGGTGAAGCAATAGCTTGATAAGATGCTCGTAGCTGGAATAATTGAACCTATGGAAGAATCCGAATGGGTGAGCCCGATGGTAGTACAGGAGAAGAAGACTAAGGGAGACATAAGGATTTGTGTTGATTTATGTTGTGGGACGAGCAACTTCCTTATGTACAACATGCATGCAACCAAGTAGTGCATTCATCCACACAGAGCTCACCGTTTGAGACATGCTTTGGCTATTTATCAAAGGATCCCTTAGATATGGTCTTTGGGAAAGATGAAGATTCCAATGGGCAAGATTGCAGGGAAAAAAAATGAAAGTTCCTTGAGTGAATTCAGTTGATTCACCAGGCAGTGCAGGAGCAGTTGGAGAAGAGTCAACCTCAATACAAATCTCGACATGGCAAGCATCGAGTCGACCACCAATTCTAGGTTAGAGACAAAGTGTGGTTCCACATCAGCAAAGACAGAATGAAAGGGGGAGGAAAGAAGTTGTGACCAATGCGGTATGGCCCATTCACCATAGAAGATTGGAGACAATTCTTTTCATCTCGATTTTCCAGCATACATGTAGATCTACTCAATGGAAAATGTTGAAAACTTGAAGCTTTGTTGGGTAGGGGTCCCCTAGGTCCAAGTTTTGTCTAAGTCATGTAAAGTCTCCGCATTTTGAGGAGCGGAGCGTGATTCACGCAGAGTTATAGGAATCAAAGGGGCTTTAGGGTGAGTCAAAGCCCCTTATTTTGTAAAGGGATGGAATAAATTCGGCTATTTTGAGCTCCACCAATGGGTTGCGGACCATGGTATTGTAAGTGAAAAAATCTATATAAAGAGTCAACTTAGTAATTCAAAGGCATGTTATGTTATGTTATGTTATGTGATGTTACGATTCTAAGTCTGAAATTGATATATCTTTTTGTATTCAGGAAAAGAGGAAGGTTCTTGTAGTTGTGTGCATGGAGACCTTGGTAAGTCTGTGGTTGTGTGTGCAAGCCCCTGCAGCTGCATACTTAGGGTCAGAAAGATTGTATTTGTGAAGATTTGAGATAATAAAGAAAAATTGGAATGGGTCTGTGTTTTTTATATGTTTGCATAGTTTCCGTATTTCTGCATAATTAGGGTTCTCTTTTGTATATTTCTTCTGTAATTGCATCGCAAAGATTCAAATACTATTTTATATGACGAATAATGCATGTTATAGTAGTTAGGCGCAACTCGCAAGTTTGTAAAGTAGGAAAATGCTCTACGACTGTAATAATAATTTTAACGCTTCGTGAAGGTCAAATTAATCCCTAAAATGAAAGAAAACTGACAGCCACACTGCATAGCCCCTCTGGATGCAAAAACCTGGTTCTAAGGTCCCCTTATATTTCCTTGGGGGAGACTATGGTTTGCGTTATGCGAGTTGTTTCTGAAAGGGACGATATTATAGGGTTTTGTTAGTTAGTGCAAACTAACTCTGAACCTGGGTCTAAGCCCTTGAAGCCAACAAATGGTTCCATTGTCGGGATCGAGATCTATCAGAGGGATGTGTGATGTGGCAATCGACTAGAAACGAGATCTAAGATTGGGTAGATTTGAAGTTGCACGAATTTGCAGAATAGGAAAATAAAAATACGCGCTAGTCGACAGAAAGGTGGTTATAGAGGTATATCTATACAGAAAAGCACGAGATATTTTTCACATCGTTCGCTAACGATCTACATGAGTGGCTTTCAAAACTAGCTGCAAACGATCCCTGTTGGAAACACGATGATCCTATTGTGTGGATCCTAGAGCTGATTAAGCAACTTAAGGAGACTGAAAACAAGGTTGCAAGAGTTGTTGACTACTAGATCGATAGTATTATCGAAGGCTTTATTACTGAATTTGCGATTGACACATCATTATCCTATAGTGAAGCTGAGCGCCGATTTTTCAAAGGTCCACGAGGTAAGTATCCGAATTCTTTAAATCTCTCAATTAATATGTTATGTGAAAAGGGTGTACTGCTTATGAATTGATGTTTAAAAGAAGCCAGACTGGATCTACGTGAAGCAAAAAAAGGTTCAGAATAGACCTTGATAAATTCGCTAAGGGCGAGTACAATCCATTATTGGGTGAATCTGAAAGTGAAGAAGAAAGGAGTAACCTTAACATGCCTAAAGGTGTGTTGCAGTCAGAAAATCAAGGCACTTCTGGGATTCCACATCCACCCACTCCACCTCGATATCTGCCTCCACCTCATACACCTACATCTCCACCTCCACCTCCACCATTTAACATGGATAACACAGTGAAGATGCCTATTTTTAAGGGTCAAGGATCAGAGGATCTTGGTCAATTTTGGCTTATCATAGAAGATGTTTGGAAAGCACAACAGATCAATGAAGAATATATGAAGAAAGTGCAGCTTGTCACAACGTTGCAGGATAGAGCATTGTTATGGTATATCAAGTACAATACAACTCACCCAGCTGCTTCGCTAGCTAAGACAACGAATGCACTGAACGCGGAGTTCAAGAAGCCCAAGTCGCAGTCACAGTGCATTACAGAAATAAAAGAAATTAAGAAATCAGTCAATGAGACTACCTAGGATGTAGATTAGAGGTTAAAATGCTTGCTGGGACAAGTCAAATTCCAGATCTCCAACGAACAACACAAAGAGTGGTATATAGCTTCACTATTGCCACATCTCAGATTATCATTATTGCAACAAGATATTTGGATGCAGGCAAAAGCATTAGGAATCACGATGAAGTTAGAAGCTTCACCGGTACAAGATACTAACATAGGGGTTCAGAAGATACAAACCTAGTGAGAAAGCTTGCATATGGAGCTGCAAGATTTGAAGAAAGGAAAAGAAGCTTGGTCTGAGATGCGCTCAAAAGTTTGGTGTACACAGTGTAAAGTGGAAGGTCACTATAAGGACTAGTGTCCTATTTATTGCGATTATGTGGATGTCAGAGGTCCCAATCCTTTGAAGCCAGGGCCTATTGCTGGACCAAGTACCAGACCAAGTGTCTCGTGTAGTATTTTCTGAGTTGCAGGCTAGCACTCGCCTGATCATTTTTATTTGTTACAGAAATATGTGTAATCGCCAAAGAAATTATTTTGTATCTTATGTCGATCAGTAGGACATGACAAGAGGGATTGTCACAACTATGATTTGATGATAGATCGAACTCCAACATATAGGATGCAAGCTGAAGGCCGCATGCAAGAAGATCATGATTCACCTGCAACCCCCGAAGGATTTCAAGGTCAAGGACGTGGTCGAGGAGGGGGCGCTGGACAAGGTCGGGGTCAGATCATATGTTATAACTATGGTGAAGCTAGACATTTTGTGCAGGATTGTCAAAACCTGACTCACCCTTCCTCTCAGTATCGTAGATAGTTTGACCATGTGATAGAGGATTTCCCTATTTTAATGGCTAAGATGCAGGAAAAGAATAATCAACGGTCTACATAGAATTTACAAATGATGAGATTTTAATTGTGCGAGGATGACACAAGCGTTAATATTGTGACACCAAGTGGTGTAGCTATAGGAGAAGATAAAGTAGAGGGTAAAAATCCTGTGGCAGATGCATGGGTTAGGAAGGCAAGAGAGAATAGTATTGGGTTCAATATGTAGAGGGAGAAAGAAACCTTCATGGAAGCAAAGAATTGTTTCATGGACCCAGGAGCTTCGACATCAAGGACATAGATGCAATTAGTGCCATGAAAGAATAATTATAAAGTCGCTACTGCGACAGAGAATTTTGATCCAACTATTCTGAACTCATTTCTACATACATGTATGAAGTTACTAAGAAATTAGAAAGAAGTATAAGGATTGCAAGAGCTAATTGATAACTGTGTTGGTAAAGAAAATCCATAGCCTGAACAACGCGCAGTAAATAAGGTAAACATAAATAAGAAAAGAACTGGCCGAGAGATGCGATTAACTGCGCAGATTGGTGAATTCAAAATGGATCAGGTAATTCTTGACTTGGGATCTGATGCAAATGTATTGTCGAAGCAAACTTGGGAGTGAATGGGGCAACCCAAGTTTCAATGGTCACCAATTCAGCTACGCATGGCCAATCAACAGAAGATCATCCCGATGGATCGATTGCATGGAGTTGTTGTGGATATTGAAGGGGCAAGCATAGTAGCAGACTTTAGAGTTTTTGAGATTGTGGACGACAAAAATCTGTATCCAATATTACTTGGACTTGATTGGCATTTCGATATGGATGTGATAATTAATTATAAGAGAATGAGTATGGTGTTTGAAAAGAATGGTACTAGGGTCGTTGTTCCTTTAGATCCCTTTGAAGGAGAGCGATACAGAACTCGTCCACGAAGAATACGGTGATGAAGACATTGACCACATCTATAAGTTAATTGCACGAGATGAGGATTGGATCAACCCCACCGCCGATCGGAGGATAAGTTGGGAGAAGGATAGTTCATGTCATTCAAACTCAGATGAAGAATGGGATAACTAGTAGGACTGGTTGTATGAAGTTTCTACTTTGCGTTGTAATCGATTGACAAAATATCTTCGCTGCATATCAACCGAGGTATGTAAATTGCCATATTATGATGGGATAGGTGATGTTAGCATATTTATTGATATTTTTGAAAGGGATGACCAGAATAACAGCGATTCCAGGCCTTAGATATAGATTTCAGGGCTACGCCTGCATGATGGTGGGGCACACAAAAAGATAAAATTGGAGATTGGAGGGAGTATCGTCGGTTGATGAGGCTCAAGTTTGGTTATTCAAGCACAAGGATCACCGAGAAATATAATGGTAAGGATGATCCTCGAGAAAATTTGTCTCATTGGGCTAAAGCGTGGGGCGAAGAACCTCAACCGGAGTGGGTACACATATTTTATCATACTTTGGATGTAATACCAATGAATTGGTATCTGGAAACGGAGCTACGCCATGGCACCGCTGACTGGTATGATATGAAGGAAAACTTCCTACTAAATTTTAGTTTCGAAGATGGGTTTCAATGTATAGATGATGCACTTCAAGAGATCAAAGCAACAAATTTTTAGACACCAAAAGAGCCTATGACTTGGGTACAGCCTGATTGGGATGCATAGTTGCAACATGCTCTAGAATTCTATAATATAACCACAGAAGAAGGCGACGAGGATCCGCGCAACATAAACATCCATGAATCAGAAGGAAAACACGAGGTTGCGAGACCCAATGTTGAGATACCTGACCTATCACAACCTATTAAGACGAAGAAAGTTAATATAAGTTTAGAAGGGGAGCCCAAGTTTGCGCGCATAGGTGATTACTGGGATGAGGATGCAGTAGGAAAGGCTACCAAATTACTGCATGAGTACGAAGATCTATTTTCAACGAAGTTTTCTGAGATGAAAGGCATTGTAGGTGATCTGGGCATGTTGAGGATCAATTTGAAGCCTGATGCGAAGCCAGTAAAACAATGACAATATAAACTAAACCCAAAATACAAGGAAAAGGTGAAGCAATAGCTAGATAAGATGCTCGTAGCCGAAATAATTGAACCTGTGGAAGAATCCAAATGGTTGAGCCTGATGGTAGTACAAGAGAAGAAGACTAAGGGAGACATAAGGATTTGTGTTGATTTAAGAAAGTTGAACAATGCATGCATACATTATCCGTTTCCAACATCATTCACTGATGAAGTTTTAGAGAATGTTGGAGGACAAGAGGCCTACTCCTTCACAGATGGGTTTTTAGGGTACCATCAGATCAAGATCGCGCCAAAGGATAGGAGTACGACTATTTGTTCTACTGAATGGGGATCGTTTCAGTATACAATCATGTCGTTTGGGCTGAAAAATGTACTTGTGATATTCTCCAGGGTGGCTGTCGTAGGGTTTAAGGAATAGATTCACAAATTTCTGGAGGTTTACTTTGAGGAATGGACAGTCTTTGGACTAGTAAAGAAGCATGTTTCAAGTCTGCGCTTGATGTTAGATACCTGCATAAAATATCATATTTCGTTGAATCTAAAGAAGTGCATTTTTTGTGTACCTTATGGAATATTATTCGGACATGTTTGCAAACAAGGGTTGATGGTGGACCTTGCCAAAATTGTCTTTATTATTAGTTTGGATCCGCTAAGCAACGTAAAGCATCTTCGTGTGACTCTAGGACATACTAGTTACTATCGGAAGTTCATAAAGGCTTACACGCAGATCACTATGCCGATGGAAAAGTTACTAAAGAAAGATGCTACCTTTTGTTGGGACGATGAATGTCAGAAGAGCCTCGACATATTAAAGGAAAAAATGGTCACTGTGCCAATTTTGGTGTTTCTGGATTGGAAGAAGGAATTTCAAGTCCATGTAGATGCATCGTGTATAGATTTGGGCACTCTCTTAACATATGCAACAGAAGGGAACCTTGATCACCCCATCGTATTTATAAGTCAGAAGTTATATAAGGCAGAAAGAAATTACTCCACAATGGAAAGAGAGGGATTAAATATGGTGTACGCACTGCAAAAATTCAGGCATTACTTATTAGGCGTGCACTTCAAGATGTTCACGGACCATTTTGCGCTAAAGTACTTGGTGAACAAGCCTATGTTGGGGTGGAAGATATGCAGGTGGCTATAGCTATTCCAAGAGTACAATTTTGAGGTAATAGTTAAGCCAGGATGATTAAACGTTGGGCCAGATCACTTGTCTAGAATTGAGAATGGCAAAGAACCAACAAACATTGAAGAAGGATTGCCCGATGTACAAATTTTTGCACTACGGGTTTCTAATGATCATTTTTTTGATAACATCTACTTTTTTTCTACTAGAGTAGCCCCTATAGAGTATACAACTCAACATAAGAAAGAAGTCGTATGTTGAGCTGCTGATTTTTCTCTAATTGCTGGACATTTGTATAAAATGGGTCCTGACGAGATATTACGCAGATATGTCCCTGAGCACGAACAACACAGTATTTTTGCAAAAGCACATGATGGTGTCGTGGGAGGACACTATGCAAGAAAATCCATTGCATAGAATATTTTAAGAGCAAGACTACGGTGACCCATGGTGCACAAGGATTCCAAAGAATATTGTGATGCTTGCGATGTCTGCTAGAGGACCGGAAGATTGTCAAGAAGGGATGAATTGCCATTGAATTCACAAGTCACTTTGAAGGCCTTTGATAAGTGGGAGATTAGCTTTGTTGGGCCAATCAATTCGCCGAGAAAGAAGACTGGTGCAATATACATTATTACTGTGACAGATTATCTAACCAGGTGGGCTGATGTGCAACTAGTAAAGGATTGCAGTGTAGACACTGTTGTGCACTTCATCTTTGAGTATATATTGTTGAGGTTTGGGTGCCCAAAGATCCTGATGAGCAACAAATGTTCGCATTCCTTGCACAACACTATTGAAGCATTAACGGAGGAGTTTCAAGTACATCATGAGAAAAGCACGCCTTATCATCCTCAGGTGAATGACACAGTTGAGGCTTTCAACAAAATTTTGGGGAAGGTTCTGACTAAAGTATGCAACATAAACAAAAATGATTGGGATGTGTGCATACCACTAGTTTTATGGGCACAAATGACTACTTGCAAGAAGCTGACCAGGCAAACGCCGTTTAGACTAGTGTATGGAGAGAAAGTTGTAATACCTATGGAATTCATAGTACCCAGTCTTCGGATTGCGGCCGTTACAGATATGGTGGACAACGATATTATGGAGGAAAGGTTGGAACAACTGCTCGCACTGGAAGAAGATCGCTTTCTTGTAGGATTTCACTAACAAGTACAGAAAGCTTGGGAAAAGGCATGGCACGATCGACATATTAAGCAGAGAACTTTTAAGAATGGAGACTTAGTTCTGTTGTATGATAGTAAGTTCGCGAAGTTCCCTGGTAAGTTCAAGATGCATTGGCTAGGACCATACGTTATCAGGGATATCTCAGATGGTGGCGCAGTTCAGCTCGCGAAGTTGAATGGAGAATTATTTGCTGGATGAGTAAATGGTAGTAGATTGAAAATCTATAGGGACAATTATATCCTTGGGACTACACAATGACTATATGGATGAAGGAAAGTCTTAGTGCTACAGGCAGTTGGAAGGAAGCACGGGACTATAAAGTACTCTACCAAAGAAGGACTTTGTCGAAGAGGGAGGGTTGCGCAGTATTTAGGAGGATGGCACAGATGGAGGAAGCTATGACGAAGAAGGAGTAACTGCACTGCAAGGAAGGGTCTCATGCAATTTGTCTAGAATATGACCATTGGGGTTGCTACAGTTGATTTGACAGGGAAATTGTCATTAAAAGGAGTGGGGGAAACACATTTAAGGAGCATATCTAGGCAAATCTGCCACCAAATTCGCATTTATGAGGATATGAAGGAGATTAAGGAGTTTGAATTTGAAAAAGGTTATAAATATGGCACCCCACTCCACATTCAGACACTTTTCTTGTTGAGAATTCGAAGTGTGATTTTTCGCCTAAGTGTGAGCCGAGCGTTCTGCTGCATGTCTGGTTGGAATTGGGAGGAGATTGATCATGTTAAACACATACATGGCAGAGGCAAAATATGAATGATAAGCATTGAGTTGCATATCTTATTCACAATGATACATATTTATAATACATGGGAGTGACCCTTGATTTCATATTCCAAGTGGTCCCTTGGACTCTGGTGGTTGTTCACATTCCACACCAACCCATAGAGGATTAGGTGTCCAACATTCCCCCCTCAATCTGAAGTGGTATGTGTTAGTCCAAGAAGAGAGTTGTAGTACAAAATGTGAAGAAATATGCATGGCAGCACTAGGCTGAATGTGCTCTTTGAAATGTTGGTATAAGGGGGGTGGTTTAAGGATAACCACCAACACTGGAACACTTAGTGCAATTCTTAGAAGTATTCCAAATCTAGCATGAAGTGGAGGTCTTCTACTACAGGGAGTTCTCTTCCTGTTTTGAAGACGGAAACCTTCAATCTTGAAAGGGAGGTCTCACCCTGCATAAAAAGGGAGAACCTCAACCTGAAAAGGGAGGTATCAACTTGTGATGGTTTAAGGATGACCACCAACTCTGGAATGCTTAATGAAATTCCTGGAACTCTTCCAAAATTGGCAAGAAGCTGAAGTCTTCTACTAGAGGAAGTGTCCTCAATTCTATGAAGATATGTCTCAACCCCGCATAGATGGTTTAAGGCTGATCATCAACCGAAGGCATGCTCAGGGGCATCTTTGTCTCTGGCTACAACTCTGAATCTGGTATGGCAGGTTGTGGCTTAGGCTCGCTTGATGTGGCTTTGAAGATTGTATATGACCATCATTTGCCCCCTGTCAGATACAAGATGAGAAGATGGTGAAAAATCAACTGCAAGATCTTTTAATATTCTAGAAGAAATTCTGACATATCACTGAAATATCTTCTTGGTTGATGAAGCCCATTTCCAAGAAGCAATCCATCCAAGATGAATCTTTGCTCTTGCAAGAGGCTTGTTTCTAAAGCATCTGTTTGAAGAGTGAGTGGTTTTATGACAATGCTCACATGGATGAAGATAAAAACAATGATCTTTCATATGGCCAACTCGGTCACAATGTTGGCATTTAACAACTTTTGGTTTTGAGTGTGGAGGAGCAGAATCTGGAACAGGTGAAGGTGAACTGTCATGAAAGAATCCAACACTCTAAAATTTGATGGGCTTTGATTAATCTGGAATATGAAAGGACACATCCTTGTCATATCCAAGACCAGTTTTGTGCTTGTTGTGGACAAGCTCTTCCCAAGGTCTGATGATTGGCTTCGGAAGTGCAGATTGAATTTCTTCTTTTGCATGCAAATTTGATCCTGAAATGGGTACTACATTTGCCATTTCTTTTTTTTGATGGGTGTCATGATGCTTATGTTGTAATTAATCTTGCTGAAGCTAGGATTCAAGCTGCAAAAAATCAATCTTTTCTTGTGCATTCTGCAAACATGTTTTAATATCACAAAGAGTGTTTTTGTTGATTTTCACCATCTCATCAACAGTTGAATGAGTGAGAATATTTAATAACTCTAATACATCACCAATCAGAGCCATTTTAGAAAAGAAGTATTAGTTGAAAATCACAATGATTACAAATATTTTCCAATCTCCACTGCAATCAGAACTTTACTCTCTCTATAGCATAAAATATATCTTTATGATACTTGTATAATACGCAACAAACTAATCCAATTAAATATCAATACACCTACCAATTCAACACTGTGTATGCTAGTGTCTGCAACTTCACAATGTAGAGAAGGGATATTTAACCATAGGTTGCAGGAGATTTAAGACTGTTCAATGCTCTAACTTACCAATTCAACACAAACTGTTCACTTCCAGATCTAGTTGTTGTTGTTTCTTCTTTAGTATTTTGCTACTATGGCACGCCCTGTACCAAGCATTACTCTAGGAATGAAGTTGGTATTGTTCACTAACATATATATATATATATATATATATATATATATATGCAAACATAACGGCTGTCTATTACGATGCTTTTGCCTTTACCACAATTTTGTCCAACTAAACAGAAAATCTTTTGGTGCTACCATAATGAATTTAGCAGAAAGACATACAACCAACAACAATTTAAAACAATATAGCTAGAGTTGTCCCCCGCGAGGGATTCAACCTTCTGAGAGTTATATAGGAGCTAACCCATCCATCAAGAACTAGACACACTGTTTTCATTTTCCATAAGCATCCATTGCTGCACGAATTATTAAATTTCAAAGCATTGAGAAAAGACAGTGACCGAGCTAAAAGAATTGCCCAGCTATATTGGGGACCTGAAAATTGAAAGTTGTGGAAATAGGTAACAATTCCATGGAAGTGCTACCATTGTCGCTTGGATACTTTCAGAGCTTAAAGCTTTTCTCAGTCAACAATTCACCCAAATTGAAATGCGTGCCCGATTCTTTGGGACAGTGGAATCAGTTGACAGAGTTGAAGTTCGAGAGATGTGGTATATAATTCTTATCACAATATCTTTGGGAGTCAAACAGTCTCGACATATTAAAAGCATGGGCCAACGCATTCATATTTAAAAAATCCAACACGCCAAATGAGAAGAAATTCAAAGCATACACGGCCTCAGTGTTACATACGACCTTCAAATTACTATATTGAGTGGTTAGCATATAGCACAACGCATATAATAAACAATGACCATGCTAGCATCATATAACATAATGCATATAATGAAGAACCCATGGTCTTCAAAGAATTTCAACGCAGAGCCAATATACCATCATCCATACCATTAATGCAACATTCATCATAAATAGTCTTCAAAAAGCTATACACCGCACAACATAGATACTTCATGGTATTCACGACATGCAATTTACCGCATAGAACTTAGTAATCGCACATGGATTTCAAAAATATGCACACTATCTTCAAACAACACACAACATACCGTCCATCAACGCACACATGAACTTATGCAACATATCATGACCTTCACGGTCTCACGGTGTTCAAGACTTCGATTTGCAGGAGTCTAGTTCTCCAACCAATGTATGCAAAGACTATAGAACTCAAGGAGCTTCAAGGCTTCAATGCAGAGACAACACACAATTCAATGGTGGTTTAACGCATTTTGTTTTGTATTTCACCACACGAACAATTCACCAACGTAGCATATGATTAACGCTCCAAAATTTGCTAAGATTTTGTGATTGATGAGACTATCAAGACCATGACACATTTCGCTAATGTGGTCTTCAATGGTGGATTTAACTGCTGGAAAACAATGCTTCCTACCTCAACACCAAGTAAAATTTTGAGAGTGGTGGGGGAATTTTTGAGTGTTTTCGTGAATTTTTTATGAGCTTCCCTTGAGCAACCTTTAGAAGGTCTTCATAGTAGCTATTTGGCATAGTGGAACATTTCTTTGCAACACCTGAAACTGATAGCCAAACCTTTGGCCTTAATGCAAGCGGAATCCCCTTCTTGATCAGCCTCTTCAAGGCAATGGTATTAGAGAGCACAGAAAGTGAGAGCGAAGACACAACAATCTCTTCAGACAGAGAAGATATCTTGGGCTACAAATACCATCCAACAAATATCTTGGGAAGAGGGACCAGAGTAGAACTGATGGTATGGAAGCGTGGGTTCCGCTGCATGGAGTATGGAGGCAGCGTTTGGAGTTTGCAGGACGATCTGTGTTTGGAGTATTACACACTGTTTGGATGCAAACCAATGATTTAGCTCACAACACAGAGAATCACACAGAGATGCTCCCAACCAGCATATCGGTTACAATGCAATAGGAATAGACTAAAGAGGTAGAGAATCATTGAGTAGAATGGTGTGCAAAGTAACGAAATGGTTTGCCAAGCAAGTTCCCAAGCAAAGCAGAAAAATGTTATGTCTATAATTGACAGGTTCAAGAGAGAAATTAATGGTAGGCAGGTTCTGCAGAGTTGACAGGCTCTTAAAATACCCAGGCCTCTATTTTCAAATTGCTGGAATGTGTGTTACACCCAGAATCGCAAAACTGACAATTATATGAATGTAGAGAAGTTACAAAGGCAGATATCTAAGACGTGTGACCTTGTGTATGAGGGAAAAATGCTAGTTTTTTTTGTATATCAGGATAATGGGCAGAGGTAAAGGACTGGCATGTATATAAATTCCATAGAAAAATAAGCTCACATAAACAAGTGGCTCATTCTTGAGAAGAGCAGGAGATCGCCCACTCTGATAGCATGTTAAACTCACATGGAATGTAAACAACGAATGTGAATGAAAAGCATTAGATTGCATATATTATTGATATGATATACATTTATAGTACATGGGAGTGACCCTTGGTTTCATATTCCAAATGGTCCCTTAGACTCCGGTGGTTGTTCACATTCCACACCAACCCATAGAGGATTAGGTGTCCAATAGAGCAGAGTTTCTTAGATGAGAGCTAGGATCCATTATGACTGCTACACATCTAGTGCATGCCACTACACCAAGATCATTGAGGACAAAGCCTATTGCCACAACAGTAGCCAAGAAGAAGAAGAAGCCACAAAAGTCTCCAATTAAGGGATCACCAAGGAAAATCCTCACGAAACAAAGAACTAAGGAGAGAATGGATAAGCTAAAGCAACCAATGGAGCCCCAAGATTTGGATGAGGAAGAAGTGGTTGGAAAAATAGAGGATATCAACACAGATGAGGTGGAATTGATCTCCAGGTTTCCACCCTATATGTCACTGTGGAAGCCAACCTCAAAGGTGACTAGGGACCCAGATGCTATAAAATTTAAGGTCTTTACACCCTTGTTACCAGAGGAGGTGCCAATTGAGGGCGACTTGTTGGCCAGTGTGCCACAACTGCGCATGGAGTACTGGGATCTTAAAGATTTGAGCAAATATCCCCAGTTTAAGCCCAACAAGTATCTCAAGTCATTTTACTATGAAGAAGCTAGAGTCACAAGGGTCGAACCACTGCCGTGGGTAGTAGGAATTCAACACACTGGGTTGCTGAATATGCTCTATGTTCCACACTTTGGGTGTAGTAACATAAATACAATTTGTGTGTGCTAGCTATTGGCATTAGTGCATGATGGGTGTCTATGGCTTGGGACAAAGATCCCCATTGATGATATGTTAATTAGAAGGATCATTGCATTGCCTTACCAAGGAGTGAACCCTGCCGACGCATTTGTCAGGAAGTCTCAGGAGAAAAAGTTGGCTGATCAGATGAAGAACGACTTTGGTTTGGTTAAGAAATCCCAAGGATATGCCATTAGCTCTATTAGTGATTCGGTTGTGCATTTTTCTGCACACATTTTGGCTGGTAAGATAATGAGAAAGTGTCGGGTGGACGAAGTGCCAACCCCAGTTGTATCTTTGGCTGCACAGTGTAGTAAGGGGGTCCAGTTTAACTCGGCAGGGTATTTATGTTAAGAATTTTTGGATGAATGTCAAGAAGCGCAAGAAGACAAGAAGAAATTCCACTATGCATGGTTATTTCTCTTAATCACACTGACAACATGGAGAATGTTGGAAGAGTCACAATTCCCCACTGTGGACCTTGATGTGTGTGAGGTTGCAAGGTATGCCTCGTTATGGACGTCTAAGGAACTGACCTGGGTTATAGAGAACAAATTGTTATGGGTCTTATTTGAGATGGATTTGAGCACAGTGATTAGCCAGAATCCGCGACTACCACCAGTTTTGTTTCAAGAATATTGTAGCATTGCTGACTTTAAAGCAGATTTTCACCATGTATATATCTGCACGAAGAAATATTTGGAGGAGGTATGGTATGAGTTGCCATACTTAGTTACTGAGGAGGACATCCTACTCATAATAAGCAAGTGGTCTAGTAATTGGCTCACCCCAACTGAAGAAGAGGCAAAGCAGGTAGGCACAAGTAAGACAAAGCAAGCCACTAAATGCGCGCAAACTGAAAATCTAGCGGCAACGACGAATAAAAAGAAGGTTCCTCAGAAGGTCACAATTGACCTTGAGAAGAACACTACGTAGGAAACAAAGCACGAAGTTGAACAGGAGAAACATGCCACTAAAGAGGCTGATTAGGGTGGTGATGACCCTTTTGTGGACATGGAGGACTTTGATTCCCCATTTATAGTGAAAAGGTGGAAGAAGCAGAAGTTAGACAAATCGCCAGCGCATAGCCGATGGTCCTCACTGAGGGGGACTTTGATCAAATTAGAGACACTGTCGAAGCTATGATGGAGGATATTTAGGGAAACATTGAAGACTAGTACAAAGCAGTGTTGACAGAGGTCCAATAGGGCCTCAAGGAGCTGGAAGTTTAGGCGAGTGTGGTTTAAGCGAGCGAGGTACCTTCAAATCCAGTCAATGCACAGAGGGTACTCACCATAGAGCTCCGAGTTGTGCACTTACCAGATGGACCCCTACATTTCGAGACCGAAAAAGAGTGGGAGAATTCATAGAAATTAAAGAATCTGAGTCTCAATCTTGCGGCACTCCCCTTTCAGACATTGCATCAATTACATTAGGGCATTGCACATTAACTAAAGGCGCCAGAGCAGCGCGCTCTGTTGGTCATAAAAGAAGTGAAAAATAACAACCAACATATGTTCGATGAGAGGAATAAAGAAATACAAGATCGCGACAAGGAAGTTGCACGTAGAAAGCAACTAGAAGACGCTATTACTAAAGCTTACAGTGAGCTTCTGGAGCTCCAAATCTAGAGATAGGCAGCTTGAGAAGAGAAGTTTTAGAAGCTTTCAATAGTGGTTAAGGAATCAAAGTCAGAGGTGGAAAAAGTATGATTTGAGCTGCAGATGTAGATTACGGAACTCCAGATGAAGCTACAACATACGACACCACCTAAAGTTCGAGAACAACGCGAAGCTGCAATAAAAGCCGACGTGTAAAAACTAACCACTACAGTTAAGGATTGTGGTCATATTTTTGAGTATAAAATGGAGATATGGGCCTCACCACAGGAGGAACCACATGTGCAGAAGATCGAGGTAGAAATCTGAAACAAACAACTATAGTTCGATCAGCTCAAAGCAACAATACGGACCTTAGCACATGTGCAACGGTTTGCTTGTCTTCAAGAGGGAATGCTTCTGTAAGGACAAATTGATGAGTTGCAATGGAAGGTATAGATGATCTCTGCACAAACATAACCTTGGTCAAATTAGGCCAGTCTTCTCTCACAGAAAGTAGAAAGAAAGTTGAAGAGCATGCAAAATACACAAAGAACAATCGGCCTAGAAACAAAAGGGTCGATGACAAAGAAGCTCATAGAGGAAGTTCAACAAGTCGCAACGCAGTGCACAAAGACACTTCATCCATTGAAGTTGGCATACAACAGCCTAAAAGCAAGGGTTCAGGATGTATCGCTAAGTGACTCGAGGACTAGTCACATCTTTTTGTTGTGGGCCTGTGGGGTAGGGGTCCCCTTGGTCCAAGTTTTTGTCTAAGTCATGTAAAGTCTCCGCATTTTGAGGAGCAGAGCGTGATTCACGCATAGTTCTAGGAGTCAAAGGGGATTTAGGGCGGGTCAAAGCCCCTTATTTTGTAAAGGGATGGGATAAATTCAACTATTTTGAGTTATGCCCATGGGTTGTGGACCATGGTATTGTAAGTGAAAAAAGCTATATAAAGAGTCAGCTTCATAAGTCAAAGACATGTTATGTTATGGTTATGAGTTTGAAATTGATATATCTTTCTATATTCAAGCGAAGGGGAAGGCTCCTGCAGATGTGTGCGGGGAGACCTTAGTAAGTCTACAGCTGTGTACACAAGCCCCTGCAGCTATGTGCGCAAGGTCAAAAAGATTGTATCTGTGAAGATTTGAGATAATAAAGAAGAATTTGGAATAGATATTTGTATTTTTATATGTTTGCGTAGTTTCTGTATTTTTGCATAATTATGGTTCAATTTTGAATCTTTCTTCTGTAATTTCATCGCGAATATTTAGATATTGTTTTGTATGATGAATACTACACATTAGACTAGTTAGGCGCATCTCATAAGTTTGTTAAGTAGGAAAATGCTCTACGACTGTAACAATAAGGTTAACAGTTCATGAAGGTCAAATTAAGCCCTAAACTGAAAGAAACCCTACAACCACACTGCATAGCCTCTCTGGATGCAGAAACCTGGTTCTAGCATCCCCCAATATTGCCTTGAGTGAGATTGCAGTCTACGCTATGCGGATCGTTGCCGAAAGGGCCAGTAGTATAGGGTTTTTTTGGTTAATGCATACTAACTCTGAACCTAGGTCTAATCCCCTGAAGCCAACAAGATTTATGAGCTCTTGTTGATCATGGACATCGAAGAGGTTGGACAGGTTCCTACAGTGGAAGCTTTTGCACCAAAATACTTGGACAAGCTACCAGAGGACATCATTCTTGACAAGAAGACCAAGACTTCATGACGGGGAGATGTGGAGTACCTTCATATTTGCTTCAAAGGAATGCATCCAAGTAAGGCTCGATGGATTGCAAAGGAGAAAGTGAGGGAGAAATTCCCTCACTTTCCAATTGACTAATAATTATTTTGGTTGTCCAAAAGCTCATTAGTGGGGAGGAATGATCTAATTGGATCCAAAAATAGAAGTGGCCTCGAAAATAGCTCAAACAAAGTCCTCAAATGGAAGTGAAATCAAGATCAGATCATATTGCTCATCGTCCTGATTTCAATGGTGCAAACGACACTCAAATCCAAGTTCATATGCTCAAGTTATAGCTGGTCAAAGTTTTGGTCAAACTAGGCCAAGTCACTGTCACTAACAAGGCAAGAAATTGGCAGAGTCTCGATGCATGGAATCCAGTAGTCAGAACAGGAAAATTTGTTTCCTACTTAATTTGTCTAATATCCCTTATTTTCCGACGAAAAAAAAACTATGGTTCTATTAAAAAACAAAAAAATATATGTTTGGGAGGGGGCATTGCCACCCCACCAACGGTCTAATATAATATGCATTTAAAATGGGATGGGCGGGCTACCCCCAATGAACCCTCCCAACCCTAGAACCACATTAACATAAACATTCTGCATATAACCACGGTGGAACAACATTATATGTAACTACCGATGAATCATATTAACTGTAGAAACCACATTATACCATATATTATATCAAACAAAACAAATATGCCAATGACGAGATTCGAACCAAGTGCCACCTCTAAGCTACATGCCACGTGCCACCGCCACCAATGGGCCAACGATCCACGTTGGTGGCTCCACACGCCTTAAATTATTTAAACCTTCACTCAAATCATTCAACCAACGACGAAGGATGGGCGCGGAACCCTGAGAGGCCCAAGGGTGTGGAACCATGAGTGAGGGAATCATTGAGATGCTAAAAAGATTCCTTTAGAGGGCTAGAGGTGTCAGTGTCAAAATCGGACAAGTTTATAGTCAATTTTTCATGTTTTTGTGCTCAAAATCCATACATGCAGTCCGTTTCTCCAGTCGAGCTCTCCATTTTTAGGCCATCATCCGAATTGGAGGTATAAGGGTAATTTTTTGTAAATTTGCTTGTAACTAATTTCTTTAATGCCACTTAATTAAGGAAGGCCTCCTCACTTTGAGCAGGGCCTAGAGACGTAGCCCACATTGGATGAACTCTGTAATGAAATTGTTTGTGTGCTTTTGATCTCAAGGTTTCTTTATGATTTCCTTTTCTTTTTTCATGTGTTAAGTTACTTGGTTAATATTCTCTTTTATATGCAATTTTGAATGCATCCTTGAAGTTAAAAGATATGGGTCAGTTATAAACACTAAAATAAACATGGTTGACCATGGTTGATTTTCATATTGATACAATCTTTTTCACAATTCGATGTTGGACCACGATTGATGTTCATATCGAGACAATCTTCGTCACAATGCGACATTGGACCATGGTTGATTTTCATGTTGAGAAAATCTTTGTCACAATGTGACGTTGGACCATGGTTGACCATGATTAGAAAACGAAGGGATTTATACTAAACCCAAGGATTAATATTATAAACCCAAGGTATATAAACCCTAAGACAAATATTATAAAGCCTAAAATAAACATGGTTGACAATGGTTGACCATGGTTGATTTTCATATTGAGACAAATTTTGCCACAATGCGATGTTAGAACATGGTTGACCATGATTGATTTTCATATCGAGACAATCTTTGTCACAATGTGTCATTGGACCATGGTCGACCATGGTTAACCACAGTTGATTTTCATATTGAGTCAATCTTTCTCATTATGCGACGTTGGACCATGGTTGACCATGATTGACCAATCCTCCAACATCACAATGTAACATTGGACCATTGTTGACGATGATCAACCATGATTGACCATACTTGACAATGGTTGACCATGTTTGACCAATGTTGACCATGATTGACCATGGTTTACCATGGTTGACCATGACTGAGCATGGTTGACCATGATTGATTTTCATATTGAGAAAATCTTATGATAAGCCCTAAGATAAATATTATAAACCAAGGTATATAAACCCTATGATAAATATTATAAATAGAAAAATAAACATGGTTGATGATGGTTGATTTTCATATTGATACAATCTTTGTCACAATGTGATGTTGGACCATGGTTGACCATGTTTAACCATGATTGATTTTCATATTGAGACAATCTTTGTCACAATGAGACATTGGACCATGGTTGATTTTCATATTGAGACAATCTTTGTCACAATGCATCGTTGGACCATGGTCGACCATGGTTTATTTTCATATTGAGACATTCTTTGTCACAATGTGACATTGGACCATGGTTGACCATGGTTGACAAGGATCAAACCCTAGGATTAAAACCTATGAATAATATTAAGCCTTAGGAATATGAACCCTTAGATTAATAAACCTAAGGGATTGATATTATAAAATCAAGCTATCAGGCTATCGACTACACTTGCATATGGAACATGACACATGTCCTCTTCCTCTTCTTGTGTCTTGGTACATTGTTCAATAGATAAATTTACACCTACAGGAATAGGAACCTTCACCAGTTTACTATCATGCATATTAAACCTCTGCAATATTGTCTCGACATACTTCCTCTAGTTTAACCAGAGCTTCCTCTTTGTCCGATCTCTTTTAATTTCCATGCCCAAAACATATTTTGCAGCACCAAGATCTTTTGTTAGGCCCCTATACTAATAAATGTTATGAAACCAACTCAAGAAAAGATAGAAAAGATAGATCAACGCCTTAGATTTCAGCCTCTTCGAGGGGGCAACCTCCTTTACATTACATAAATGAACAATTCTTGGATGATTCAAATGACAAAACCTCCTTTCTATATATAGGAGTGTAAGGAGTCACAATATAATCCCGCCGACCTAACAATAATAATATAAAGCCACAATAATAACAATAGTGGGCTTCTATGGGGCACAATAGTAACAATATGGGAACTACATGGGTACATCAATATAATAAGTGGGTTATACTAATAACAATAAGGGGTTACACTATTAGTATAGGGGCCTAACATGCCCCTCTCCTTCAGAAAGCGTTGTCCTCAACGCTTCAGTAGTTCTTGATGCTTCTGTATAAAATTCTTGTCCTCCCATGTGGAATCTTCAGCGGGTAAGTTCTTCCACTTGATGAGATACTCTGAAATTGATCGATTTCGTAGCTGTCGGGTTCTTGTTTCTGTGACTACTCCAGGTTCTAATATGATTTTTCCTTCCTCTTCAATTTCTGGCAATATTGTTTGAATTGGGATCTTTTGCAACTTTTGAATAAGTGGCCATACTTCTTCGTCCTTCTTCCATTCTTCCCTTGCTTCATTTATCCAATCTGGTTGGATAATATAAATAGCACAAAACAATGCTTCCACATCCTCATCCTTGAAGAGTCTTCCCATTCGGTAAGGTCGCCATTTTTTAAGTGCATGTAGTATTGCCAACATTTCCTTCTCATAAATAGCTTGCTTGAGATGTAGCAGTAAAAATACCCAATCACCTACATCAAAACATTTTTCACTACGATGTTGATCTACCTGTTGTTTTGTTTGATTTTGCACCGAAGTGACGTTATCCTTTAAAAGTTGGAGAACTTGTTGTTGATGCTCGATGTGATCTTTCACTGCTTGAACCTTTTTCTTCTTCATATGTCCTTCTATTTCTAGAGTTTGAGGAGTGGTAATTTCTTCCAATCCTTTACAAGATATGGTAGGATTCATTTCTTGATGCTCGATGTGATCTTTCACTTCTTGAACATTTTTCTTCTTGATATGTCCTTCTATCTTGATAGTTTGAGGAGTGGTAATTTCGAACAATGAATTACAAGATATGGTTGGATTCATTTCTTCTTTCTCGATGTGATCCTTCACTTCTTGCACCTTTTTCTTCTTGATATGTCCTTTTATCTTGAGAGTTTGAGGAGTGGTAATTCCTGCCAATGCTTTACAAGATGTCATCTGATTCATTTCTTCTTTCTCTGGGGTGGGGTCCTGGCGTATATCTTCTTCCTTTGATGTTTCATGATCCTTTTCTTCCTCCTCTTCATATTCTATGTAAAATAATTTTTTCTCAGCACACTTATGACCTTTAGTGCATTTGCTATCACAATTGTAACAAATCCATTTTTCTCTTTTTTCTTCCAATTGTTGTGGTGTAACCCTTGTAGGTTGTAGAAATCTAGGATAAACAACACTTTTACCTTTATAGATGTGAGGGGTATGCTTCATGATTTCCATAATTTTGCTTTCCGATATGTCACAAAGTGCTTTTACTCTTTCCAATTGTTGTGGTGTTGCTCTAAAGAAGATGTTGCTCTTTGTATCCTCATAATGTGCGATCATTTCCTCCGTGAAAATTGACCACGTAACAAGTTGTTTACGAGAACAAAGCCCTTCATACCATAAAAATTGATCTGGTTCTAAATATGAAGATGCAATACATACCTTTTGTAATAGTTGTACACCATGTAGATCAAAATATTGCTCCATCTGAAGTATCCAATTTACCGGATCCTTGCCATCAAACTTCCTCATCTTGTTTTTATTTTATTTTAGGAGCTTGATCTTGAAACAACTGTAACTCTGTACTTTCAGATATTTAAGTTTTGAAATTGTGACTTGTAGTAGCCCTCTGTGTCCTCTTTCCAATGCCACCAGTCTGATCCAATTTGGATTCTCCAAGGAATAGTTATGCACAATCTCCCAAGATGACCTGATTATAGACTAGTTCAGTAGAGCGAACTTGTACGACGTGCCACGAGTCACTGTTTCGACCTTTGGATCTGAAAAACACCCAAAAGAAACTACAGTCCGTCCTCTTTCTGTACCTTCTTACGAAACTTCAATCCGATCCCCAGAGAGAAAGTTATGACGATTTTCCCCAGGTCACCTGTTTTGAATGTAATTCAGGAGTCTGCAAAAAGACCAACTTCCTCAGATCATATCTCCGCAAATATCGTGCGAAAAGCTCTGAAATTCGGACCGAGGGTTTAGCGCAATTTCTTCTCAAATGGGTTTTTTTTTAGACTTTTGAAACATCACAGAAACAAAGTTATAGCGAAAATTCCACGATGACTTTTTTGGAGCAGCGAAACCCTAGAATCCAAAGCTCTGATACCAAATGTTATGAAACCAACTCAAGAAAAGATAGAAAAGATAGATCAACGCCTTAGATTTCAGCCTCTTCGAGGGGGAAACCTCCTTTACATTACATAAATGAACAATTCTTGGATGATTCAAATGACAAAACCTCCTTTCTATATATAGGAGTGTAAGGAGTCACAATATAATCCCGCCGACCTAACAATAATAATATAAAGCCACAATAATAACAATAGTGGGCTTCTATGGGGCACAATAGTAACAATATGGGAACTACATGGGTACATCAATATAATAAGTGGGTTATACTAATAACAATAAGGGGTTACACTATTAGTATAGGGGCCTAACATCTTTCATGTCAAATTTGGAGGACAAATGGGTCTTCAAATACTGGATAATTTCTTTGTCATTTCCAATCAGCAACATATCATCCACATACAAGACCAGATAAATAACACGGTCACCAACTAATTTAAAATACACACAGTGATCTGCTTTGCTTCTGGTGAAGCCAAGTCCCCATAGAAATGTATCAAATTTCTGATATCACATCCTTGGTGACTATTTTAGCCCATACAGAGACTTCTTTAACTTTCATACCAGTTCTTTCTTACCCTTCACTGCAAAACCTTCAGGTTGCTTCATGTAGATCTCCTTTTCTAGATCCCCGTGAAGAAATGTTGTCTTCACATCCATCTGTTCTACCTCAAAATCAAAAGTAGAAACAACAAATAAAAGTAATCTAATAGAAGTTACCTTGGCAACAGGAGAAAAAATATCACCAAAATCAATTCCCAGCACTTAGGAATAACCTCTTGCTACCAACCGAGCTTTGTATTTCTCCACCTTTCCTTATACATTTGTCTTCTTCTTGAACACCCATTTGCTTCCAATGGTTTTCCTTCTAGTCGACAACTCCACCAGATCCCAACCTTCATTTTTGTGCAAAGATGCCATTTCATCAACTATGGCCTCTTTCCATTTTTTTTCATCCTCTGAATCTATTGCTTCCTTCACAGTTCTAGGATCATCATCAGTAATAGATAAAGCAAAATTTGAACAGAAATTAGATGGGCTATACCTTTCTGGCTGCCTTCTTTCTTGAACTGATCTTCTCACACTCAGAGTTTGTGGCCCTTCATCTTTTGATTCCTCCTCTGTTGTAGAGTATGATTCTTCCTCCTTTAGCTCAAACTTTATCTTCTCAGGTTCCTTTGGTTGGACTTCATGTTTAATAACATCTTTCACCTCTCTGAACACCACATCTCGACTGTACACAACCTTCCTTGTTACTGGGTTCCAAAGCTTATAACCCTTTAAACCATCCTTATACCCAATAAAGATGCACTTTTCAAATTTACTATCCAACTTGGTTCTTTTCTCCTTTGGAACATGTACATATGCATCACATCCAAATACCCTCAGATGTGAAAGAGAAGGTTTCTTACCAGTCCATACCTCTTGTGGGGTCTTATCTTCCAATGCTAATGAAGGTGATCTGTTGACCAGGTAACATGCAGTCTCCACTGCCCCTGCCCAAAATTCTTGTCCTAACCCAGCACCACTGAGCATGCTTCTTTCCCTTTCCATCAACGTCTTGTTCATTCTTTCTGTAACTCAATTTTGTTGAGGTGTATATGGAGTAGTCTTCTACCGTGCTATACCACACTTCTTATAGAATTCTTCAAATTCCTTACTGCAAAACTCTCCACCGTTATCTGTCCTCAGCACCTTTATCTTCTTCTCTTTCTGATTTTCCACCAGAGCCTTAAATTCTTTAAGCCTGTCAAAGACTTCAGATTTCTTCTTAAGGAAATATATCCATGTATTCCTTGAGAAGTCATCTATAAATGATACGTAGTACACAGACTTACCCAGTGATGGAACCTTCACAGGTCCAAACACATCACTATGCACAAGCTCTAATATCTGTTTCGCCCTCTTACCACCAGAGGGGAAACTCACTCGATTTTGCTTCCCATATACATAATTTTCATAGAAATCAAAATCCAGAGAGCTATTACTCATACCTTCTACCATACCTTTACCATGAAGTATTCGAAGGCCCTTCTCTCCAATATGTCCAAGCCTTTGATGCCATAGCATGGTCTTCTCTCCAAAGACCACTAGATTTTCTGCTCCACTTTCAAGAACCACAGAACTGTTGCACCCATCAACAATAGTGCTACCTTGCAGCTTGTACAGAGTTCCAATTAGAACTCCCCACATCAATACCAGTGCTCCCCAAACCATTTTGCAGGTATCATTCTCTAACATTGTTTTCCAGCCAATGCAGGAATATGCAAAACACCCGGAAGTGTTCTAACCCTTCCATCTTGCAACTTCAACTTTACTTCTCCACGACCAACGATTCTAGCTTTCCTGTCATCCCCCAAGAAGACATGACCACCATCATATTTCTTATACTCACAGAACTAATCTCTATGGGGAATGAAGTGAAAGGATGCACCTGAGTCAATCAACCATGCCTCATGATCAACATGTGTACTTGAAGAAGCCAAGTACACATCCCCACCTTCATCTGAGGTGGTTTTCGCCTCTGTAGAAGGAGCATCATCAGATCCCTTTCCTTTGTCAGGAGCTTTAGATTTACAATCCCTTTTGTAGTGCCCTTCCTTTCCGCATTTCCAGCACACCACCTTTACAGGTTTTCCTGGAGAATTAGATCTCCCTCTACATTTAGATCTCCCACTCGATGAATTATTTTTGTTTCTGTTCTAGGACTGTCCTCATATAAACAATGCATCACCATTCTGGCTCTCCATATTTTTCTATCTCATCTCCTCCATCAGCAAGGATGAGACTATTTCATCAAACTGCAAGGTAGTTGTATTGCTACCTATTGCAATAACCAAACTATCCCATGAATCTGGTAGGCAACACAACAAACTGATGCACTTATCTTCATCTGAAATTTTAATATCAAAAGAGAATAACTGACTTACCATAGTATTAAATGTGTTCAGATGCTCTGTCACCGAGTCTCGATCTTTCATCCTCAGGTTATATAGCTTTTTCCACAGGAACAATTTATTCCCCAGAGACTTAGATTGGTACAACGTCCGTAACATGTCCCACAAAGCCTTCATCGTAGCTTCCCTTGATACATTCAACAATATTGAATCTGAGACACACAATTGTATTGTGCTCTTTTCCTTCCATTCCAACTTCTTCCATTCTTCATCAAACACTCTTGTTGGTTTAGTACCCGAATCTACCGCGATCCATTGGTCTTTATCCACCAAAAGATCCTCCATCTTGAGTTTCCACAACTCAAAACTCTAACCATTAAATTTCTCGATCTCTATCTTTCCATTGCTCGCCATCTTCTTTCACCACCAGAATCGATCTCGCAGATCTCCCACTGAACAAGGTCTACCACAGGCCCGAGCGAAACTCCTCAATAACAAAGGCGTCCCCTTGAAGCCAAAACAACTCTGATACCAAATGTAGGTTTTAACCCTGTACAAAAATTACCTGCATACGAATTATAAAACATAGAAAATAAACAATGCGAGAGCATAACACATAAAACACATATACGCAGATAATTTCCCCTGGATCCCAAAACCGAGACTACCAGCTTGATTTTTCATTATGTTCCTTTCAATGTTACAATATATATTTACACATGCCGAAGCATCCAATACCATGGACTGAAAACCATCGCGTCCAAAACCATGGACCGAAAACCATCTTGTCCAAAACCATGTGCGAAAAATCATGCACAAAACCATAGGTAGGTCCACCCAACCTAATATAGGCTCCAGAAACAAAATTTTCCGGGGTGCTGCCCCGAACCCCATAGAGTGGGGTTACTTGCACCCCTCAAACCCCTTGTGACCCCCCCCGCGCGTGCTACGCAATCGGTGCAACGAAGGGGGGGCTCCGCCCCCTTCTAACCCCCCGGTTAACTACGTGGGCTAGTCGTGGAAAGAATATAACACAACCCAACAAATGGGAGTGTGAATTTGGTTACCATTGACAGTGTGAGGACACCATTGCTTGCAAATGGGTACCGTCTTCGGTTATATCATAAACCTGCTTTAAAGGATTCATTTGTTAACATTGTCACGAATTTGGACCTTTAAACTACAAGAGCATGGGAAAACCCCCCTGTGCTGCTAAAATTCTAATTTCTCAATAAGTGTTATAGTTGAAAACCAACCTCTATTGACGACTGTTACACCTGCTAAAAAATAAAAATAAAAAATTCATAATAAAAACAAAATATAAGAAAATAAAAAGAATCTGGATATGAAAACCTCTTTTGGGCATATACAGACAATTTCTATAACAGTTTAAAACCACTTTGTGGCAGGTGTTACACACTTTGAAACAACATTTGTTATTTCGGGCATATCTTACAAGATTTCTATTACACGACTGTTTTGGTTCTTTGTTTTTATCTTTTGTGGAAACCAATAATACATACCAATCTTCTTGGTTGTTACATCTGTAACAATCAACGACTTTTAGAAATAATCTAAGTAAATTATCTATTGTGATACACAACACACATCACCATGACGTGGGAGCAATTGCCTTGAACGTTGGAATTAATTTTGCGCACCTCGTCACCAATGTCTTCTCTCCACGTCACATCAGGTATGTCATGAAATGATAATATCGCTATCCTATTTTATTTAGTAATTATGAATATCTAATGTGATATCCTTTTGACGACCGAGGATGACCATCACATTTAAGTCGGGGGAGAACGAATTACATTATGACACGAATTTTGCATGACCTTTGAGCATTTAAACCGAAACCAAAGTATGATGATCTCGTAATCATTATCGTTTAATGATCGATCATGCGGAAAAGGGAATTGTACCTCAAACTAGACCTTCCATAACTAAGCATTAATAAGGAAACATTATTGCGCAGTATGAATCCTAATTTGGAATCCCTGCCTTTAGCCTCATTGTGTCACCCTACCATTTTCCCACTGCTAAAGCGTTACATCCTCATTTAGAAATCTTAGACAGAAGTGGAGGAGAAAAGTTTGCAGAGCTAGAACAGCTGAGCATTGTGTCGATCATTCTAGAATTTCTTAAGGAGGAGGAGAGAGGATAACAACATTGAAACACTATAGCAATGGGTGGGGCGGCAATTCGACATGAACTAGGGTCAACAGAGGCATTGGAAAACTGCCCCAAAGCATGCCAAATTTTTAAAGACGCAAGTTGGTTTGAGTTTTTCCAAAGGCTGGAAGGATTAGATGGGGAAATTGCTATGGAAATCACTAAGAATTTAAAGAGGAATCAAACAGAGGTCAGGGGATTTCAACTGGAAGTTACAGAGTAGGTAGATGCTCGTATAACGACATTGCCAACAGAGGGAAAAGGTTGGTTTAACAAAAAAATCAATGACCCCTCTTTGAAGGAGGATTTTCTTCAAGGGGAGGAATGGTTGGTGAAGAAAGGAAGAGGAATTGACATGTTGTCACTTTCCCAACCATGGGAAGATGTCGCCCTTTACCTCATTAAGTATATCACCTGTGAGGGAAGGGAAACAATTGTATTCAATTACCACTCCGTGTTGTTAAATAAACTCTGACATTGATAGATGATAAACCTCCCATACCTTTTACTAGAGAATATCAGGCATATGGTCGCGGCCGTGAAGACAGTTGCACATCCAGAGACTTGCATCAAAAACCACAGCCTCATCAGGCTAATTGTGCTTGATTCCCTAAGTCCCCAGGGCAGGAGCTGGGATGAATTCATGAGAAATAAGGCTAGGACTACTCGCAGGAAGTGAGATGGGATGTCTGAGGAGGCTCTGGTAGAAACCAAGGAGCAACCCCAACCCTCAAAAGTAAGGGTTGGAAAGAGATCAGTTGACAAGCCAATTGGTGATAAGCGGCCAAAACAGAGAGTAAGGGTTAGTGGGCACCCATAGTCCCCATCCATGTCTGAGAAGAACAAGGAGGCAGCAAGGCAGGAATATGAAGAGCAGGCTCGGCCGGAGGAACCTTCCTCACCAGGTAAGAATGAGACCCAATCCTTACTGCTTAAAATTGAAAGTTTAGAAAGATAAAATGAAAAGTTAAGGAAGCAGTTAACAGAGGATAAGGTAGAGGCAAGGGCCCTAAGGTTAGATACTTTTGAGGAGGCTGTAGGTAGGGTCAGGGAGGAAAACTTTTTGGGTTCTATGTGCACGACCTGTGCTAAGGAGCTAGTGGTAACAAGGTATAGAGTCTGTGCAGTGGACACCATTTCGAGGGAAACACAAACTGAGTCCCGGGAAGATGGCGCACAAAAACCTGTTGAAGATACTGTTGTTACACAATAACCAATAGCTGAGATGGAGCATTCCACAGAGAGTAATTTGGTAGTTGATACATAGGAACCCTTGGATGACACTGCTATTATAGAGGAACCAACAATGGAAACAGAAGCTAACCAAGGGGAAAATGATACACAAGAACATATGGATGACACTGCTATTACATAAGAACCATCAATGGAAGCAGAAGCTAACCAGGAAGAAAAGGAAGTTGTTACACAAGAAACCATTGATGATGCTGCTTTTACATAAGAACCCGTAGTCGAAATGGAGCAGTTTCACCCTTGGGAGGCTGTTACACCTTCAATTATTAGTGCATGTGGGGGAACACTGGGTCCTGATGAAGGATGGTGTTCTGAAAGAATGTTGTTTATACGAGAGTTACAAAAATGGAAGCAGGAGGCACTCTCTCTACAAGAGGGAACGATCTCCCTCAAGGCACATAAGAAGATGATGAATTCACTCTGGGAGAAATGGTTAAAGGAAGAATGGGTGAGATAATGGGAAGAGCAGAGGCATAAGCAAGCTATGAAGAAAAAAGACGAACAACTACAACTGTTACAACGACAGGTTCTACATTCAATAAATGATAAGACGAAGCTTCATGATCTTGCCTTGAACTTGCTAGGCTACAGGAGGACTTCCCCATCATATCCAGTGTTCCTATGGGAATGTTATTATTTTTTTAAGTTAAAAGCAGTGTTTGAAAACAGACCTTTTTTGGGTTCTTCTACCTGTACTTTTCTTGAAACTTTTTGTGCTTGTGAATTTGATGAACAAAGCTTACTTTGTGAGTTGTTTTTGCATAACATGATGTGTGAATATGTCAGTACAAAGATGGTGGCAAGTGTTTTCTCTTATATGGGGGATTTGCAGTTGCAAGCCTTCATTTCTTTTATGAGGAATCAAATCGAATGGCATTTGGCCATGAAGTTAGCCGAGACCAATGAAGAAAGGGTAGCATTATGGATCAGGGAAGAAGCAAGAATGGTTTATGAATTGATACGTGAGTTCAAGTTCTTCCTGAGTACCCTAGGAAGCAAGGAACAATCAGCCACTTTTAGAAAAATGATTGTGGGGATTTGCCTCAATCTTTATGAACAAATGAAAGGTCGAGCACTAACAAGGTGCCTTAAGTGCACCGAGGCCTATAGTGCTGGATTAAAAGAAGGAGATCCTTTTGAGTTCAGGATTTTTGTGGTTGCTGTTACACGAGTACCAGAATATGCCCGAGTGGTGCAAACATTGGGAGCCCTTTGGATCGAACTTAGATTCAAATATCCTCTGATTTGGTTACCAATGGAAGAATACTAGTCGTATTACCACTTGTGCGACTATGAAGAAGTATCTTGGTTGTGACAAATGATGGCTACTCAGGGATACAGGTCTCCCGGTGAAGATACTATTGGTGCCTATAATTTTATAGACTTGCATCGAAGGTATAATAGGAGAAACTAAGGTTTTGCATGAGGACATGCAATTGCTTCAGTTGGGGGGAGATGTTGGGTGTAATTTTTATGCCTATTTCCTATACTTTATTTCCCCAGTTTTGATCATTTTTCCCTCTAGGCCAACAAAAATTTATATGCCAATCGCCTTTTCCTTATTATGACCAATCTATTTTTCCATTATGTTATTTTTCCATTTTTGCTAAATATAATGATGCAGTATTCCTTTTTATGGCTAACTGGGGTAAGCATTGGAGAAGTATTTTAGATCCTCTTCTCTTTTTTAGGTGTTGGTTGCGAGAACGAGGTTATGGAAAGAACAACCGCATTGATCAGTCTAAGAGAAGGATGGAACATATTGTTGTTACACTCTGTGTGTTGTTATAGATCTTGCTGTTACACCATGATGCTGTTACAGGTTACCGTTGTTACACCTCGGGTGATGTTACAATGTTGTTGTTACCCAGTGATTGTTGTTACATTCCAAACCATCATTTGACAATAGGATGTTGTTACGCGGTAGCTAGAAAAGTCGTGGGTACTATTCCATGCAACAACTATTGGAAGTTATGAATTGTTTATTTAGAAAGTGACAGATCTAAGCGGTTGTGATCTTAACCGATGTATTTGAATAACATTCGTATTTAGGAACTGGTTATAAGGATTTCTATTTTATGATCAGCATGAGAATCATGAGATTCTCATGACTGATTTGTTCCTAATTTTTGGGTATGTAATTTCTATAAGACAAACTTAATCCCTCAAGCACGGGGGACAGCATAGAGAGTACTGTTATTTTTATCTTATAACTTTTAGTTGTTTTAATATCAAGGACATTGCAGTGATGATGTTGATGTTTCTAAGTTGATTCTTTAACTAATCTCGTGTTCATTCCTGTGCCCCTACTAGGGAGGAAGGGCCCTCCTCTTTAGCAGGGATTGCAACAGTAGAATAGATGTATATTATTGTTTCTCTCTTTTATTGTTTGTATGGTTTTCTTCTATCACTATATAATTTGTAGAATATATATAATTCAATTCCATAATTATGTTATGTTGTTACACCGATTTGATTAGCAGTATGGTAGTTGACTAGCTGGTGTAGTTTTCAGTACCGTTTGTGGCACGTCTTCGCTCTGGTAATTGTGAAGTGTGATTTCATTTCTGTAGAGTGTTTTAATTTCTGCATGAATGATTTAGTTTCTGCAATTGATTCAACAACATTCTTTACTATTTTCTATTTTCAATCTTGGCTATAGTTAATCGGCACAGATAGTGCAAACTCCATTGAAATAACATACCTACCCTGGGTTGACAATTAAATGGTTGTAGTGTTGGTCAATTAGGATTGATTAAAACAACACTATATAGAGGTTGTTGGATCTAACAAAAGATTTGGATTAAATGAAAATTTTAGGGACACTAAAGATTCATAAAATGAGTTGAAGAAAATGCCTGAGAAAGAGAAAACCAAGTTCCAATGTGATTTCTCCTTTACAACCTCTATTTAAATTAGAAGCAAAGGTAGTCATAAAATCCTATGAAATTGAGATTGATGCCACTAATTTGAATCATTGGTTGCAAAAATTAGAAGTGTACTTCAACATCCACAATATAGATGAAGAATGGAACATTTCATTTTCCCTATTGAAACCAGAGGATGATGAAAAAACCTGGTGGGAAAGCCACACACAGACACTTAGGTAGTAGGGTGATCTATTAGTAACTAAGTGCGAAGACTTTAAAAACGCCAGAGTCCCAATTTTACCCTATTTGGTATGTGGAGGACCAATGGATCCATTGGAGTAGAGGCATGGATGGTGTGTGCAAAAGTATGTCGCCAAAATCAAAACAATCACAATAGATGCAATGACGGAGTGTGAAAAAGTACACCACCAAAATGAAAACAATGATAATGATGTCGGGTGCATTTCCAAAAAACCTACATGTTTTCAACTAGGCTGGTGGGGGTCAGGCTGTGTCAACCCTTCAACCCAGTGTAACTATTTAAAACTAGCTTTTGATTGGAAGTTAGCCCTTCCAATCTGAGAGGGCTCTCTCAATAATTTTTAGAATGCAGATGGCTAACTTTGGTTTTCTATTTTGATATTTCAGGTGAAAGAGTATGAGCCACCATTGGTCATGGATTTAGTCAAAGAAAACCAACAACAAACAACACATTGTTTATGGAATCTGAGGAAATCTTTGGTTTCCTAAGGTGGATAAAGGCATCACAGTAATCACAGTAAATTGAAGGAAGTTGGAGTTGTTTGACAAATTTCCAAGTAATCAATAAAATATAACACTAATGGACACTCACAATAATTATAACAAATTGAAAGAAGTTAGAGCAATACAACATTGAATTCCAAGTAATCAATAAGCTTTGAAAACTAATAACTAAGAAAGGAGCATGATAGGATGAGACTGAAACCAAATGAGTCTTAGGTCAAAACAAAGTTGTTGAAACTGTATTTCTATTAACTAAAAACATGTACAACAGTGGTTCTCCCCACATCGATCTCCCCCTGTGGATAGTCGAAAGTCTACATATTTATAGAGGAAGGTATCCCATTACATATCTGCCACTTGGGCTAGATCCAATCTACCACTACGAGATCTATTATATCCGATTAATAAAACACTAAGCTTCTAAGGGATTTCTGTGATAACAAAGTTCGAATACAAAATGGAAGTCTGTATGAATTGTTACAATAATTAAGAAAACTACTGTAGTGTGGCACTGTATCCGTGGAAATCCATACATCTAGCCCCTTGAACCTTGTTGTGTTATTTCTAGGTGTTTATCCGGCTGGTAGGCATGTTGTGAGTGCCATTACTGTCCCACTGTGTCTCGTGTCCTTTTTTCTCTATGTTCTATTAAATAACCATGTTTCCTCTATGTATCGTTGCCTCTTTTCTATGCTCTATTTAATAACCATGCCGCTGAAGAAAATCCAAGAAATACTCTCACTGTCTCGTGGAGTGGAAGCGGAATGAAGTGCTGATCTGAGCTGTTGATCTATGCTTGTGGTTATCACAATCGCAACACAGGAGGAGGAGCCTTAACACTAATTTAATAGTGAATTTCCAATAAGCCAAACCTTACGATTTATAGGATGCAACACATAAAAAAATCGCATTCGGGGAGGGTCTTGCACATTGCAATCAGCAGGTGGGAAGAACCTTTGGTAGAGCGGGACTAAGACTGTGTGATCGCTGATTGCAATATCGTAATCGACCGGTGGAAGACTTATCGCAATCGATGGATGGAGGAAGGTCTTACAATGTCGCAATAGGTGAAGGGTGGATTGCGAGGCAATATCGTAATTGGCGGATGAGTGTTATCACAATCGGTGACAGAATGGATATCGAAACTATCACAATCGGTGATATCAGAGCTATCAGAATCGACGAGGGGAGTGATAACGGGGTTTGCAATATGCGATATTGCAATCAGGACATCAGAGAGGTTTTCGATATTGCGATCATGGGCGGGCCTATGATATTGCGATATACAATATCGCAATCAAAAGTGGAGGGGCACAGGCGTAGGTGTTATAAAGGAAGGGAAGGGAAGGGTCGATGCAATATATGAAACGTGGCCTGCAGGTCCCAGCTTTTAAAATGGTGACAAGATGTTTATATATATAATGCGATATATATATATAAAAAGGGTTTGTGGCAAGAGTTATATGATACAATGGGTTTTGTAGCTAGAGTCAGTATTACACGAAAAATGGAATGCGACTAGATTTTAACAAAGGAAAGTGGAATATGGGTTTCAGCTAGAGTTTAAATGAGGGTGAATGCAGTTAGAGTAGGAATGGATATGCGTCTAGAGTTGGGTTAATGGGTAATGAATGGAAATGGGTTATAGTTATAAAACCAAAGGATGAAATGGGATGGATTTTAGAGAATATTGGAATTTCTCCAAAATAGTTAGAATAGACCTGTCCTTCCTTCTTTGATATTCAAATGCAAAGCACAACAACCTCTTTCAGTAAAAAAATAGATAGATGAAAATATCAGTGGTGGAAAACCTTAACTAATAAAACTAAAATTTATTTTAGTGAGTTATCATGGATAACATTGGCTCCAATGGGGATGTTGCACCCCTTTGGTGCAACAAAGAACCAACAGACCAGTTGGCTGACCATTGAGCTGATCCCAATATGAAGACTACATTCAAATCCACTTCACCAAACTAAAAAGAAAACTACAATCCAAATGAAAAATGACAACTACAAAATATAACCTAAATCTGAAGGAAATAGTTGCCTAGCAAGCTTCTTTATGTACCTACTCTAATATCCCAAAATCCACTTGCTTAATTTAAGCAATATGAAACCTCCAATACAACAAGTCAAAGAGTAGATTCAACACCAAGGTTCCTTTATTGTATTTAAGTGGACCATTGTTATGAAACCAGCTCACAAAAAGATAGAAAAGATAGATCAACACCTTAGAAATAAGCTTCTTCGAGGGGGCAACCTCCTTTACATTACACAAATGAACAATTCTTGGATGATACAAATGACAAGACCTCCTTTCTATATATAGGAGTCTAAGGGGTCATAATATAATCAGAGCCGACATAACAATAATAATGTAAGGGCACAATAATAACAATAGTGGGCTTCTATGGGGCACAATAATAAAAATATGGGGACTACATGGACACAACAATATAATAAGGGGGTTGTACTAATAGCAATAAGGGGTTACACTAGTAGTATAGGGACCTAACATGCCCCTCTCCTTCAAGAAGTGTTTTCCTCAACGCTTGAGTAGTTCTTGATGCTTCTGTATAAATTCTTGTCCTCCCATGTGGAATCTTCAGTGGGTAAGTTCTTCCACTTGATGAGATACTCTGAAATTGATCTATTTCATAGCTTTTGATTTCTCGGTTCTGTGACTGCTTCAGGTTCCAATATGATTTTTCCTTCCTTGTCAAGTTCTCGCAATACTGTTTGAACCGGGATCTTCTGCAACTTTTGAATGAGTTCCCACTCCTTCGGGCATATGAATATACGTAAGGCCTAATGTTTGGAGGAACACTTTGTGGAATCAAATGAATATCATGATCATGATCACGAATAGGTGGGAGGCCTTTGGGAGTCTCAAATACCTTGGAATGATTTTCCAAAACGTTTTGGAGATCTAGAGAAATACATGATTTCGATGTGGGATCCTCTAGTGAACATAATTGTGCAATTACACCCCGTTGTTCTTTATTTAGAAGCTTTGTCATGCTGATAGAGTTGATTATCTTTCCAGGTTTTCCTTCGATACCCCTCAATTCAGCTTCCTTTCCTTCCCACAAAAATTTCAAGAAAAGTTCTTGAAAATTAAAAGCTATCGTACCCAAAGATTGTAGCCATTGGACTCCTAGTAAAGCATCAGCACCACCCATTGGAATGGAAAGAATTGGGTTATTCAATACATATTCTCCCATGGATAGCTTGATATTATGGCACTTTCCAAAGCAATTTATGGTTCCTCCACTTGCAACCATCACTTGACACTCCGGTGCTGGATATAGGAAGCAATTCAATTCTTTGGCTATCTTACAATCAATAAAATTATGGGTACTGCCCGAATCAATCAACACTCTTACCTTTTTCTTCTTGATATGTCCTTCTATCTTGATAGTTTGAGGAGTGGTAATTTCTTCCAAGGCATTACAAGATATGGTCGGATTGATTTCTTGAGACTTGATGTGATCTTTCAATCCTTGAACATTTTTCTTCTTGATATGTCCTTCTGTATTGATAGTTTGAGGAGTGGTAATTGTGTCCAATGCATTACAAGATATTTTCGGATTCATTTCTTCTTTCTCGATGTGATCTTTCACTTCTTGAACCTTTTTCTTCTTGATATGTCCCTCTAACTTGAGAGTTTGAGGAGTGGTAATTCTTTCCAATGCTTTAAAAGATATGGTCGGATTCATTTCTTCTTTCTCTGGGGTTGGTTCCTAGTGTATATATTCTTCTTTGACATTTCTTGATCCTTTTTTCCTCCTCTCCACAATCAGTGTAAAATAATTTATTCTCAGCACACTTGTGACCTTTAATGTATTTGTTATCACAATTGTAACAATAGTGGGCTTCTATGGGGCACAATAATAACAATATGGGGACTACATGGGCACAACAATATAATAAGGGGGTTGTACTAATAACAATAAGGGGTTACACTAGTAGTATAGGGACCTAACAACCATCAATGGGCAACTCAAAATAAAAACTGAATCTATCACTTGAACTTATAAATGAAAAAAAGCCCAGCTTCACTGATGACTGTAATAGACTTATCAAAGGATCTTGATAATCATGAAAAATCACATTTCCTTGATGAATAATACCATGAGGAATGAAATCATCCACATTTGATATTATTTGTTGTCCTATGTCTTCAATTTCAAGAGCATCATCAAATAAAAAGGCAACAATAGATTTCTTTTCCCTTCCATGTAAATCAACAAAAACATCCATGCATCCTTGAACATATTCAAACATGACATCCATATTGTGTGTATCAAAACTACTATTTTTCTTATCAAACAAATCAGATATAACCTTTGGTAGTTTTTCTTGAGAAATGTCATCTTGAGTCTGAACACTAACAACTTCTATACAAACAACTTTGTGCATATCATCCACGTCATTTTTATGATCCTCAAATAAGATAGGTAAAACCTGTATATCCAGCTCTTCATGTAGCTCATGTTTACCTAAAAGTGAACTATCATGGACTTCAACTGAAACAACATCATTATGATCTTCAATGAAAAAAATTCTTGTCTATGTAGACAACTTTCTTCACATATTACCTCACTTTTCAGAATTTCCATGCATGTATTTTCAACAACCTGATCTTGAGGAGCTTCTTCTTGACATAAAATCTCAGAAAATGAATCAATATTTTGATTGCATATAGATTTATAGGGTTGCAAATCTTCATGGATTTCATGAACTATGACTTGACTATCAAATCATTGATCTATTTCATCTTCAACTAAAGAAAAGACATCTGCGTGTTGGAAAACTTCTTGATCATCATGACAAATATATTGAGAAGAAAATTCATAAAGTGTCTCTAACATCTCTTCATCATCCATACATTCTACATCATCATCAATACTATTGAGATATTGAATGAAACCTTTCCAAACATTACAACAATATTGAAACATTTCTTAGTTGGGGGGACGTGTTGCATTTAATAGAAAATGTATTGTATTTAATATCAATGATTTCATGTCATCATTGTTATTAAAATTTCACGACAATTCATACATTTCACGATTATTACCACCATAATCCATAACAATACATAACCCCCACTTATCCACACACATTGGAACTTGAATCATGCACGACGACATTAACTTGGTGAATGGGGAAATACATTTAATTTTCTAGGTCCACTTTGACATAATGATTGGGTAGTCAATTTATATTTGTTTATCTATAAACATAATTTTATTTTTTAAGGAATAATTATGAAAATATGATTTCATCATGGCAGCTTTCAAATTTCCTAATTTGTCAAGTCCTTGATCTTGTAAAATTTATGATAATGATCACAAAATTGTACTTAAATCTCTCCATCACTATCTAATGAATTATTCCTCAAACCCCAATCTTAACAAAACAAAATATATTTATCAACAATCATTTGAAGGTTATTAGTATTTGAAAAGCAAAATTACACGAGGTGAAAATAGTTACTACAAAACGTTTTACGCCATCCCTAGCTCTTAAGGACCTAGCTTGCCACCCCATCTATTAAGTGATCTTTTGTTGATTAACAATAACCATAGTTAAATTTTAAACATAAATAGTTGACTGGAGGATAGGAGGTCTCATCACGAGGCGACCTACCATGATCATAGGTCCTAATAGAGTGACATTACCACCACTGGTCACTAAGCCGGGGTAATGGCCTTCGGTCATGAAACTGAAGGACAAGAGGTCTCATCACGAGCCGACTTGTTCAATTTTGTTAGCTCCCGTGAATGGCATTGTTATTAACTGGTTACCAAGCCAGAACAATGATCTTCAGTAGACATCTAAGAAAATTGAAATGCTTTTGTAACTATGTACTTATTTCTAATAGATGGGACACTGGCATCTCAATGGGTTAAAAAGGCATCCCTGTCGAGGCTATGGACGCTTGCTGGTAGCAGTGGCCATGCCTATGGTATAGAAGTTAATTAAATACTATGATCTACTTGGTTACCTTGTTTTTTCAAAACTAACTGCCGATAAAGCCACTCTTGCATATATAAGGTTTGCTAGAACTCATGGTTCATGGGGTAATATTTAATCAGTTTTTACATAATGGTGGTTATGGCTTATATCTATTATTGAGTTATAAATATTTACTTTACATGTTAGCGATGAAACTTTTAGGATATTTGATATTTGACATTTTGTATAATTTAATCTATCATTCCTTTATTCTACAAGTTCCATATCTTTAACCAAAGATAGTTGCTTTACCCAATCAATATTTATTTAATCCTAGCTTAACAACACTACTTTATTTTGCAGAAGGATGAAGAGGCCTAATTCTAATTTTGAATCCTGATGAATTACTATTGAGGATACTCATGAGATGTGTTACAGAAATCTTGATGACAGGGAAACTAATCAGTTTGGGGGAAGGAAATCCTGCTACACCTTTTTATTACTTTCTTTGAGCTTGCATGGCTTCCACCTTCTACATCACTTACACAAGCTCAACCTACATTAGCTTCAACAAATGTTAATCCATAGATGTCATTCCACGTTATTTTGTTGAAAGTAACAATTGAGGTAAAATAACATGAGTGTTTGATTTATTAAAAGTTCAAGAGAATGTCATTAAAAAATAAATAAAAAAATCGCTGAGCATTATTCACTCATATTTTTCAAACCATTATTTCCCCTACTTTATACAGAGGCATTGGGTTGCATGTGGGCATGCAACATATTCAGTTTGGGGGACTTTTTTTTTTTTTTTTTTTTTTTTTTTTTCGAGAAAAAATCGAGCTTTCTATTGCAAGACAAAAAGTTACATTGTATATGTTGTAAGCATTCAAGTCACTGTATGATTTGTGATCATATAGTTGCTGAGATTTTGCATGAGAAAGATCTCCTGCTACCATCTCAAGGTCTAAATCTATTTCCTTGATCAGTTGTGTAATCGAAGTCTCCTTTAACCGGAGAAACCCCAATAGTTTGGGGGAATGTTGGGCTCTTAATTTGTCATTATTATTACCACTTCTTAACATTCATTTCATCTATTTCCACTATTCTTTCATCACATTATTTACCATAATTTATTATATAATTCCATTTCATAATCATTTATGCTCTTGTGGATAAATAATATCTGATCTCATTTATTTTTAATAATTAATGATTATTATGCATGATTTTGGTTTATTCATTCGTTATAACCTCACTCATGATTTTAGCCTCCAAGATCTCTTCCAGATTGCAGATTTGGTCTTCAACAGATAATTAGATATTCCAACTCAGGAATTCGCTGGCATAAGAAGTGACAGTTTTGTGTTGGATGTTTTGGGCAAATGAAAGTGAATCTAGAAAATCCGAGACATGGGTTTTGTTTAGAACGGACCAAATTTGTTTCCTATAAGCAGTTTTCAGAAATTCAGTTTGTATTGGGAGAAAAGCAAGGTTCTTCGAAGGACATATTTGCAGATTTGCTGTTGCGACCGTTTTCCATAATTGCCCAATTGTAATAACCAAATTCAACTTGTTCGAGCTGAATCATGATGGACATATCTCTCAGATCTCATCTTGAATATTGAGATTAGTTTGTTATAAGTTTCTTTTGGATGTTTGTATATTTAAAAGACACAATTCAGAGAGAAGGGGGAGCTAGCAATGTAAGAATTGAGCCTTATAACAATGGAACTCTTGTTAATGAAATTTCCAACCTTTTAATATTTTTCTCAATATGTGAGTTAAGCACAGCCCCGACTAGGGAGTTGGGCCCACTCTTCTAATCAGATGCTATGTGTGTGTCTTTTTTACGTATATTTTTTTTATTTGTTGTATTTTCTTTATTGCTATTACAGATTTCCATAGAATGTTGTGAATGCTTTTCTTTCTGCAATTTAATTTCCATTACTGTTACAGCGATGCTTTAATTTCTTAGTCACGAACCCTTGGTCAATGTAAGATTGTAACCTTGCTCCTGCATATACCTTGCGTGTTACCTTGAAAAGTGTACGCACCCGGATTGACATATTAATGTGGTAAAGGGTTGAATCACAACATTCACACTTGGACACCAACATTGGACCTGATGGTTTATAAAATACAACACATAAAAAAACCACATCTGGGGAGGGTCTTTCACATCACAATCAGTAAGTGGGAAGAACCTTTGGCAGAGTGGGACTAAGACTGTGTGATCGCCAATTACGATATCACAATCGACGGGTGGAAGACTTATCACAATTGGCAGATGGAGGAAGGTTTTACAATATTGCAATTGACACAGGGTGGATTGTGATGCGATATCGCAATCGGCGGATGGGCGTTATCCCAATTGACGATATAATGGATATTGGAACTATTGCAATTGGCGATATCAACGCTATCAGAATCGATGAGGGGAGTGATAACGGGGTTTGCAATATGCGATATTATGGACGGTTATACGATATCGCGATTGGGACATCGGAGAGGTTTGTGATATTGCAATCAGCGTCGCGCCTACGATATTGCGATATACAATATCGCAATCGCAAGAGGAGGGACATAGGTGGAGGTGTTATAAAGGAAGGGAAAGGCCGATGTGATATATGAAACGTGGCTTGCGGGTCCTAGCTTTTAAAAGGGCGGTGAGATGTTATATATATATATATATATATATATAAAGGGTTTGTGGCTAGAGTTATATGATACAATGGGTTTTTCGGCTAGAGTTAGTATTACACGAAAAATGGAATACGACTAGATTTTAACAAAGGAAAGTGGAATATGGGTTTTAGCTAGAGTTTAAATGCAAGTGAATGCAATTAGAGTAGGAATGGGTATGCGACTAGAGTTGGGTTAATGAGTAATGAATGGAAATGGGTTAGAGTTATAAAAACAAAGGATGAAATAGGATGGGTTTTAGAGAATATGGGAATTTCTCCAAAATAGTTAGAATAGACATGTCCTTCCTTCTTTGATCTTCAAATGCAAAGAACAACAACCTCTTTCAGTAAAACAATAGATAGATGAAAATATCAATGGGTAAAAACCTTAACTAATAAAACTAAAATTTATTTTAGTGAGTTACCATGAATAACACTACACATATTTCGAGTATATAAAATATCTACACAACCATCTACAAAATCAGATAATGTTGTTCAAATCTAAGGTTTGTTGTGAAGACCAGGACCATGAGAAAATACCTCTTTATATCTAAGATTTATCAATAAAAACTATATGCAAGCACAATATAATAACATAATTTATGAAAAAATACTAATAACTAAATAATTCTTAACAGAAAAATTATTAAAACACCTAATATATATAGAGAATCACACATTGAAAAGTGCATCCGAAACTAAATCTTAAACACCATGAAAAGGATTCCTTACCAATAAAAAATTATAGGTTAAGTGATAATGGTTCTTTACCTTTAGGCCATGGTTGAGAGGCGGGTAGTATCCCTTAACCACCCATATAGAAGTCATTATGATGATATCTCTTATATAGAGAATTATATATGGTTTCAATTAAACTATAAAAAAATAAAATTTGAAAAATAGATAATGATAAATTTTCTCACATTTAAAAACGAGTCATGATAAATTTGCATGCCATTTCGAAAAAATGAGTGGAAAGTGCTAAGCGTATAAACAAAGACCATAGACCTGTAATAAGAAAAGTACCCAACTAATCTGTCAAAAAGATAGATTTGCTGATAACGAACGCTTATATGCCCAACTGAGCTGTCAAAAAAGTTCACCCATGGCGAAAGCTTATCATCTTAAGATTATCACGATAATAAATTTATAAATATTGTTATTAGGAAATAACATTCAATATATTTTTTGACATATTTTTTCAAACTAAATTTTAATGAATAATATTATGTTTTATGTTATTTTTCAAACTAAATTTTAATGAATAATGTTATGTTTTATATTATTTTTCAAACTAAATTTTAATGGATAATGTTATGTTTTATATTATTAAGATGATATATAGTTTTAATAATAATCTCCATGACGGATACTTTATTAATATCATTATGATAAAAAAATTATATTCTCAGAAAATCTAGAATTAAAATCTCTCTAATACTTTACAAATAAACTATATCACTAATTATTTCTTTATCTATGATATATAAAAGAGTTGAAATAAAAAAGTTTTAACTTGAAGCAGCCAAAGAAGAAACATTTATCACCAATTGATACTATTTCAAATTTACAACTCCAAGCGGTAACGGTTTCTTACCATCAACCCATGGTGAGGCTCTGTTAACCACCCAGATATATCAATAATAAAGAGGTATTATATAGAGATTTATGGTTTCTTACTGGCACTATACTCTTTGGTACTGTCTGTTTTCTTCTCAGTCAGTTACTGTGCTGCAGAAACTACTATTTTAGTTTTAAGGCAGCAGTTTTTCAGTTATTTTCCTTTTCATTTGAGATACCTTTCCTAGAAAGGACTTTGTAATATCGGATCTAATCTCTCTTCGCAGTATGATTATCACACTTCTAGAAGCGCCCATTCTGGGATAAATCGGCTCGATCCCGAGTAGCGTGCCGAATTTGTGCCATGGATAATTAAAATCTTTTAGTGGTAAGATGGTCTGACTTCCAGAAGTGCACTTTCTGGGACAAATGGCCATGGGTTCGATTCCCTAGTACCGCGCGTTATAACTATCTAAATAAATCTGTAACAGCGAGAGGGCAACATATTTGGCAAAAACTATATACCATAACTCACAATCTGAAAACATAAACCAAATAGATTTTGATTGCAGTACTGAATATTACGATCACATTGATTCCTATGGATACTGCGGCCAATTGAAGGCTGCTCAGCTGGCCTGTAAAGATCAGTGTAACGGACCCGACTGCATATTCGCATATTGTGGTGATGACAGCAGGCCCTGCAATAGCCCACAGCTTTTTGGATTCAATCCAACTCTCCCTTGCAAACTGTGCGAATGTTGTAATGGGAGGTAAGTCACAACTTCTCACATTTAGTTGTTGCTGCTCGTCGCCTTCAGTCGCGAGCAATGGGGAGCACGGACAGCCCGCCATATTGGTTGCACAATTCCGTACGCTTCTTCCGAGTCTTCTTTTAAGATGGTCGCCATTCATTGCATGTAACTTTTTACGGCAATCGTTATTATCAGAGGGTCAGAGCTAACGAGCCTATAGGACATTAAATGCCCGTTTAACTGTAAATTGGATAACCCTATAACATATCGTTATCTTTTATTTATTTAGTCACTGCGCATTAAATGCCGGCTTAGCTCCAGACTCAATAACCCTATAACACACAGTGGCCGTGTGTTATAGGGTTATCGAGTCTGCAGCTAAGCTGGCATTTAATGCCCTATGACAGGTTCGTTAGCTCTTGCCTTATCCGACCGGGGTGATACCCGAGTGGACAAGACAAACACTGGAGGAAAGTGCCAAGCGAACCTCGCATGAACTGAGACCACGAGACCAGGAAAGTGCCACACTGCCATGGTAAGCTGTCCAAAGATTCCCTAAAAATTTGAGTCCAAAGATTCTCTAAAAAACTATTAAAAGATCTCACTAAAAATTAGTGATTTTTGGTAAGATTTTTTGAAAGTTTTTTTTGGGTTATTTTGCATTGATTTCTTTATAATCCATAAAAAAATTATTAAAATCACAAATTTGATGGGTAACTCCTTCACAATAGAAGTACTCTAGAATTATTGAATCTATATATACAATCAAAAACAAATTCCATAAAAAAATTACACTAAAAACAATTTCATAAAAATTTAACATCATTTGAAAACCCTAATTTATAATTCCAATAATTTTTCCTTAATTTCATTTAACAAATTAAAATATATAACAAATACACTAAACGTTTCTTATGAAAATATAAATTATTATTTTGAAAATATGAAATTCTATATTTGTTTTAATCGTAAATTATAAATTATTATTATCATTTTAAATATATAACAAATACACTAAACGTTTCTTATTTTAAATTTATTATTATGAAAATATAAATTATTATTTTGAAAATATGAAATTCTATATTTTTTTAATCGTTTAAATTATTATTATTATTTTAAATTTTTAGTCTCGACATTTTTGTCAATGGGTTTTGATTGTCTAAGGGTAAATTTCCCTTGGAAACATAGAAGTTAAGTGAACACGATGATATTTCATTCATTGTACAATCATTTGAAATTGATCAATTTATTAACATAGAAATATAGAAGTTAGGTGACCATGAAAATATGGATTTTACAATCATTTGAAATTGATCAATTTATTAACATAGAAATATAGAAGTTAGGTGAGCATGAAAATATGGATTTTACAATCATTTGAGTTTGATCACTTCATTAACATGGAAACATAAAAGTGAGGTGAGCAATATCATTAACATGGAAAGTAATTAGGATAATATTTTATTGTATAATTATTGAGTTTAAATTAATTCATTTATATATTGTTTTAGGTAAAATGTTAAATTGTATATAAATGTCATTTAAAGTATATGATTTACATGATTTTGTTGGAGGCAATAAATTCAATATAAATCATAGAAAGATATTGATTTTGTTTTTATATTTTTTTCTCGTGGAAAAATCGTAATTTTATTCTATTGAAAAAAATGACATTTTGTAGATGCTCAAACAATATATGCTTTATAAAACTTGTCTTGATACAACAGGATCTAAAAAACCAATAAATTAATGACTATCTATGTTTTTCTACCTTTCTTTTTTTCCACTTTCCGCCAACCTCCAGTGTTCGGAGTGGATGTTACAATAGACATTTGAGCCTTTGTGGTAGCAGTTGGGGTTTCTTTGTCAGAAACTGAACTTACTATAGAGTGTGCTCACTTGCTGCCACCAATTTCTTGCCCTGGAATGTGTTGCTCACTTTGTTGATGTGGAATGGTTCTCCTTGGAACTAATGTGGAGCAGTTCTGATTTTCATCATTTTGTGAGTTGAATAGGGTGCTTTGTTTGTTGGGATTTGAGTTATTTCCTGGGTATTTTGCTTCTTAGAATATGTTGTTTGAAGTAGTTTCTGTGTTTTCTTCCTCTTCTATGTCATCTGCTGGAGTGGCTGAAAACTGCCATCCTTTTGGCTTTGGTGGTTGTCTTCTTTTCTTGTCTTTTTTCCTTTGTGGGCACACGCTTTGTAGATGACCAGTTTGATGCAGGAGCATCTAACCTCCCCTTAATTAAAGGAGGAAGCCAAAGCGGAGAAGGAAGACAATGCGGACCATCGAGCTAAATAAAGGGACTTTTCTATTTAAAACAAAAAATGATGGAATGGATAAGTCTCTCGAAGACTTGTTATTAAATGTAATCTGCCATGTATGCATTATAGAGTGGTTTGTTAGAGGGTTGATCAGATCCTTTCAGTGATTCGATCCAATGTATTTATAAATAGTGAACCTGCGTGTTCAATAAAAAGGGCGATACAAGTGATATAGATAGAAATTGTGTAAATAGAGTGTTGAAATGTAGTTGAGAGGAGAACCCATACTAAGGCTGAAATGCCTTAGAATCGTAACTGTGCTATGCATAATAAATATGTGGTTTTTGTGTTTCTTGTGTATCTGTGTGATATGTCTCTTTTTAATTCTGTTTCGTATATATGTGTCGAGGGCTTAAATCCCAATTGTGAGTGTTTTGATCTACCATCCATCACGGTAGGATTGATGGCGATCCAAGATATACAGTTAACTGTTTATATGAATGTCGTGTGTGAAGATAGAACAGGGTGGAGGAATTGGCTTAAAGCACAAATTCCATCAAATCGATGAGATCAAGCCAAGGAAGGACAATGAAGAAATGAAGTATCGACAAACCCGGGCCGTTGGATCTTATAGATCAACAACTAGGATTTTATCGCATCGGTGGAGCCCTTAGGGTGGTATCGGACCCGACCATCATCGTAGAGCGATTAGCGACAAAGCAATGGATCCTAGACCATCGGATCAAGAGTCCAGATCGACAGTCCAGATGCAATCGGCGATTGCATGTCGGAGAGGTTATAGGGTAGTGGAGGAGCGATGGCCGATACATCGATGAGCGATATGGTGTTATAGGTGATAAGTGTTGATCGACAATCAGAAGGTTCGGAGTGCGGACACGACGAATTATGGAATCAGGCTAATAATATTTCAAGACCGGTATATGTGTTCAAAGCATGATTTCCATGGTTTTCCGTGTATTCCCGTATTCCGATAGTTAAATGGTTTGCAAGGCTTAAGGCTTGAACGCCTATATGTAATGCTCCCGATAGTAATAAAAGCCCCGATAAAGTTATAGGGTTCCAGTCCGATGTAAGTCCATGATTTAAAAGGCTTAGAGCCTAAAGAGACGCTTTCGATAAGCTTAGTGGGCCATAACCCACAGGCCTTAGGATTGATATTTTTTAAGTAGAAGGGATTTTGGTTAACCCCAATTTCTCTTCCCATCATAGTTTGACAACAAATGCGGCATCTGAAGGTAGTCTTTTCATAATCAAGTGGCTGGGACCATTGCTTTTCTTGTGGAGTAAGAGGATGCGGTCTCGTAAACCTTGACTAAGATCAACCTCCACACAGATCTTGGCAAAAGTGTAGATGTCCTTGCTAAGGCATTCGCTGTCTACTTTTAAGAATTTCCCCAGAGCATTGCCAATGCCTACTGATACTTTGATGTGCCAAAAGTGCAGAGGTAGGCTATATAGTTTTACCCACACAAGCATTTTGGAAACCACCATGGTGTTTGGGTCAAATTCTGAAAACCATGATGTCATGAAAAGGCCAGCATTAACCCCGAACCATGGTCCCTCATTCAATGCATATTCCTTGTCATTGACTGAGTAGAATTTGACAATGAAAAATCCTTTTGAGCAAAGGTGTGTATCACAATTTTCTGTCCGTATGGAGTAAATCCATTGACTAAGGGCTTCTGGTTTGGGCCAAAACCCATTAAACCTGCATAATGCTGCTTTAAATAAATAATCATCATGTATTTCATTTACCTCAGGTATAGAAATCGATAATGTAGGGTTCTCAGTTGTCTGCTCGATGATGTAGGTACCGGGAGTCGTGGCTTGTTGTTCTGTTTGTATTTGAGGTCCCATCTTCCCTTTTACTGCATCTTTAAAGGCACGGGGCCTTCACTCAATGAACCTCTAACATAACGTGTGTGTTTGTGACATACTAAAAAATACCTTTAATTTGACTACATATTGTAAAATACCTCTAAAAATCACATTATTTAACCCCCTACCAATACAAACCCGACACACCTTCCCAATTTAAAAAACCCCTAGTTTCACTAGATATTGTAGGTTTCCATTTTTTATACCCCTTTATACTTTTTTAGTAAATTTGAGCTTCAAATTTTATACCTGCCAATATTAAAACCATTTACCCCTTATTATATGCTCAATATATTGTGTCATTTTCCCCTCAATATATATCCCCCAATATGAACTCACGTGGTATGGTATTGCTTTCCTAGTGAAGCCCCCGTGTTTGAAGGAAACAGGTCCTTTTGAGCTTGTGCCGGAGCAGCTTCCACGGAGTCTTGTGTTGAGGTAGATAGTGGATTCGTTTCCTATGTCATATTCTTTTAGCCTGTACTCCCGCAATACTTTTCCTACGTGGATCAAGAGTTGTTCGCAAGGTGGGATACTCAACGTTTCTTGTATCCTCTGTTTGAGTATTTTTATCTCCTCCAAACTCCCTATCTTGATGCATACTGTGTTCCCTTCCATAGATTTGATAAAGAGGGTACTATGTTTACCTTCGAGCATTTCTGATACAGGGGCTTCAAGATCCAATGTTGGGGTGTTTACCACTTCATGGTGTTCATGCTCAATCATTGGAGCTTGTTGTTGATCTGGGTCGTTTAGCTTTTGAACTCACGCTACCCACCGGTGATCGTCATATACCGGCCCAAGGTGATCCTTAGCCTGCGGCCTTGTATGCTACTCTGCCCTCCTAAAATGGATCACGGCTACCATTGCTCCGTGAATCTTCATCTTGGTACCCCATTTTGCCTGTTGTTGGAAACCCCCGTCTTTAGGCTGAGGAAAACCCCAAAAGCATGGGCCATTTGTCGGTAATGTCCTCCTCGAATCTAGATCTGCGGTGAGGATCTCTGGTTTGGGAGTATTAGTGCAACCAAAGGAGGTATATATAGTATTTCGCTCTAGATCTGGGGTTTTATAAGTTATCCCTGTGAATAGAGGCAGATGTAGTCATTTGGAGATCTGGTCAGTCTTTATAAAACAGGGATCAATCTTCATAATACAGGGATCAATGTCTAGGCATCCCCAACTTTGTAGGTTGGGATCCAAAATAGCCCTTTTCTTCGCCTCCTCAAGCTCCTCTCCACCCTGGGGATCCACCTTCTTGGCCCAGACCTCCATTGCATATTTTCTCTGCCCTAACTTCATCCATCCGTCTGGCTTTTCAGATAACCCAGATTTGTATTTTCCCTCTAGATCCACAGATCTACAGAGAGGCAACCCAGATCTAGGATATGATTCCAGATCTAACCAATCCGGCGATAGATTGGTGTGCTAGGTGAACCGATCATATGGTATCTAGCCTTTTTCTGAGAAATAACACAGATCTAGGGAAAAACTGATCTGCTGACGTTTTCGGCAGTGGTGTCATTTCCCATCAGCTGCAACTCCCCCCTCCAGCCTGTTGTGGAGATTACGAGCTTCCGCCCTGCAACTGTGCTTGTGTCCTATATCGCTAGGGAGAGTAAACGATTCTGTGACCTAAACAGAAGCCCTCGCCATCTCTGCCCTAGATTCTAATCTTGTTATTATTTTTGTGTGATGCATTACTCGATTTTGTTTTTATATTATCTTGGCTTAAATGTTTTTGAAAACTTGGAATATGATTTATATTATTTTTAATTAAAAGATAGAACATAGAACAACAAATTAATTAATCAAAACATAAATATATATAACTATCAAATTTTATCTTTTCATAAACTACTAATTAATAATCTAAATGTTATTAAAAAAATATTTCTTAAAAGGAAATCACTTAAATTTTTAATTTGTGTTTAATTTCTATGATATAAAATCTCATGTTATTTTATAAAAGTGGTAATCTATTGGGAAATCAATCACTAAAATAAAATTGGATATAGTTTTAAATATAAATAAAGATTTGTTTTTAAGTCTATAATTTTCTATTAAGTCATAATGAAGATACATCGTGAGAAGTTTGAATGCAAAGCCTTTCCAGTCTAATTCTATTGGACTTGTTGTCTAGAAGGTAATGACAAAAAAACCATGACAACAACAATAGAAAACTTAAGAACGACAAGTAGATTGCCCAAAGTAACCAAGAAGCTTGAGAATCAAAATACAACCCACAATCATCTTCAATAAGCTAAATTACATGGAGTAGGGTCATCCATACCATTACCAAGTGGAAAAAGAGGGTGAAAGGGTTTATGCATGTGCGCTTCCATAGGTGCCATTCTACCCTCAAGGTGATCCAACTTCTATTGTACCCTCTTCTGTCCTCGGCGAAGGGAGACCAACCAATCCACCATATGCCACTTGTTGTGTTGGAGGTCATTGAGAAAAACAATAAGCTCATTACGATCATTGTGCTTATCTCGAGCAACTTTCTCCACCAACATTGTAACTCGTTGAATCTGCGCTTCTAGGGAGTCAAAGGGAGGAGGCTAGTCTACACGCCCAGGCGAGGGGGCAGGTTGTTGGTCCACCTCTTCCTCATTGTTGCAGTGGTCCATTCGGTGCCCCAAACCTTGACCCTAAGGATTCGCACCTCTACGAGCACATCCACATTGATGATATAGACCACTGTAGGTAACCACCACATTGTGCCCACATAAAGTCTTCCGCCCAATGAACTAGCTACTAGATGAAACCCAAGGTGCCTTCCTATATAACCATCCTAAGCAGAATACATAATGTGAGCCAAGAAACCCATTGGTGAGCCTATGACTTCCTTTCGTTCCCCTACCAAGGCAAATCCAATTACCCCTGCCACCACTAGATACGCTAACCTCTCCAGGCCCTTGAAAACAACAAGTGGCACCCAAGTCCCCCACCAGAAACTGAGAACCCATGGTCTATAAGGCCATCGGCCCACTGGCCTGCCAAAGAAGGAATACAACATAGGTGTAGAGAAAGATTCATTGATGGTCTTGGCAGACACCCTTGGATATGCCATGCGAGACTTAACATAGAACAATTCTTGAATAGAAAAGAAAATTAAACATGTATCTTTCACCTGCATAGAGTTGAGAAGGGGACCCTCGCAGGAAGACATAGAGATAACCTACCCAACCTAGAGACCAGAATGTCCCAACTCCACAACCTAACCTTTCCATTGCGAACTACGGTCCCAAATTAAAATGCTTGGAGATACCTCCTCCATAGAATTGAAGCCATTAGCATCTGCATTTCTAATCTGCTTAGTGTTCTTAGAGTGAAGGATGAGAGAAAGTTGTGACAGATAGCCACCTTGCGCTCTAAGAAAGAAAGCTCCCAACAATGTCTCATGGATCATTCCCTGAAACCCACATTCATGAACCGCCGTGAACCAAATTGGACTTATAATCATGGCTCTATCTCAAACCTTCATAACCCGCTCTCCAACGATGATTTCCCTAACATGACTCAACATGTTAATCGTCACGCGTGAGGGGATTAATTTCCCTGTCTTGACCCCTCGTCTCATCCATTATCACCCCCATTGGGCAATATAAATAATGATTATGAAATATAGTGAAAGAGTTAAAATATTTCAAATAATAACGTTTTTTTTTTTTTTTATTTTACTAAAAACATATTATATATTTATTTATATATTCCACAATTTAATTTTATAATTAACTATTTCTATGATAATTTTAAATTAAAAATATATATAAATATAAATATTGAAAATTAATATCTCATTTTTTATGTAACATAATATAAGAAAATTCCCTAATCGGGGTTGTTGGAGAAGTGGCAAACGACCTCGGGGTGGCTACCACTCCAACGAATTTACATATTATTAAATATGGGGGTGGCATGCCCTACCCCTAGTGTGAGGCGTGTTAGGGTCACTTCATTGTTTTCATGGAGAGGGGTACTCTAGATGGATTTTATATCTCGTATGGTTTGAGCGGAGGGAATATGAATCATGAGCACATAGTTTTTCTAGTGTGGTTAGGATTTTCCTCCCCTCTATAGTGTTGGGAAAGGGGGCATTGCTATGTTGGTTAGCCAAAAATCCAGATTTGGTGGTGGGAATATCTAGTTCTAAATTGGTATGCTGAAGGTAGCATGATGTCTAGGGTCCATAGTGGCAATAGTCCTAAATTTTCTGTAAGGGTTTGGGAGATGATTTCCAGGTTGGAGATGGAGAAGCTGGCATAACAGATATTTTTTGAGCTTGTGTTCTGGATTGGGAGTGGAATTGTGATCTGTGTAATTTGGGCTCAACATTGTTGCGTTGCTTTGTCCTAGTTTCAATTCATGGTTTTAAGTGTGTAATTTCTTTTTTCTTGCACTACATAACACTCTCCTTTGTCATTGTTTCTCTCTAGTATGGTGATGTTCTCATTGTAGGGTTTGTGTTGTAACTTGACGCAGTTTTGTGGTTATTGAGTTGGAAGGCTTGGGTGTTTTAGGAGAGTTATTGTATTTCCAAATGTTTTGTTCCTCTACAAAAGAAATTGGGGAATTGTCCTCTTAGTGTCTGGTGTGGGTTGCGAGGTTGGGTTGGAGTCTTTAACTGTTGGCTATTGTTCGATCAATTTGGGCGTGATTATAAGAGGTCAGAATTCTCTTGGATGGAAATTTTAGTGGGGAGGGTAATTTCTCTTGAGCTTCTATTTTTATCATTCTGCCTGGATGGGAGGTTAAAGGGGCATGAATTTTGGAATTGGTGGTGTTTCACTCCCAGGCTTTATGTGGGTTTAGTACCTATGGTAGCAAATATGCTTAGGAAAAATGTGTGTGGTCATCGAGGGGCTAGCGGACGTGGTCGAGCTAGTAGGTCACGTTCCTAGTCACAGGCATATGAGGCGGAAACTACGTATCGCTTAGAAACCCCCATATTCCTCGAGCAAATATTCAGAGACTAGAAACCCAGGATGCACAAGAAAAACAAGCTTATTCAAACTCAGAGCTCTTAGAGGAGGTGTCCCATTAGATTCCTAACCTTGGTCATACCAAGGGAAGAAGGAACCATTATATGCATTCAGTTACTCTTCATTAACAATTAAAGACTCCACTAGAAAGAGTATTGAAGGAGAAGCATGAGGACAAGAATGATATTATCTCTATTCTCAATGATATTCAACGCAATTAGTGGAAGCATCAATATTTTCTAGATAGATCAGAAACCCCTTTAGCTCACATATAGATGCATATCCAATGTGAGTTTAAGCCCTCTATGCCACCTGGTACAAATGTGAAGGATCTGGTTCTAATGACATCATCATATTTCTGATTTGGATATTATGTTCAGGTTATATTCATGTTCGCTCTTATGTTCTCTGGCCTATTGTTTAGTTGTTGTTTCTGATATCAATGTAGAAATTGTGTACTTCTATTATTACCGGTCAATAAATCTAATTATGACATGGCATTTTGACGATAAGCACATCAATGGTGTAATCTATTTTTCAATGCTGATATAATAATTAACTTAAAAAGTATATATAACATAAGAAAACCTAATTTGATTTGAAAGATGGTTTTTTGTTTTTTAATTTTGATAATTAAATATGAAATAAAGATGATCAAAAAAAGAGAGAAGATGTTCTTATCATGTATCGAGGAGATATAAATACTAGCACAACCGCATTAGTAAATGTGGTTGATATACGTCGAAGGCTTCATTTGTATCTACCACACAGGCCATTGATAAATATATATATATATATATATATAAACTATTACAATACAATTATTATTTACTATTACAATACAATTATTATTATTATTAACATTATTGTTAATTTATTATTATTAATTATTGTTAATTAAAAATTATTATAATCATTTTAACATAATTATTTTTATTACTAAATAACTATTTTTATTAATTAATAATGCTACTATTATCGATTAATATTATTATTAAATGATAATAAATAATTTTAAATTAAATAATATTAAATAGTAATAATAGAAATATTTTTACGTAGTTAATAATTTAATTATATATTAATAATACTTAATGAATAATAATTTATTTACATTAAAAATGATAAAAAATTATTTAATTCATTTTTTTATAATAATTAATTAATTAATTAATTTAGAAGAAATAATTAATCTCTAATATTATTTATTGAAAAATATAAATATATTTTTTTTTTCTAAATTATATTAATTTTTTAAAATAATAATAAGAACAATAATATTGCTTATAATAATAATAATAATTTCATTTTTATTTAATATTAATTAATTTATTATTATTTTTATTACTTAGTAAAAAAAAATCAATTTGGTTAATTATGATTGAATATCATTGATTTTCATATTGAAACAATCTTTGTCACAATGTGATATTGGACCATGTATAACCATGGTCGACCATGATTGACCATCGTTGACCGTGATTGATGATGGTTGACCATGGCTGATTTTCTTATTGAGATAATATTTGTCACAATGAAATGTTGGACCACAGTTGACCATGATTATAAACTTGAGGGATTTATATTAAACCTCAGGATTAATATTCTAAACGCTATGAATAATATTATACCACAGGAATATGAACCCTTAGATTAATAAACCCAAATGATTGGTATTACAAATCTAAGAAAATAATAAACTCAAGGAATTAATACTAAAAACCCAAGGGATTAATATTATAAATCCAAGGTATATAAATCCTAAGATAAATATTATAAGCTAACATGGTTGACCATGGTTGATTTTCATATCGAGACAATCTTTGTCACAATGCGATGTTGGACCATGGTTGACCATGATTGATTTTCATACGAAGAAAATCTTTGTAACAATGAGATGTTGGACCATGGTTAACCATGGTTGATTTTCATATTGAAACAAGCTTTGTCACAATACGGTGTTGGACCATGGTTGACCATGGTTGTCACAATGTGATGTTGGACCATGAGACAATCTTTGTCACAATGTGACCATGGTTGACCATGATTGGCCATGTTTGGTTTTCATATTCAAAGGATCTTTCTCACAATGTGATGTTGGACCATGGTTGACCATCGTTGACCATGACTGATCTTCATTTCAAGGCAATCTTTGTCACAATGTGGCATTGGACCATGGTTGAGCATGTTTGACCCTAAGATACATATTATAAACCCTAAAATAAACCCTTATATAATTTTTATAAATCCTAATATAAATATTAAACCTCAGGATTAATATTATAAACCTACGGGATTAATATAAAAAACTCAAAGAATTATAAACCCTTAGATTAATAAACCTGATGGATTATTATTATAAATTTGAGGGATTAATAAACCTAAGAGATTAATATTAAAAACCTAAAAAATTAATATTGAGAACCTAATAGATTAATATTATAAAGTCTAAGATAGACAGTGATCAGGTAATCAAGGTACTCTTTGATATAAAGTCACTAGTTCAATTCTTCGCCCGATCAAAATGATATATTGGACATAATAAAAATATAAACCCACCAAACTTACCAATATATATATATATATATAAATATTATAAATGTAAATGATTATTAATTTTATAAACTCTAACTATCAATAAACTCAAACAATTTAAAAGGTATAATTATATAAGTATAATTTCAAGCGCAATATAATAATTAATTTAAAAAGTATATATAACCTAAGAAAATCTAATTTGATTTTGCAAGAAGGTTTTCGTTTTTTAATTTTGATAATTAAATATGAAATAAAAGTGATCGAATAAAAGAGAGGAGATGCTCTTGTCGTGTTCGGGGAGATAGATATATATATATTTTTTTTGATGAAAAGTTAAAATCTTAACCGGATGTCTTTGAAAGGGAAAATAATTAGTTTATATTAACTTGGTTTCATGTTTCTGAAAGGGAAAAATTTTAGTTTATATTAATGTAATTTGGTTTCATGTGTGAAAGGGCAAAATTTTAGTTTATATTAATGTGGTTTCATGTCTGTGAAACCGCCAAATTTTAGTTTATATTATTTTTAATGTCATTTCATGTATTTGAAAGGGGTAAAATTTTAATTTACATTATTTCAAAGTCTAGATGAATCTTTGACCTTATCATTCTTTTAAAAAATGTCAAACATAGTTCAGACAAATATCATCAAAACAAAAATGTTCACGAGAAACTCATAAAAGCTTGAATATCGTATCTCTTACAATATAAGGAAAATGCGATTGTGTGTTTTTAAATTTTGATAAGTAAATAAAAAATTAAAGGTTTAAAAGTTAAAAGGTTTTAAAAGGTATTTTTTCTTTTTTAAATAGGTAAAAAAAATTATTATAATTGAGTTGTCAAATCAGTGAAGATAATTATTTCTAGCTACTAACTTCGAATGAAGGTTGATTCATCATTATTATTCAAGGAAAACCATTTTATATAAAATAACTCGGCTGATTCATCATTATTATTCAAGGAAAACTATTTTATATAGAATAACTCGGTGGTGATTCGTAAGGGGACAGGCTTTCATTCTTGCCATATATCTCTGAATCTTGAGTCATTAACATGTTTCCTTACATTCAAAAAAATAAAGTCTTCACCAAACATAAATAATTTTAAAACATACTCCAGTCCCATTATATATATTTTTAAAAAAAAATATTTTTATATTATTTTAAATTTTAAGTTTTATTTATGTTAATTTAATATTTATAGAAAATGCGGTTCAGATGGCATTATGGAATCAAATGAAATTAACGTAATACATTCAATGTATGGATGTTTACGAGATGAGGGGACCTCTCCTTTCTTGTCATTTACATGTGAAAATTAACAGCCACAAGACTATGGTCCATACGCGTAGTACAAATTCTGACTTGTATTTTGTTTTTTTTTTTTATTATTATTGTATATTTAAATATTTGTTGGTACAATTTCTGACTTGTCTTTTGTTTTTGTGTTTTTTTTTTTTAATTGTATATTTTAAACATTTGTTTTTTTATTTTCCATTTTAAATATTAACTTGAGTGCTAAGGCAAATGGTCAACGGACCAGCTTATATAACAAACCTCGGATCATAAAGTGTTAGAAAAAAAAAATTGAAGATAGTAAAAGAATATAAAATATAATTTATGAATTATAAACCAGGTTAATTGATATAAAAAAGTGGCATTGAGACTTATATTAGTTGTGATTTATGTTAAAAATTATATTGTTTTAAAATGAATTATTATATAATCGGTTATATATATATATATATATATATATTTTTGAAGTTTCAGGCTTCGTGGTACGGTTTCAATTTTCATTATTCACATATTTTAAAAGGGCAAAACCTTCCTGTTAATTGAAGGTTGTCATATTAAAAATATTAATACTAATTTTAGAGGATATGTTATGTTAAGTAATGAGCCATAGGAAGGAATTTAGAGGTTATATTATTTTAACATTGTACTTATTATATATTTGTGTAGATTTAGGAATAGGATATAAGAGTATATGGGTAGAAGATTCTCTAATAACCATTGAGACAATAATGTCAAAGACAATTTCATGGTGAATGCACCTTTCTTCGTTACATGTATTTCAGAATTGAAGAAAAGATAGTAGAGCATAGGCCTCACATCCTAGTTAGGTTTTCCTATGTATTGGGGTTTTCAAGTCACACCTTGTATTCATTTGTATGGATGGCTTGCCCATTTCCATGTCCTCTCATTTTTGGATTACAACTAATATAGATCCATCTTAGTCACAGATCTAGCAAGAGCCAAGAGTGATCAAATCTCTTGAGGTGCAAACCCTTTTTATAGTGCAAAACTTTAAAAAATTGCACCTCCAAAGATTGCATCACTATAGGGACTTGATAGATGATGGTTAAGCTGAGTCTCTCTCTCTCTCTCTCTCTCTCTCTCTCTCTCTCTACACACACAAATTTTCATTTCTTAATTTTGAAAACTTAAATGGACTAGATTCCTTGAAAATTCCTTGAATACATGGAATAAAATAGCTTAAACATGCAATTCCAACAAACATTTGCTTCATTCAAAATTAACCCTTAACAAGAGATGCATGGTAGCTTAGTCCCTGCCATTATGCTCTCTTGGATGATATATCTCATGAGTTGGGCTAAATTGGTTGTGCAAAACCTCTCACTCTGGCCCTTATAGAATTCTATTTTATCGGCTCAATGTTTTGAAGGGAATAACAATGAATGTAAAAACAAATTACAAGCTTGGGACACGTGGATCCATCGTGCTTCACATTATTATTGTAGATTTGTACTAAAATGTGGATTGATAAATTCTATAAAGAACTAGACACTCTGTAATATTATGTTGGGTGTGAGTTATATTATTTCCATGCAAAAATATTTTATTTTATGCAGACCCAATAATAGTTGGGCGGACCAAATATGGTGGCCGTACCTACCCATTATTTTGTGCATGGGGTTTGCACATGGTTTTGGGCATGTTGATTTTCTGCCCATGGTATTTTGTAGATCTGGTCAAGGGAACTACAATTATGTTCTAATAAGGGTTAATGGATTGAGGGTTTATGAATGCTTCAACATGTATTTCTATGTATTGTAACATTCAAAGGAATATAATGAAAAATCAATTTGGTATTCCCTGTTTTTTTGGATCTAGGGGATAATCTCTATGTATATTTGTTTGATGTTCTCTCCATTGTATATTTTTATGTTTTATGAATTCGTTTGTAGGTAATTTATGTATAGGGTTAAAAACTATATTTGGTATCAGAGCAGTTTTGACATGAAGGGGATGCCTTCGTTGCTAAGGGGTTATTTTCTTGGGCCTGTGTTAGACCCTGTTACAATGGGAGATCTACGAGATCGATTCTTGTAGTGAAAGGAGATGGTGAATAATGGAAAGATAAAGATAAATAAATTCAATGGACAGATTTTTGTGTTGTGGAAGCTCAAGATGGAGGATCTGTTGGTGGATAAAGATAAGTGGATCATGATAGATCCAGGTACTAAATCAACGACAATGTCAATAGAAGACTGGGAGAAGTTGGATCGGGAGGAAAAAAGAACAATACGATTGTGTATCTCTGATTTAGTATTGTTGAATGTTTCAGGAGAAGCTACAACAAAGGCTTTATGGGACAAGTTAGGGACTTTGTATCAATCTAAGTATTTGGTGAACAAATTGTTCATGTGGAAAAAATTGTATAACTTGAAAATGAAGGATGGAGACTCGGTGAAAGAGAATTTGAACACATTTAATATAGTGGTAAGCCAGTTGTTATCCATTGATATTAAAATTTTAGATGAAAATAAGTGCATCATTATGTTGTGTTCTCCACTAGATTCATGGGATAGTCTGGTTGTTGTTATAGGTAGCAATACATCTACCTTGAAGTTTGATGAAATAGTCTCATCCTTGCTATCAGATGAGATGAGACGAATAATATGGAGAGCTAGAATGGAGATGCCTTGTCTATGAGAGGACGGCCCCAGAACAGAAATAAATAATTCCTCAAGTGGGAGATCTAAATCTCCAGGAAAATCTGTGAAGGTATGCTGGAAATGCGGAAAGGAAGGGCACTACAAAAAGGACTGTATATCTAAAGTTCCTGAGAAAAGAAAGGGATATGATGATTCTCCTTTTGAAGAGGTGAAAACCACCTTAGATGAAGGTGGGGATGTGTACTTGGCTTCTTCTTCAAGTACACATGTTGATCATGAGGCATGGTTTATTGAATTAGGTGCATCCTTTCTATTTACTCCCCATAGACAATGGTTCTACGAGTACTATAAATATGATGGTGGTGATGTCTTCCTATGCGATGACAGGAAGGCCAAAATCATGGGATGTGGAAAATTCAAGTTGAAGTTGCAAGGTGGAACGATTAGAATACTTCTTGGTGTTCTACATATTCCTGCATTGGCCGGAAATCTAATTTCTGTAAGCAAGATGGATGATGCAGGTGTAAAGTTAGTGTTCAAGAAAGATACGTACAAGATGGTTCAGAGAGCATTGCATTGATTTGGGGAGTTCGGATTGGAAATCTATACAAGCTTATGGGTAGCACTGTTGTTGATGGGTGCAACAATTCTTTGGTTCCTAAAAGTGAAGCTAAAGGTCTAGTGGTCTCTGGAGAAAAGACCATACTATGGCAATAAAGGCTTAGACATATTGGACAAAATGGTCGTCAAATACTGCATGGTAATGGTATGGTAGAATGTATGTCTAATTTCTCTCTGGATTTTGATTTTTGTGAACATTGTGTATATGGGAAGAAAAATCGAGTGAGTTTCTCCTCATGTGTTTAGAGGGTGAAAGGGATATTGGAGCTTGTGCACAGTGATGTGTTTGGATCTGTTTCAGTTACATCTTTGGGTAAGTTTGTGTACTATGTCTCATTTATAGATGCATTCTCAAGGAATACATGGATATATTTCCTTAGGAATAAATCTAAAGTCTTTGACAGGTTAAAAAAAATTAAGGCTTTGATTAAGGTGTTGAGGACAGATAATGGTGGAGAGTTTTGCAAGAAGGAATTTGAAGAGTTTTGTAAGAAGTGTGGTATAGCACGACAAAATAATACTCCATACACAACTCAACAAAATTGAATTGTAGAAAGAATGAAGAGGATGTTGATGGAAAAGGCGAGAAAGATGCTAAGTGGCATTGGATTAGGGAAGAATTCTGAGGTAGTGAATATTGCATGTTACTTGGTTAATAGATCACCTTCATCAGCATTGGAGGATAAGACTCCACATGAGTTATGGACTGGTAAGAAACCCTCTCTTTCACATCTAAGGGTATTTGGATGTGATGCATATGTACACGTTCCAAAGGAAAAAAGAACCAAGTTGGATAGTTAATCTGAAAAGTGCATCTTTATTAGGTATAAGGATGGTTAAAAACGTTATAATATTTGGAACCCAGAAACAAGGAAGGTTGTGTACAACTGAGATGTGGTGTTTAGAGAGGTGAAATATGTTATTAAACACAAAGTCCTACCAAAGGAACCTGAGAAGATAGAGTTTGAGTTGAAGGAGGAAGAATCATACTCTACAACAGAACAAGAATCAGCAGGAAGAGTCACACACTCCAATTTTGAGGAGATTAGTTCGAGAGAGAAGGAAGCTAGAGTGGTATACTCCATCTACTTTCTGTTCAAAATTTTCTTTATCTATTACTAATGATGATCCTAGAACTGTCAAGGAGGCAATGGATTCAGAGGATGAAAAACTATGGAAGGAGGCCATGGTTGAAGAAATGACATCTTTGGGCAAAAATGAGGCTTGGGATTTGGTGGAGTTGACGGCTGGAAGGAAACTCATTGGAAACAAATGGATGTTTAAAAAGAATATGAGTTCAAAAGGAAAGGTGGAGAAATATAAAGCTCGGTTGGTAGTAAAAAGTTATTTCCAAGTGTTGGGAATTGATTTTGGTGATATATTTTCTCTTGTTGCTAAGTTAGCTTCTATTAGATTACTTTTATCTATTGCATCTAATTTTGATTTTGAGGTAGAACAGATGGATGTGAAGAAAACATTTCTTTACAGGGATCTGGAAGAAGAGATCTATATGAATCAACTAGAAGGATTTTCAGTGAAGGGTAAGAACGAATTAGTTTGTAAGTTGAAAAAGTCTTCATATGGGTTAAATCAGTCACCAAGGATGTGGTATCAAAAATTTGATACATATATATAGGGACTTGGCTTCACAAGGAGAAAAATGAATCATTGTATGTATTTTAAATTAATCGGTGACCATGTTATTTATTTGTTCTTGTATGTGGATGATATGTTGTTGATTGGAAATGATGATGAAATTTTCTAGGATTTGAAGACCCAATTGTCCTCCAAATTCGACATGAAGGATCTTGGTGTTGCAAACTATATTTTGGGCATGGAAATTAAACAAGATTGGGTAAAGTGGAATCTTTGGTTAAACTAGAGGAAGTATGTCGAGGAAATATTGCAGAGGTTTAATATGTAGGATAGTAAACCGATCAAGGTTCATATTCCTGTAGGTGTAAAGTTATCTATTGAACAGTGTCCCAAGGCACAAGAAGAGGAAGAGGACATGTCTCGTGTTTCATATGCGAGTGCAGTTGGTAGCCTGATGTATGAAATGGTGTGCACCAGGCCAAACATTTTACACGCAGTGGGATTATTGAGCAGGTTTATGTCAAAACCAAGGAAGGAAAAATGGACAGGAGTGAAGAAGGTTTTCAGGTATTTGCATGACACTAGTGATTATGGTATGTGCTACCTTGACCATGATTGCACATAGTTTTGGACATTTGTAGCTTTTTTGATCCAGACTAGGCAGTTGATCTAGATCATAGAAGATCTACAAGTGGGTATATATTTAACCTATTTGGAGGGGCAGTTAATTGGATGAACAAGAGATAGTATGGAATGGCACTTCCAACTACAAAGGGTGAATACATGGTAGCTACTCATGCAAGCAAGGGAGTAGTTTGGTTGCAAATATTGTGTTCAAGTATGAGGTTGGTACATCGAGCTATAAGGATAGATTGTTATAGACAAAGTGCAATTTTCTTGAAAAAGAATCCTTCTTATCATTCAAAGACAAAGAAGATTGACATTTAGTATCATTTTGTGAGGGATATGGTTGAATAAAAAAGGGTTTTGCTAGTAAAGGTGGACACTTTGAAGAATGTTGCAGAAGTATTGACAAAGTTAGTAAGCAATGAGGAGTTTTCTTAGTGTAGAGAAACAATAGGCATTACAACCCTAGATCAATGACTAAGCTTTCTTGCGACCCCCTATGTGAAAAGAAAAAAATCAAGTGGGAGAATGTTGGGTGTGTGTTATATTTTTTCCATGCGTCATGGGGTTGGGGGCAACACCGCAATTTTTATTTTATTTCATGCATACCCAATAATAGTTGGGCAGACCCAAGGATGGGGTGTAGACCCAAATATGGTGGGCATACCTAACCATGGTTTTTTGCATGAGGTTTGCACATGGTTTTTGGCATGATGGTTTTCTGCCCACGATATTTTGTAGATCTGATTAAGGGAACTATGATTATGTTCTAATCTAGGGTTAATTGATTGGGGGTTTATGAATGCTTCAACATGTATATATATGTATTGTAACATTGAAAGGAATACAATGAAAAATCAATCTGAGCTATTCCCAATTTTTTTGGGATTCAAGGGAAAATCTTTGTGTATATTTGTTTTATGTTTTCGCCATTGTATGCTATTTGTTTGCAGGTAATTTTTGTACAAGGTCAAAACCTACATATTATTATTATAGATTCACACTAAAATGTGGATTGACTGATTCTATAAAAGATTAGATGCTGCATAATTTCAAATTATTTGGTGATGCTAATGATACAAAAAATCCATTAATTAATTAAGCATTGCTTCAAATATTTTGGGCAACATTGTTAACACAAGAATCATAGATATTATGAAAATAAACTCTGATCAGTATTCAGCTACACTACAAATTATATTAATTCTCATGTTTTCCAACTAAGGCTCAACTATGGGATGACATAATCCAACAAAGAGGTTTTAAAAATAGTTTTAAGTCTTATGAGAAAGCGTTAGCGTAATTATTGTTCCAAAATTTGAAAATTTTAAATTATTTATTGTATTAAGCAATATAAAATAGAAGTATAAGTTAACGCTCATAGCAATGTTTTGTTGGCCCTTTTAATGGGTCGTAAAGAGCTTCATGTTTCATATTAAAAGTATAGCTCACTGTGTTAACACAACTTTTTGTCTACAATTCGCCTCTGGTGTGTGTAATGTAAAGAAAAAAAACCTAAAACTTAAGCTCAAAGGTTAATATTTTAATCTTAAAAGAGACATTTTAATCAAAATTTTTAAATAATTAGTTTATTCGCATCGCTGAGAAGAGGAGAAAACAATTCCCAAGAAAAGTAATTGGGCACATTCACCTTTTCGTTAGGGAGTAGTCTAACTAGGTAGAGGAATTGCCTGGATTCCATTCCCACCCGGAAGTTTCAATTCCACCACCTTCAACATTAATTCATTTGTATCATCTGACAGATTCAAGATTCTAGCAGATTCGATGTCGCATCTCGCCACTCTGTTTTAACTGTCCAAGTTAATGGATGGAGGGAGTTGGTGCGTGTTCCTCCTTTTCGAATTTGGGAAAAACTGCATGCAGAAATTTCATCCCATTTCTCTTCAACTCACCAAGCTCCTCATCACTAGGCGACATCACGTCTAGCGATAGGCGACAGACTCTGCCTGAGGCTTGAGCTCACCAGGAATAGGCTCTACATCTCACCAAGCATCTCACCATCCCATTGCTCTGCATCATGTAATTTCTATGGATTTAAAAACTGAAGCAGAACCAGGTACCAATTCATATTTACGTTTAGCCTACCAATTCATCTTCAACCCATCATTAGCTGCTATGACAATCAACATTGCTTGTTGATAATGGCATCTTTTATAAAGTAACCTTCAGAACATAGATATTTTTTTTCTATGTCAAATATTCTTCATCAACCAAACCTGATTCAAAGTTCTTCCCATAATTTTTTTCCTGGCCATAATTCGAATACATTAGAAACAATTGTCTCCAAAAAATTCAATCTTATCATAAAAGGATGGCAACATGAATTCCACAAATGCAGACAAAGCTTTGTATGTGTTGGTACCATCCTATGACCTCCTGTTTCCTCCTAAAACATATCATTTGCCTACTTCTTTCCATCATATATCTCTTAGATCCCTTGGAAATTGATTAGTTAATAGTCCTATAGTTATTAAAATGCATTGAAATTGATTTAGGAGTTTTATGTTAAAGAATTAGGGATTTTTGGTAAAATGGCTATAGGAAGTTCCAACATCCTGTAATTGGTTCATTGTTTGACATGTGGCATGACAGCTGGGCTAGAACGAAGGGTAGGGATGAAAAGTAGAATGTCCAAGCATGGACGAATACCTATCCTACAGCAGAATCGACCCTTCTACATGCGCGGTCAACAGTGGTCAAAGTATAGCATGTTGGCGACAAAGGCAACAACAACAAAGCATTCTAAATTGATTTAGTTTTGTTCCTTTTTGAAATCAGTTTAGGATAGAAACATTTTAAAAATCTCGACATGATAAAAGCGGCAACAGCCATATCATGAATGTACATTCGTTTTCAAAATGTAAGGGTTGTAAAAACATATGTAAATACAGTCCTGTGTAATCAATGTTTGGGGTAATCGTTGTATCGTTTGAAACAGAGTTTGAACTTAATATCAAGAACACAGTTACAGTTACGATCTTTGTCTTGTTGCGTTGATTTGATAATCGGTTGAACACAGTCCAGTATACCTCTGGAACGCGGACGGGCCCTGCGTTAAACTGGTATACTGTTATTTCCTTTTCATTTGCAACTTAGGGTATTACATGACATGCACAGTAATTAGAATTGGTTGTTGATTTCAATCGAATGCGTATGGTTTATGTTTATGAGACCGCTTGAACAGTTCATCACTGGGATCGTGAATTGTATCCTGTAAGGGATTCGATCCTTTGTTGTCCTCTAAAGCAATGTTATGAACTCTGCTTTCATTTCAAAGTATGTTTATAATTTCCAGGTGTCTTTAGCTTGCATGAATATTAGTGAATGCTGAGTATTTGTTAAACAGGGGTTTCGTGCATGGTGTCTCTGTAAGGAGATTGAAATCTTGGTTTGAAGTGATACACAGTGTTTTAATTTGATAAATGAATTGAGTGACAGCGTGGTAATTAGGTAGATTAACTGAGTGACCTAGGTGTTTGGGTGATAGGTAACATACCTCAGTCTTCCGTAAAGAAGTCCTGTGACCTACCATCATAACCACTTAGCTAATAATCCTTTATGTCTATATACTTTAGACGCATGCCTCTAAGTCTACGCATCCTGGTCGATAATAAATATAGCCTAGTCTAGCACCCTAGATAGGACACTACATTTTGGCGCCGTTGCCGGGGAGGCGTACTTAAAGGATTTAAAAAGAAAAAAAATTCAATAAACAAAAACAAACAAAAACAGAGTTAGAAATCATGTTCATTTATGCCTAGATTTAGAGACAGTCAGGGTAGATTCGTAAAAACCCCCCACCATCTAAAAACTAACCCACCATCATCAGGAGCAGACTCTTTAGGAAATACAACACCAACTGAGGAAGTCATCCAAGCATTAGAAGAAAAACAAAAGTCAGGACAGAGACTTACTCTCATTGAAAGGCAAACTTTATTCACACATAAATCGCAGAAGAAGCACTTTCCTAGATCTTCCACACAAGGAGAAAGTAGCATAGTGACCGAACAATCTTTCTTTAATCTCCTCTATCAAACAAGTGACACTGACACAGAGAGACCTATTAGAATGGTTGAGGAAGGAGCTGGATCAGTACCACATCAAGGACAGGGAGATGAAGAGGAGTCAACTTTTAAGTTTCCTACACATGAACCACAAGAAGATGATGAGATCAAAATGAAAAACATACCCCCATCCGTGCTACCAAACTTCTATGGTATGGCTTCGGAAGATCCAAACTCATTCTTGTTCGAGTTTGACATTGTATGTCGAACATATGGCTATACAAATGATGCCCATAGGCTTAGACTCTTCCCAGCGACATTAAAGGCATCAGCCTTAAGATGGTTCATGAGGCTTGGTGAGCATGCTATAGTTGATTGGGATGGCATGAGGAGAATATTTCTAAGGAAATATCAGCCTTATTGTAGATCCAAAGATTCTAAAGATGATATCTTTAGAATGAGCCAGCAAGAGGATGAAACCTTAGAAGAATACTTAGAACGGTTTGTCTACAACTTACAAAAATCCAAACACCGAACTATGCCTCTTGATCTGATCCGCACAATATTCTTGAAAGGTATCCGAGAGGAATACATGGATGATCTTAACTTGATGGGCAAAGGTGACATTTCTGCCTTACCCTTTGAAGAAATCACTGAGTTGTGCGAAAAGTATTCAAGGAGCAAAGCTAAAATGGGAAAAAGAACCCTGTCATCCAAAGTCACAAAATCTGCCTCTGCAAGTGTCACACGGGCTGAAATAGGGAATCTTTTAGAAGAGTTTAAAACAGATCTGTTAAGCACCCTAGGGAACCAAATTGAAACTTTAAAAGCTAAGAAGAAACAAGAAGATGAAGATCAGATAATGGCTATCTTCTGCCCAAAATGCCGGAAGAAACATGCATTAAAAGACTGCCCACTAGAAAACATCCAAGTTTTTGCTTTCTGTACTGAACATCATGATATGTTTAACTGTCCTAAAGTTAAGGTTTTGCAGAACTGTAATATGGCAGCCAATGCAGAGATGGAAAACGTTTATTACATGGGCACAAAGAGACCATGGCAGCCAAGGCCAGCACCTCAAGGTATGTTTCCAAATCAAAATTTGCAATTTCCTATAAATGATCAAATGTATGCACAGAACTCATGGAATGTACCCATGCCATGGCAGCACCAAAACCAACCACAACAACAATGGAGACCATCTCAACAGTACTCTCAATCTTATCATACATACCCTCAATCATACCCACCATATTCACAACCATATCAGCAATACCATCAGCCGTATTCATCACATTCTCAACCATACCAGCAGTATCCTCAGCAAGTTGTTTATCAGCCTCAACCTACTCAACAAGCACTGCCTGCTCCTCCACCAATAAATCCACCACAACTGCAATTTCCAGCTAACTCACAACCTCCCAGACCCACTCAAATTCCTGCTCAAACTGTCCCAAATCCAAATAATAGAGCAGAGAGGCCAGCCTACAATGTAGAAGAGGGAACCTCATATTCCACACTACCCTTGCAAAATATCAACTTGAGGTCTGGTAGGGTACTCCACAAAGATTCTCCAATAACAGATAAGCAAGAAGAAAACACACAAAATGAAAATGAAATGACAAATCAAAGAAAACCAAACGATGATACCAAAGACAAGCAGATGCAACCACTGCATCCACCTTTTCCAGACCGATTGGTCCAAATAAAACCTCCACTGTCTATACCACAGTTTGATGTCTTAGATGAACTCAAGAATGTCTACATAAAAATTCCACTGCTGCAAGCTATAAAAGACATTCCCATCTATACTAAAGCCATCAAAGACATATGCCTCAAGAAGCCTGCTAGAAAAAGGATTGATCCTCAAACCATTCATGTTATAGGACATTTAGCAGGCCTTATGACCAATACCATCTCCATGGAAAAGTATGTTGATCCTGGCATTCCCAACGTGACCACCATCATTAACAACATACCAATTCCAAACACTTTGATAGATCTTGGGGCCGCAATCAATGTCATGACTCTTGAAACCATGAGAATGCTCCAGCTTATAAATTTGCAACATACAACGATTGTTCTAGAACTAGCTGATAGGTCTAAAGTGATTCCTGAAGGGATTTTGGAGGACATAATTGTCTCACTGAACTCTTGGGAGTATCCAGTGGATTTATTAGTTCTTCAACCCAAATCCAATTTAGGAGGTCACCCTATCATCCTTGGTAGACCATGGTTAGCGACTGCTGATGCATTCATAGGATGTCGATCGGGCAACATGATCATTTCAAGAGGGACCGAAAGAAAACAACTCACTCTTTATCCATCGGCACAATCACCAGCAGTAACACACAATTTGTGGCTTGATGATAAATTCAATGATAAAGAAGAAGTACAATCTGTTTTTAGCATTGACCAAATCTATGATTTCCAAGAACAAGACAATAATGATTTGGTAGAATTATTCCTTTCTCAACCTGATATTTCCGAAAATTTGAGAAATGACCAATATCATGCTGCAGATGTACTTTTGGCCCAAAACTTTCAGGAAACATGCACCATTCAATCTTTGCAAACCACATTTCACGACATTTTTCCAGTTCAATCCATCACCAACACACAGAGTCAGACCATAGAGATTAGTCCAGGGAAAACTCTGAACATAGGCAATCACCTAGACTCATCTCAACAAGAGAAATTGATTCGACTATTGAGAAAATACCAGAAAGCCTTTGCTTGGGACTACACCGATATGCATGGGATTCACCCCGACACATGCACTCACCATATTTATACGGATAGCACCATCAAACCAGTGAGGCAACCACAGAGAAGAATGAACCCCATGCTCCAAGATATTGTCAGAGAAGAATTGCAAAAACTTTTGAGAGTTAATTTCATATATCCTATTTCTAACAGTCAGTGGGTATCCCAATTGGTTATAGTGCCCAAGAAAAATGGTAAGTGGCGCATTTGTGTTGATTACAGACAGCTGAACAAAGCAACGCTCAAAGATTATTTCCCACTACCATTTATTGACCAAGTGTTAGACACCCTAGCTGGGAAATCATCATTTTCTTTTCTTGATGGTTTCAGTGGCTACAACCAGATCAGGATAGCCTCAGAAGACCAGGAAAAAACCACATTCACCTGTCCTTGGGGCACTTATGCTTACAATGTTTTGCCATTTGGACTTTGCAACGCTCCAGCTACATTTCAGAGAGCTGTGTTAGCTATTTTTGCTGATTTAATTCATGATTGTGTTGAAGTTTACATGGATGATTTTTCAGTATATGGCAATTCATTTGAACATGCATTAGAAAACCTTGAGAGAGTTTTGAAAAGATGTATTGAAGCTAACTTGTCCCTCAGCAATGAAAAGTGCTTTATGATGATAAACGAAGGGATAGTATTAGGCCACTATATTTCTTTTCAAGGCATCAAAGTTGACCCAACAAAGATCCAGATCATTGTTGATTTTCCAATTCCACAGAATCAAAGAGAGGTAAGAAGTTTCCTTCGGTATGCAAGCTATTATAGAAGGTTTATTGAACATTTTAGTAAAATAGCTTTACCCTTGTTTAAACTTCTAACCAAAGATGTACTTTTCAACCGGAATGAGAACTGCCAACAAGCATTCGAACTACTCAAAAAGAAGTTATCAACCGCACCAGTCTTGAGAGGGCCTAATTGGAGCCTACCATTTCATATCTTTACAGATGCATCTGACACTGCAGTGGGTGCCTCATTAGGCAAAAAAGAAGAATCTTGTAATTATGCCATTTATTTCATTAGCAAAAATCTAACACCTGCAGAGTTAAACTACACAGTCACAGAAAAGGAAACACTTGCCATCATATATGCTGTGAATAAATTCCGACATTATATAACTGGTTATGAGGTCTTTGTACATACTGATCATTCTGCCATTAGATATTTAATGAATAAACCAATAACTAGTGGCAGAGTTACCAGATGGTTATTATTGTTACAGGAATTTAACATCACAGTGTTAGATAGACCAGGCAAAGAGAACCAGGTGGCAGATTTTCTTTCTAGACTGCAAAATCCAGGTGAGGTTGTTCCGGTTGAAGATTCTTTTCCAGATGAAAATTTATTTGCAATTTCCATATTAAATCCTTGGTATGCTGATTTGGCCAATTATTTGTGTACAGGAAGGACACCTCCACACTTTACTGCAAAGGAAAAGAAGAGACTAGTCAAACAAAGTGCTAGATATTCATGGCTTAATGGCGATTTATTTTACACTCGTTATGATATGATCATTAGAAGATGTGTAAGAAATGATGAGGTAATTGATATTTTAAAATCTTGCCATGATGAACCGTGTGGTGGGCATTTTGCAGCTAAGCGGACAGCATTCAAAGTTCTTACTCTTGGATACCACTGGCCATCCATTTTCAAGGATGCCAAGAAGTATGTGAAGAGTTGTGACAGCTGCCAAAGAATGGGCAGGCCAACAACTACAGATGAGATGCCCCTTCAGCCCCAAGTTCACCTAGAGCCATTTGACAAATGGGCTCTAGACTTTATAGGACCCATTAACCCAACCTCCAATGGTAAGAAGTACATCTTAGTATGTACTGATTACGTCACAAAGTGGGCGGAAGCAAAAGCACTGGTTAGAGCCACCGAACACACAGTGGTAAATTTCCTTTTTGAAGAGATTTTTGTAAGGTATGGAGTACCAAGGGAAATAGTGACTGATCAAGGTACTCAATTCACCTCAAATCTAGTGAAGGACATCGCAGACAAATACCAAATCAAGCATAGGAAAAGTACCCCTTACCATCCACAAGCCAATGGGCAGGTGGAATCCACAAACAAAAGTTTGGAAGGGATCATTACTAAAACTGTGGCAATGAACAGGAAGAATTGGGAAGAGAAGCTCAAAGATGCACTCTGGGCTTACAGAATTACGTGGAAGGATACTACAGGATTTACACCATATCAGTTGGTGTACGACAAAGAGGTAATGCTTCCTATTGAGTTCCAAATACATACTTTTAAACTGGCTGTAGATTTGCAAATTGACTTGGACCAAGCACAACAAGAAAGAATTCAGCAGTTAAACCAGCTGGATGAAATGAGGCAGCAAGCAGAGGAAACCACAATCCTCATGCAAAAACAAAGGAAGCAGTGGCATGATGCACATATCAAGAAGAAGCAGTTCAAGGAAGGTGACTGGGCTTTACTTTTTGACTCTAAATTCAGAGATCATAAAGCCAAGTTTACCACCCATTGGATGGGCCCATACCAAATTATTCAGGCTTACGACAATGGTTCAGTCAAGCTCAAAACTATTGATGGAGAAGGTCATTCCTTTATTGTCAATGGTCATCGCCTGAAACTATACACTAAGCCCATCAGCAAGCAAGATTTTCTCCAAACAGTATCTCAGCAAAGAGAGGTTGAGATATTGCAGCCCTCAGCTGCAGTATCCCTGCCTTAGTTCATTTCCTTTCAATTTAGAAATTCAAAAGGAAAATTAAAAAAAAAAAAAAACACAAAACAAAAACTAAAAAAATATATAAAAATAAAAATAAAAAAAATTAATAACAATGGGTTAGATGTGAAAACCAGCCTCTGGCACACTCTAACCCCGAATTCTTACTTGAAAACCAATTCGTTGACGGGTAAGAATTCTCTTTCTTTTGTTCACTGTTTCATTTATCAACTGAATCCTGACTTGAGGACAAGTCAAAACTTCAGTCGGGGAGAGAAGCATCAGCATTTTGTTCTCTTATCTCTCCATTGTAAATTCTTAAAGATTTCTTATTTCATCTCCTCATTGTACATCTTCAAAGCAGTTTGTTCCAGCATTCCAGATTTCAATAAATAAGTTGTTTTGTCATTGTTTTATCTCAGAGGGACTTGGTTATAAACATTATGCAGGGGGACCTGTTCTGTCTAGAAGACCATGCTACCGACACCAGTAGTAATGGGACCTGTTTAAGACACATAGAAGGGACCTGTTAAGAGATTGGTACTTCAGGGCTACTTCAACAAAGTTTCATCAAGTTTCTACAAGGATTCACAGGTTGCTGGGCACCAAGACTCCATCAAATACCCAAGCTCAAGGAACCTGTATACATATAAGGAGCTGCATGAACATCTTCAAGATTTCAGAGGGACCTGTTGCATTCGAATCTATTCAGGGGACCTGTGATGAACAACAAAGAATAGTCAGCAATGCCAATGCCAATGCCAATCCTACTCAGCATGCCAATGCAACAATAACCAACAAAAGTGTAATATGTTCCTTATTCCTAACATTTAATTTCTTAAATTAATTTTTAATGTTAATTTTAATGACTGTGACTGTTATGATCGATTTCAAGGGCACTACATTTTCCATCATCCCTTATCTCACTGTTAATTCTTATCATCTGTCATACCCCAACCTATTTCATACTTCTAAATCCATTACCCCTTTTTCATATCAACCTTGTTATGCCAACCGTACCCTACAGTCATACCAACATCTTCCATTTGGCCGAGTACCAATAGAAACAGGACACGTGGTGGATTGTGTTTTAAAAAAAAAGGGAAGGAAACAAATGTTAAAGCGGGCCTATTCATTGTATTCCACACGGCCAAATTATGATTCCACCACCCGACGTGGTCAAATGATTCAGAGGACTCCCTGAAATCATACCCCAGTATTGCATATACGCTTCTAGCGCTCCTATGATGACATCTATACAAGCGGTACAACCATTCCTCTGTTCCAAAGGATGAATACACTATGAAGTAAGTATAGTGGTTATTTCACCATCATTCTCAGTTATTTCACGCTAGCATTTGACTCCTGTGACTTCCACAGTAAGGATTGAAAGCAGTGAGCGCCACAAAGAGGAAATATAACCATTCGGTTTCGACAAGGATTGAAAGCAGTGAGCGCCACAAGAGGGAAATATAACCATTCGGTTTCGACTCCCACCAAAGTCACAAGACAATCGACCGAGCATCATACTGAATATTAAGGGAGCGACACCACCAGGTATCAAATTGAAATTTCTTTGTTGAAATTTCTAGAGCACGACCCTCTGCCAAAATGACCAATAGGGTCAAGCCGAGCATGTTTGACAGTTCTCAATATCATGAAGATTGCATTTCGATTCTCAGAGAGATACAGTGGTTGCCATTTTTAGAGAAATTTCATGGAAGTAATGAAGAGTTTACCAAACAATTCGCCTTCACATTCAATGGAGAGAAAGCCCTGATAGGTAACTTCTCATTCAGGGTTTCGGAGGACACCATAGCCCAGTCAATAGGGATTAGCCTAGAAGGGGAGAAGTACTTTAAAACAAAGCAATTTAAAGAGAAATCGTGGACTCAATTTATGTCTAGATCTAGAGTCTCATCAGTTAACTGGAAGAAAGGTGTTCCAAGGAGTTGGTTGATGCATCCGTGGGATGAGATGGTCTATATTCTCCAAAAATTCGTAACCTGCGAAGGCCCTTATAGTATTGTCTATCTATACCATATTAAGTTACTGCTACAATTGAAAAGGCAATGTGTTATCAGCCTACCATATTTTCTATTACAAAGCTTAACCAAGATGTCGAAGACCATTCAAAAGTAGAAGGGAAATGAGGACAAGAGCCTATATCACTTTGGATTAATTAAAATTCTTATTGAGCATGAATTGCAGAGAAGAGGGAAACCGTGGAAGGAGTTCTTAGCTTCTAATCAAATTAAAGATGAGGAAGACAAAGAAGAACTGCAAGAGAACTCAAGTTTCATGAAGGATATCGATGAAGAGATCCCAGTATCCAAAGCCAGCAAGGTACCTCCACCTATGAGCAGCATAAGGACTAGGAAAATGAGAAAAGAAGATGCTCAGAAGGCAAAGCAAGATAAAATTTTCACCACTTATTCAAGAAGAACAAGGAGAGCACCGAAAGCCCAGTTACAAGAAGACCAGCTTGAATCCAATGCACCTATACCAATGGATATTGAAAGTAGTGACCACTCACCACCAGGACCAGGAGCTGATATAGAAGTTGAAAGCCATAACAGGCAAGAAAAAGGTTCACCACCTCCCATTAAGAAACAGAAGAAACTGGAGAAACAAATTGAGAAATTGAAGGAAGAACTCATGGAGGCTAATATGTTAGAAAAGGTTATCAAGAAAGAAAATGAGATGCTCCGAGCACAGAGTAAAGAGACTCAGCAGAAGAATGAAAAGTTAAGGGAGCGAATCAGTGAAATTGAGGCTGAGCAAACAGATATTTGTAAATGGGCCACCAAGTGGTACAACCAGAAGAAGACCCTCAAAGAAAAATACAAAAGATTAAAGCAGGAGCTCCATGGTCAGAAAGATGCCCAGGTGAAAAAGAATGTGGACACATTGCTAAAGGCAACAGAGATCCAGGCAGGGACAGAGTTCAAGGGAAGCACTTCGGGGTTAGCATGAGGACATGCTAATTCATTAAGTCAGGGAGAGATGTTGGTACCATCCTATGACCTCCTGTTTCCTCCTAAAACATATCATTTGCCTACTTCTTTCCATCATATATCTCTTAGATCCCTTGGAAATTGATTAGTTAATAGTCCTATAGTTATTAAAATGCATTGAAATTGATTTAGGAGTTTTATGTTAAAGAATTAGGGATTTTTGGTAAAATGGCTACAGGAAGTTCCAACATCCTGTATGATCCGGATTTAAACAGGAACGCAACAAATTACAAAGATAACCATATACACAAAGATGCAGCGGAAATAATACTTCATTTCATTAATGGAAAATACTGAAATATGCTTGCAACCAAAAATGGAAATAAACCAGCTAGGGCGATGGTAGCTTATCTCCGAAAAGAGATGTGATGGCTACATGCCTCTGAACTGTGTTACAATGAGGCTCGAAGGCCTATTTATTGTTGAGAAACAATGGAAAACTCTTAACATTCCAAAACCTAACCCTATGAGATGAAACGCCAAACTGTGGGCCCCGTTTTGGGGTAAATTGGTACATCAACTTCCCGGGGTCGTAACTTTGGCATATGATCTCCGTTTGACGCATACAATAGCTCGTTAGAAAGATCTCTCCGAGCACTACCATTTTTGGAACGGGCAACATCGGTCCATTCCCTGGACCCATGTTGCCCCTGGATTCCCCAAAAAACGTCGTTTAGGGCCTCAAAATGGCTCCGGAAGTTCAGGACCCGAAAAACTGCTAAAAATAGTAAGTTGTGCTACAATTAAGGAAACTGAAAATGCTGAGAAAAACAATGGTGGGGGTCCAGGTGGACTTGGCAGGTGGCCACCAATATCCACCTGGATCATTCCTCCCCCCTTAGGAAGCAATGGTCCCCATTGCGTTGAGCTCCTCCATGAGATGAGGAAACTTTTGCTGAACTTGTTCCCTGGTGAGCCACTTGCCCTGCTGAAGTAGTTGGCCTGCTTTGACAACTCGATACAGTTGGATATTCTGTTGTTGAGTGTTCTTGATCTGTGTGTCCATGATCTGATCAGTTGCAGCTTGTTCCATGCAATCTGGATTTAATTCTGTGGGTTTGAGCTGTTCTGCAATGTCGGATGTGTCTAGCAATGGTGGAAAGTATGGCCGAAGGCGGTCCACATTGAACACTGGGTGCAGGCCAAGGAATGGGGGAATGCTGAGCTCAAATGCATTGTCTCCCATAGCCTTAGTAATGGTGTAAGGACCATATCGGAGTGGTCTCAATTTCCGATAGGCTCCAGTAAGGCGTTCCTTTTGCAAATGCAACCAGACTTTGTCGCCCACCTGAAACTTGTGTGGCACCCGATGTTGATCATGTCGCTGCTTGTACTTGGCATTTGATATCTCAAGAATGTCATGGACCTGCTGGCGAATATGTTGGATGCGCTCAATGAAGCTGGTGGCCTTATCTGTTTCGGACTGGACATGAGCTGAATTTATGTGAGTAGCTGCAAGTGGCATGGCCACATCAATGGGGCATAGTGGCTGGAATCCCAAACCCACCTGAAAAGGGCTATGGCCAGTGGAGCTGTGAAGAGCTCGGTTGTAGCTGTGCTGAATATAGGGGAGGCTCTCGTCCCATGTGCGTGGATGCTTTGAGTTATACATGCGCAGAATGTGCACCATCATCCTATTGACAACCTCTGTCTGGCCATCAGTTTGAGGATGGAAGGCTGTGGACTTCGTGAGTTTGGTGTCCAGCATTGACCAGAGACTGGACCAAAATGTGCTGAGAAACCGACTGTCCCGATCTGAGATGATAGACTGTGGGATCCCAAAGTGCACCCACACTCGTTCAAAGAAGAGCTTAGCAGTGGCTTCTGCTGTGATATTCTTCTTGCAGGCCACCATAATGGCCATCTTCGAGAACCTGTCGACGACCACAAAAACACAGTCATTTCCATGCTTAGTGGAAGGAAGGCTTGACATGTAATCCATGGAGATGGATTCCCAAGGTCGACTAGGGGTAGGCAACGGGGTATAGAGGCCGTGCTTCTTAATGGTCGGTTTGGCAATGGCACAGGCAGTACATGATCTGATGTACTTCCCAACATCCTGTCGAAGATTCGGCCAATAGAAATAATTTTGCAGTACTGCCACTGTTTTCTCGACCCCGAAATGCCCAGCAGCCCGACTGTAGTGTGCTTCCCAAATCATCTTGGCACGCTCGCTTTAAGGAACACAAAGGTGACCGAGGTGGCATAATAAGGCATCCTGGAGGTGAAAATCTGGAACATGCCGACCCTCCAAGAGTGTCTGGTATGTGTGGCCGAATTATGGGTCGCTTTTGTAGAGAAGTGGCCAATCAGAAGTCTCGTGCCCACAAGAGTTGAGCACGGTGGTTAACGCCATGATCGGTGGTCGACTGAGGCAATCTGCAACATTATTGGTGCTGCCCTTCTTATACTTGATATTCAAGTGGAACTGTTGCAGGTATGTAGACCACTTCTGATGGCGATCATTCTGCAATTTCCCTTGGGTCTGTATGAACTGCAGGGGTCGGTGGTCTGTGTGGATGAACGTTTCCTTCCCCAAAATGTAATGCTTCCATTGTCGGCAGGCCTGTACAATGGAATACATCTCTTTATCATAAGTGGGGTACTTCCGGACTGTGTCTGAAAGTGTTTCACTGTGATATGCCACTGGATGTCCATGTTGAGTAAGGACTGCCCCAATAGCATAGTCAGAGGCATCTGTCTCGACCTCAAATGGTTGTTGTAAATCTGGTAACGCGAGCACTGGTGCCATGCAGAGGCGATCCTTCAACTCCATGAATGCCTTCTGTTGAGATTTAGACCAAAAGAATTTTGCTTTCGCCCCTCCCTTGGTGACTTGACTCAAGGGCCAAGAAATATGAGAAAACCCCAACACAAACCTGCGGTAGAAGTTGGCAAGACCTAGAAAGCTGCGGAGCTCTGTTAGAGTGGTTGGAGAGGGCCAATCCCGAATGACTTGGATCTTGGCTGGATCGACATGCACCCCCTGTTCATCAATGATGTATCCCAGATACTGAACCTGGGTCATGCCAAAAGTGCATTTCTCCAAATTGGCACATAGCTTGTGTTGCCGCAGTGTTTGGAGAACCTGTCGGATGTGGTGGAGGTGCTCTTCTCAACTCTGGCTGAAGATCAGAATGTCATCCAAGTATACTACTACAAAGGAGTTGGTGAATGGCCGCAAGATGTCATCCATTAGCCTCATGAAGGTTGCAGGAACATTCGTCAATCTGAAAGGCATAACCAACCATTCGAAGAGGCCCTCCTTGGATTTGAAGGCAGTCTTCCACACATCAGAGGGTTCGATTGGTACCTGGTGATATCCTGACTTCAGATCGATCTTGCTGAAATATTTCTCCCCCTTTAGTTGGTCTAGGAGGTCATCAATCCGCGGGATCGGGTACCTATTACGGACAATGATCTTGTTCAGCGCCCGATAGTCAATACAGAGTCTCCACGTCCCATCCTTCTTCTGTACCAACACGATCGGGCTCCCACAGGGTGATGAACTCGGACGGATGTGACCTTTCTGCAGGAGCTCCTGAATCTGCCTCTTGATTTCATTGTTCTCCAGAACGGAGCGCCGATAAATTGGTCCATTGGGTAGCGGCGCACCTGGGGTCAGATCGATGGAATGCTTGACTTGACAGTGCAGAGGCACCCCTGCCGGGGAGGTGAAGATGTCCTCGTACTCCTCCACAACCTTGTCCATCTGTAGTTGTCGTGCAGAGGGACCTCGTCTGGAGGCCGCGGCCACTGTCTTCTTCTTTCCTTGAGGGCGTATCATCAGGAAAACAAATTTCCTGGTTTTGGAAATGATATTACTGCATTGTTTTGCAGTAATCAAAGAGATGGCGGTAGGTGGTGCTACCTCTGGTATCCTGTACAACTTATTTCCCAATGTAATAATAACAGCACGGGGCCTTGATTCATACACAGCATGTCACTTCCACAAGTATGGTTGTCCTAGTAATACATCACAAACTTCAAGGGGAGCAATGTCACACAATACCTCATCCGTGAAGGGCTTAATGTTGTATGGAAGGCGACACTGCTGGCTCACGCGAAGATCTCGTCCTTGGTGAAGCCACCCAATGGTGTATGGTTGTGGATGTGCTGTGGTCGGTAAGCCCAACCGCTTCACGACCTCTGCCGAAATGAGGTTCTTTTGACCAAGGAAAATTTTAAGGATGGAAAATTTTCTGGAAGTTTAAAACATTGGCGAATCTCACTAATCCCTAATATGCAAATTATAAATGTTTATTGATATATTTGTAAAATTAATCAAATTTATAATTATTTTATATATAGTCTCTCTATAATGTTGGCGATTTTTAAGGTAAAATAATTTTATATTCTAAAATTTGGGCGAATCGTCTTTTATAAAATTGGAAATTGGCGAATCTTTTTTGTGGAAAAATCATGGAAAATTAGCCCACTGGGCGAACATTAGCCCCTAAAATTTTCCATGCTTTTGACTCCCGCTATCAACAATGAACTGTATCAGGGATCCCTTTACCCACATCTGGGAGTGGAAGAGACGCTCCTCCTCCTCTGGATCTTCGGGTTCATTTTTCTGGATCTTTGCGGTAGCAACAGTGGCGCTGGGATCCGCATCAATGATCTGCTTCCCTTTTTCATTCCCCTTATCGGGTTCTGACTCCGAGTCGGAACATGCATCTGATTCTGAAACCTTTAGCTCAGCCACCAGTGACTGCTTGGCCCGACACTCACTTGTGTTGTGAGTGGAGCTCTTATGGAACTCGCACCATTTTCCAATGTCCTTTCTCGGCTTCGCGGCACTGTTCTTTGCTTGCAGCTTCGGCTGGTTGTCTTGGGCTGTCCCGCCTTGGCTTTGTCCTTTGTTCTGTGGTTTAGGGGCACCTTTCCCCTGCTTTGGATTCGCAGATCCAAAATCTCGCTTCTTTTGTTTAAACTTCTGCTCGACCTTGACGGCATATCGGTATGCTGCGCCGAGCGAGGAGATGTTTAGGAATTGTATTTCTTCCTGGATGTACTTGTGAAGGCAGCCATGGTATTTGAGTATCAAATCTTGCTCCGAATCCTTGATACCCAACTTTGTGTGAAGGGTATGGAAAAGATTGGTGAACTCCGGCACGTCTTGGTCCCTTCCCTGCCGCAGCGTGGTCCACTTTATGTATTCATCCTCATAGCTTCCAACAGGGTAGTACTACTCCTTGATGGCATCCTGGAACGAATCCCAGGTGGGTGCGGCTGAAAATAGTGAGCCAGTACTTTCATCCTTCTGCTCACAGTAGGTTTCCCACCAGTCCTTGACGTGGGGGGCTGCTTTGAGAAGAGCAAAAACAATCTTTTCCCGACTCAAAAATTCATGAACAAAAAAATAACCCTCTAGCATATTTAACCATTTATCTACGGCATCTGCGTCTATCTGACCCTCGAATATGGGGATTTCAAAATTAACTTGTACCTTAAAGGGTGTGACGTTTCCAGAGTAGCTGCTGGAAGCCGATGCGTCGCTTCTGGGTAGCCGCCGAAGGATCTGGGCAAAGCTGTCCATCATTGCGTTCCATTGTCGCTCGAGGGCTTCTTCGAGCAAGATTTTGATGGGATCTCCTGCCCCCTCGTCTTTCTTCTCATCCGCCATGGGAGGCCGTCGGGATTTGCGAGGCTGGTCTTGCAAAGGTTCAACCAGTTCAAGCCCTAACTCCTTATATCCCGACCTTGTTGGGGACATGCAAAGAAAAACAGAGAAAAAGCAGACCGCTCTGATACCACTGATCCGGATTTAAACAGGAACGCAACAAATTACAGAGATAACCATATACACAAAGATGCATCGGAAATAATACTTCATTTCATTAATGGAAAATACTGAAATATGCTTGCAACCAGAAATGGAATAAACCAGCTAGGGCGATGGTAGCTTATCTCTGAGAAGAGATGTGATGGCTACATGCCTCTGAACTGAGTTACAATGAGGCTCGAAGGCCTATTTATTTTTGAGAAACAATGGAAAACTCTTAACATTCCAAAACCTAACCCTAGGAGATGAAACGCCAAACTGTGGGCCCCGTTTTGGGGTAAATTGGTACATCAACTTCCCGGGGTCGTAACTTTGGCATATGATCTCCGTTTGACGCATACAATAGCTCGTTAGAAAGATCTCTCCGAGCACTACCATTGTTGGAACGGGCAACATTGGACCCATGTTTCCCCCGGATTTGCCAAAAAAACGTCGTTTAGGGCCTCAAAACGGCTCCGGAAGTTCAGGACCCGAAAAACTGCTAAAAATAGTAAGTTGTGCTACAATTAAGGAAACTGAAAATGCTGAGAAAAAAAATGGTGGGGGTCCAGGTGGACTTGGCAGGTGGCCACCAATATCCACCTGGATCACTGTAATTGGTTCATTGTTTGACATGTGGCATGACAACTGGGCTAGAACGAAGGGTAGGGATGAAAAGTAGAATGTCCAAGCATGGACGAATACCTATCCTACAGCAGAATCGACCCTCCTACATGCGCGGTCAAAGTATAGCATGTTGGCGACAAAGGCAGCAACAACAAAGCATTCTAAATTGATTTATTTTTGTTCCTTTTTGAAATCAGTTTAGGATAGAAACATTTTAAAAATCTCGACATGATAAAAGCGGCAACAGCCATATCATGAATGTACATTCGTTTTCGAAATGTAAGGGTTGTAAAAACATATGTAAATACAGTCCTGTGTAATCAATGTTTGGGGTAATCGTTGTATCGTTTGAAACAGAGTTTGAACTTAATATCAAGAACACAGTTACAGTTACGATCTTTGTCTTGTTGCGTTGATTTGATAATCGGTTGAACACAGTCCAGTATACCTCTGGAACGCGGACGGGCCCTGCGTTAAACTGGTATACTGTTATTTCCTTTTCATTTTCAACTTAGGGTATTACATGACATGCACAGTAATTAGAATTGGTTGTTGATTTCAATCGAATGCGTATGGTTTATGTTTATGAGATCGCTTGAACAGTTCATCACCGGGATCGTGAATCGTATCCTGTAAGGGATTCGATCCTCTGTTGTCCTCTAAAGCAATGTTATGAACTCTGCTTTCATTTCAAAGTATGTTTATAATTTCCAGGTGTCTTTAGCTTGCATGAATATTAGTGAATGCTGAGTATTTGTTAAACAGGGGTTTCGTGCATGGTGTCTCTGTAAGGAGATTGAAATCTTGGTTTGAAGTGATACACAGTGTTTTAATTTGATAAATGAATTGAGTGACAGCGTGGTAATTAGGTAGATTAACTAAGTGACCTAGGTGTTTGGGTGATAGGTAACATACCTCAGTCTTTCGTAAAGAAGTCCTGTGACCTACCATCATAACCACTTAGCTAATAATCCTTTATGTCTATATACTTTAGACGCATGCCTCTAAGTCTACGCATCCTGGTCGATAATAAATATAGCCTAGTCTAGCACCCTAGATAGGACACTATAGTATGCATCTAGGTGCTGAAGTGATCCCTGAGAAAACAAACACTTGTAGCAGCTCTAAACCTTCTGCATCACAAGTACCCCATATTTGACAGATAATTTCATAGGCGAACAAAATTCAAATGATGCAAGTGTATATACTGTCCTCAAAATAGGTGGTAAAAGAACATTCATTGCACATTTTCAAATTTTATAATATGAAATTTGTGAAAGTGTATCCAATGTTGTGTCTAAGAGATCTGAAACCATCCTCCTAGCAATTTTTCTTGCAAATTAGTTAACCCTCATACAAATCCTTTAGTGGTATTCCAACCTCATTTGAACTCAATACCAACAATAATGTTGTGAGTAGATAGCATGCCACAGGCCATGTGAAAGACCCATTTACAAGTTTGAAATGTTCCTACTTAATGTCTAAAGATCTCAAAGAGGTTATGTTTCCCAAACTCGAGGGGCAGACAAACTGTCTCCCAACATAGCCACAAAGTCATTCAACGAACCTAGAATTTATATCAGTTTCCCCAGGAAATGTTACAGTGGTTGTTCTGGGAAATCCACATAAGCTCGTTAGTAATGGAGCAAAGAAGATTCATGGGACCACAAAGAAAGGGATGAAGATGGCTTCCTAGCTTTTTCTTTGGAGAATAAGGCCACTAAGCATGCTCTGAAACATGGGGAGAGAAATGGAACGAGATATACATTAGAAGATTACAATCATGAGAAGGCAGAGGAGTTAATTCAATGGACCTTTGTTGGGTTGTGTTGTATTCTTTCCATGACTAGCCCACGTAGTTGACTGGGGGGTTTAGAGGGGGGTGGAGCCCCCCCTTCGTTGCACCGATTGCGTAGCGGGGGGGTCACAGGGGGTTTGAGGGGTGCAGGTAACCCCAAAAATTGGGTTTTGGACTCTATGTTAGGTTGGGTGGACCTACCTATGGTTTTGTGCATGATTTTCGTACATGGTTTTGGATACTATGTTAATGGTTTTGGATGTGGATTAGGATTGCTAGATTGCGTTGTTGAATGGTTGCACATCCTTGATTGACGTTGACATAGTATATTGGTAGGGACTATCGCTACGCAGTTGCATTTGTTTTATCTTCCAAATGACAAAATTCTTCAGAACCCGACTAACAAAGCTCAAATAAAAATTGCAATCAAACAGGGGTGAGAATATTTCACAAGAATTCTCAATCCATATGAAAACATTTCACCATGCATAACCACACAAAATGGAAATTATAAACCCACAGAATAAAGAAGAAATAATAATCGCCTTTAAATAGAATCCAAACTTAGAGTTGGTAATACAATTCCATATGAAAATAAGAGTCTGTTAACAGGAAAACTATCTCCAAAATAAGTATGTTCATGAAAATAAGATTTTGTTAACAGGAAAAATATCTCCAAAACAAGTATATTCATTCTAACATTTACAAGAACCCAAAAATATTAAAAAGATAAAACCCTTAAGCATGGGGAGAACTTATCTGCTATTTGAAAAACATAAACCCTAGAAATAGACTCACATGGATATTATTTTAATGCAAACCATCATGGATGGGAGCTCCGGACTTTAGGGAGAAAGTCAGGGTCGTTGAGCTTCTCCCGCTTTTCTTCTCCAAGACGACGAGATATGAAATCATTGGACTTTATCTTCACCTCAACTGCCAGAAGGCCGGCCTGGTGCACCACCCAAAGCCTTCGGTTGTTCTCGCACCAGAGCCTTCCATCGTCTCCTCCATGGACTTTAAGCGGACCCAGAGGTTAAAAATCAAGCCTTCCCCCCTTTATATCAGACACCATATCTTCCAATTTGACGCCAATGTGGGCTTTATTGAAGGAATCCTTTATACTCTCATGGGTGAACTGCAAATTTCGGGCATCGCAGATGTCATGGGTTTGCGGGCCGTCCTAGTCCAACTTCTTCCTCGGAGAATACTGTTGGGATCATAGTGTAATCAAGGTCTTTGTATGAGAATACCGTGGGGATCATACTGAAATTAACATCTGCACTGCTTGATTTCCTTTCCATCTTGATCACGAAGGTTTGTGTGTTCAACGTCAATGAAAAGAGAAAATTGTGGAAATGAATGAATTAATCAAGAAGATGTTCAGTTCGAATTTATATGGAAACCCTAAAGAAAAGGAATGCAATGAAGCTCGTGTTTTGATCGAGATTTGCAAGCAGGATGTCGAGAGTATGCATGGAAGGATTGTTGATTTGGAATTGGCAATAAAGATTATGCCATTGGCAGTCACTTCCATTAAAGAAAAGGAAAGTAACAAATCCCTTGTTTTTTTCCAGATTTACGAGCAGGGTGTCGAGAGTATGCACGAAAGGATTGTCGATTTGGAATTAACAGTGAATATTATGCCATTACCGGTCATGCCATTGAGAGAGTCTCAGTGGTGCACCATAGAACTCATATTCAGTGCCATAAACCCCACAAAACACTGAAACGGATTGTCCCGGAACTCCTGCCTAAAATACTTCGGTGTAAAATGGGTGGCACAGATGTTGAGTGGAGATGAGAAAAAGCGATGCGAGCGGTGACTTCCAGGTACATGCATTAACACCTACAAGCGCTGTGACTTCCAGGGATGGACCACGGCAAACCTGGCATGCAACAGAAATTTGACAGATGTCAAGATTATATGGTTCACAGATGTCGAGCTTAAATCGAAAAGGTAGATGAAAACCCAAGGTCAATTGATTCAAAAGGAAGGCTTAACAGCCTAATTAAATTTATTAGACACAAAACTGGTCCAACTTCACAACACAAAGTATGCTTGTTATTTTGTTTTACCCAAGATAATAATTTCTTGTATGGTTAAAGAATTAGTTATTTTATCAGTATAGATCCATTTTAAATACGAATCTATTATCATGAGTTAATAGGGATCCAATTTATTCATGTGAATTTTTTTTATGTTGTATAGTTATTTAATTTCTTATTTTTATTTTTAGATTTTTAAATTTTTTATTTTGGTTGACATGAGCAAAATTTCAACTTTGTTGACGAATGGACAGCTTTAGTAAAATGAGTTTCACATTATACTAGGTTGTAGAATGAACCTCTCAGCTCAACAAGAGTATGCCATAAGAGTGTCAATTGCACTTCAAACTAAACATATGAAGCGTTACCAAGGGAAAAAGGTAAAAAATAATGAAAAATACAAATAATGTTAATTATAATTAATTAAGTATATAAAATAAAATGAAGGTATTAGCAATAATATTTATGCCATATTTTAATAGAAATGGTCAAAATTATATGGTTGGTTATAATATATGTTTAAAATTTTGAAGTATAATTAGTTTAAAATTAACGATGTAAAAACTTTTAGAGTTGATGGTTCCACATCTAATATATTTATGATTGAAATATTTTATAAGTATAAATTTATTTTAATTTGAAATCTATTAAATATTGAGAAGAACAAATATTTTAAGGAACAAATTAATATTATAATATAAAAATTGAAAAAATATGTGTTAATTTAATCTTTTATATTTATATATATATGAACACATACTATATATAAATTTTGTGCTAAATGGGAATTAAAGATCTTTTTCATTTTTAATGCACTAAATTAACTGTAATAATTTTTTTTGTTTTTTATATATATATATATATATATATATATATGTATTATTCAGTATGGACATTGAAATATTTTTTATTTTATCGATATTTAATAGAGGATATATACACATGCCATGTGTCAACTCTATGGTGAATATGTTAAAGATGAATTATAGATCTCCTTCATTTTGAACACATTAAATAAATCTTTCAGCAATAGGATTTTTTTTTGTTTTCATTTGCTTTATATAATATATACATAGTTGACATTGAAATATTTAACCCAACATGATCATTAAAATGTTTTATTTATGTCACACTTTGTCCACATTAAAATGCTTATTATTATTATATTTTTTAAATACATGCTCCCTTATATTGCTAAGTAGAAAGCATATATAAATGAGATAGAGTCTTTCTAAATATTGAATTATTTTTGTTGTTAATATTTTTTAAAATGTTGCATGTATATTAAGCATTGAAGGAATTACAAATCTTTCTTATAGATTTTTACTTCAATTACTTTATCTCTATTTAAATTTGATGTAAAATTAAGAAAAAAAATTAAAGTATTTCATTTAAAGCTACATTGAAAGCATTTTTTTTTAATTTGTTATGTAAGTATCATTTTATTATTTTTAAATGTAATGATAAATAAGACATTCCCATACTTTTATTACTTTTTAAAATGAGTTGATATTGTATTTATTTATTATTATTAGTCCTTGCCCCACCAAGGAATATAACATTCACCTCGCAGCCAAAGTGTGTTCACTCTGCATTAATTTGTTGTGTTTTGCAATTTTAACCAAAGTTTCAGGAAAATGCTAAATAGTTCTATTTTCCCATAAATTCAAAAATATTTTTCTGATTTTATGGAAATATTATTTCTATTTTTCAATTGGCTAAATAAGCTATGATAAGACATAATTCCCCTAGTGGATGACATTTTATTTTTGGTATTTATCACTGCTTGAAAATTCATTTTAAAATTAAAAAAATATCAATTTTGTGAATCGTCATTCCATCGATGAGTTCTCTCACACTAATACTGACATTGTTATGCTACTGCTCCACCCAATGATGCCAAAATTGAGGAGGGATGAATAAATCTCCATAAAGTTAATACATTGTACAGAGTGCAAAGATGTGGAAGAAGAAAAAGCTTTCACCTGACAAACTGAGAACCATAATTGTAGCAACATGCTTCATTGTGTGGAGCATTCATTTTGTAGAGGAAATGTTGGTGCACGAAATTTGATGGACCTGAGATTTACTATGTAGTGGCCAACAAAAACCTTCTTAACATCAAACCTTTCGGCAACATCCACAAAGTGGTGACGTCTCACCCAAGATGCTAATGGGTGATTGTCAAAATAGTCTGATAGAACTATCTATGACCTATGACATTGAACTCCAACAAGCATACACTTCACCATTGCTCTAATAATACGCACTGTGCAATGCTTTAAGCCCCTCGACTCACCAGACAACACACCATTCTAGAATGATAATGTGTAAGGGGTCAAAGTAAGTTACACCTCCATCCATTAATGGCTATATAAAAGACCGATTACTTTACAAACATGAAACGTCATTTCAAAGCATTAACATCCTTATGAATATCCAGAACATTAAACATATTTACAAATATTTGAAACTATTATAAAAAATTCAACACACAAAAGTCCAACATGTTATAAACGAAAGTGTACATTCAGATATCAACATGGAACATAAGGGGAAACTCAACTTTCCATCGGATTATATTATTATAAAATAAAAGGGCGCTATGTGTTGTGATACAACCATGAGACCGACAAACTCAATAGCCTTTTAGGTCTACACCATATATATAATAGGGAAAAAAGTTATAGTGAAAAGCCCATATATATATCCATGAACATTACAACGGCGTTGCCTAGTAGCTATCGACTCTAGCATACATGCCTACAACCACAAACTTACAGACACACGCATCATAAAATGAAAAGTACTAACAATCGACGACTCAGTACACCCTTTTCTATACAAGCTTCTCGGTTCCCTTCTTTCCTTCATCCAACTCGCATTTTTTCTTCAACATTCCTTCTTATCCTTGCCTGGAATCCCTTCAAATATTCTTAGTTGTCTACCTGATCACTCCAGTTGTCCTACAAGTCATTGAGATATTTCTTGATCCCATCTCTGGCCTGACCCATGTGTACTAATGACCCTTTGAAATATCTTCCTATCAAACTGCTCCACCTTGCAATTCCTCCACCTGCAAAATATCTATAACCTCCTTCCTACCATGACATCCCTTGTGGACTTCATCCCTACTACAAAATCCTGACCGCTGATATTTCCTTGTATATGCCTCCTCTCCTTGGGTGCCACTTCCTCCTTGCGCAACGTCCACCTATGCCACACCTTACTTCCTACACTAGCCCTATGTTGCACACCATCCATACCTTCCGTGCTACTGAATCCTCTAACACAGTTCATTCTTAACAAATTTCAACAAAAAAAATTATGGGCTCCAACCGAGAGCTTATCTTTGTTTTAATTTGAAGAAGTTCATTGTGCGAAGTTTTCCTTGTGTAGAGCTTTCAATGAAAGCTTTCATTGTATAGATGAAGCTTCCTCCTCACAATGAAAGATTTCATTAAAAAACCATAAATCTAAAAATCATAAATATAAATTAAATTGAATTAACTTTATGACCAAATCAAATTTATTTAATAATAAATTTTATCAATTGCTAAAAACAATTAATATTATTATGAAAGAAAATTCAGTGTCATTTATGAATGCATGCAGGGAAACTAGAGTTGCAGGGATCAATGTTTCATTGTGCAAACCTTCCTTGTGTGGAGCTTTTATTATGCAGAGCTTACAATGAAAGCTTTCATTGTGCATGGGAAGCTTCCTCCACACAATGAAATCTTCCTAGAATGAAACATTGACTATGACCAAGTCAAATTTATTTAATAATAAATTTTATTAATTTCTAAAAATAGCAACAACTTATGATACAATAAATTATTTTGCTAAAGTTGGAAGCATGATCTCATAATACATTAAATTATGGGTTTTATTTTTCAAAGCGTTGTGAAAAGCTCCATATTTAATTCTTTTATACATTTGCAATAATCAATGTTAAATTAGTCTTTGTAATTAATTTACTTATACACTTGTACATTTTATTTTCTTAAAGCAAATAAGAATTTAAAGAACTTGTTTTAGAATTTGTATATACATATTCCCACTTCACATATCTAAAATGATATCAAAGTTTAAAATATTTATTTAATAATTAAATATATAACTTGTCAAATTGCACGTGGATAATACACATTGTTTTTGTGATCATAAGCTTGGGGTGCAAACTAAGAACTATAATTGTAGGAGTCTATTTCATTGTGTGGAGCTTACAATGAACTAATTGATATAGATCACGTAGTTACAAATAATTACATAAAAACATTTTGATCAAGTTCTCAAAAATTTGCTCAAAATTCAAAGTTGTCTGATTGATATGGAACCTGAATTACTGTGTAGTGCTCATCATCCTGAATTCGACACAACTTGTCTCACACGAAATGAACTCTGGACACTCCCATAAACATGTTTAGTTTGTTTTCCTGAATAAGCGAATTTAAAAAAAATATGCAGGAAGCCCAATCAGCAATCCGCATTGCTGACTAGGCATGCCTACGTGGCAAGGTGACTGCATATGATTTGACCTTTGGTGAATTATGTATTGACACATGGTAGGTGCCTAGGTGGCACATTTTAATTGGTTGGTAAGTGGCCAATCACAAGTTGCCACATGGCCCAACCAGGGGCCACCATGTGGCAGCTTGAGGGCCACCATGTGGCAGCCCGAGGGCCACCAAAAATTGGGTTAAGGTCTGGGCAGTAGCGGCAAGGATTGAACCCGCGACCTCCAAACTCTAAGTGCCAAGTCTAACCAACAAACCATACTTTGTTGCTTATTATATAATGGAATGCCACATATATTTAAACCTTATGTTGTGCACCATCCGAAAAAGGGGCCAGCCCCTAAGCACGTGCCACCCAAGGGAACCATAGTCGGAGCTAAGTGGGGGCCCGACCGCCGGGGGCAGGTCGTTGGCCTTATCCCCGGGAATGTGCCCCCCCCACCCAACCCATGTGGCCTGATTTTCAAAATTAAGGCCTAATTGGGAATTTAATCCATCCGACAAATTCACCCAAAATTAAGGGAAATCGATGCTTGGTTAGTGGAATGGGAGGCGAAATTGTAGGATGGTGCCGGATTTTGGGGAAATTGAGGTGTGATTAGCAAAAATACTTTGGGAAGCCATAACTTCTTCAATTTTTTACCAAATCAGGAGCATAAAGAGGCTAGATGGGAATTTTTGGGCATTCGGGAGCCATTGGGACATGTTTCAGAGTTGTTTGAGCATTGTAAACTGATGTATTCACACTTTTGATCATAATAGATAGGGTCAATCCATTGGAAATTGGACCAAGGAGACGTAGCCCAAGCGGGGTGAACTCCTTCATCATGTGCTGTCGTGATATTTTCTGGGTGATGTTCATATCTGTTATATGTTTTTATTCATTCATTTGTTTATGTTAATTTGTACATGAAATTTTACATAAAAATATTCAAAAGCTCATGTTAAAACTTGCAATTAACCTCATGGATCCTTAAGCACTTTTACATATTCTGAAGAGGAATTTATCTATACTTGTTATTTTGTTTTACCCAAGAAAATAATTTCTTGTATGGTTAAAGAATTAGTTATTTTATCAGTATAGATCCATTTTAAATACAAATCTATCATGAGTTAATAGGGATCCAATTTATTCAGTGAATTTTTTTTATGTCGTTGATCTGATAATCACCCTATGAGTGATCTCAGTTAAGAATTATTAAATAGAGGTATTACAAACTCGTGCTGGTGTGTGTGTCTATGTTATTTAAGCAATGGATCGATCAAATTGCATATACATAGACACTTGAAAAGGAAGACAACAGAAAAACACAGTAAGCAAATATAAAAACACATGAAATTAATAAGGAGTTCACCCTATCCTCCAGGGCTACATCTCCGGTCTAGCTTTCAGTGGTGGCCTTCTTTATTTGTGTCTTAAAGCAGAGATTTACAAAGAAGGAGCTCAATATGAGTCTCCTGTCACAGGATAGCTTGGTAGGGTGGTTCTTGGATTTCCCAAGCCACTAGATTACACAGACTCTTGGCCTTACCAGATTTCTGACCTCTTGGGTCTACAATGGAAGGAGCCCAATGTGGTGCTCGGTCCTGACAGATCCCCTTCCGGGATGGCTCGAATTTCTCAAGCCCTCTGGTGCTCGATGCTGCCTTTGATCAGCTCGGCCCTCTATCATCTTAATGCTTTTTGCTCTATCTGTTTGTTTTCTCTGTTCTTCCCTGTGTGTGGGTGTGGGTGTCCCCTTTGCTGGTCTGTGCATGGCTTTAAAGCCACTCGAGCTCATGGCTATTTGATTCCTCTTCCAACTCCGTCAGATCACCTTCTACAGCTGCACTTGGAGTTCCCTGTCTCAGTGTCATCATCAAGCTCACAGGGAGTGGCCACTTATCCTCCAGCGAACTATGCTAGCTTGCCTCGTCAGTTCGTTTCTTCAGTTACGTTATGGAATGAGTCATTTGCCACCTTGGCGGTCAATTCAGACTTTAATTCTTTCATATTGCGGCTTAATCCCCCGTTAATTCCGTCTTCGCCATCGGGCGCGATCTCAGCCGTTAGATCTGGAGCCCCCAGATCCGATGCCATTTGCTCATTTTGTGCGGTTGACTTGCTCGACCGTTAGTGCGTGATGAGCGGTGGTTTTCTCTCTCCTCCACTTTCCACGCGTCGGGTGCTGAGTGGAATCGCTCCGTTTTCGCCAAAACTTCTTATCGCCCAGGGATGCCCCTGATCAATACCGCTGGTTTTTGGAGCGCGGGTCCTGCCTTTTGCTTTAGCCTTTTTCCCCATGGTTTTCTCGGCTCTCATGCAACCGAGCACTCGGGGCTTCTCCATTTTGAGGGTTTTCGCCCAGGGGCTAATTTCGCCTCCTGCGCAGTCTCCATGGGCCTCGGTTAGCGCGCTTTGACCGAGGTCCTCGTTGTTCCACGCTGGCTGCCAACTGCCACTGGTTTAGAGGTGTTTTTGATTGCTACTCTTAATTCTTTGAAGTCTGTCCTGACCCGGTACAACCATGGTTCTTCCGATTATTCTTTATGGATCCAATTCGGATCACGACCTTCCCATTGAAAAGCTTTAGGACCACCAAAAGTTTGTTTTTCAAGCATTGACCAAGTGAGGGTACTACTATCTCACTTGCCCAATCTCAATCCACTTTGCATTGCTCGAATTTGAACCTTTGAGTTCGATGCTGAGGTACTCAACATTTCCTCTACGTGTTATCCTCACCTTCCTGTCCAAGAATGTGTCTTCTTGCAATTCGTTTAGATATTCAGGTAGCAGGTCATCAATAGAAGGCAATTGACTTTGCTCTTCAGGATCCTCAATCATTGAAGGTTCAAACAATCTCAAGCAATTTGTATTTACAACTTAGTAGATGTGCATGTAAGCTGGTAGATCAAGGCGAAAAGCATTCTCACCGATCCTCTCAAGTATCTTGAAGGGTCCATACCTGATAGGCTTTAGCTTTTTACCTTCACCTTGCATCCTGTCCTTGCTGATATACAGCCAGACCTGGTCACCAACTTGAAAACTATGCTCCACCCGATGCTTGTCATGCCTTGCCTTGTATTTGGCTTGGCTCTTTTCTAGTTGTTCCTGTACTACCTGGTGGATCTCCTGGATCTGTTCAATGAACCTAGTTGCCTTGTCCACATCACTGCGTACATCAACCGTGGTATTTTTACCAAAGACAAAATCCAAAGGAGACCTTGATGTGAAACCAAAACAAGTTTCGAAAGGAGATCTCTGTGTAGAAGAATGTTTTGCTCTATTGTAATCATGTTGCACATAACACAAGTGTTCATCCCAAAGCTTAGGATGTTTACTGCAATATCCTCTGAGTAGCTGGATCACTGTCCTATTAACTACTTCTATCTGGCCATCGGTTTGTGGATGAAAATCTGTGCTTTTCTTTAGTTGGGTGTCCATCATCTCCCATAGACTTGACCAAAACTTCCCCACAAATTGGGTGTCTCGATCAGATACAATAGAAGTGGGTAACCCAAAATGAACCCATACATGTGTTTTGCAATTTGTTCAGCTGTAATCTGCATATTACAAGGTATCAAAATGCACATTTTGCTGAACCTATCCACAACCACATACAGATAATCATGACCTTTTCTAGACTTAGGCAGTCCCCCAACAAAATCCATGGAAACACTTTCCCAAGGGTGAGAAGGAACTGGAAATGGAGTGTACATGCCTAGTTTTCTATTGTTGGGCTTGCTTTTGGCACACATAGTACACCCTCTTATGTATCTAGAAACTGTCTCATTCATTTTTGGCCAATAACAAAATCTTTGCAGCTATGCAACTGTTTTACTTACCCTAAAGTGACCTGATATCAGAGAAGTGTGTGCCTCTATAATTATCTTTACTCTCTCTATTTGTGGAATGCAGAGTTTCCCACAATGATATAAGAGTCGATCCTTTACATGATAATCCAATTCTTCTACCTTTTTGCCTTGACTCAAAGTTGCATATACATCTTCAAAAGCCTATATCTTGAGCATATTGTTCAATGTAGCTTTCATGTAGTATAGAATTATGATTAAGTATAGTATATGCATTTATAATGGGTCTAGATAACATGTCTGCAACTTTGTTATGTATGCTCTTTTTATATCTGATGACTAAATGAAACTGTTGTAGAAAACCCATCCACCTGTAGTGCCTCGATTGCTGCAACTTAGTTTGGGAGTGTAGATATTGAAGTGGTTGATGATCAGTATGTATTACTGTCTCTTTGCCCATTAAATAATGTTTCCACTTTTTCACACTCTGAACTAATGCATACAATTCTTTATCATATGTAGGATAGTTAACTACTGCAGAATTAAAAGTCTCATAATGATAACATATGGGTTTACTGTGTCGTGTCAACGCTGCTCCCATGGCATAGTCACTGGCATATGTTTGGATCTCAAATGGTCTTTGAAGATTAGGCAGTGCTAGTATAGGTGTTGTACTAATATTTTCCTTCAAGGTGACGAAGGCTTTCTGATGTTTGCCTCCCCACTAAAACACCTTGTTCAATCTTGTTAAAGCATGTAAGGGAGCTGCAATTGAGGAAAAGTTAGAGATGAACTTCCTCCAATATTGTGCTGCTCCTAAGAAGCTTCTCACTTCTGTGGCAAAATTGCGTTTAGGCCAGTTTACAATGACTGCCACTTTATAGGGATCTATTTTCAATTCACTACCCCCTACTATATGACCCAAATAATTTAGAGAGGTTTTTCAAATTCACATTTGGAGAGTTTGACATAAAGTTTTTCTCTTTTCAAAACATCTAATGTCTGCTTGACATGATTTAAGTGTTCCTCCCACGTTTTACTAAAAATCAGAATGTCATCCAGATACACAATAACAAAATCATCAAGAAAAGGTTTGAGTACATCATTCATTAATCTCATGAAATTAGTAGGGGCATTGGTCAAGCCAAAATGCATAACTAGCCACTCATACAATCCCTACTTTGTTTTGAAAGTAGTCTTCCATGCATCTTGCTCTGTAACTCTGACCTGATGGTATCCACTGTGCAATCCAGCTTGATGAAATAAAAAACTTCCTTTAATTGATCTAAAAGATCATCTATGCGAGGAAGGGGATAACGATTTTTTATTGTTATCTTATTCAGTGCTCGATAGTCAATGCACATTCTCCACGAGCCATCTTTCTTTCTCACCAAAATGATTGGTGACCCACATGGTGATGTGCTAGGCCCGATGAACCCCTTCTCGAGAAACTCCTGCACCTGCTTCTTGATTTCAGCATTCACTAAAGCAGACAACCTGTACATTCCAATGTTAGGCAATGGAGAGTCTTGCTGCAAAATAATATCATGTACTATTTCCTTTTTGGGTGGCAGACCTTTAGGTTCTTGAAACAAGACATCATACTCTGAAACAATCTTTTCTATATCAGCTTGCTGCTCAACATTACAGCCCTCAAATACATTGGTTTTATCAAGTTTCTTTTCCTTTACAACCATTAGTAAGAATTGTTTGCATTCATTTATCATTCTTTTCATCTGCCCTAAGTTTATGAGAGTATAATTATTCTTGAGCTTATGAGCTCTTACAAAGTATTCAATTCCATATTTAACAAGTAGATACTTGTTCTCAGCTCTATAGAAAATAGCCTTTCTATCATACAAGTAAGGACTCCCTAAAACAATTCCACATATATCCAAAGGAATTATGTCTAACTCAACCTCATCTACAAATGTTGACCCAAAAGAAAACTTGAACTTGCACTGTCTAGTCACTTGTAGTTGTGCTTTATCATTCAACCATCCTAATGGGTATGGTTTCTTGTGAGGTGTAGTTGCTAATCCCAATTTCTTTACAATTGCTTCAGAAATCAAATTTACTTGTGAGCCACTATCAAACAAAGTATCAATCTTTTGATGTTTGGAAACAACTCGAATATGGAAAAGCTCATGTCTTTTTCTCTCATGTTCTTCATCAATAATAGTTTGAGCAGAATTACTAGTATATGCTTTAGAATTCTTACATTTTATGCCTGTAGCTACAATGATTGTTTCATCTCCCAAGTCTGACCCTAAATCTTTCTGAATAGCTACAGTTGTCTTCTTCCTCTTTCCCTCGGACTTCTTAGGTCTCAGCTCTGGATGCAGAATCTAACAGTGCTCATCATCATGCCCATCCTTTTTACAGTGAGTGCTTGAAGCTTTGATTTTCTATGCAGTGTTATCCTTCCTTGCTTTCCACTTCTGCTTTCTTTTCTCCTTGCTCTTGCTTGCAGTGGGTTGGGATGGTCCCCCAACTTCTGGATTTCTATTCTTTCCTCTAGCCTCTAGATGAGTAGCTTGTACAGATACCTCATCTATACTAGTGGGTTAAACATGAGGATGGTATGCCTCATGTAGCTGTGTAGACCACCAATGTACTTCAAAAGAGTCTCTAGTGAGTCTAATGAGATCCCTAGAATCAATGCTCTCTTTCTAAATTCTTGAGTGTACCCTTGTAAACTTTGCCCTTTCAACTACTGAAGAGTTTGCCAACTCATCATGGCTTGTTGCATGTAGGCCAATCGATAGAATTTCTTCTTGATGGCAGAAACAAATTCACTCCAGACAGAGATAGTCTAATCATGCCTTTTGATGTCAGCGTGGGTTTTCCTTCCCACCAAATCAAGGCAGTGCCTCCTAGGCGTAGGCTTGCCAACTGAATTTTACTCTTGCCTGAGTCGATGTTCTGCACTCTGCAATACACATCAATTTGTCTAATCCAATTGTCCAACTTTTCAGCATTTATCTCTCCATCATATATAGGCAAATCGAATTTAACATCTAGCTTAATCAAGGATGCTTTCTTATTATGCACAGGGTTATTAGGAGGTGTGAGAAAGTTTTCCTCTTTCCCTTTTCCTTTTGAGTGGTCATGGGAATGAGATTCATCTTCTTCTTTATCTTGTTTAGAGCCTGATGAACCTTCATCCTTGTGCTTTCTAAAGTCCCTATACATTTCTTCTACCCTGGACTTTATAGCTAGGAAACTGTCTATGAATTGAGGGTCTGGCCCCACAGAACCTTCGTCTAACATGGTCTTCCAAGGATAGACTCTCCCAATTTTAGGATTAGTTTCGACCAACTCTCCTTCTCCTAATTTGAGCTTTGATCTAGTGAGCATTCAACAGTTAAACCAACGCAAGCTTTTCTAACCTTACAGCCTAAAGCTCTGATACCACTTGATCTGATAATCGTCCTATGAGTGATCTCAGTTAAGAATTATTAAATAGAGGTATTATAGACTCATGTTTCAGTTTGTGTGTCTAGGTTATTTAAGCAACGAATAGACACTTGAAAAGGAAGACAACAGAAAAAACATAGTAAGCAAATATAAGAACACAAAAAATTAAGAAGGATTTCACCCTATCCTCCAAGGCTACATCTCCGGTCTAGCTTTCAGTGGTGGCCTTCTTTATTTGTGTCTTAAAGTGGAGATTTACAAGAAAGAGCTCAATATGAGTCTCCTGTCATAGGATAGCTTGGCAGGGTGGTTCTTGGATTTCCCAGGCTACTAGAGTACACAGACTCTTGGCCTTACCGGCTTTATGACCTCTCGAGTCTACAATGGAAGGAGCCCAATGTGGTGCTCGGTCCTGACAGATCCCATTCCAGGATGGCTTGAATTTCTCAAGCCCTCTGGTGCTTAATGCTGCCTATGATCAGCTCGGCCCTCTGTCTTCTTACTGCTTTTTTCTCTCTTTGTTTGTTTTCTCTGTTATTCCCTGTGTGTGGGTGTCCCCTCTGTTGGTCTGTGCATGGCTTTAAAGCCACTCGAGCTCATGGTTGTTTGATTCTTCTTCCAACTCCGTCGGATCGCATGCTACAGTTGTGCTTAGAGTTCCCTGTCTCGGCGCCATCATCAGACTCACAGGGAGTGGCCACTTGTCCTCCTGTGAACTGTGCCAGCTTTCCTCGTCGGTTCGTTTCTTCAGTTACGTTATGGAATGAGTCATTTGCCACCTTGGCGATCAATTCGGACTTCAATTCTTTCATATCGCGGCTTAATCCCCCGTCAATTCCATCTTCTCCATTGGGCGTGATCTGAACCGTTAGATCTGGAGCCCCCAGATCTGACACCATTCGCTCGTTTCGTGCGGTTGACTTGCTCGACTGTTAGTGCGCGATGAGCGACAGTTTTCTCTCTCCTTCGCTTGCCACACGTTGGGCGCTGAGTGGAATCGCTCTGTTTTCACAAAAACTGCTTACCACCCAGGGATGCCCCTGATCAATACCGTCGGTTTTTGGAGCGCGGGTCTTTACTTTGCCTTTAGCCTTTTTCCCCATGGTTTTCCCGGCTCTCATGCAACCGAGCGCTCGGGGCTAATTTCCCCTCCTGCGCAGTCTCCATGGGCTTTGGTCAGCATGCTTTGACCGAGGTCCTCATCGTTTCACGCTGGCTGCCAACTGCCACTGGTTTAGAGGTGTTTTTTATCACTGCTCTTAATTCTTTGAAGTCTGTCCCGACCCGATACAACCATGCTTCTTCAGATTATTCTTTATGGATCCAATTCAGATCAGTTGTATAATTATTTAATTTTAATTTTTATTTTTAGATTTAGATTTTTAGATTTTTTCATTTTGGCTGACATGAGCAAAATTTCAACTTTATCAATGGACAGACAACTTTACACATCATACTAGGTTGTAAAATGAGCCTCCCATTACACTAGGTTGTAGAATGAACCTCTTAGCTCAACTAGAGCATGCCATAAGAGTGTCAATTGCACTTCAAACTAAACACATGTAGTGTTACCAAGAGAAAAAGTTTAAAAATAATGAAAATTACAAATAATGTTAATTATAATTAATTAATTATATAAAATAAAATGAAGGTATTAGTAATAATATTTATGCCATATTAAATTATATGGTTGGTTATAATATATGTTTAAATATTATATGTTTAAAGTTTTGAAGTATAATTAGTTTAAAGTTAACGATGTGAAAACATTTAGAGTTGATGGTTTCATATATTTATGATTGCAATGTTTTATGAGTATAAATTTATTTTAATTTGGAATCTATTAAATATTAAGAAGAACAATTATTTTAAGTAACACATTTATTTTATAATATAAAACTTGAAAAAATGTTTGTGTCAATTTAATCTTTCTTAATATTTAATACAAGATTGACATATATATATATATGAACACATACTATATATCAACTCTATGCTAAATAGGAATTAAAGATCTTTTTCATTTTGAATGCACTAAATTAATTATAATAATTTTTTTGGTTTTTATTTTATATATATATGTTTTACTCAGCATGGTCATTGAAATATTTTTTATCTTTATTGATATTTAATAGAGGATATATACACATGCCATGTGTCAACTCTATGGTGAATATGCTAAAGATGAACTATATATCTCCTTCATTTTGAACACACCAAATAAATCTTTCAGCCATAGGATTTTTTTTTTGTTTTCATTTGCTTTATATAATATATACATAGTTGACATTGAAATATTTAAACCAACATGTTCATTAAAATGTTTTACTTATGTCACACTTTGTCCCCATGAAAATGCTTATTATTATTATATTTTTTAAATGCATGCTCCCCTTGTATTGCTAAGTAGAAAGCATATATAAATGAGATAGAATCTTTCTAAACATTGAATTATTTTTGTTGTTAATATTTTTTAAAATGTTGAATGTATATTAAGCATTGAAGGAATTACAAATCTCACTTATAGATTTTTACTTCAATTACTTTATCTCTATTTAAATTTGATGTAAAATTAAGACAAATATTAAAGTATTTTATTTAAAGCTACATTGAAAGCTTTTTCTTTTTTTTTTTAAATTTGTTATGTAAGTATTATTTTATTATTTGTAAATGTAATGATAAATAAGACATCCTCGTACTTTTATTACTTTTTAAAATGAGTTGATATTGTTTTTTTTTATTATTATTAATCCCTTCCCCACCAAGGAATATAACATTCACCTCACAGCCAAAGTGTGTTCACTCTTCATTAATTTGCTGTGTTTTGCAATTTTAACCAAAGTTTTAGGAAAATGTTGAATAGCTCTATTTTCCCATAAATTCAAAAATATTTTTCTAATTTTATTGAAATATTATTTCTAATTTTCAATTGGCTAAATAAACTATGATGAGACATAATTCCCCTAGTGGATGACATTTTATTTTTGGTATTTATCAGTGCTTGACAATTCATTTTGAAATTAGAAAAATGTTAATTTTGTGAGTGGCCATTCCGTTGATGAGTTCTCTCACACTAACACTGATATTGTTATGCTGCTGCTCCGCCCAATGATGCCAAAATTGAGGGGGGATGAATAAATCTCCATAAAGTTAATACATTGTATAGAGTTGAAGATGTGGAAGAAGAAAATGATTTCACCTAACAAATTGAGAACCATAATTGTAGCAACATGCTTCATTGTGTGGAGCATTCATTTTGTAGAGGAAGTGTTGGTGCACAAAATTTTGATAGACCTGATATTTACTATGTAGTGGCCAACAAAAACCTGCTCAACATCAAACCTTTCGGCAACATCCATGGAGTGGTGACATCTCACTCGGGATGATAATGGGTGATTGTCAAAATAGTCTGACAGAACTATCTATGACCTATGACATTGAACTCCCACAAGCATACACTTCACCATTGCTCTAATAATACGAACTGTGCAATGCTTTAAGCCCCTCGACTGACCAAACAACACACCATTCTAGAAGGATAAAGTGCAAAGGGTCAAAGTAAGTTACACATCCATCCATTAATGGCTATGTCAGAGACTGATTCCTTTACAAACATGCAATGTCATATAAAAGAATTAACATCCTTATGAATATCCAAAACATTAAACAGATTTACAAATATTTGAAACTATTATAAAACATTCAGCACACAAAAGTCCAACATGTTGTAAACAAAAGTGTACATTCAGATATCAACATGGAACATAAGGGGAAACTCAACTTTCCATCAGATTATACTATTATAAAAGAAAAAGGTGCTATGTGTTGTGATACAACCATGAGATCAACAAACTCACTAGCCTTTCAGATCTACACCATATATATAATAGGGAAAGAATCTATAGTGGAAAACTCATATATATATATATATATATATATATATATATATATATATATATATATATATATATATATATATATATATATATATATATATATATATATATATATATATATATATATATCCATGAACATTACAACAGGGTTGCCTAGTAGCTATCGACTCTAGCATACATGCCTACAACCACAAACTTATAGAAACACACATCATAAAACCAAAATTACTAACAATCGACGACTCAGTACACCCTTTTCTAGACAAGCTTCTCGGTTCCCTTCTTTCCTTCATCCAACTCGCATTTTTTCTTCAACTTTCCCTCTTATCCTTGCCTGGAATCCCCTCGAATATTCTCAGCTATCTACCTGATCGCTCCAGTTGTCCTACAAGTCATTGAGATATTTCTTGATCCCATCTCTGGCCTGACCCATGTGTAGTAATGACCCTTTGAAATATCTTCCTGTCGAACTGCTCCACCTTGCCATTCCTCCACCTGCAAAATATATATAACCTCCTTCCTACCATGACATCCCTTGTGGACTTCATACCTACTAAAAAATCCTGACCGCTGATATTTCCTTGTATATGCCTCCTCTCCTTGGGTGTCACTTCCTCCTTGTGCGACGCCCACCTGTGCCACGCCTTACCTCCTACGCTAGTCCTATGCTTCACACCATCCATACCTTTCGTGCTACTCAATCCTCTAGCGCAATTCATTCATAACAAATTTGAACAAAAAAAATTTGGGCTCCAACCGGGAGCTTATCTTTGTTTTAATTTAAGAAGTTCATTGTGCGAAGTTTTCCTTGTGCAGAGTTTTCAATGAAAGATTTCATGTAAAAACTATAAATTTAAAAATCATAAATATAAATTAAATTAATTTAAATTTTATGACCAAATCAAATTTATATAATAATAAATTTTATCAATTTCTTAAAACAGTTAATATTATTATGAAAGCAAATTCAGTGTCATTTATGAATACATGTAGGGAAGCCAGAAGTGCAGGGATCAATGTTTCATTGTGCAAACCTTCCTTGTGTGGATCTTTTATTATGTAGAGATTACAATGAAAGCTTTCATTGTGCATAGGAAGCTTCCTCCACGCAATGAAATCTTCCCAGAATGAAACATTGACTATAACCAAATCAAATTTATAAAAATAGCAACGACTTATGATAAAATAAATTATTTTGCTAAAGTTGAAAGAATGATCTCATAATACATTAAACTATGGGTTTTATTTTTCAAAGCGTTGTGAAAATATCCATATTTAATTTTTTTATACATTTGCAATAATCAATGTTAAATTAGTCTTTGTAATTAATTTACTTATACATTTGTACATTTCATTTTCTTAAAGCAAATAATAATTTAAAGAACTCATTTTAGAATCTGTATATACATATTCCCACTTCACATATCTAAAATGCTACCAAAGTTTTAAATATTTATTTAATAATTAAATATATAACTTGTCAAAGTGGACGTGGATAATACACATTGGTTTTGTGATCATAAGCTTGGGGTGTAAACTAAGAACTATAATTGTAGAAGTTTATTTCATTGTGTGGAGCTTACAAGGAACTAATAGATATAGATCACGTAGTTACAAATAATTACATGAAAACATTTTGATCATGTGCTCAAAAATTTGCTCAAAATTCAAAGTTGTCGGATTAGTGTGGAACTTGAACGACCGTGTAGTGCTCATCATCCTGAATTCGACACAATTTGTTTCACGCAAAACAAACTTCGTACGCTCCCATAAACATGTTTAGTTCATTTTCCTAAACAAGAGAAATTGAAAAAAAATATGCAGGAAGCCCAGTCAGCAGTCCGTATTGCTGACGTGGTGCTGACTAGGCATGCCTACGTGGAAAGGTGACTATGCATATGATTTTACCTCTAGCGAATTATCTGTTGACACATGGCAGGTGCCTAGGTGACACATTTTGATTGGTTGGTAAGTGGCCAATCACAAGCTGCCACATGGCCTAGCCAAGGACCACCACGTAGTAGCTCGAGGGCCACCATGTGGCAGCTCGAGGGCAACCAAAAATTAGGTTAAGGTCTGGGCAGCAGTGGTAGGGATTGAACCCATGACCTCCAAACTCCAAGCGCCAAGTCTAACCAACAAACCATAATTTGTTGCTTGTTATATAATGAAATGCCTCATATATTTAAACCTTATGTTGTGCACCATTCGGAAAAGGGGCCAGCCCCTAGGCGCGTGCCACTCAAGGGAACCATAGTCAGAGCTGAGTGGGGGCCCAACCGCCGAGGGCAGGTTGTTGGCCTTAGCCCTGGGCATGTGGCCCCCCCCCCCCCATGTGGCCTGATTTTTGGGATTAAGGCCTAATTGGGAATTTAATCCATCCGAAAAATTCACCCAATATTATGCGAAATTGGTGCTCAGTTAGTGGAATTGCAGGTGAAATAGTAGGATGGTGCCGAATTTTGGGGAAATTGAGGTGCGATTAGCAGAAACACTTTGGGAAGCCATAACTTCTTCAATTTTTTACAAAATCAAGAGCATAAAGAGGCTAGACGGGAACTTTTGGGCATTCGGGAGCCATTGGAACACGTTTCAGAGTTGTTTGAGCATTGTAAACTGATGTATTCACACTTTTGATCATAATAGACAGGGTCAATCCATTGGAGATTGGACCAAGGAGACGTAGCCCAGGGGGGGTGAACTTCTTCATAATGTGTTGTCGTGATATTGTTTTGGTGATGTTCATGTATGTTATATGTTTTTGTTCATTCATTTATATATGTTAATTTGTACATGAAATTTACATAAAAACATTCAAAAACTCATGTTAAAACTTGCAATTAGCCTCATGAATCCTTAAGCACTTTTACATATTCTGAAGAGGAATTTAGCTCAACAAAACTAATTTTCCCATTCATATCATGTTTGGTATCAAAGCTCTTGTTTTTCTTTGTGCAAAGAGGATTTAACTGTTTGCAAATGAATGTGATGCTTAAAAGTTTGAAGCTCAAGAGAGGAGAAGGAAAGTTGGTTGAAGGTCTTGAAGTTGGGTCAAGGAGAAGGAGTGCAATATTGCCACAATATCCACCACCAGTTCTACCTCAAATTACAGTCGAAGCTTCAGTAAGCATGTCACACGAAGGAGAGCCTACAAATATGTCAGAGGATGAGAAGGTTTCTAGGAAGGCTTTCCTTGACATCACAAAGATGTTGAAAGTCCTCTATGAAGAGAGGAATACAAGATTGTAGGGTGAAAGCTCCAAGCCTCCAAAAGGACAAGGTTCTTCAGGAGGAGGAGGTAATGGAAATGGATGTAAACCTCCACCATCTCCACCATCATTTTCATCTCCATCTTCATAGGCATCTTCACTCTCGTCCACTAATACAACCTTTACTCATACTCATCAACATACCTCAAAAGGAATTGGTAAAACACCCATGTTAAAAATTGATGTTAAATTTGAACTTCCCATGTATAATGGTGAAGTGAGTGCAGAGAAGCTTGACAATTGGGTTTGATAGTTGGAGGTCTATTGCAGAATTCAAAACCTTCAAGATGATGATACAAATATTCAACTAGCTTCCTTGAGGCTGGAGGGTGCAACATTAATATGGTGGGAAGATAAGACACAAGAAGAGATAAAAAAACATGCTAAGATCTCAATTTCATGGTCTGATTTCATTGCTATAATTAAAAGACGGTTTTACCCTCTAGAATATACGCAGAAATCCATCATGAATTGGCAGAACTTTAGACAACTTAAAGGTCAAAATCTGCAAGATTACACCCAAGAATTTAGAAGAAGGTCTCTAATGTTAGGTGTATATTTGCAATCACAAGACACATTGTTGAAGTATATCGGGGGTTTACAAAGTTACCTTAGGCATACTATCATTATGATTAATCCCAATAGTCTATATGAGGTTTGTGTGCAAGCCACGCATCTTGGGGCAAAAGGGAAAAATACTCTAGAAGAGGGTATTTAAAATCCATTTAAGGGTAAAGGAAAGGAAAAGGGTTTCAAAGGGAGAGGAAAGAAAAATGCATGCATTAAGAAGGAAGGAGAGAAAATAACATGCAAACATTGTTCCAAAGAGGGTCACAATGAAGCTCATTGTTAGAAGCTTCATCCTGAGATGAAACCAAAGAAATTCAACAATAAGGGAAAGCAAAAGACAACTGTAACCATGCAACATGATTTTGGATTTTATTTGGGTGATGAAACTAAAATCACAGGCATGGGGATAAAAGGTAAGGACTCCATTTCTAGCACTAGTACTTCAAATTTACATAATGAAACTCCAAATGAAAAGAAGAGGATATAACCTTTCCACATAAGGGTAATCTCAAAACATAGCAAAATTGATACTGTTTTTAATAGTGGCTCTCAAGTCAATATCATCTCTGAAAACATTGTCAAAATTTTAAACTTGGAAACCATTCCACATCATAAGCCATATCCATTAGGATGGGTGTGTGATAGTGCACAAATGCAAGTAACTAGAAAATGTATACTAAAATTCGCCGTTACTGCAAATTTCATGGATGAAGTGGAACTTGATGTTGTGCCATTATGCATATGTGGTATGGTTTTGGGCAACCCGTATCTCTATGACAAAAAAGCTATCTTCCATAGACATGAAAACAAATACCATTTGTTCAAAGATGGAGTAGAATACATTGTAAGAGCCCATAGCAAGAAACTAAATCTTTCACTTGTAAATGCGAGGCAGGTGAAAAGACTAGTAGTGAATTCTAGCAATAATTTTATGCTTCTAATGATCAAACCCAAACATGATATTGATAATGAAGCTTTTCAAGGTTGTGACTCAAGATTGAAATCTGAATTAATTTATGTTGTTAACCAATATGATGAGATCTTTCAGGAACCGCAAGGATTTCATCCCAAGAGAGAAATCCCATATGAAATACAGTTGCAGCAAGGTTGTCCTCTTCCTAACATTGACATGTACAGGATGTGAGTGATGGAAAGTGCAAAAATTAAAAAAAAATTCAAGAGTTATTGAATAAAGGGATCATCAGGCCAAGTTCTTCACCATGTGGGTCACCTATTGTTTTGGTGCCAAAGAAGGATGGAACATGGCACATGTGTGTGGACTTTCATGCATTGAACAAGATTACGGTAAATAACCGTTACCCATTGCCTAGAATAAATGATTTACTTGATCAATTGAAAGATGAAAAGTATTTTACTAAGTTGGACTTAAGGAGTGGCTACCATCAAATTAGAATTGTTGAAGGAGACATATGGAAGACAACATTCAAGACAAAACAAGGTTTGTTTGAATGGCTAGTTATGCCTTTGGGTTTATGTAATGCTCCTGCTACCTTCATGTGTGTGATGAATGATGTGTTGAGGCCATTTCTTGATGAGTTTGTTATAGTATAATTATATAACATATTAATTTTCAGTAAATCTCGTGATAAACATGTCATGCATGTGAGAAAAGTATTTGATGTCTTAAAGAAAGAACAATTGTATTTAAATATGTCAAGGTCTGAGTTTGGAAAAACTTCTTTAGTTTACTTGGGTCATATTGTTGGAGGAGGTGAGCTGAAAATAGATCCCTCCAAGGTTGATGCCATTTTGAATTGGCCAAGGCCCAAGACAGTTACTAAGGTAAGAAGTTTTTTGGGAGCAACCTAATATTGGAAGAAATTCATTGCTAACTTTTCTTCTATAACAGCTCCTTTGCATGCATTGAATAGTGTGAAAAATGTTTTTCAATGGGGAGGAAAACAAAAAAGGGCCTGTGATGCATTGAAGGAAGATATCAGTTTAGCCCCAATACTTGCACTTCCAGACTTGAGACAGTCATTTGAGATCCAGACTGATGCTAGTGACTATGCCATGGGTGCATTCCTCAAGAAACATGGTAAGCCTATCAGTTTTCATTCGAAAAATTTCAATGGTGTAGTGATTAATTATTCTACATATGACAAGGAATACATATGCATTGGTGCAAAGTGTGAAAAAGTGGAAACACTACTTGATGGGTAAGGAAACAACCATTCACACTGATCATCAGTCATTACAATACTTGCAATCTCAATCCAAGTTGCAGCAATCAAGAAACTTCCGATGGATGGGTTTCTTCAACAATTCCACTTGGTGATAAGGTATAAGAAAGGTATATACAATGAATTTTCTGATATGATTTCTAGGCCTATTATTAGTGCAACTACTTTACTCAAGCATAATTTTGTTTTGCAGGAAAGTTATATTGGGCAGTATGCATTAGAAAATGACTTTCAGGATGTTTGTGCAAGCTTGAGTCAAGGTAACCAAGTAGAGGAATTGGATTATCATTTGCATGATAACTTGTTGTACCATCTTGGTAAGCTTTGTATTTCACAGGGAAAAAGAGTCAACATCATAAGAGAAGCACATACTTCTCTTATTGCTGGTCATTTTGGTGTAAGTAAGATGGTGGCACGTCTACAGAGGTATTATTATTGGCCATGTATGCTTGAAAGTGTGTCACGTTATATTAAAGGATGTTCATTATGTTCATCCAGTAAGCCTTGCAATAGGAAGTTAGGATTGTACACACCACTTCCAGTACCTTCACGACCATGGGAGAGTGTTTCTATGGATTTTGTAGGAGGTCCTCCATTGTAAAAAAGAGGTCATGATTATTTGTATGTAGTTGTGGATAGGTTCAGAAAAATGTGTATTTTGATGCCATGTAAAAATCAGATTACATCTGAACAAACTACTTAGTTTTCTTTCAGAATGTATGGGTGCATTTTGGATTGCCCACATCCATTTCTAGTGATCGAGATTATCACTTTGTTGGGAACTTTTGGTAAAGTTTGTGGGGATTCATGGACACCAAATTGAAAAAGAGTACAACATTTCATCTACAACCAGATTGTCAAATAGAGGTGGTGAACAAAACCGTGATACATATTCTTCATGGGTATTGTAGCAAGCATCCTAAGTTGTGGGATGAACATTTGCACTACATTCAACATGCTTACAACCGGGACAAGAACTCTTCAACTCAAACATCGCCATTTGAAGCATGTTTGGAATACTTTCCTAAGTCTCCTTTAGATTTAATTTTTGGAAAGGATGTTGCTATTGATGGTCATAGTAACATAGACAAAGAAAGAAGGTTCATTGAAAAAATCAAATTGGTACACCAAAGAGTTCAAGAACATCTAAAAAAGAGCCAAGGCAAGTACAAGTCAAGGCACGACAAGCATCGGGTAGATCACAAGTTCCAAGTTGGTGATGAAGTTTCGCTTCACATTAGCAAAGAGAAGCTCCAAGGAGAAGGTAAAAATTTGAAACCAATTAGATATGGTCCATTCAGAATTCTGGAAAAGATTGGTGACAATGCCTTCAGGTTGGATTTTCCTTCATATATGCAAATTTATGTTGTTGTTAATGTGGAAAATTTAAGGTTGTATGAGCCTCCTTTGATTGAAGATCAAGGAGAGAATGTTCAAATTCAGTCCATTGAAGATTTATCTCTTGAATACCTTGATGAACTACAACAAGACATCATTCTTGATAGAAGAACAAGGTCTTCAAAATGAGGGAATGTGGATTACCTTCATGTGGGGCTCAAAGGAACAAATCCTTCCAAGGCCAAATGGATCGAGATTGGAAAGGTGAGGGAACTGTACCCTCACCTGTTGAACAACTGAAAGTGATATTTTGGGGTCCAAAAGCTTCCAGTGGGGAGGAATGATCAGGTGATCAAAAGTTTGCTAAAAATTCAAAGTTGTTGAATCGGTGTGGAACTTGAATGACCGCATAGTGCTCGTCATCCTGAATCCAACGCAACCCGTTTCACGCGAAACAGACTCTATATGCTCCCATAAACCTGTCCTGTTTGTTTTCCTAAACATGTGAATTTTAAAAAAATGCAAGCAACCCAGTTAGTAGTCCAGACTACTGACGTGGTGCTGACTAGGCATGCCTACGTGGCAAGGTGACTATGCATATGATTTGACCTTAGGCGAATTGTGTGTTGACATGTGGCAGGTACCTAGGTGGCACCTTTTGATTAGTTGGTAGGTGGCCAATCACAGGTTGCCATGTGGCCCATATAGGGGCCACCAAAAATTGGGTTAAGGGCTGTGCAGCAACGACAGGGGTTGAACCCGCGACCTCCAAACTCGAAGCACCAATTCTAACCAACACACCATACTTTGTTGCTTGTTATATAATGGAATGTCGCATATATTTACACCTTATGTTGTGCGCCATCCAGAACAGGGGCCATCCCCTAGGCATGTGCCACCCAATGGAACCATGGGCATAACGGAGTGGGGGCCCATCCGACGAGGGTGGCATGTTGGCCTTAGCGCCGGGCACATGGCTCCCCGAATATGGCCTAATTTTTAGGATTAAGGCCTTATTGGGCATTTAATCCATCTGACAAATTCGCTCGGGATTAGGTGAAATTGGCATTTGGTTAGTGGAATTGGAGGCAAAATTGTAGGATGGTGACGAATTTTGGGGAAATTGAGGTGCAATTAGCAGAAAGACTTGAGGAAACCATAACTTCTTTAGTTTTTGACCAAATCAGGAGAATAAAGAGGCTAGACATGCATTTTTGGGCATTATGGACCATTGGAACATGTTTGAGAGCTGTTTGAGCATTTTAAACTGACGTATTCACACTTTTGAGCATAATAGAGAGGGCCAAGCCATTGAAAGCTAGACCGAGAAGATGTAGCCCATGCGGACTGAACTCTTTCATTATGTGCTGCTATGATACTGTTTTGGTGCGAAATTTACATAAAAGCATTCAAAAACTCATGTTAAAACTTGCAATTAACCTCATGAATCCTTAAGCACTTTTACATATTCTAAAGAGGAATTCAGCACAATAAAACTAATTTTCCCATTCATATCACATTTGGGGAAGCTTATTGAATTGATATGGATCACGTATTTACACACGATTACAAATAAGCATGTGACTGTAACAGAAAAGGAGGAATTTGGCAAACCATACCAAAAGAAATCTAAAGCAAAAGAAAATCCTAACGTCTACTAGGTTGTAGAGCTTTCATTGTGCAAAGCTTACAATGAAATCTTTCATTGTGTGGACAAAGCTTCCCCCGCATAGTGAAAACTTCGCATAACAAAGCATTGACTATGACCAAATCAAATTTAAATTTAACTTTATGAAAAAATCAAATTTATTTATTAATAAGTTTTATCAATTTATAAAAACAATAGGGACTTATGATACAATAAATTATTTTGCTGAAGTTGAAAGTATGATCTCATAATACATTAAACTCTGGGTTTTATTTTTCAAAAGCGTAGATTCCTCCGCACGACGCTTTACGAATAAACATGTGACTGTAACAGAAAATGAGGAATTCAACAATACCAAAAGAAATCCAAAGCTAAAGACAATCCTAACGTCTATCAGGTTGAGAACCTGCTATTCATTTTATTTAATGAATGTATGCAGGGAAATCAGAATTGCAAGAATCAATGTTTCAGGAGCTTTTTTGTGCAGAGATTTCATTGTGTGAAGGAATTTTCCTCCACATAGTGAAATCTCTGCATATTGAAGCATTGATTATGACCAAATCAAATTTAACTTTAATCTTATGACCAAACAAATTTATTTATTAACAAATTTTATCAATTTCTAAAAACAATGGGGAATTATGACACAACAAATTATTCTGGTGAATTTGAAAACAAGATCTCATAATACATTAAACTAAGTTTTATTTTTCAAAGTGTAGCTTCCTATGCACTTTTGCACTCTGCACACTAACATATCACAATGAAAATAATTTTTTCTCCACATTTTCTCATTATTTGAGAATTGTGTGAAGGAAGTTTCCTCCACATAGTGAAAGATCTGCACAATGACGCATTGATTATGACCAAATCAAATTTAACTTTGATTTTATGACCAAACGAATTTATTTATTAACAAATTTTATCAATTTCTAAAAACAACGGGGAATTATGATACAACAACTTATTTTGGTGAATTTGAAAGCAAGATCTCATAATACATTAAACTATGAGTTTTATTTTTCAAAGTGTAGCTTCCTGTGCACTTTTTCGCTCTGCACACTGACATATCACAATGAAAATCATTTTTTATCCACGTTTTCTCATTATTTGAGAATGTTTGGTTTCCTCAGTCATTTCTTCTTTTGCCCTCTGCACAAGCTTAAATAATTAATTAGTGATAAAGACAAGAACTATATTATATTGAAACTATTAATCTTGCAATTTTTTAATCTAACTCTTCACTTAAAAATCTCTACTATCTTAAACTATTAAATACTTCTAAACCCGATTAATTTTATTTTTTTTTATATTTTTATAAACATATTTGAATTATTTCATTTAATATATATATATATATATATATATATATATATATATAATTGATTCTACCTATTATTTTAGGTATTACTTTTTTATTTTCAAATTAAATCAATATAATTATTTTTTTTTAACACTTCATTTCCATATTTCCCCATCTCAATGCAATAAACATTATGAACTATATATATATATATATATATATATATATAGATAACGTTATATATATATATATATATATATAATTGATTCTACCTGTTATTTTGGGTATTACTTTTTTATTTTCAAATTAAATCAATATAATTAATTTTTTTTTAACACTTCATTTCCATATTTCCCCATCTCAATGCAATAAACGTTATGAAAGAATCATGTGAATTTCTAAACAAAGGTAATAGTTTAATTTTACTTTAATTTCGATATAGAAAATGGGTTTAAAGATGAAACATTTCTCTCGAAGACTGCAAAGGAATAATGCTTAAATATGTTGATTGCTGAGAATGTGGTAATCTATCTCCATCAAAAGTGAATGAAAATAAACTTAAATATTTTTTAAACAATTTCCTGACATATTGTAGACTTTCAATTCAACTTCATTGAAGGTATAAATAAAATTAGGAATAAGGGATGAACTTCAAAGTTAAGAAAGAAAGAAATTATTTCAAAGTCCACGAGGCTAAAGATAGCCTATGGGACAGATTTTTTCTTCATGTGCTTGATGTATTCGACCCTTTTTCTATGAAGCTTCACAATAAATGCTCCCAGCTTCTCAACAAACCCCTCGCTAAATAGATTATCCTAAGAGCTAGCTGCCAACATATCTTCATAACTTTCCCTGTTGTCTTTGAAGGCCTCACATTCTAAAATGAAATGTTTTTTTGTTTCCACTTTTCTGGAAGAACAAAAAATGCATACCCTTTCCCCCCACACTTCCTTTGCCCTTTTCCAGCATCCTGTTTCATAACAGAGTTGATGAGAATTAGTCCTTAATTGAACAATAAGAATTTTGGCTCTCCAAGAGATATTGGCCTCTATGTATGCTTTTGGTTGATGATTATTAGTGGGATTAAACACTTCAATATAGTAATTTTTCTTTCTTCCTAGCTCCTTATCCCAAGTATGTTTGTGGAACTTTTCCATAACAAAAGCTTTTATCTCTTTGTTGTTTATGGGACACGCGTTCAAGAAAACACCCCATTTACTAAAGCTATGTCTTCCTCTTTAATCCTAATTTGGTGGTATCCTGATCGTAAATCAATCTTTGAGAATACCATTGCCCCTTTTACCTGATCAAAAAGTTCATCAATACGGAGTAAAGGGTATTTATTCTTAATTGTAAATTTATTCAACTGACGATAGTCTATATGCATACGAAGGGTTCCATCCTTCTTTTTGATGAACAACATAGGGGCTCCCTAAGGCGACACACTAGGGCGGATGTAGCTTTTGTCCAACAACTCTTGCAATTGCATTTTCAGTTCTGTGAGTTCGAGTGTGATCATATGATAGGGGGCTCGGGACACTAAAGCTGCCCCTGGTATCAACTCAATAGTAAAATATATGTCCCTTTTGGGTGGCAGCCCAGGTATCTCCTCTGGGAATACGTCAGCAAATTCCTGAACAACCGATATATTCTCCAAGGTAGCTGTCTTTTCTTTTGAGTTGGCATAACCAACTTGAATAGCATAAATCTGACACCCTTTTCTAATACACTTTGCTAGCTGAGAGGTAGTTATTGGTCGAATCTGTATGGGCCTTGGGATGCCTTGCATCTCCCGTCCTTCTCCCAGCTCATTCTTGTAGTAAATTGTTTTTGTTTTGCAATTTATAATGGACAAGCATTTTTCTAGCCAATCCATGCCTATCAATACATCATATGAACCAAGGGGAAGTATGTTTAGATCTGCCATTAAAGGCTGACCTGCTATTTCCAAAGGGCAGTTATTAACCTTGGCCAATACTCGTCTCTTTGCCCCTGTTGCCAGCTGTACTAGCCAAGGGTTTTTAAACTTGACAGATTGTAATTTACACTGTTCCACAATCTTAGGACTAACATAACTTAATGTAGCTCCAGGATCAATTAAAATAGATATGGTATGATTAAAAATCTTACCTTCAAACTCCACCATAGTTGGTTGGTACTCTGCCTGACGGTCATCGAGAGCAGCATTAATTTTTGGAATGCTTCTGGCTACATCTCCTACTGTTGATGCCTCGTGGATTTGCGAGACCTATTCGATGCCTTTACGATGAGGACAGTTTTTGATGTAGTGTGGCCCCCCGCATCCCCAACACTGTACTGGGGGTCTTGCTGTCCCCTTGTTGTCAATTCTGCCAGTTTGCTCGCTGATCCTTGATTCAGTTGGTGGCTTAATTCTGAGCTGATTCTTGGGCAGATTTCTGTTATTTGGTCCTTTAGAAAATCCCTTACCAGCACTGCCCTGATTTCCTTTATTGCCAAAAGCAGTCTTATTACCTTTCTTCTCCGTCCATTTTCTACCCAAAACTTCACCCTTCTATTTATTTTGCTGGTAGCATATCCTAGCCTTTCGTATAACCTCGTCCATCATTTTCGGGTTATCGAACTCAATTCTCTCCCTCATTGCCACGGGTAAACTGCTGACGAAACGCTGAAATTTAGCCTTTTCTTCACGGATGTATGGTACATATCACAACAAGGAGGTAAATCGGGTGATAAACTCGTCCATGGTTTGTTGTCCAAGCTGCAAGTCATGAAACTCCCTCGCCTTCTCATCATAAAATCATTCTGTCAAATATCTTTCCTTGAAGTATTTTTGGAACTTCTCCCAAGTAATACTTTGTTCACTCACCCCATGTACAATCTTGACCTCCTCCCACCACAAGGTGGCCTTCCCTTGCAGTTGAAAGATAGCCAACCAGGCCTTTAGATTGTGATCGTACTCATATAATTGAAAATATTTATTCATGTTAATAAGCCAGGCTTCGGCTGCTTCTTCCAATTCTCCGTTGAAGTGTGGTGGTTTAATTTTCTGGAACTCCCCTTGTAATTCTATCCGCTGCCTTTTCGATGTCTAGTGCTCAGAGGAATTATCCGACATTTTTTCGCGATTCTCTTCTCTTCCTTCTGACTCTTCCTGTTCTATGTGGTAGCCTTGTTCTTCTAACACTCGTTGCTGCTCAGGGCTGGGATTCGACAGGCGTTGATTCTGCTTATTGGACAGGCTCTTCATAATTTTTTCCTGTTCCAAGGTTAGCCTTGCATTGTCCTCCCTTAAGCGGGCCATCTCTCTTTTTAATTCCTGTACTGTTTCTAGTATGGCAAGATTTGTGCTACGAGCCTCTTCCCCTAACTGTACCCATATTTCAGGGTTATTTTCAGGAAATGCTCCAGGCCCTAGGCCAGCCATACTCCTGTGTATGCTCTAACTGTTCTTCTTATATCCGTTGTTGTCCTGTTACCCTGTACTTAATCAGATTATTAGATCAACAACAGTTAGAATTCCAAAGGAAAACAGTAACTAATGCACGGTTCATTTGCCAGAGGTCACATTTTTTGTAACTTGGCTCTGATACCACATGTCATACTCCCATTTGCTAAACAATGAAATATCATAAATATAAAAAAAATTAAAAGCATTACATCGTTGTTAACAACTATAGCCTTATTACAACTTAATTGTAGCATTTATACAACTTAACTGTAGCATGGATTCATAACTATGAATATTGTAATGTAGTGCAATATATTTAATTCCTGATGTCCCACCAAGCCGTCATTAACTGCTACAGTCGATCCACTATCCGATTTATTTAATGGACGGTCACACCAACCTAGGTGACTCAGCTCGCACTCATCTGCCACCGGTCATTCTGGAGTTTAATTCTCTACTTTGCCGATTTGTTGGCATGGAAATCCTGTCAGGATACCTCAGGATATTGCATTGCGTCAACGACGGAGGCTGCAAGGTTTCAATCGGACGGTTGGAAGCTTTCCAGAGGGTTTTTCCATGCCCTTTGCTAGGCTACGCGTCCCATTTGCATCCTTCTTCCTAGGCGCCAGGCTCTGCCTCTCCTCTGGTGATTTGCTTGGTCTGAGGGTTTGTGCATAGCATGCTTGGCTTATCTCAGATGTGGCCAAATTTCTCCTGTTCATGGGCTACGAATGCACCACCCAGTTTTAGGTAACAGTTTCTCCTTAGCTTCACTATTGTGTTGCTTTTGGTTTAATTTTTTTTCTTGTTTTTCTTTTTCCCAAGCTTGTTTACAGAAAAATGATTCTAATACACCTCCCCTTTGTAAGATCAGGGGCAAAGGAGATGCGGTTCACCATGGAAATGAAGAAATAGCGGCTTCCCCATCTATCTCTAAGGTTCAATGTAAACTGAGTAAGTTATTTGGCTTTCTGTTAGGATTATCATTTTTTTGTTGAGCAAGGAAAATCCCTCGGCTCTGGTTGGGAATGTTATCTTTAGTCTTTTAGGCAAGGCCAACTCTGTCTATTGTTGGTAATATGGCTCTTTCCGTGAACAGGTGCTCTCAGTGCTTCATTTGCCTAGTGGGGTCTTTCTCTTAGTACCTTTAAGAGTTGCAGTTCACTCTTTCAAGTCTGTTTAGAGTTTATTTGAGGGCTATGGCCTTGTATTAAGTTACTGTAATAATTTAGTTCTTCTCAGGGCTTAGACCATTATGCTATGTATTTAAACAATGGATTTTACGGTGTATTATTTAAAGATTGTTGTCCCTTTTGGGCGGATGTATTTATTTTCAGTTGAATGGCTAAGTTATCGATCTATTTTTTCTCTTACCATGTCTAAATTTGTATGAGCTCCATAGATTTATGTTGACAACAAAATACATGGCTCCGTTGGTTTATGTTTCCAGTGTTAATGCTGCTCCTATTCTACAGAATGTTTCTTTTCATGGAATTGTCTATTCTAAGAACTTATTAACTCATTCTGAGAATTTTATTAGCTCGTTCAAGTGTAGTTTTCGTCCCTGCTTGCTGCCATTGTCTGTATAGTCTCTATGAGGGATTATTCCTTTCGGAGTGCATCTTTCCACTATTTGTATATGGTTGTATTAAATCAGTGTCTTAAACTATGTTTGATTTTCTCAAATTAATAACCTTTTGCGGAAGAATAAGACTGTCCGCCATGTCATGGTTCTTGTAGTTGTAAGAATTAGGCAAGGGCGTTATCTCTGCTTATAGCTAACCCTCAAGGTCTCGAATTCAGAGGTGGGGTTCAGGGTTTAGACTTTATCTTTCTTGTTAAACAGTCTGAGGCAATGCCTCTCACTTGGCCTTAGGATTGTTACCCGACTCCTTTTCCTGTAGCTTGCTCCATCCTTCTGTATTCCACGATACCCATTTCGTTTTTATTTATTACACATAGGTTGAATAATTCGGGGTCTTCAAACCCTACAGGTTCCTATTCCCACAGTTTATCCTTTAGTTAATTTTCATACTTACTCTTACTTATTCCAGGTTTGTGAGTTGGTATGGTAAATATTTCAACACAGAACCCCCCCGTTGGGGTCACCTACAGGTTTAACAAACCTTGCCATTAACTGTCACTACTGTGGACAAAGCTTGCCTTCTTGCGCAGACCCTTTGTTACAATTAATGCCAGACAAATAGAGCCAACAAGTTCTGGGCGGTAAGTCCCTCTCAACTGATTGTCTTGTAGAGTTAAGTCAGATGTGCTGATTGGTTATCTCTATAACATTACTACAAAATTGATTTTTTTGGAAAATAAAGCTTTCATTTCGCTTCCACTCCTGGCACCTTATAATCCTACTGACTTAGAAATCTCTGATAAACTATAAATTAATAACCCTTATGATTCTTCTGACTATGCATTCTTGATAATTCATTTCTACTGATTATGAATTTCTCTAATAAACTTTAATTTTGCTGATTATGATTTCACTGATAATTTATAATTCATTAACTCTTATAATCCTATTCATAATGACAATACAAATATTCTAAAAATTACGAAATGGCTCTCGCTGCAATATTCACCATTTAATCAAACAACAACTTCCGTGCTATATGGTTGTTGAAGGGTACTGCTTACCTGTAATTCGGTGCAGTAGATCCCAACAATCTCAGGCACCTTTACAACCTCTGCAATTCATCCTCCCGTCCATGAGATTGTCTTCAAGACCCAATCTCCCCCCAAGCTTGCTTGCAAGACCACTGTCTTCAGCAAGACTGTAGCACACTTGTGCTAATGCTATCTGGTCCTCACCAGACTTAGCATTTTTATTTTTTTCTCTTTTCTCATCTGTCCTTATAGCACGGTTTTTTCCTCTCCCCCACCCCTTTTCTTGGAGTGTTTTTGGTTAGGGGAGACAGTTAGGGTTTTCCCCTCTTTTACTGGAAACTGCCCTTGCCAACTTATTTATGAGAAGTTACAATCTGTTATTACTCAGTCATTCTCTAACTTTAGAAATTAACAATATTATTAACCAAACAAAAAAAATAACTTTAAGAATATTATCCAGCTTTTCTTACAGTGGTAAATAAAAATATTTACAACTTTTCTGGGGACATTACATCTCCCCCCTGAAAGAAAACATCATCCCGATGTTTTCCAGTCTCAAACAACTTTGGATAAGCTTCTTTCATGAGTTGTTCATCCTCCTAGGTGGCCTCATTCGGCCCAAAGTGTTGCCATTGCACTTTAACCTGGATGATGGCTCGTTTCCGTAGCATTACTTCTCTTCATTCAAGAATACTTTGCGGCTTGACCAAGAATTCGCCTTCTGGTTTGACCTGTAACCATAGAATTAAAGTCAGTTTTACCTTTAACAACGTAATTTAACTAACCTATTTAAGTTTTTTTTTTTTACCTGTACATCTTGCCAACTGACTATGTGCTTAGGATCATAAACGTATTTTTTTAATACTGATACATGGAAGACATTGTGGACCTAAATATGGCTTGGTAAGGCAAGTTGGTATGCTACTGGCCCAACCCTTGCCAAAATTTGGAATGGTCCACAAAACTGAGGTGCTAGCTTGGTGCACCCACTCCATTGTAACGTACTCCTTTTTGCTTGAATCCTCACATACACATGATCTCCTACCTGATATTCTTTAAAAATTCTCTTCTTATCGGCAAAACTCTTTTGCCTATCTTGGGCTACCTTCAAATTAGATCGTACCTTTTTTACCAGCTCCTCCATCTCTTTTAACATTTCAGGCCCCAACATTAATTTGTCCTCTGGTCCCCCCCAACTGGAGGGTGTGCGACATTTTCGTCCATACAGAACTTCAAACGAACTCATCTGCAAGGAAGTATGATATCTGTTGTTATATGCAAACTCAACCAAATGCAGATAGTCCTCCCACTTAGATGGTTGCTGCATTACGTATGCCCTCAGCATATCCTCTACCACTTGATTTACATGTTCAGTTTGTCCGTCTGTTTGTGGGTGATAGGTAGTACTAAAGTTTAACTGAGTCCCCAACCCCTCAAAAAGAGTTTTCCAGAAGACTGAGGTGAATTTCACATCACAGTCAGAAATTATAGTTTTTGGTAACCCATGCAGTCTGAAAATATTTTGCATAAAAATATGGGCAATCTATACTGCTTTGTAAGTGGATTGCACCGGTATAAAATGAGCTAATTTACTTAATTTTTCCACCACCACCATGATGGAATCATTATTTCTTTTTGTTTTGGGTAAACCTGTTATGAAATCCATAGAAATGGTTTCCCATTTCCACTCCGGAACTGGTAGTGGATGTAACAACCCGGCAGGGTGCTGGTGTTCTGCCTTAATTTGTTGGCATTCTAGACAATGTGCCAAGTATTCTGCTACATTATTTTTCATGCCTGGCCAATAATACTCTTTCCGGAGTGCAGTAATCAACTTTTGATACCCCGGATGTCCAGCACAAGGACTTCTATGAAATTCATCTAAAATCAAGCATTTAATGTCTTCTTGGTTGGGCACATACAACCTTTTTTTATAGTTTAACATGCCAGCTGCATCTATAGTGTAACCTTGCTAATTTTCTTTGCTGGTTGGATTGTGAACTTGTTGTCCTATTTGCTGATATTTTGAATCTTGTTCTGCTGCCTTTTTAATCATCTCATCGAAATTAGTATGCCCCTCGCTACTAGAAATTTCATAAAGACACTGCACCTTCCGACTTAAAGCATCCGCTACCCAGTTTTCTTTCCCTTTCAAATGCTTAATTTCGAAATCAAAACCACTTAGGAAATCCACCCATCATGCCTGCCTAGCATTTAAGGTAGGCTAACTGAAATAACTAGTCAAACTGTGATGGTCCGTCATTAAAAGAAACTTTTTTCCCATTAGGTAGTGGCGCCACATTTTCAAGGCGTGAATCACAGCTGTCAACTCCAGATCATAAGCAGAATATTTCTGCTCATGTTCCTTTAATTTCCTGGATTCATAGGCAATTACCTTTCCTTCTTGCATCAGTACCCCTCCTACCCCTTCCTTACTTGCATCAGTACACACCACATAGTCCTTACCTGGATCTGCTATACTTAAGATAGGTGTTGTGGTGAGCAGATGCTTGAGTTGTTCAAAACTTCTTTGGCATTCTGCAGTCCATTTAAAAGTTTTTCCTTTTTTCTGCAAGGAAGTGATAGGGTATGCCACTTTACTAAACCATTTGTTATTTTGTTGCATCCAAGATTTTCTGCTCTTGCACAATCTATCATTAAAGACAACCTTAAGCCATCTACCCTCTTCCATTTGCTCAATTTTTTTTAAATACCTTATGACTCGCACCATAGCAATTGCTTCAATAGGATCAGTTCCTATTTCACTTAACAAGATATCATAAGGAACTGCACTTTTAATCTTAAATTTGTTTGTAATCAAACACTTTTGAATTTTCTCAATTTGTCTCCACTGCATGTTGAAGGTACTGCGAGCCCACAATTCACAACCATAGAGAATCACCAGAATCACTAGAAACCCAAACAGAGTTTGAATGGTCTTCCAGTCCCATAACTCTGCATCTCTACACCTATTTTGAAAAGCATAAAATGCTTTCCAACCCCCCAAAGTTCTTTTCTTTCTACAACCATTCCAGCTTATATTTTTGTTGAAGTCAATTCTGAGGTATTTGTAATCCACAACTTCTTCTCGAATGTTGCCTTCAATGTAGAACTTATGTTGGTTATCTTTTCTTTTCTTAGATAAGACCACTACTTTCATTTTGCTGATATTGATTTGCATCCCCACACTTCTAAAAAAATGCTCAAGGATAGTAAGTGCTCTTGCAAACCAAGAGCCGATTTAGCAATTAGAATAAGGTCATCTACATACAAAAGAAACCTTATAACAAACTTGCACAAATAGATACCATCACCCCCTTGTGAATTTAACCACTCCTCAATCTTGTCGATATATAAACCAAAAAGGGTAGGAGATAGTGGGCAACCTTGCTTGATCCCGATATCACTTCTAAAACTTTCAGAAATGCCTGTTGAAGTTCTAATTTTGACTTTCACCTCTTCATACAGCCTATGCACAATTGCTCTCAAATGTTTTTATCCCTAGGAATCAAGTCAAACGCTTTTTTGAGATCAACAAAGCAACAAAAGACTTCTTCCTTTTTCTCCCAAACTGTTTTAATGATGTGCCTTAAAGTTATGCAATGATCAACCGTGGAATGCTTAGGTCTAAAACTTGCTTGCCCTTTCGCATGCTTATCTCTTTATTCTGCCCACTTGCTAATTTTGTTTTCTAGCATGCTTCCAAATAGATTTGCAAACAAAGGGTTTATCATGATGGTCCTATAATTGGAGGGATTATTGACATCACCACTCTTGAAAAGAGGTATTGCCAAACTAGTTGTCCAACCTGTGGGGAGCCCTTGTTGTATGATGTTGTTGAAGATTTTTGTAATATGAGGTGCAAGAATCTTTGAGCCCCACTTTAGATATTCTGCTTGGAGTTCAGCTAAGTATTTTGCTTTTCCAACACCCAACTTCTTTACCCATCTCTAACTCTTGTACCGTGAAGAGTTCAGTATCAGTATTGACCAAGGGGAGAGGGTCAACCTTGGGTCAACCTTGGGAACCTGCTCATAGAGTTGCCTTGCATAGTCAAACCATTTAATGATTTTTTCAAATATTTGTTGGTTTTAAGTATTTTAATTTTTTCATAAATAGTTAGTGGCTCAAAATATATGTTTTTTTAGTAAGTTATAGATTTAAATACAAAAAGAATTAGAGTATGTACATCTCTATAAATGTTAGTAATTGAATAGCAATAATATTCATTTTAAGTAATTTGGAGTTTTCCATATTAAAATTTGTTAACAATAATATATAATAATAACATTAAATTTATACATACCTAGTATTTTAAAAACTTGTCCATGGGGTCTTGGATAGAAGGTGATTGGATGCACTGTTAAGGCATATATGAAGTTATTGGTTCAATTCCTCACCCCAATCAAAGTAAGATAGTAGACATAATGAAGATGTAGTTCAACCAAATTTACAAAACAAAAAAAAAGTATCTACATATCTCATAAGTTTTGAGAAAAATTAAAAATAAATTATCCTTAATAATTCTAAAAATATCTACTTACTAGCAATTGCACCAGATGTTGCAAAGGAAACGCTTTAAGGTATAAATTCAAGAACAATATTGAAATATATAAGATCATTGAATATGAAAATTATTAAACAAAATATACACATTAGTAAACAAAATGCCATTTAAAGTTATAAGATAAAGAGAAATCACTTACATTATGCCAAATTTACAGATTTGATAATCTTTCCAACTTAGATTTCCTCTCAATCTTCAAAGATACTCGTTCAAGTTCCAATAACAAATATTTGATAAAAATGGTGCTCTTTTTCAATATTGATCTGTATCACTTAATCAAAATCTTATAGTCTTTTATCACTTCCTCTTAAGGTGATTGGATTTGCCTTTGCTTGTCCTTGCTTAACTTCTTTTGGGAATTTGGATTGGTTAGTGACACATGAAGTTTTTTTTTCGAAAATGAGAAATTTAAAATTTACCATTAGATGAGCTAGTTTAGAGCAGAGCTACGAAATATATCTCTCTCTCTCTCTCTATATATATATATATATATATATATATATATATATATATATATATATATAAAGCTAGTCACTAACATAACAACTTTATAAGGTTTTATAGGAGAGAAGTCGATCTTTTGTTGAGCATTGATTTTAACTAATATAGTTCAGAGCTACCATGGTGAAATCTTATGGTAGCATCTACGAGCTTTCCTTTATTTAACATGATATCCTGCAAGACAGGACTATGTATTTTATTAGGAAGGGGCCTATAAATAAATGCAAAAGGAGTTTTATGCCTTAGAAAGCAGACTCTATTCCAAAAAAGTGGAAAAAGTTTGTGAAGTGTGTATTTGATGTTGAGATTGTTTCCTTCCACAATAGTTTGGTGCATATTTCTTTCTCCTCTCGTTGAACTGCCTCACTTGATTGAAACCTTGAAGCCTTCTTGCAAATAAATTCAGCATGTACCCATTTCATATTTCAAGTCTTCTGTGATATTTGTTTTGAAACCTTGAAGCCTTCTTGCAAATAAATTCAGCATGTACCCATTTCATATTTCAAGTCTTCTGTGATATTTGTTTCCCCTAACTATGCCAAATTTGTACCAGTTAGAACTCAATCTTGTATACCTATTAAATCATTTTGTTTTAATTTGGATACAACCATATTATATGCAATTTTATTGAGGAAATAATTTCAATAAGTGGAAAATTTCAGTATTCCTCTAATATCCATTTTCCCTAACATTGCTAAACTTCTATCAGTTAGAACTCAACTTATTTTCCCTCCTAAATTATTCTCGACCCATCAAATGATTATAAGTTAATTTTGTCACAAGCATCTTATATGCAATTTTTCTAAGAGTATAATTTCTAATTTAGGTGGTAGGGACTAAGCTACCGTGCATCACTTGTTTATAGTTGTTTTCAAGGCCAAAGAAGTTTTCCATCATTAATTAATCATTTCTCAATGTTAGAGCTAATGAATCTTGTGATGAAGGTAAACTCTAAGATATTTTTATGAATTAACTTCCTTTACATTTTGATAATCTCACAAATAAAGTTAGTGGAAATGATCTTTTTAAAATCCAATTATCACAACCTTTATCTTGTCAATGTTTATTGGTAGACATGAACAAGAATAGAAATCTTGGAAAATTGTTAGTTACTTCATGAGATAAGAGAGACACAACATCAACCCTTCATTTTATGGTATTAACCTTAAAATTAATTGTATTTCTATAGCAACCCCTCCCCCTGCTCTAATCAACTAGGAGTTCTAAAAGAAAATCATTTATAGCTTGTGCATGTCAATAAAATATAATAAAAAAAGACTATATAATCAAATAAAAAAGATCAGTTACACTAATTATTTCTATGGCAACAACTTAGAGGAAGTTAATTCATATAAATATCTAGAAAAACTTCAACTTTCAAGAAGATCTTAAGTGGAAATATAACAATGAGAAAATGAAGAAATAATGATGGAAGGCCTATTTTAGTTTTGAGAAAATTGAAAATGAACAAATGTTTGGTTTTATGAGAAAAACAATTTCTTTTTTAACACTCTCAATGCTCTAGTTATCTTATATGGATGTGAAGTGTAGGAGTGTAGCATCTCTAGAGAATTAGAGAGGAATTGAAAAATGGAGAAGTCTTTTATAACTTATAATCTTGATATTAAAAGAAATATGCCATATCTCATCCCCTTCATAGAAGTTTATATTTCCTCCATTGAGAGTATGGTTGGGACTAGGAACGTTATGTATAATCCAAAAACAATTAACATGAGAAATGAGAGGTTTCTTGAGGTTGCTTCAAAATTCAGTCAAGATTGGGGTTAGCACAAAGTTGCTAGCCTTTGCTATACCAGTGTGAATAAATGAGGTAGTCATTTCAAAGAATATGGATGCCATTAAGAATACTCATCAAAAGTACAAAGATTAAGGAAAAATTTTCTCCACTATTTATGAGCATAAAAACAAATTTCTACAACAAAAGAATTAAATTTTTATCATTTTCCATAAGGTTAGATAAACCAAAGTTAGTCTTTAAAGATGGTGGAAATCATTATCATCATCAACAACCACCTTGTTTATTCTTAGAAGTAGTATTTGCCTTCACCACTTATTCACCTTCAACTAGCCCAACCACATAATATATACACCAATACACATCTATCACCTTAAATCGACCACCTCTCAATGACTTCATCAATAACTCAAGTACTAATTGGGAAGTATTGAAATAAAAGTGAAATCTTATAGTGGAGCATCATATATTCCTATTTTTATGCTATCACCTCAAATCGACCACCTCTCAATGATTTCATGAATAACTCAAGTACTAATTGGGAAGTATTGAAATAAAAGTGAAATCTTATATTGGAGCATCATATTTTCCTATTTTTATGCTATCACCTTAAATCGACCACCTCTCAATGACTTCATGAATAACTCAAGTACTAATTGGGAAGTATTGAAGTAAAAGTGATATCTTATAGTGGAGCATCATATTATTTTCCTAATAAGTTATGTTCAATACAAAGATAATATCAACAAAGTTCTTATTAAAATAAATGAGCAAACTACTTTAAAGAAGACATTAATGAAAAGACATCTAGAAGTAAAAGCTATTGGTTTAAAAAATTGGAAGTATTTTACTTTATAAATACTTTAGAGAAATATCTACTTTTAAATATATTAAAGAACAAGAAATGATTGAAAATATGTTGAGCTTATTCCATGTTTGGTATGCTATTTATTTATATATAATATTTATAATTGTCAAAAAGAATATGTTTTATATTTATATATCTAACAAATTATTTTTTATATTTATGTAAATTATTTTTTTTATATATTAAAATATTGTATAATACATAATTATTAAATTAAACAAAAGAAAATGCTATCATTGATAATATTGAATTTATAATAAATATTGAATAAAAAAATCGGCAACAACATAACAAAATTTTCCCCTTTATAATTATTATTGACATCATATCCTATTTAATTATACTATTAATAAACATTTTTAAATCACATCTTGATTCGAAACTATTAATAAACATATTTAAAGTATTTTCAATATAATTTAATTTCAAGTTAATATAAATTTATTAACTAATAATAAATATAAATGATATTGATATTCCTATTTTTATCCTTTTTAATTATAGAAATAACATTTAAAAAAATAAAAATTTATTTTCCTAATAGGTTAGGTTCAATACAAAAATAATATTAGCAAAGTTCTCACCAAAAGAAATGAACAAACTACTTTAAAGAAGACATTAATGAAAAGAGATCTAAAAAGAAAAGCTATTGGTTTAAAAATCTAAAAGTATTTTACTTTATAAATATTTTAGAGAAATATCTACTTTCAAATACATTTGTTTTTTCTCTACAAATACTAACTTCTATTAACTGAAAGGCAAAATATTTTTACATATTATCGAGGCTTGGAAGCACTTGACAGAACAAAACTGCTCCATTACAGACATAAGCTAGGGAAACCAGTTACAAAGAGCAAGAAACCAGATAACAGACATAAAGAGAGACATGTGTTGCCGAGAAGGAGAACTGAGCCAACACAGAAACACAAAAACATTGCAACCCAGCATATAAAGAGTCACCAAATTCCCATCTGGGAGCCAAAAAACAGTAGGACAATTGCATAGAAACTTGACCACGAGCCTGAAACAGAAGCCGAAACAAAAAGAGACAGTCCCAAGTGGCGCTACTTCTCCTTTGCCGGGCCATGGTCCTTCTTCTCATCCAGACCTATATCACCAGTCTTCAGACCTTCATTGCCGCTCAAATCACTGCCAGGGATTGCACCATGAGTCCTGTCCTCAGCTACAGGTCCTGTATCTTCAAGGGGAGGAAGATTTTTGAGAAAATCCTCCTGTTCAGCTTTCTCTTTTTTCCAATTCTCCATGTTGTCTTTGTCTGAGGAATGCTCACTGCTTGGAGAAGGATCAGGGGCGATGCAGGCCAAAGGGGAGACAAGGTTTTCCTCTTCCGAGAGAATAATGGTGATATGAGCAGTGACCAGGGGCCTATGCAAATTACTTTGAAATTTAAAGTGCGTGGTTTGGAAAGCACTGTTCGGGATAGGTTTACGACCAAAACCTACAGAAGGCCCAGCTTCATGGATGGGGGAGGGATTGAAAGGTTCCGGCACCGTTTCCATGGCATGACCGACTGGAGGATGCAAACGACTGTCACGACGCCCCCCTGAACGATGCCTCTTGCCCGAGCGAACCATGATGACAGACAGGAGGTAGGGCACAAATGGATTATGGACGGGATGACCAACAGGATGGAGTCGATTGAGGCAAGAGGGATGCCCAACAGAGCTTGCGACCGACACAACAATATAACAGAACTTACATACGACCACAAAACTTGCAGACAACAACACAGAGCATGAATCCAGAACAGGGGAGAAATTACCCTTGATAGAGTTGGCTTGGAGCTCGCAGCAGTGAACCAGATTTAAACCATCACCAACAGCCTCCGCAAACCAGGTTCCATTACCGTGCCACTGAGCACAAGGCATGGTGAGAGAATGATGGAGCAGCATGATTATAACAGAAGGAATGTTGTGTCGATCAACGCAGAACATAAATGTGAATCCGCCAACCGATCCAACATTAATACTCTTTCCCTGCTCGCATGAGTTTACGTCCCGGGAGGCCACACTGCTCTGCAGCTAGCAGTACTGGGCATTAACTCCTTGTCGGTGATGCCACCCGGATCCGAGATACTTTCAAATACATTAAAGAACAAGAAATGATTAAAAATATGTTGAACTTATTCCATATTTAATATGCTATTTATTTATATATATATTATTTATAATTGTCGAAAAAAATATGTTTTATATTTATGTCTAACCAATTATATTTTATATTTATTTAAATTACTTTTATATATACTAAAATATTATATAGTACATCATTGTTAAATTACAAAAAAAAATTAAAAAAAAATCATGGATAATATTGAATTTATAATAAATATTGAATAAAAAAATGGGCAACAAAGTAACAAATTTTTCCCTATGATTATTATTGACATCATATCAAATTTTTCCCTTTATGATTATTATTGACAACCTAACAATTTTTTTCCTTTATGATTATCATTGACATCATATCAATAATGCCTGCGTCCGTCCGAAAATTACTGAGGTCAGCGTGGAAACATTTAGAAATCCCCAAATTTAGCGAAGTTGCTAAACTACAAAGTTGGTAAAATATTCAATTAAAGAGCAGATGGTTGCATTGGAGGCCCAAATAGCGTTTCAATATTCAACTAAGAATAAAAGTTTCCAGGCTCTAACGGTCCCGCCAAAAAACCATCGGTGGTTTCAAAGACCAGTGCCGACGCTGCCCATAGATTCCAAAAGTGGTATTGTGTGAATATCCCATATATTGGATAGCCATCTCATCTCACTCAGAATTTTTATCCCTTCTTCTCGTAGCATCATTTATCAAAAACGACTGGTGAAAGATGTAGGGCTTCGTATTTTCTCCTACTTCAAATAATTCACCATAAATCCACAACTATGAAATACCTAACCTGGAAAACAAATATGTGAAAATTTTAAAATAAATCAATGTTAAAATCTAAATCCCATTACGAAACAACAAACAACCAACATCCTTTTGTTAAGTGTCTTTTTTTACAGGCTAAAACACCATTTTTAGATTTTCGTTCTGCATTTCATCCTCATTTATATTGGATAGTAAAAATGAATCAGATCACAAAAAGATATCAACTCTAAAATTCAACCATTAGTGTATCAAAGCAGGCAAAAAAAGTACTTTTGCTGACCTTGGATATAAATGACCCTACCGAATTCCTTCTATTCTCTTCAAGGTTCTGGCTGCCATTCTTGCAACAATGGCCTCTTCAAATGCAAGTACTTCCGTATAAATCTCCAACGTATGTTGAAGTTCAATCTTGAACTTTTCTAATCTACTTAGCCTCAGGCTGCATTCATGAAACATTTTGCCATTCGATGTCTTTAATGTCTGACCACTGCGTTTTTCTCTCATTAAGCATCTTAAATAGAGGCTAGTTTCGCTCAACGTAACTGGGCCTTCGAAATCCCTTTTGTTGTTCTCAAGCCTCTGGTTTTCATTCGCATTTGAAACAATTGCCTCTTCAAATGCAATTTCTTCCTTGTGTGTTTCCGTAGGTTGAAGTTCAGTTTTCAGCTTTTCTAATTTTTTTCCTTGATATCAGGGTGCATGCAGAAAACCATTTTCTATTCAATTTAGGAACATATTTGTCTTTTAACATTTCATCCTACTTTGTATTAGAACTAAAAATGAATCAGGTCTGAAAAATATGAATGTTATTTTCCACTCAGTTTAGGAACAGATTTGTCTTAGAACTAAAAATGAATCTGATTCGAAAAATATAGACATTAAAATTTAGTCTTTCTTGTGTGACTGAGAGGTTCTTTCTTACCAGGCTTACTGAAAAAGACGCTGGTTTTGCTCACCTTTGATATACATGCCTTCAAAATTCCAAAGAAAGATGCTGGTTTTGCTCACCTTTGATATACATGCCTTCAAAATTCCCTTTCTTTGTTCTGAGAGTTCTTTCTTTGTTCTCAGAGTTCTAGCCACCATTCTCATTTGCTGGCATTTGATATACAGGCATTCAAAAATCCCTTTCGTTGTTCTCAGGGTTCCATCTCAGCAGCGACAACATCACTGCTGGCCAGTGTAATTGCCAGGTAGTTTCCACTGAAAACCAGATACAAAAAAGTTATTTAAGTATAATGCAATGATATAAAACTCAAAATCCTTCAATTTTGCTGTATTTTGGAAGAAAAAAAACTTCAAACGCCTGTAAGATATTTTAAAACGTCAAGTTAATAAATTAGCATATTCGCCGGTGGTTTCACACTTCAAACCAGATACATATTAAAATTACTTAAAAAAGGGAAAGAAATCATACAAAACTCAAAACCTTGGAATTTAGTTGTTTGTAGCAATAAAAGAGGAGGCCACTGGTTTACAGTCTAGTCCATTAAACCCATGGCTATAGCATTGAATCAAAGCTGTATGCTGTAGTAAAATCCTCTGCCTCAATTAAAGATTCGAGGTCTGTCGTAGTGTAGAGAAATCCACGAAAACGTGTGAGAAAGCCTGCAAATGGCCGTGAAGAGCGTCTGAATCATGTTGTCTGTGAAGAGCGTCTGAATCAAAGTTGTATGCTGTAGTAAAATCCTTTGCCTCAATTAAAGATTCGAGGTCTGTTGTAGTCAAGAGAAAGCCACATAAACGTGTGAGAAAACCTGCAAATGGCCGTGAAAGAGCGTCTGAATCATGTTGAGGCTGAGTGGCAAAGACGTGAGAAATTGAACCAGTCGAAAATGGACAAAGCTTCTCTGCTCGGTGATGTCTATCAAAGATCTTTGTTCTAGGATTGGGGTCTGAGCCGGTTGTACAGTTTGGTAACTGACTAATACCTGTCAAAAATCAATCTAAAATTACTAGTCAACAATATTTCATTCTCTAAAAAAACATAAACCAAAATTAATAAGAAATCTTGAATGAGAACAGTATATCACTGTAAAGTAACAAAAATAAACTTTGAAAATTATATCACTATCAAGTAACAAAAATAAACTTTGAAATTTCTATTAAAAACATTTATTTTAAAAAAAAATCATAAAATAAAATTAATAAGAAATCTCGAATGACAGATTTGGTGATAGTACAATGCCATCCTTCTATAGAGATTAATCTTTTTTAGAGAGATATATAGTTATGTTCAATTTTATGTATATGCGATGAAAATATATACTACAATAGCTTGATTTTAGACTTTTGGGTTGATAATAAATCGGAATTAATAACGGGTTTTGCTCCATCTTATAAGATAATATGTCATCAAATTAATAGCAACTTTTGAATCACCCATTATTTATAAATTTGAAATATGATGTTTTTCTAACACTTTTGAAAGGGATTTTTAATCTTATCCAATCAATAAAATTGTTAGAACCTAATGCCAAGCATGCCTTGAGTTTAATTAAATGGGTCTAAAAAAAGATGATATCCCTAACCTCACGTTAAGGAAGAATATTTTGAATTGCTCTACCAAAATAACTTTATACTCTATATTTGTTTATAAGTACTTCTAAAATATCCTTTGGTTTTTTAATTTCAACAACTTTCTTAAGCCATTTAAAATTAGAATGGATTTCAGTAAGATGTTAAAATGTGAGAATATGTTTTTCATTAATTTTTAAAGAGTTAAATTCCCCAGGCAATCACCAATGGCAATTCTTAAGTGTTTTTAACACTTCTTTTAAAACCATTTTTTTAGCAATTTATATATGACCTATAAACCCTCTATTCTATCGAAATATATTTTACATACTAACAACTCACTAACGATTGATGGATAGTCACCTCATCCTACCTGCAAAGTACACATCTCCTTGGACCTTGCCTATTTCTTTTTTTTTAGACATCCCAAGTTGTCACCTTATTCCTTAAAGACATCCAAATGAAAATTTTGGTCTTTATTACAATTATAGTTTTCTGTATTGATTTCCCCAACAACACTGGTCACTTTGAATCTCGTCAACAACATTGTTTTATACTTAATATTAGCAGTATATGTGCCTAGTAAGGATTTTTTCTACCATGTTAGTAAATCTAACTCCTCCTTGATTTGCACATGTCCTCTATTTGAAGCTTCCAATATGGATTCCACTAAGAAACATTGCTTTTTTCTAGATCAACCTGATGAGCTCTCAAACATCCCTAATATCAAATATATATATATGCTCAATGTGAGCCCCTTGAAGCAACTTGTAAATATCTCTATTATGAATAATGTTTAGAATTTCATCTAATAGTATGTTTGAATCTCCACATCACACCCATGAATCAACCCCTAATCTCGCCTAGTTCCCATTCCCAATCATACTTACTAAACAATTTCCTATAAATGGAAAAACATGTACTAGTGAATTCCAAGATATTGAGCCATTATAAAATGTGTTATTACCTTCCTTACCCAATTAATCAGAGAAATATCTCCAATATAATTTTAACAAATGGATTTCATCCATAAATTTTCCTCAAATATTAGCTTCTATACACTTTTTGTACTTAAGCATTTCTCCCAAGTAATGAATATTTCATAATCTTTATCCACCTTCTTCTTTTGGTTTTGATACATTTCTCCATTTAAACATGCTATGTCATCCTTTTCCCTATGTCCAATTCATTAACAATTCAACAAATTCCTCCTAATTTTTTCAAGTACGCTTGCAAGAGTATAAGCTAGAGAATATCAACATACAAGGATTGCTTCAAGTATTTATTTAGCTAGAGTTAGTCTACATCCCAAGCATAACCATCAATCACACTACATACTCACCCTTTTTTCAATTGTGTTGATGAACCAATTCTTATCTTTAATCCCATATGCATTTGGCTTCAATAAAATCCCCAAATGTTATATTCCTTACCTGTAGATCTATTTTTAGAAAGGTAAAAATTGTCAAATCATTATTTTAGATTTTTCCTCTAATTTATTAAAAGAGATTGAATATTTTATAATGTGTTCTCTTCCATTCCCATGGCTGCACAATAAGTGACTAAAATCTCTTTTAGTATGTCTCCAAAAGATTCATAATTATGGTGAACCTACATAAATTGTTGTTCCATCACCCCCATTAGCACAATACTATAGAGATTCAAGAGGTGGAATTACTTATGTACACCCTCCACAATGCAACGTATTGAAGCACACACATATTCTAAAGTTTCACAAATGTAGATTCCAAGAAAGGATTTAAAAAATATATAAACAACTAATCACTTATCCTACAATAAATAAGATTCACAATATCATCATATACAAATTATCTCATGTAATGCACATGAAGCTCCACATGATTCATCTTGATGTGCGCAACAAGATTCTTTGCAACTTGTATCACACTTTGATTGTCATAACATACCATGGTGAATGCTTCAACTAGAAAACCAATTTCACCCATGAGATATCAAATCCATGCCACCTCTATGCCAACACGCACTACACCATGATATGGTTGAAAGAGAGACCACCTCATACTTATAATACCATATTTTGGATCTAGAGCTAGATCCATAATAGAGCTAGATGTAGACCTCCTTTCATCACCATCTCCAACCAAATCCAAATCAATGTAACTAGGTAACTAGTTCACTCTATCATCACAATACTTTATACCAAACTAATACATTCCCTTGATATTTTTTTGTTATCTCTATGGCCTTAATTTGAATTTCCTTTGGCTCTTGCTTAAATCAATAAAATGTTAGAATTCCATGTACCCCAAGTCTAGTCTATGTTTTGGCAGTTTCACACAACATAAAACATAAACACACTAAAAATGCCTAACTTTAAAACTTTTTCATATCAAAACATATCAACAATTAGATCATGAAAATTACAGAATATTTATTGCCCAAAACTTATTTCCTATCAGTCATTCAATAAGAAAAACATAGGGCTCCCCTATCATGGAAATTGGCCCTTTACAATCCTTGTGCCATACCAAAGTATACAAGAAAAAATAAAATATACTTGTACACGTTACCTAGGTGGAGGTTGAGTCCTTTTAGCTCTCATTTCCCCTTAACTAGTGGTTAACATTGGCCATCAAAACCTATAACAATTCTTCACACTTTTAGTTTCTAACTTGGCAAATTTTATAGATGTTTTCCAATTTTTCAACCTTGCTTCCCACCTAGTAGATGTAGCACAATCTCCAACAACACTATGCTTTCCTTGGCCTACTCCTTTAACCCTTGGCCCCCTTTCTGTAGCATTGTTGCTAGCCGTATAGTATGTTATCATCCTTGTGACTAATGCCCTTAATCCTTGTTATAATCCTCAGTTACACCTATAGGCCAATGATCAATCTCCTTTGTTGTGAGTTTCACTAATTCACCTGCATGCAATGTTCTTTAGTTTTTTGTGGCCCTCAACCTACATCTATAGCCTATTGTTTACCTCATTAAGCCTTGTTTAGGCCTATACCCTATTTCTATACCCTTCATATGAAATTAGCCTCATGTTCTGACCCTTACAGACAAATGAATGCCCCTAACATAGGCCTCCGACTAGTCATTAGGGGAATTTTGAGTTCTAAAATGGGTCTCCTAAGAAAAATGTACAACCAAAATAAAATTTATATGAACCAACCGGATTCAAGATGATGATGTCAACCATGGGGGATGATTCACCATTTTTGGAGTAAAAAAAGTAAAAAGACTAAAAAATAATAAAATAATAAAACTACTTTTTCAACTCATATTTTTAACTTATCTCCTTAAGTTTTTACTCAAATTTCGAGTGAGAGTACTTTTTGGATGCAAAATTTAATTCCTTGTCCAAGGAGTACCCATGTTGCATACTTTCAATGGACCCTACTACATGAAAAATGAGAAATACATGGAAAAACATGATTGCAATGACATTTTTCATATAGTAAGGTTCTTAAAAAATATGCGACATGGATACTCCTTGGATGAGGAATAAAATTTTGCATTCAACGAGTGTTTCAACTCTAAATTTGAGTAAACCCATAGGGAGATAAGTTGAAAATACGAGTTGAAAAAATAGTTTTTCTTTTTTCCCTCTAAAATTTGATGATGTAATCTAATCTTATTTTATTATTTCCACTATTATTTTATAATTTCCTTAAGAGGTTCATTTTAGACCTCAAAATTCCCCTAATGCCTTAAGTTATGCGGCCCGTTTTCTAGGTTGTAGCCTCTTGCTCCACCATAGGCCTGTGGCCTTTTCTCTTTTGGCTGTGAACAAATTCCTCGTAGTTGTGGCTTCCTACATCTCTAAATTAACTTCTTTAGCCTCCTTCTAATCACTGGAAACTCAACTTTTCTTCTATAACCTACTCCAAAACATAGTCCAACAAATGTCTCAACAAAACACAGTCTAGCCTTCCTCCAATATTCTTCTTGTGACTCTTTTTTCTCCCTATAATTAGGTCTCTTCTAGTCCTCTTGCTCCTCATAAGAAGAATGATATTTTACCTTATTGATCCTTGTATTTGTACTTTTCCAAGGGGTGTGTCTCTTTTCCTTGTTGGCTAACCTGAGCTGACTTGACACCTTAAGCTAATTTAGATTAAATTTAAAATATGAAATGATTTTCCTTGAGTGAAAAACCCCAACAAACAAATTAGAAATCCTGAAATGATTTTCCAACCATAACTACCTTCCAAACTATCAATATCCAACACTCTCTCTTTTAGTGAGGAAGGTATTTCCACCACCATTTGGAAGAGGTCCTACCTTTGAATCTGATCCACAAGCACATCCTTCTGGAAGACTTGGAACTTCGAATATACAATGCTCCTAGAAGCCTCCCACTTCAAATATCATACATGGCCACCCAAACCATGACTTTCCTTATTCCTAGAAATATCTAGCTCCATGACTTTTCCTTGCATGTGCCATGAAATTCCTTGCACAATCATGACTTTACTTACATAGTCCATGAGTTGTGTGCACCATGAATTCCTTACATGGTCTATGACTTTCCTTGCATGCACCATGGCTCTCCTTGCATGGTTTGTGACTTTCCTTACATGGCTTGGAATACTCCACTTTCTTTCTTGAGCCTAAAGGTTAGACTTCCATTGGGAAGCTGAATTTCCCTCTGAGCTCATAATCTCCCTCTGAATCCCGACTCCCTCTAAACCTACACAACCTTCCCTTGGCTCATGTTACTTTCCCTCTTGGAAAACAACCTCATGAACACCTTATATGCACATGTTGCAATTGAGCTTTTGTCCTTTCAAGGTCAATCATGTGTTGCAATTGAACACTTGGCCTATTCCATTCAAGAACACCGCAACTAAACTCTGCAAGTTTCCTCATCCTCCCGGGTCAAACAACTTATATGCACATGGCTTCACTATTGGATGTGCAACTATGCAACCCAATGAAGATAATATCTCATGAAACTCATTAAACTATAATCCATATGAAGTTACCTTTTCCATTCTAAAGTACTGCATGCCAAGGCACCTGAGCTGTTGTAACTTACTTTGATAAATCAATAGAATTCCATCAATGGTATCAACAACTTGCCACTCAACTTACTTATGTGCACTGAATTCTCCACCAATCCACCAAAACTCCCATCTTTCCACCCAAATCTACAATAATCCACAACACCTTGTCTTGAGCATTTTGCTCCATGTCTCTCAAGGAATACCTAGCCAACTCTCTTAGCAACACTATTTCTTCCTACAACAATCTCACAATTCCCTCTCAGAGCTGCCACCTATGCACAAATGTGAGATCCAACTTCTCTTCAAAGTATCTGTAATACCATGTTAGAATTCCATGTACTCTAGGTCTGCTCCATTTTTTGGTAGTTTCACACAACATAAAACATAAAAACATTGAAAATGCCTAACTTTAAAACTTTTCCACAGTGGAATATACCAAAAATTAGATTAATAATTGTATACAATATTTATTGCCCAAAACATATTTCTTTTTATTCCTTCAATAAGAAAAATGTAGGGATCCCATACCATGGAAAATGGCCCTTTAAAATCCCTATACGATGCCAAATTATACAAGACAACATATAATATAGTTGTGCAAGTTACTTGAGATGAGGCTAAGTCATTTTAGCTCTCATATTCCCATAACCACTGGTTTTCATTTTCCACCAAAACCTACAACTAGTCTTCACAAGTATAGATGCCCATCTGATATCCCTTGTAGATGTTCTCCAACAAATGTCAACCTTGCTTCCCACTTGGTAGACTTAGCACAGTCTGCAACAACACTCTACTTGCCTTGGCCCACTCCTTCATCCCTCACCCCCCTTGCTATAACATTATTTCTAACATTGTAGCCTATTATCAACCATGTGGTCAGCCTCCTTAAGCCTTCCTATAACCCTCAGCTACACCTATAGGCTAGCAACCAGTCTCCTTGTTTGTAGGTTTCCCTAATTCACATATGACCAACCTTCTTTAGTTTTTCTAGGCCCTGGACCTACACCTATAGCTTGTGGTCTACCTCCATAAGCTCTGTTTAGGGCTTGACCCCTTTGTTATAGCCTCGTTAAACCCATGGCCTCTTGTTCCAACCCTAACAAATCAATGTCTTCCCTTAACCTAGGGTTGTATCCAACCTTTAGACTCTTCTCTTCTGGCTGTGGCTAGCTTCCTCCTAGCTACAACTTCCTTTGTCTCCATCCTACAACCCTTAATAGGCCTCCTTTTAACCACAAAATGCTTGGTTGTCCTTCTACACTCTACTCTAGAACATAGTCCAACAAATGCCTCAACAAAACATAGTCTAGCCTTCCTCCAATTTGCTTCCTATAGCTCCTTTTGTTGCCTACAACTAGGTCTCTTCTATCCCTCTTGCTTCTTACAAGAAGAATGTTCCTTTACCTTCTTTCTCCTTGTATTTATACTTTTCCAAGGGGTGTGAAACCCTAAGGGGGTGTGTCTCTTGGCCTTGTTGGGAGACTCGAGTCAATTTTTACACCTTAAGTTGACTTATATTAAATTCAAAATATTAAATACTTTTCTTCGGTGAAAAACCCAAACAAACAAACTAGAAATCCCCAAGGGATTTTCCAACCAGAAATATCTTCCAAAATATCAATATTCAACAAAAACCACACTAACAAAAAAGAAAATATATAGTTTATTGAAGTTGAATAAATAAGGCTACCAATAAGTTGTTGATAGAGTGTAACATCAAATTTTGGAGAATTGCACTCCTTGGTGAGGTTCAATTCCACTTAGTACAATGTGTCACATGGTTTATAGTTTTCCATTTTGAATTTTCCAAAATATTCAACACATATTTGGGTTGAGAAATAAAGATACCATCATCCATTTTTAAGACTTATAATAAATGCAACAAACCAAAGATACTCATCTCAATGTATCTCTTAATTATTTTTTCAAACCCAAAACAGTATTAACATTATTTCTTGTATTGAATTGGTCATCAACATGCAAGGAAACACTTAATGTTTCACCATTCAAATGTAGTACATAGATAGTGTGTTCTGATTCGCCTTGTTTGAAATCATGATCGAGGAAAAGGTGATTAGTTGTCTCATACCATGCCTCGAGGGGTTGTTTCAAACCATTTTAGGATTTCTTTAATGAGTCGCACAAGAATTCTATCCTTCTCAATCTCAGGCAGTTGCACCATATAAACATCTTCAGACAGATCACCATGTAGAAAGGATCCTTTAAAATTTGTATGTTGTACCTCCCATTAATGGTGAGACACAAGTGAAAGAATTAGTCAAACAAAGTTCATATTTGCAATCAAGGAAAAGGTTTCAATGTAGTTGATGCATTCTTTCAAAGAAAATGCCTTTGCTACAAAAACATTATGTCTTTTAAAAGCATTTTTAGATTTGAATTTGGTCTTGCAAACCCATTAAAACTTCACTATAGTCTTTCCTTGTGGTTGAGGAATAAAATCACATGTCTCATTCTTCATCAATGGATGTAATTCATTAGCTATAGAATTCTCCTATTCGTGCTCATCTTGTGTATCTACACATATCTTTGAATTCCATTCCTCTTGTAAATGTTCCATTACCAAAGAACTACCAAAATATTTCTTAATTGTATTTTTTCTTAAGTCATGGATATCTCTTGGATTAGGTTAAGAAGCTTAAATTTTGTTGGTCACAAATTTGTAATACAAACCTCCTTTTTTGAAGTACTTCTTGTACCAACTAGATCACAAATTTTGGATTGAATAGGAATTCCAAATCTAAGAGTCTACTCTAATTTAGAAGTTCTAATGCAAGTAAATTCATGAAAAGAAGTTGATTGACTAGTTTATATTCCTATTGTAGTAAGTCAATCTAGAATTCTCTATAATTTTCAAAGTATCACTTCTCAACAATCCAGGCTAGCAGTTCAATAGATTGATGCATGAGGTATTCTCATGAAAAACAACATATCCTCTACAAATAATCTCTTGTTTGACAGGGTTAAACAATCTGTAGGACTTCAACTATTTTAGGGTGGGCTCCCATAATGATACAAGCATGCCTCTTTACATCTATATTATTTTCTTCAATAATATGAAATGTGATCCCACACTTTGTATCTAAAGGTTCTAAATTTCCAAATAATTGTTTTATTTTGCTCCATTTGTTGAATAGAGTAACATCCTATAAATATTTATTTAGAACAAATTTAAAAATTGTTTGAGTGATAAATAGCTTATGTCTAAAACTTGGTTGAAAAACCATTGGACTAAAAGAAAACAATATGCCATGTCTACGGAAGTCCATGTTTTAATTTTAACAACAATATTGTTCTAGGGTGTGTAAAGTATATAACTCTACCAAGAGATACCATTTTGTTCCAAGTATTTTTCAAGATTATTACTTGAATTATCTCCTCCAAATTTTTTCATCTTAAACATTTCATAGGTTGATTATATTGTTGTTCTACTAATGTCCTAAATTCCATGAGATTTTGAAACATGTGACTCTTATTCTTTAATAAATATATTCAATCATGCTTTGGAAAGTCATCAATGAAGGTCAATATATATTGTACATTGGTCAATGATGGTTTGTTTAGGGAACATAGGTCATTATGGTCAAGATCCAGTTAAGTATTTGATCTCCAATATTTCCCTATTTCAAAAGAAGTATTATGATGCTTTCCAAACTATATCCTTTGCATATTCCATCAAGGGGAACAACTTCAAGTATTTTAGTAATCATGTCATATTTCACCATCAGTTTAAAACTCCCAAAATTCAAATATTTGATATGTTCATGCTTAAGTCTACTCCAGTAATTGATGGGAGCTATGAGTGTAGTTAGTCTTGGATATTTCTTTGGAAGGTTATATAAGTTATATAGTTTTTCCTTATCATCAAGAAAACCTTTAGTAGCAATAAAAAAATTGTTGTCTACATCCTTCAAAATGAATTGATATGTCTAAAACACCATTGTAGTTTCTATTTGAGTTAATTGGGATACATCTAACAAATTGGATTTCAAGCTAGCTACATGATACACATCAATGATATCACCACTCTTAACATTCAAATTTTCCACAACCAACAATATTAAGTGCATAATCATCTACTAATTTTTGTTTTTTTTACACCCTCATTCTATGAAGAAAATGGAGAAGCGTCTTTATCCATATGATGGGTGCAACTAGAGTCCACTATCCATTCACTCTTAGAAGTATGAGCATACAAGGCTTGAGAAGCACTAGCAAAAACAATTATAGTTAACTACCTTATGTTCTCAAGTTTAGTTCAAAAGGTTGATTGATCTCAATTCAACATGTCTGCTTCAATCTTAATCCCATATTCAATTCACAAGTTGAAACCCTCAATCAATCTAGTATATAGATGATTTTTTCAGGAGCACATATAATGAACAAGATCCACAAGACTTGTACACAACATGACAAATCTCAAAAAAGTAGATCTAATATCCTGTTGGAAAATTAATGGATTAATGGATTAAGTAGATCAAAGAGTTCATATTCCAAGAGAGAGTTGGTGTGTAAAGACATTCTTACAACACTTAGCAAAGCTAAGCATAGATAAACTTACATAACAATGTAATAAACCAACATGTTTCCATACACAATACTATCCTACTTTCATTGTTCACTTCTTGGTCAACCCATAAGGAAATCCATTTATAGCACCAAGATGCAACCAACTCCCTTGAACTTCCCATGTTAAAGGATGTGATTGAAGAGGATGGAATGGTCTATAATGTTCACTATGAATTGGGCATTGATAGTAATGTGAATGTTATTGATGATGAGGATTTGTTCATGATTGTTGTGGATTGATTTGATCTCCAAAGGTGTGAATGTTTTTGTAATTTGGTTGTGTTGTTAGTGGTGATTCCTATGCATTGTTGAAAAAGTAAAGGAGGAAACGTGCTTGGATTAGTGAGCACATTGACATGCTCTATTATTGGTGTTGTGTTTGAGAAAGTTGTTTCAAATGACCAAGTCTTGAATTGAGCATAGGTCAGATGGTGAGTGTTAAGTGCGCACTGGAAATGTATTTTTGGATATATTCGATTTGGTTGAATGGTGTGTATCCCATGAAGATAGATCACTCTACTTGTGCATGAACTTGATGATCAAAGGACTGTGAACGGAAGAAGTTAGGATTTCCTACATTGAGAATTGTAATGTTGGTTGATGAGGCAAAGTATTCCTTTACCCAAAGCTATTATGTGTATGGAGTGATGCTGGCTGGAGATAACTATGTGCATGATGTCGAACTGATGTGTAATGGTTGAGATCAATGGTTTAAGAGATATGCAGCAGAGTGCAATTATAAAAGTGAGGAGTGATTTGGAACTTAATGTATTCATCATGTATTGGATTGTGAGAAAAATTGTGCATATGGACACAGTGTTATAAATGAGCATAAGTGCAATGATTAGACCAAAGGTTGTGTGTGTGCTAATGAATTTGTTAGGATGTTCATGGTAGAGTTGAGGAACCGATCAGAATGCTACATAGAATAGAGCCTATGTTGTTATGTATGTTTTCCTTGTACTTTGTGTTGATGCCATGTAATGTGTTGTTTAAGGGTTCACAGAGAGAGAGCGTGTGTTGCTTGTGAGAGTAAATGTATTGCTTCCTATGTTTGATATTCCAAAGATGTATTTGAGATGTTGATGTGTATAAGGTTAGGGGGTTTGTTTGATATATATGCTATTGTCTATAGTATGGTGAGATTATTATTGATATGGTTGAGAAAGTTTGCTATCAGTAGGGTTTGATAAAGATATATGATTGTGTTGGGAAATAGTGTGATTTTTGTATCTTGTGTTATTGAGTAGATTGCATATGGGTCCAATATGAAAATGAATGAAAGGGTGGCCCATAACTATTGAGGAGGTTGGGGCCTCCAACAAGTGGTAGCTTTCCAAGATAAGGAGTTGGGGCTTCCTAGCTCGTAGTGGCCTACAAATTGTTGTAAGGGTGGTGGCTCCTTGTTGGTAGAGGCCAATAGAATGTATATAGAAGATTGGTGGCTCATAGATCATTGGGGTTAGTATTTGAAAGTAAAATAGATTGACTGATAATAAGAGAAGAAAGAAATAAGGCAAGATGGTTTTTCTCAACTTAAGGGTTTCGATACATGTGTGATGTGTGTTTGATGATCAAGATGCTTATTTGTTGATTCCCATGTCATGCTTTCATGTTCTAATATGTTGTTTTAAGCCGTGCTACTGATTATTTAATAAACTGAAAAACAGTTAAAAATTTGAAAAAAAAATAAAAGTTTTATAATTGTTATGAACTATAGTAATTTTTTTGTTTCATTTGTTTTATATAATATACAGATAGTTGACATTGAAATATTTTACTCCATGCTAAATATGAATTAAACATCTCTTTTATTTTGAATACACTAAAAAATATTTTAACTATACAACTTTTTTTGTTTTCATTTGCTTTATATAATATATACATAGTTGACATTGAAATGTTTTTTTGTTATTATTATGTTTTTAAATACATGTTCCCTTTATATTGCCAAGTAGAAAACATATATAAATGAGATATAAATACATTGAATTAATTTTATTATTAATATTCTTTAAAATGTTGCATGTCAATTTTATATTAAGCATTGAAGGAATTACAAATCTCATTTATAGATTTTTACTTCAATTACTTCATCTCTCTATAAAAATTTAATGTAAAATTAAGACGAAAATTGAAGTATTTTATTGATGATGATGGTGGTGGTGGTGGTGGTTAACGTCCACTGAGACCAAATTGGTCTATCGGACTTATAATTTTCTTAGTTCTTAATTGTTTGGCTTCTCATCTTTCTTGGTGAGATTGGTGTTGTAGCTTTCTTTTTTTCTTTGTGGTCTTCCAACTTCCATTATCTTGCATCTCCTTCATCTCTTCTAGTTCTTGGGACATTGGTGTCTTAGCTTCGTGATTTGTTGTGTTCGTCCTTTTGACGATAGTCAGAGAAGAAGTTTGGTATGGGAGATTTGCTTTGCTGTTAAATGAAGATTTATTTTGTGCGGTATTCGAATCCTCATAATTGTTGATGCTTGAGGGGTTGTCGAGTTCACTTTTTTGTTGTTGGGCGGGGCTTTCCCCTTGCTTGTCTTGAGAGTTGTTTCTTTCTTACCTGATTTCTTGCGATTCAGAGTGTTCTGGAGGGTATTCTTCCTTGATTACTATGTAATGTTCTTTTTGTGCTCCTTCCCACCATGTAGGCATGTGGTGATTCTTTCTAGTATAATTTTTTTCGGAGTCTTTTGGGCAATTTTTGGCTAGATGGCCTGTCTCAAAGCAGTATCGACATCTGAAGAGGACACTTTCATAATCGATTTTCTGGTTCCACACATAGTCTTTACTTGTTAGGTTTATTTCAGCTGGAAATCTGGCATTAAGGTCCATTTCCACACAGATGCGTGCATAGGTGGTTCTGGCATATTCCTCTGTTTCTGGGCACTTGCAGTAAAATTTCCCAATTGTATTTCCAATGGCTTTTAGCGAGGAGAAATTCTAGAGCTGCAAGGGTAGGTTTGGCAATCTCACCCAAACTAGTGCTGAGGTTATGATTTTTGTTTAGGGATCGAATGATGGGTTCCATGGCTTCATAACTAGGCCTGAGTTTTCCCAAAACCAAGGGCTGGAATCTAGAATACATTATTTGTTTTTATGGTTTTCAAAATCTACTATAAAGAAACCCCTAGCACAGGGGTAAATATTAATTTCATCAGAAATGACAGGCTTCCATACCTTTGAGATCCAACTGTGGAGAGCTGTCAGCTATGACCAAAAACCATTGAACCGGTAGATTAGGGCACTTTCAGAAAAATTCAAAGCCTCATCGAGTGAGGCCTGGACCACCTGGACAGTGGGAGCTGGGGCTTCGCTGACGATATGGGCAGGAGCTTCCCCCCCAGAGGTGGACGGAACTGAGCCAACAGTTATCTTCGCGAAGCTAGGAGCCATCTGGATCAAGGCCGATCGATGATTCCCAAGCTTATGTATGCCCCTGCGGAAGAATGAAAAAGCCCCGCAGAAGAATGCGAACCTAGAAAACAACCCCGTGAAAGATAATCCTAAGATCACTGCCTCTCCACTTTCTCATTTCCTTTTCCATCTCTACAAGATTTTGAATAATTTCTTCAGAATGAAACCATCCCTGATTAATGCCGACCCTAATCTACTGGCATGGCTTGATATTTTCCTCCGGACTATCCCCACGCAGGTAGTCCTAAATTCCTAGCTGTTGTAGAAAGTGGCTAGGACAACGATCTGACTTGATCTGGTCATGCAGCGTCTGACTTGATCTGGATTTGCAGACAAACCATACAGCAACAAGCAATTCTCGACGGCGATCAATGCAGACAACGACAAAGATAAACCCTAGCCGCGGGAGGACAGTTATTGGAGAAGGCGGTTGATCTGGGTCTGGCACACATCCTCCGACCTCTTCTGGCCCTCCAAAAAGACCCTACTAACCTGAATCCTCCTTAACGAGCCTTACACAGAAAAAACCCTATTGAGCTACCACAGTCATGGCATGGCATGGTATTACGCTTTCAATTCTACCTTTGGCTAGATATTACTTTGGTTTTGACCCAAAAAAAATTGAACCTACTCCATAATTTAACATTATAAATTAAATTTTATTATTATTTAAAATTATTTATCTCGGAAATGATTGATTGAGTTCTTATTGTGTAATCATTATATTAGATGCTCTCGTACAACCACATTGTTCTTACAATCATAACTATAACGTCATAGTAGTCAACCATTTTTGAACCTGCTTCAAATAAATTAATTATAACAGGGTGGCGCTGTAATTCTTCATGCCTTGTGTATTAAAATCGTTGTAGTCTAATAAAACTATGTTTTCACCCTAAAATCATGAATATTTAGGTAATATTTTGATAAAATTAGGTAGGATTTTTGTAAATTCAAGTTACAATTGTCAAACTTTAAGATTTTAGGTGCACCGGATATTTTTTATGGCATTGAATCCATGTCCACCATCAAAAACATGATTCAAACACTGCTATAGTAAAATTTCTTGAATTTTGGCATTGAATCCATGTCCACCATCAAAAACATGATTCAAACACTGCTATAGTAAAATTTCTTGAATTTTTTTTTTTTGGATTTTAACCACTTTTAACAGTCGAGACAATTCCTTTGAGTAGACCATTAAAATCTTACGAATTATGTTGGACATATAGCAATATATGTATACTACTTTCATGTTCATCTTGGCGTGTTTGCAGTAATGACAGGCACATAAGTATGAATCTATTAATTTAATTAACTACCTCGATCAAACCTTGGGCTTAGTGGCTAAGTGCGGGATTAGAGGAGATCATGGTGACCTGTTAACTGTCATATTCAACCTGATGATTCCGATAGGTGTGAACATGGAGATTTCTCCTTTTTAAAGAGCCGGAAATGTATTAGGGAAAACGAAAACATGAACAAATTTGGCCAAGGTTAATCAACAAATTCCATAAGAGTTTGTCTCCTCTATTCATGGCGAAACGAAAAGCGTCAATAACTGGCAGAGCCTTGCAATTCTATTCGGTCCCTGCATTCGTCTCTGGTGAGTTGCGCATCTATTTGTTATCTCATTCTTGAGCAACAATATTACATTCGTGCTTATTTGCACCACTCTTCAAGAAAATTATTTTTGATTGCGACTTCATTTTGCTATAAAATATTCATAGTTCATTGAAAAAGATCAGATATAATAGGCTAGGTATATTTGACCGGAGTTGTCTATAATGCGACTTTTTGGAGATTTTGGTGACAGAGCGGAAGAAATTGAGGTTAAATCTTGATTTGTTGCAGTTAAAATAGTTTTTTAACTGCATATTTGGATTCAGCACCCTGAAAAACCCCTGGGACGCTTTGATTGTGCAAAAACTAGCTATCAAACTTGCGATTCCAATAAATGCTGCCAGATTTTGACCGGAAAAGCCCACCGGAAAGGCTTCCAAAAACAACTGCTATTTGACCTTCCTCCACACTTAATATTGAGAAAGAATAATGTATCGGTTTGCTTTATAAATTATTTAATAATATTATAATAATAAAATAGTATTAAATTAGATATTAGAGATGTTAATTTTTTTATTTATAAGATATATATTTTTTAATTAAAGTTGATTGTATTGTATAAGTTAAATAAAATATGTTCTTAATTATTTGACTTATTATATTTTAAAATTTAAATATAAAATATTTAATAATAATAATAATAATTTTAATATATAATTTATTTGAATAAGTTAATTAATAAAAAATTCAAAAATTAATATGTTATTAATTATTTGACTTATTATATTTTAAAATTTAAATATAAAAATATTTAATAATAATAATAATAATAATTTTAATATATAAATTATTTGAATAAGTTAATTAATAAAAAAATTCAAAAATTAATATGTTCTTAATTATTTGACTTATTATATTTTAAAATTTAAATATAAAATATTTAATAATAATAACAATAATAATTCTAATATATAATTTATTTGAATAAGTTAATTAATAAAAAAATTCAAAATTAATATTTAATTATAGCTTTAATTTTGATAAAAATAAAAATTTATATTAATAAAAAAAAATTATCTTATAATTTTATATTTTAATAAAGTGTATATATTCAATTCCTTTCTCTATTTAAACCTATAAAATTTTACAATATTTTAAGTATAGTAGTTATGAAAAATGTAAACGTTAAGTTAAATTAAATTAAATTATATATCTATATATATATATGATGATGATGACCATTGAGACCAAACTTTGGTCTATATATTCACAGTTGTTATAGATATTCTCATTTATTAAGATATTTTAAAATTGAAAGTTGAATAATGAGAATATTTATTTTTTTATCTAAAAAATGAGAAAACTTATGATAATTTAGTTGTGAACTCATTATTAGTTTGACAACTGAGCTATGATAGGTTTATTGTAGCCAAGTAGGATATATATTTTCCACTATCACGATGCCAAATTACACTTAAAAAATACTTCAATTTACTAACCAATAAAACCTAAATTAATTGGATTCTAAATCTTAACAATAACATGCATTTAGTATTTTTACTCTAATTTAACTATGTTTAAACTAAGCCGCAATTACTAGCTACTATATAGTATTGGTTTATAACTAGATTGATTTTATTTTTTGTTATTACAAATTTTTAATTTGTTAATGTAAGTATTATTTTATTATTTTTAAATGTAACAATAAAAGAGACATCCCTAATTTTATTACTTTTTAAAATGGATTAATATTGTATTTTTTTTTATTTATCTAACTCTTCCTTTCAAAATCTCTACCATCTTAAACTATATATCGCTTCTAGACCCAATTAGAAAGAAAATCATATATTTTTATGAATATGTTTTAATTGTTTCATTTAATTTACTGAATTTCAATTTAGGTATATATATAACAAGACCATAATAGGGCATATCCTATTATAATTGGTAATCGGTATATATATACATCCATAGGGCATATCCGAAGGCCTTAATTTTTTTATTTGTTTATTATCAACAGTTTACATTTACACTATACTGACTTATGTATATATTTTTGTTATTTTTTCTTATTAGACATATCAAGTACACCTTGCGTGGTGATTTATGTACAACTCGTTCTTTTACTATTTAAACGGCTTCGGCTAACAATTATGCATATGCCATTGACATCTACTATATGTAATTTTTCAAAATTAATGAAAAGTTACGATTTTTCCTCATGAAAGAAAAACAAGATCATAATTGATTCCACCTACTATTTTAATTATCATTTTTTTTAAATTTTTAAATTAAACCAATATAATTTATTTATTTATTTAACATTTCAATGCAATATTTCCCTATCTCAATAAAATTAAAGTTAGGAAAGAATCATGTGAATTTCTAAACTTTGGTAATACTTTAATTTTACCTTAATTTCATTATAGAAAATTTATTTTACCTTAAAAGTTAATGATTTTCTCAAATATGTCTATGTTGATTTTAAGTGGGCATGGTAAATCTTTTCACAAATAGTTAGTGGGTTTAATGGTTTGAAATATATGTTTTCTCTTAATAAGTTGTAGATTGAAATAATGAGTAGAGTATGTACACCTCTATACATGTTAACAATCAAATAACAATAATATTTAGTGTGAGTAATTTGAAATTTTCCATATTAATATGTATTAAAAATAACATTTAAATTTATACATGCTTAGTTCACCCCATATTTCTTAACACAATTAATAAATTTAAACATAAACTATCCTTATTAATTCAAGAAATATCTATTTAGCATTTATAGTACTATGAATTATTGAAAATAAACCTTAGATTTGCTAATCAACAATACTTCATTCTTAAAAGAAAAATCATAAACCAAAATCAATACTTTATTCTTAAAAAAAAAATCATAAACCAAAATTAATAAGAGACCTTGAATGAGAGCATTTATATCATTATAAAGTCACACAAATAAACCTTGAAATTTCTATTAAAAGACACTTCATATTTCAAAAAACTCATCAAATAAAATCAGTAAGAGATCTTGGATGATAGATTTGGTGATAATATAATGTCATCCTTCTATAGAGATTTGATCTAGGAGGATCCCAAAAGGCCAAAAAGTTGAAGTCTTCAAATATTGGCAATATCCATACCAAATTGAATAGCTCATCATTTTGAATCCAATTGTGCAAATGACACCTCGATCCGACACCGTATGTGAAAGTTATGCCTATCTGAAGTTCGGGCCAAACAATAAAAAGTTTATGCAGGCAGGCCCCACAGGGTGCCACATGGTGCTCCCACAGGCTGCCATATGGAAGCTCTATCAACTTCCCATCAATACCACACGAGCCAATCAAAATGTGCCACTTTTTAGCCTCAGCGACACACCATATGACATTTTTTTACCAATAAGGTGATGCCACATGGCCCAATGAAATGGTGCCACATGGCACCACTATGGAAGCCGAAAGGGCTAGGTCAACCCCCGTAGAAGATTGGAAATTTTGGCAACATGATGGCATGACTATCAGTGGTTACCCTAGGCGATCAAATGGGTAACAGTTACACCGACAAACAACAATTTCACAATCGTTTTCAGAGTTTAAAACCCCTACTGGATTGCAACCAATAACTTAAGATAGCTAGGGGGACCATTGGGCCAATGACGCTTCATTGGAACCTCCGTCCACCAACATGCTTATAAACCCAAACCATTGTCACAGAATAGAGGAGAAGGCTAGCGAAATTTCATGTGGAGGGAGGTGGAACCTGTGCGTTGGGAACCAAGAGTTGATGACAAAACCCTACGCGTCAGGAACCACGCTTCAAGGTCCTAAGAGGGGAATATTCCAAGAATATTCTTTTGAAACAATTTATTGTGGAATATTTTAGATTCCCTAAGGGGCCATAGTTGCAGGTGACAAAATATAGCCAGGTTTATACTCAAATTTCTTACAATTTCGAGAGGATTTCACTGGGGCAATCCATTTTTGGATCTGAGTAGCCCATTTTTAGGTCACTCCTTGGATTGGAGGTATAATGATGTATTTTTCTATTTACTCATTTGATTTTTGTTAAGATGAATGAAGAGGCCTCCCCACTATTGAAGTAGGGCATGTAGACGTAGTCCACACTGGGAAAGATCCATTATCAAATTTTTGTGTGCATTGTCTTTATGGTCTCCTTTATGTTTCCTCTTCCTTAAGTGTTTTCACATATGAATTTACATACTATTTTCATGAAATTCTAAAAACATCAATGAAGTAAAGACCCTAGATCATGTTTTATATCATAGCAGTCTTCTTGTTGATGTGAATTGCAAGTGTGAATGCTAACTAGGTCCAAGCTCAAAAAGGGTGAAGGAAAACTTAAGTCATTTAACCCAGAGATTGGACGTGCAACACGATGAAGTAAAATGGAATATGGAAATTCCCATAGTAAGAATGAGCAAGTTTTCCATAAAGCTTTCTACACCATGGAAAATAAGGTAAATAAAATGTTTGCAGATTATGAGAATAAATTGGAAAAGAATGAAAAAAAGAAAGAAGAGAAAGAAAAGGACCGTGCTTTAGTAAATCTTGAAAATGGAGGATAACCTCTTGAACCTCCATCTCCATATTCCTTTGAACATTTTACTTCTTTATATTCTTCTCACCATTCTAATAATCAACATAGAAATGCTACTAATAATCCTTCTCTTAAGTTGGATGTAAAGTTTGATTTGCCCATGTTTAATGGAGAATGTAATGCATAAAAGCTAAATAATTGGAAAAAACAGATTGAAGTGTATTTCCAGATACAAAAGATCAAAGAAGATGAGGCCAAGATCCAGTTAGCATCTCGTCGATTGGCAGGCACCACTCTCGTATGGTGGGAGAGAAAAATTCAGAAAGGTAGCAAACATTTGGGTAAAATCCTTTCCTTCTAGTCTGAATTTGTTTATGCATTAAGAGATCAATTATATCCTTTGGGCTATCAAAAAAATGCCATAATGGAATGGCAATATTTTAGACATGGCAAAGGCCAAAATGTTTAAAGTTTCACAAGGTAATTTAGGTAGCAAGCATTAGCACTGGGAATTCCTTTAGATTCACTTGAGATTGTGATGAAATATATTGGTGCTTTACATAGTTATGTTTGGCATTATTTTTTTTTTTTTTTACCTACTACTATTGATGTGGCTAGTGTGAAATTTATCCATCTTGGAAGTAGGGGTAAACATGACAAGGAGGATCATCCAAAGAAGGCATCATCCAAACCTCATAAACACAAATTCAAAGGAAAAGGAAAGGGAAAGGATAAGAAGACAACTAAAATAAATAAATAAAAGGGAAATCCATCTTGCACACATTGCAACAAATACAGGAACCATGAAGAGAATTGTTGGACGCTGCATCCAGAATTGAAGCCAAAAAAATATGGTGGAAAAGGGAAGCAGAAGATGGTTGTTACAATGCAACAGGATCTTGGATATGATTCCAGAGATGAGATGTAGATTATATTTGTGGGCATACAAGGTGACAACTCTCTTCTTGTTAATTCAAGCTCTAAAATTGATTCTAGTTCAATTGATATAAATGAATCTCATGTTGATGAAAGGAAGAGGAGTGAATTGTTCCATATTAGGGTCGTGTCTAAACATACCAAAATAGAAACATTATTTGACCTGGGCTCTCAAATTAATTTAATTTATAATCCAGGTGTATATTGGTGGCCACTAACCTATTCCACTTGGACCCTCACCATTGTTTCTTTCAGTTTTTCAGTTTCCTTAATTGTAGCACAATTTACTATTTTTGGCAGTTTTTCAGGTTTTGAACTTCTGGAGTTGTTTTGAGGCCCTAAATGACGTTATTTTGGAAAACAAGAAAACATGAATTATCAACTACATTTACAGTCAAAATTTATATTCCTCAGATAGATATTTCTAACGAGGTATTGTGCGCATCAAATGAAGATCATATACCAAAGTTACGACCCCGGGAAGTTGTTGTACCAATTTACCCCAACCAGGCCCATATTTTTGGCGCTTCATCTCCTATGGTTAGGTTTTTGGATGTTTATAATTTTCCATTGTTTCTCAATCATAAATATTCCTTTGACACTCATTGTAACATAGTTTGGAGGCATGTAATCACCACATCTATTCTCATAGATAAGCTACCATTGCTTGAGCTAGTTTATTTCCATTCTGTATGTAAGCATATTTCAGTTCTTTGATATTAGTGAAATGAAGATTTATTTTTGCTGCATATATGTTTCTACGTTTATATCTGCATTTTGTTGCATTCTTGCATAAGTCTGAATCAGTGGTATCAGAGCAGCCTGCTCTTTCTCTGTTTTTCTTTGCATGTACCTAATGAGGTCAGGGTGTAAGGAGTTAGGTCTCGAATGAGTTGAACCTTTGCAAGACCAACCTCGCAAACCTCGATGACCTCCCATAGCAGAAGAAAAGAAATATGAGGGAGCAAGAGATCACTTCAAAATATTGCTTGGGGAAGCCATCTAGCAACAAAGGAATGCATTGATTAACAACTTTGCCCAAATCCTTCAGGGGATGCGCACAGGTGACACATATTCATTCGAAAGCCACTTTGAAGGCACCACTATTGGGTACAGTTTTTAAGCATATCTTAGACACCTATTTCCCCATTTTTTATCATTCTCTCTCTCTAAACCTATTAACTTTATGTCCCAATTACCATTTTCCCTCTTTATAAGAGAAATCCTTTATCAACATATTATTTTGCCATCTTTCATTAAATATCGAATGAAGTGATGTCTTTTTGAAATTTCTAACCAAGGGAATTGTGGAAGAAGTTTTCTGGTTATTTTTCTTTCAGGTGTTGCCTACAACTAAGGACTGAGGATGAGCATCTTCTGTTATTACTTGTTGTTACACTTCAAGGATTTGTTGTTATAGTCCGAAGTTTTGTTGTTACACTGCAACTGCAAAATACCATGGTTGTGGCCTTCAAAGATAGTTGTCAAGAATCATGAATTATCTACAGACGATCAAAGGATCTTAGCGGTTATGATTTTGGAGATGGCATAACTTGAATTGGTCTTTTATTGGGAAATTGTATTTAACATTTTCTATTTTTCTCTTAATATTGATCAACATGAGAATCATGATATTCTTATGACTGATCTGTTCCCTAATTTTTGGGGATTGTAAACTTTATAAAAAGGTTCAGTTCCATGAAAAGGGAACGACAAAAAATGAACAACATCAAAATTTTGATCTTGTAATTTCTAGTCATTTTGAAAACAAAACACTTATGGTGATGTTCATACAGATCTCATGTTGAGTTTTTAACTAGTTTCCATTTCATCCTTGCACCCTACTAGGGAGGAAGGGCCCTCCTCTTTAGCAGGGATTGTAGTAGTAGTATATTAGTTGTTTGGTTTGTCTTTCTTTTAAGTGTGGATTCATTAATTTTGTTGTATGAATTGTAGTATTGATGCACTTCTATTTTCATATTCATTATATGTTGTTACACATGATTGGTTAGAACTATAATATTTAATCAGATGATGCAGTTTAATTAAGGATGTGTGGCGTGCCTGTTATTTGAGAAAAACATGAAGTGTGATCAGTGAACTTCATTCCTGTAGATAGTACTTTTAATTTCCGCATGAGTGCTTTAAGTTATGCAATTGTGTTCAACGACATTTTCTTTCATTTCTTTCGCTAGCTATTATGTATTGGCACATATAGTGAAGACACCTTTGAAATAAACAAACTTACCCTAGTTGACAATTAAATGCTTGCATTTTAGTCAAATCAAATATTAATTAAATTGGCACAAAATTTTGGCACTCTTGTCGGGGAAGGTAGTTGACAATACAATCAACCAGTGTGTTTTGTTAGTATAGTGTTTCTAGTGCACATGTGTTGGGCAGTAAGACAAGAGGTAAGAACCAACACATCGCTCTAACATACTTGAGCGGGCTCACCACTGTGATCATTAAAATAGTTAGGGTGTGTTAACTTTTGATTTTTTTAGAAGTGTCCTGATTCTTATAGACGTTGGGCAGTAAGACGAGAGGTAAGAACCTACACGTCGCTCTAACATGCCTGAGCAAGCTCACCACTATAACAACTGAGGCACTTGGAGTGTGAATTAATTAAACATAGGGTCCATGTGTAGAGTGTATGAAAATAAGAGCATGAAACATAATAACTCATAGAAGGAATAAGAAAAGTGCAGATTTAGGGAGGAAAACATTCATTTAGGAATTAGTTTCAAAAGATGAGATAGAACAATCAAATTCATGTAGGGATACAAGGAAAACGGGACCACAGAAAGTTGTTACTCCCATATTAAGGTAAGAATAATTATGTTCCTCCGTCTTAGGACCTCATCATCCTCAAACTAGTATACATACTCCTGAAATTGTAGATTCAATTTGAGAACAACACGAAGAAACTAGTGGCTAGGACTTTGGATCTGAAGGCCAAGGGGAAACTAGTGGGGAGCACTTAGAGCTAGAATTGGAAAAAAATTCTTTTACTTATCAATACCCAGATTCAGGCAGTGTCGTGAAACAACCAGCCCTAGAGCAACCTGTACAATCATCACAAGAATCTTCATCCATAGGACACTCACCTGAATGATATTTGGGAGAGGACTCATCAAAACAAGAAACAAGGGAATCTACAATGGAAGACAATAACAACAATAACAATACTAGGACTGATGCCACTGTTACCACCTTTGAATTCCCAATAGGTGATATAAGGGGCGAAGCTCCCATGAAAAACATTCCCTTATCATCTCTTCCATCTTTTCAAGGAATGACTGTAGAAGATCCTGATACATTCTTGTTTGAATTTGATATCCTATGCAGGAGATATGATTATACTTCGGATGCTCAGAAGGTGAAATTGTTCCCTACAATCCTACAATTACAGTTTACATTGATGAGACACCCATCCCATATACACTTATTGATTTAGGGTTAGCAATTAACGTAATGACTAAAGAAGTCTTTACTATTCTAGGTTTGCATGAGCTGAGACAAATGCCTACCGTACTTGAATTAGCAGACAGGTCCCATGTTAAAGCAGAAGGGGTATTAGAAGACATAGTTATTACAATGGATTCCTGGAGATATATAGCATATTTTCTTCTCTTGCAACCTAAATAAAATTTAGGGGGGCATCCCTTGATCCTGGGAAGACCCTGGTTGGCCATTGCGGATGCATTTATAGGTTGTAGGTCAAGCTGTATGACAATTTCATATGGTCAGGCTATGAAAAACCTCATCCTTTATCCCCTTGCAAAGCCAAGTAGGGAGTTGGGAAACCCCTTGTGGGATAAGTTCGAACCCGAATCAAATAACTCCCAACCACTTCTTACCCTCGGTAAAACCAAATAATTTAAGAATGAGATAGAAGATGATATTATAAATGTTTTTATCATTAGTTCTCTCTCTGTTACTTCTATTGAGGACTCAGGGGAGGAAGAGGTTGTGGAGGATTTGAGCTTTGAACATACGAAGGCCACTCTGAACATCAAGAGAAACCCAATTGAAATAGAACCAGGTAAACATCTGAATGTTAACCCGAACCTAACTCTTGAACAAAACAAAATGTTGTTACCATTGTTACAAAAGTATAAAAAGGCATTTGCATGGGATTACACAGATATGAAAGGAATTCATCCTAGCCTATGCACCCACCATATCTATTTAAATGAGGGTTTCAATCCAGTTAGATAAACACAACGACGTATGAACCTAACACTTAAGGAGGTAGTAAAAGAAGAATTGCAAAAAATCCTAAATGCTAACTTCATTTATCCAATTTCTGGTAGTAAGTGGGTATCCCCACTTGTCATTGTCCCTAAAAAGAATTTCAAGTGGAGAGTCTGTGTAGACTATAGAGAACATAACAAGGCGACCCAAAAGGACCATTTCCATTTTCCATTCACAGAACAGGTCCTTGATACCTTGTTTGTAAATAAATTATTTTCATTTCTAGATGGGTTTAGTGGTTACAATCATATACAGATTTCCCAAAAGATCAGGATAAAACCATCTTTACCTGTCCTTGGGGAACCTTTGCATACAAAGTTCTTCCTTTTGGACTATGTAATGCCTCAACAACTTTCCAAAGGGCGGTATTGGGAATATTTTCAGATCTGTTACATGACTGTTTAGAAGTATTCATGTATGACCTTACACCTTATGGAGAAGCCTTTGAAACAACATTAGTTAACCTTGAAAAGGTACTAGAATGATGTTTACAAACTAATGTTGCTTTAAGTACAAAAAAATGTCACATGATAATGAATGAAGGAATTGTGCTGGTACATTTTATCTATGCTGATGGAATTAAAGTAGACCCTGCATAATGAGGTAACTCTCAAAATTCCAATTCCCAAAACACAAAAAGAGGTGCATAGTGCTTTGGGACATGCAGGGTATTATAGAAGGTTTATAGAAAAAATTCAAGAATTTCATCCCCTTTATTTTCTCTACTTGTTAAAGATGTGGAATTTGTTTGGATAGGGAAATCCGAGCAAGCCTTTACAGAATTGAAAAAGTGTGTATCAACAACCCTTGTTTTGTGAGGACCAAATTGGAGTTTGTCATTTCATATAGCCACAGATGCATCTGATATTGTTGTGGGGGCTATGTTGGGTCAGCTAGAGGAAAAAAAACCTTATGTCATCTATTACACAAGCAAGAATTTTACCCCAGCTGAATTGAATTACATGGTGATAGAAAAATAATTTATTGCAGTAGTGCATTCCATTAGCAAATTTCGACACTACATTACAGGATATCAAGTGTTTATACACACCAACCACTCTTCCATTTAGTTTCTAATCAATAAAACAATCACTAATGGTAGGGTTACACATTGGTTATTGTTGTTACAGGAATTTGATATAACAATCCTAGATAAACCTGGGAAAGATAATGTAGTGGTTGATTTTCTTTCTAGTTTAACTATTGGTGATGAATGCATGCTTGTTGAAGATTCTTTTCCTGATGAATAACGTTTTTCTATTTCAACTCACTCACCATGGTATGCAGACATAGCTAATTATCTTGCTACAGGAAGACTCCCATAACACCTATCCTCACACGAGAAGAAAAGAGTTGTTCAACAAAGTGCAAGATACTCTTGGATTGAAGGAAACCTCTATCACACTAGGTTAGATCATCAGATCAAACATTGTGTGAGGGAGGATGAAATATTTGATATCCTTAAAGATTGTCATGAAGAACCTTGTGGGGGTCACTTTGCAGATAAAAGGACAGGGTATAAGGTGCTTTCAACAGGGTACTATTGGCCTACTATATTTTAGGACGCAAAGAAATTTGTGAAAGGATGTGACAGCTGTTAGAGAATGGGTCAACCGATCTAGTCCGATGAGATGTTGTTACACCCTCAAATAGTTTTAGAGCCATTTGAGAAGAGGGCCTTGGATTTTGTAGAGCCAATTAATCCTCCATATCAACAAAATTCCTACATCTTGGTTTGCACAGATTATGTCACAAAGTGGGTTGAAGCAAAGGCACTAACCAGAGCCACAGAACACGTTGTTTCATAATTTTTGTTTGAAGTCATTTTTTTTTTCTTTGGGTTCCTCGGGAAATTGTGACAGGCAGAGAGCCGCAAGTCACATATCATTTTATCGAGAAGCTAGTTGAGAAATACAAAAATTGTCATAGAATTACTTCACCTTATCTTCCACCAGCAAATGGCCAAATGGAAAGCATCAATAAGGTTATTGAGGGAATTATTACCAAGATTGTGGCCAACCACCGAAAGAATTGGGTTGATAAACTACTAGAATCATTGTGGGCATACAAGACTACATGAAGGAACACTACGAGATTCTCACCATATGAATTGGAGTATGGTAAAAATCCTTTATTTCCCATAGAGTTCGAAATGAATTCACCGAGAAGAACACTACAAGTGAATCTAGATTTGGCTACAACAAAGAAACGACAGTTAAATAAGCTAAATGAACTTGATGAAAAGAGGTTGGTTGTCATTCAACAAACATATATCATCTAGTAATTTTAGGGCTAAGTGGCATGGCAAATTCATAAAATAGAAGGTGTTTGAGAAAGGAGATTGGGCTTTACTATATGATTTATGATTCAAGGATATAAATGGGAAGCTCTGCACCAGATGGATAGGTCCTTATGAAGTTGATACGGTCTTTGACAATGGGACTGTGAATTTAGTTACCATTGACAATTATAAGACACCATTACTTGCTAATGGGCATCGTCTTCGGTTATATCACAAACCATCTTCAAAGGATTCATTTGTCAACATTGTCTTGGAATCTGATCTTCAAATTATAGGAGCATGGGAAAGTTCTCTTGCGCTACCAAATTTTTAATCCTCAATAAGTGTAACAGCTGAAAACCAACTCTTTTTGCAGCTGATACACCAAAATAATAATAATTATAGTAATAATAATAATAATAATAATATATAAATAGAAATTTGTATGTTAAAACCTCTTATAAGGGCACATGCAGATAATGGTAATAGTTGAAAACCACTATGTAGCGGTTGTTACATGCTTTTTTCCTTGTAAAGGAATTATGTATTTCATACATGTTATATTACGCTATTACACGTTTAAGTCTTTTCCTTCTTCCTTTAAAAGTTTTTCAAAGTATTTTAAATAGGAGTTCTGTTGTAAAGAGTAGGATTAGCAATTACATCTATTGTTACACCTGTAACAACTAACAATTTGCAGCAGTGAATTGGTCACAATCATTCGCCTTAAAAAATGATATCACCAGGATGTTGCCGTCAGAATAAATGACCTAATCAACATGTTGTGCCAGAGTCAATCATGTCACCAGTAATTTTCCGTCACATCACCATTGGTGAGTCATTTGAAAGGTATATTGCTTTTCTTTATTTAACTATTAGGTTAATTAAAATGATGTTCCATCCGATGGCTGAGGAAAGTCGTCACATTAAAACTCAGGGGGAGGGTGAATCATTTCGCAATCTGTAATTTAAATCAGACTTAAAGTGACAGACCTTGTAATCATTGGAAAATCTTGCAATCATTATCATCTTTTTATGTCAATCGTGCTATAGGTTTAAATTACATTTAAGACAGATTTCCATGACCTTGGATTAATAATGAGACCATAACGCATATCGTACGATCCCCTAATCTGACATCCTTGCTTTTACTGCCCCGATATCTATCCTAACGAAGCACTGCATCTTCATTTCACAGAATTATTAGAAGAGAAAGTATACATAGAACATCGAGTATTGTCTAAAGCATATATGGGAAGAGCAACGATCAGGAACAAGCTCAATTACACGTAAGCATTGGAGAATTTCCCGGAGGCATGCCATATTTTTAAAGAGGCAGGATGGTTAAAATTCTTCGAACGAATCAAAGGGTTAGAAGAAACTGTTGCCCTGGAGTTTGCCAAGAATTTGAACAGGAATCAGACGGAGGTCAGGGGGTTGAAGTTAGAAGTCACTGAAGAAGTAATTGCCACAATATCAACATTGCAATTTGAAGGAAAAATATGGTTTAGCGAGAAAATGAAAGATCCTTCCCTCAAGGCATAATTTTTGCAAGGGGAGGAACAATTGGTCCGAGACTAAGTGTAGGGGAATTGACCGATTTTTGCTTCCTCATCCATGGGGATATGTTGCCTTATACATTATCAAATACATTACTTGTGAAGGACGAGCGACAATAGTGTTTAATTATCATTTCCTGTTGTTAAACCATATACGACATAGGAAATCGGTTAACCTTCCATATTTCATGTTGGAGAACCTAAAGCACATGTTTGCGGCTATGAAGGTTGCTTTGCATCCATAAACTTGTGTCACCAAGAACTACCTTATAAAATTAATCATAATGGATGCCTTGGAATTCCAAGGTAGGAGCTGGGAAGAGTTTATGAGCAGGAAGACGAGGAATTCATGCTGGAAGAAAGTTGAAACCCCCGCTAACACTCCAAAGGAATCTAGGGTGATTGAAGAGAAAGGGAAATCGTAAGGAAGAAGAATCAAGAAAAGATCATTGGAAAAGCTAATATGTGGTAGGACACCAAAAAGGAGGGTCGGAGTCAGTACCCAGCCAGAGCCCTTGCCTCCATCTAGAATGAGGTCAAGAAAGCATAAGGATGAAGGGGAGAAAAAAGAAGAAGAACATGCCCATCCTGAAGTGGTTCCTTTACCAGGTAAGGATGAGACCTAAACTCTATTGTGTAAAATTTAAAAATTAGAAAAGGAAAATAAAGAATTAAGGCGGCAATTAGAGGATAGTAAAGTAGAAACAAGGGTCCCAGTCTGGATAATTTGGCAGAGGCTGTTGATAAGATGAGAACAAAAACTACACCAGGTTTTGTATGTACAACATGTGATAAGAATTTAGCAACAATTGGGTATAAAGCTTGTGCTACAAGTACCATCTCGATAGAAACCCAAACTAAACCCTGGGAAGTTGTTACACAAGAACCTGTTGACGACGTTGTTGTTACACAAGAACCAACAACTGAAATGAAGAATCCCACGGTGACTGGCCTAGAAGTTGATACACAAGAACCTGTTGGAGATATTGTTCTAAAACAAGAACCATTAGTTAAGGCAGAGGTCCCTCACAAAGAAGAGGTAAGAACTGATCCACAAGAACATGCTGATGACACTCTTGTTACACAAAAACCAACAGTTGAAGTAGAAAAACTCGAATCTCGAGATGTTGTTACACCCCCTATTGATGTTGCATGTGAGAGAACACGAGATCCTGAAGCAGGATGGTGTTCATAATTTTTTTATATATATTATAATTACAGAAATGGAAGCTGCTGGCACTTGCTTTGCAAAAGGGAGTGATATCGATGGAGGAGCATAAAAAAGTTGTAAATACTGTCAAAGAACAATGGGCTAAGAGGAATTTTATGGAAGAGTGGACAAGATGGGAAAGGAAAAAAATTGAGAAGGAAAAGGAGCAATGAGTGCAACAGTTACAACAGAAAGTTCATGACATAACAGATGATAAAGATAACTTGTACGGACTCGCCCTGAACTTGTTGGGGTATAGAAGGCCTTCCCCATCCTATCCTATCTTTATTTGGGAAAAAAATTATTTGTTTCAGTTAAAAGTTGTCTATGAGAATATACCTTATCTAGGAAATTCTACCCAATCTTTTTTAGATGTTTTTCATGCATGTGATTTTGATGAGAAAAGCTTACTTTGTGAGCTTTTCTACATAATATGATTTGTGAATACGCTAGCCTGCATATGATTTTACGCATTTTCTCCTACATGGGGGACTTGCAGTGGCATGCCTTCATCTCTTTCATGAGAAATCAAGTAGAATGACATCTAGCCATGGAGTCATCTGACGCCAATGAAGAGAAGGCAACCTTGTGGATAAGAGTAGAACCAGGAATGGTTACTGAATTGAGGCCTGAATTTAGGAAATTTCTGAGTAACTTTGATATGAGGGAATAATCAGTGATCTACATGAGGAGTATTTTTAGATTTTGTCTTAACCTCTTTGCACAACTGAAGAGCTGAGAATTGACTAGATGCCTTAAACATACAGAGGCTGGTAGTGCAAGTTTGCAAGAGTGTGACCCTTTTGGGTTTCCTAATTTTGTGGTTGTTGTTACATGGGTTTGAGAATATGCTCGTATTGTGAAATCAATGGGAGCCTTCTAGATATGACTTAGATTTAAGTATCTCTTGATTTGGCTTATGTCTAAGAATATCATCCCCATTACTGATGGTGTGATTATGAAGAGGAATCAAGGCCGCATCAATTGATGGCTACTCAGGGCTACCGACTAGTTGACGAAGATACTGTTGGTTCTTATAACTTGACAAATTTACAACACTGATATAACAACAGTACCTAAAGATTTTTCATGAGGACATACAATTTCTTCAGTTGGGGGGAGATGTTGGGTACAATTTTTAAGAATTACTTAGACACCTCTTTCCCCATTTTTGATCATTCTCTCTCTCTAAACCTATGAAGTTTATGTCCCAATTACCATTTTCCCTGGTTATAAGAGAAATCCTTTCTCAACATATTATTTTTCCATCTTTCGCTAAATATCTAATGAAGTGATGTATTTTTTAGATGGCTAACTATTGACGATGTTGGACCTGCCAACATTCAGGGGATCACCCTAGTATGAAGTCCCAACTATACCTCACACCGTTTGGTGTGGGAGTCCCATCCAGTGTGATGGTCTGGTTTCCATTATCTTAAGGATTTGCCTCAACTCTTGCTTGCCAGCACAAGAGAGTGGTCTGCTTTGTCTTTGATAAGTGAGGTTCGTGTGCCTAGTGATTGCTAGTGTTACTTGTGTCAATGGTTCTTTCACTGTAGAGGGAGAGGGTGAGAGTGAGTCCAAAGTTGGCTTCGATGAAGTCCCAACTCTAGTAGGAACACACAACACAACAGGACGTGCACATCTTCTAGAAGAACAATCTACACAAATGCGACAGTCACAACACATGAGGTAATATAACAAGTACAACACTCAGCGGATGAGTCCATGCGAGTACAACAAGTGTTATAGAAATTTTTCTGTGAAAGGTTTGTTTGATGTCCGGGTAGGTAGCCACCACGGGCAAGACAACTTTAACAACATATACAACACATTTTCATTAACATATATGTATTACAACAAGTGAATGAGTTCAAGTGGTAAACACAGGTTAAAGCAACATGCATTACAAGAGTTCAATATTAGTCTTACAATAGTTACAATACATGTGTGAAAATGTGTTGGCCTGTTAACAGGATTCTGAATTAAGCGAAAGTTCCAAAAGACATCATTACACCATACATCAGTAATCCCATGGGCGGGGCGTTGGAGGCACTACTTACTCCTCAAAGAAAATATTACAGACTCCCTTGGCTATGTGGGAGGAGTTGTGGTGAAAAGTCCTTTCCATATACAAATGAGGGGGTGTTTATAGCCAAGGGTGAAACCGACCCTTGTGTTTGTTCGACTACCCTCATGATTGTTTGACTTCCATGACTTTTCAACTTTACATGACTCTTTGTACAACAAGTAGGTCTCTTGGAATTCCATGTTACATTACAATGATTGACAGTATGGCCCACAGTAGAGATATGGATGACATGAATTATGACATGACTCGACATGATAGTGCTAGTACATTCGTGCAGTTACTGGTGTGCATGTTGAGCTGCAGTGCTGCTGGGTGATGGATGTCCTCATGGTGTGTCACAACTTCACCTCCGCATGGCAAAGTGCGTGGAGTCTTTGATGGCCGTTGGTTCACTTGATGTTGCTTTTGCATGTTGCTACTTGCTTGTATGTTGGAAGGCTTGACAAGTTCATATGTTCGTGAAAGGTGCATGTTCGTCTGTCCGTCCATCCGTGAGCACATCTTGCATGTTTGCTCATCCATCCATCTGCGAACACATCTTTCCATGATCATCCATTCTCGAGCACATCTCTTCACATGCATCATTTGTTCGTCCGTTGGTGAACCTGTCCTTTTGCATGTTCTCCCTTCATTCATCCCATTCGTCGTCGTGCCATGTTTGTTTTTGTACTTGTACCTGTAGTCACTCATGACGATATGACATCAAATCCAAAAACCTCCTAGTCTACCATCATATATGATCATTTTGGATGTAGGTGACAGGGAGAGGTAACAAGGTTGCGAGGCGAGATGGAGGCTCCGGGCACTATTGATGAAAACTGTGCAAGAGTCAATGGGTGATGAAGATGGGTGATCCGGATCAAAAGTTACAGTCCATGAAGTTTGGCTTAGCTAGAGGAAAAAACTACGCAGTTTTTTAGGGGAACAGTCTGAGTTGTAGGAAAGCTACACAGGCAAAATCTGCGTAGTTTCCTAAACGAGCAAGTAATGGGAGTTTGGCAGCCAAAACTACATAATTCCTGGAGGGAACTGGCAGTTTGTTGCTGGGTCACTGGTAGCAAAAACTGCACAATTCCTGAGGGGAACTGGTAGTCAGCTGCTGGAGCTTGGCAGCAAAAACTGCACAATTCCTAGAGGGAACCGACAGTCTGCTGCCGGGAGATGTTGGTGAGAAAATTTGCGATGATACTGGGAGGCTAGCCTGTTGAACACCTTTACGTAGTTTCTGAGCTGAGAGGACTACTGAGAAGCAAAGAGCTTGCTCATGAAAACTGTACATTTTTCTAGGTGAGTAGCCAACCGATTTTCAGGAAGCCTGGCTGGAAAAACTACGGAATTTTCCAAGGGAGACAAGGATGGGCACCGGGTGTCTGTCTGGCTTGTCTGCATATTTTTCTCAACCAGCAAAGAAACAAAGGTCTGCAGCCTCTGCAAAATGTTTGAGGGGAGTGAGTCTCGGGGTGGCTATCGGGTCAAACTCTCTGGTTGACTAGCATGAAGGCAGATTGATTTGCTTGTGGGTAGTTCAACTTGAAATGACTTGCTTGGTGCTTCTACATTTTTCTAGGTGACATTCGATTGAGTCAATGGTGGGGTGATGTTCTGACTGTCAGAGGGGAGTCCAATCGTCAGAACTTAAGAAAAATGGCAAAGTGTGTGAATGAGTGAAAGATGCACATATGATCCTACAAACACACACTTACATGACTCGATGACGAGACAACTCAAACAATCCAGACACACATTTTCAACATGGATGACCGACGGTGCAAGCGACAAGTGCAACACTTGTGATTGATCGTTGGTTGATCATGATGCCACTTGCGCAATAGTGAATGTGACTTTGTGTGTGAGTGTGATAGATTTTTTCATAGTGAACACAACATGTACACATGAAGCGAAGACCTTGAGCATGACTAGAACATGATCGCAAGCATGACATTGACATCAACATGCAAAAACTTGGATGAAATAAAAAAGCAAGGCAGATGAAAAGACTCACACGAGCTGACGGAGTGAACTTGAGTGTGTGAAGTCATCAAGTGAAACTCTCAAGGGAGGCTTTGAAATTGGGTGCAAGGGATCCCGTCAAGTGATTGCAAATGATACGTGTGTGTGAAAAACTTCTCGTGGACTGTGTACGGACCAGTCCACAGGGACTAGAACTTCGTGTGTCTTCCTTTTCCTTCATGGGACTTATCCCATTTTAGAACCAAGTCACCAACACCGAAGTTAGCTTTCCTTGCAGACTTCTTATCGAACCATCTCTTGATATGGTTTTGGTGGAGTGTGAATTTTTCTTTTTCTTTCATCCTTTCTTCCTGAAGCTTATAGAGAGCATCCATCCTACGTTGAACTAGCTGGCAAGGCTTGCCTTGGGATTCTCAGGAAAGCTGAAGTACATGCAAGAAGATATTAGGCGGAAGGATGGCTTCTTTACCATAGACCCAGAAGTACAATGATGTATTCAGAGAGGGCTTGGGTGTTACCCGGTCAGCCCACAATGAATTCGTGAGGGTGGTATGCCAGTTGCGTTGCTTAAAGAAAACACTCTTATTGATTATGCAGATGAGGTTTTTATTTGTGGATTCCGTGAGACCATTTCCTTATGGGTAATAATTATATTCATGTTTTAGCAATGCCATTATGTAATGCAAAATCGTAGAGTTTCAAATACAAAAAGTACGTTTCATTATCAAAACCAAGTGATAACAGAATGTCAAAGTGTGAGATGATGTTTTGCTGGAGGAAGCTGATGACCTCTTGGTTGTTCACTTATTTGAGCGGCACTGCTTGTGTCCACCGCGTGAAGTAGTCATTTTTTGTTAGGATGTAGCGGTGTTTCTTTGACAAATGTGGGAAGATTTCTCCAATGATTTCCAGGCCCCACTGTTGGAATGGTTCGGTCACTACAATAGGGTGCAGTGGGGTTGCTGATATTTGTGTTCTGTCGGCGCATCGCTGACAGACCAAGTACTTGCGGGCATAAGCATGTGCATCCTTGAATAACGTGGGCTAGTAGAAACTGGCTCACATAAATTTGTGCACAGTGGTGTTTCTCGCAAGGTGACCCCCAATGGGTCCGTCATGCAGATCTTGAAGTACCTTCTTTGATTCATGTGCCTCCAGGCACCTGAGAAAAACTCCATTACTGTGCTTTCTGTAAACCACTTCGTGCATCGACTGATATGCTAAGGATTTAAGGCACAATTCCCTCCTTTGTTTAATGGAACAGTGAGAGGGTACGATGTCATGCTCAAGGTACTAGCACACATCTGTGTACCAAGAGGTTCTATCTTCAATGGGTGTTGCTTGCCTTATATCATACATCTCAATTTCCTGCTCCTAGCTGACGAGCTCTTCTTTGCTCTTTAGAGTGTGTACTGCTTTAGTTGCAAGTCTACAAATTCTATGTCCTTTGATTGTGTGAACTGGCTTGATTTCTAGATCATACTCTTGCAATCCTGTCATCCATTTTGCAAGTCATTCACCCAGTTCTTGTTGTATAAGAAATGTGCAGACTGCTAGGTGAGGGACAAAGACTATGCAGTGGTTCTTAAGAAAGTAGGGCCTGAAATGTTTCATTGCCTTATACATTGCATACACTTGCTTATAAATGGAAGGCTAGTTGATCTCTGGTCCCAGCATGCTTGTGCTCATGAAGGAGATGGGACGTTCATCGTTTGTTTCGTCCTTCTGCGTGAGTACTACAGCTAGTGAATTATCGGAGGTGAAGGTGTATAGAAAGAAATATTTCTTGAAGTCTAGGTTGTAGACTGCAGGCACTTCTGCAACGGCCTGCTTGATACAGGAAAATGCATACTTCTCCCTCTTGCTCCAACTGTAGACTGCATCTTTATTGATCATGTCCTACATGGGATTAACTATCAGTGCATAATCCAAGATGAACTTCAGGTGGGAGTTTATCTTGCCCAAGAAAGACTGCATGGCTTTCTTGTTGGTTGGGTGAGGGATCTGCGTGATAGTCTAGACCCAATTTAGATCCACCTTGATCCCATTTTTGGAAATAATGTGTCTGAGAAGGTTTCCCTTAGACACTAGGAATACACTCTTTTTTGGATTCAAGGAAATCCTGTATCTCTGGCATCGGTAAAAAATTTTCTTCAGATGGCATATGTGGTCTTCTCATCTTCTTGAGAACACAGTCACATCATCGAAGTATACCACTACTCTCTATCCAATGAGTCCACAGAAAGCGATGCCCATGGTGCACTAAAAGGTTGTGCTTGTGTTTACAAGACCAAACAGCATTCGTCTGTAAGCGAACGTACCCCACTTGGTATGAAAAGTCATTTTAAGTCTGCCAGGTTCTGCTACCAGAACCTTATTGTATCCTGAGAAACCTTTGAGAAGAGAAAACATATGTGCCCCAGATATTGTTTGCAAAATGTGGTCCACAGACAGCATAGGGTAGTTGTCTTTGTTGGAGGCATGGTTTACGTTCTAGAAATTGACACACAAGCGAATTTCCCCAGACTTCTTATGTACATGAACAAGGTTTGAAACCCATGTGGAATGACAATCATTGTATATGATCTGTCCATCCAACAACTTAGTAAGCTCTTTCTGTATGAGTGGTTCAAGTGATGGATGTACTTTCCTCAAATTCTACTGATATGACTTGACCCCTTCTTTGATCGGAATGATGTGTTGGATGATACGCGTGCCATAAGTTTTGAGATCATCATACATCTACATGAACATGTCTTGGTATTATTTGAATAAGCGAACAAAGGCTTGCCTCTCTTACTGTGTGCAACACATACCAAGATTAACAAACTTAAGATCTTGTTCTATTCCCAGGTTTATCGGTTCATGCATCATGGTGGAACTGTGGGTATTGATGTTCCTTGGTCCCTAAAAATGTTCTTTAAATTCATAAAGTATTTCCAATGTCGCAAAACCTTTAGTGATAAGGTGGCCTTTCTTGTTACAAGCTTTTTCTTGCACAGAGCGCTCGTGCTCGTCATCATCAATCGATGTGTCTTTGAATACGTTAGCGTTGGCCATGAAATGTAGTATCTATTGATCATCATTAAACACGCAAAAATTAGTTATGTTGTCTGAGATAGATGGCTTGTACAAAATTTCAATAGTAAATCTATCCCTAATTGGTGACAGTCATGAAGCTGCATTTTCCAGAGCATTGGCAGCTGCATTACGTGTACGTGGTACAACAATGATGTTAAATGCTTGGAAGTTAGAGATTAGCTACCATACCTCTTGCTGGTAAATTTTGAGATGTGGTGACAAACAATGAATGGTGTTACATACCTGCTATACCACTATCTCTGAATCGCCTACCACTTTAAGCGTGAGAATGTTGAGGCTGATGGCTTTCTGCAAGCCTAACATGAGTGCTTCATACTCAGCAATATTGTTCATGCACTCGAACTCCAAGCAACTTGAAACCAGATGCTTCCTGTTGTAAGGGTCGATCAAGACACACCCAGCTCCTGAGTCATCCTGTGCCTTTGATCCGTCAAAGTACATGGTCCATAACTTGTCTGTAGATGGACTGCTTGATGTGATAGTACTACTAGTACTATTAATGTTACTGCTACTACTACTAGTGGTACAATGCACAGTACATGTTTCATTACCATTAGTTGGGCAAGGAAGGAGTCCCAACTGCGTGTCTAGTGGGGTTGGAGTTGGCCGTGTAAGATAACACCCCAATGCTGTTTCAAGGAGGCAGTTGCCAAACATGAGTTCTACAAAGGCCAACTGTTCATTCTTACCGTTAAGGGGAGTGACATTATGCTTCATGTATCTCTTAGAGAATACCCATATTTGGTTGCATTTTCCCTTGTAGGAAGCCATGTGTGAGACCAATATATAGCAAAATATCCATCTAGCTTGCTAGACAAGTCTCTGCAGAGTAGTAGACTGTATGCTTCCGGTATGTTCATAAAAACTATGTTGATGCATTAGTTGACTCGACTATCATGAGATAGTTGGATGATCACGTCTCGTAGTTCACCAATAGTTGGTACTGATGTTTGATCAAGTTGGATGATTCGTGGAAATGTCTTGCTCCATTGTGCATTGATCTTTTTCGCAATGGAGAGTGGCATGACATTGACAGATGTGCCAAAATCAACCAAGCAGTTGTGAACATTGCAGTTGAATATTTCAAATGATAGTAGGAATGGAGGGCAACCCGAGTTTTATTCTTCCATCCAGAGTGTGTTGAACATAGTAGAAAGTGATCCAAGAGGTGTGCTTGCTCCCTTGCTGGTAGAGGTTGCGTTGTTCATTGTTGTTTGTCCCAATGCGTGCAACGGGATGTCTTGATGACTCTAGTCATAGCTAACTTGAACAAAATGATGTTCGCCTGAGTTTTCTTCATGTCACCAACAATTTTGTAGTCCAGAGGTGGTAGACTCACCGAGGTGTCTGGGGGGGAACAGATATTCGTGTTGTCCGACGGAGTGTTCTACAGTTTGCTTCTCATGGAGGTACTCTTGTCCGCCACTGTCTTCGCAGACTTGTTCTTTGTTTTCTTCTTTGGGGCAGCTGGTGGATCAACCTTCCTCATTAGCAGTCTCATCTTTTCTTGCATTTCCACAAGTGTAGGGGAAGCCCCTTTACTCCTAAGATTGTAATGGTCATTTTACTTTTATGGCTACTTCTTTGTGTTCATCTTCAACATTACTTGCGAGTACTGATATGTGTTCACCACATGCCCAGAACTTGATGCTTCATCTAGTGTAACTTTTTCATCATCATTATGTCTTCTGTTTGCTCCTGCATATAGTTTTTTGCATCGAAGGTATGACTGCATACAGAGCTTGCAACTCGCTTCCAATCCAAACAAGAGTTCTTGGGATGATGCTCTTCATGGAATGAATAGAACTTAGGATCTGCGCACTATTCGACTTAGAACACAAAGCTTTACGTAGTTTTTGGAGCAGACCAGTTGCTGCTGATGAGATGCTTGCCTATCTCTACCTAGGCAGAAGGCTACTTGCAAATGTACCTGTTTTCCATTGTTTGAGTTCAGACACTTCCAGTGTCAAGTTCTTGAAGAGGCGAGAAAGGGTCTCAATATCGGTTTCTTCCTTGTCTCTACCCTTTCTTGTCGTCACTTGGGACTTCTTTCTCGCTCTTTGGAGTCTTTTATTGTTTCATCATCCTTGATGACTCCAATTGAGCGCAGGTCTTTCTCAACACTAATAGCCTCTTTGCAGTTTTCTTAGAGTGTTGGTTTCGCATCTCGCTTGAAGAACTACGCAATGTTATTCGAGAGTGTGGACATGTAGTAATCAACAGTGATGCAATCATGAGGTTTGGTGTCCGCTACAAATTTGTTCAATATGCATGTAAACCTCTGATTGAAGTCTTTTACTTTTTCTTTTCTCTCCATCTTTAGGCTTCCAAACTCTTTGAGTAGCATGGTTGGGGTCTTGTCATCATCAAACCTCTCAAGGAACATACGTTTGAATGCACCCCAGTACTGTATGGAGTTCGGTGGAAGTCTGTGATACCATGCAGTTGTGTGACCATCCAAGGTACATGGAAACAATCTACATGCTATGTCATTATATCGTACCTTAAGGGTCTGCAGCTGCAGGTAGAATTTGTCCAAATGTTCTTCTACCTTCACTGTGTTTTTAGGGTTAAACTTGATGTTCATTCTCTCTGCTTGCTTCGACATCTTGTGCAAGACATCCGGGAGAACCAATGGTCACTGAGTCATCCATTCCATATTTCGTTCAACCATCTCTTCTTCTTCTTCGTCCTCCTCCTCTCTTTCAAAATCTGATGGTTCCGGCTCTGATTCCGTTGGTTTATCTCCACCTCCACCTTCTCCGTTGCCTTCCCCTTCCCCTCCTGTATCAGAGTCTAATCCTAAGACCAGAAGAGTGTCTCTTTCACCTTGCTGGAAGACCGAAGGTTCCTCTCCATCTTCAATAGATTCTGCTAGACTTTCAAGTGTGGCAAGGACTGCTTCTTCCACCAATGATACAAAAACTCCTGTAGGAGTGAATTTTGACTTCCTTGATGCGTATGGAAGATGTTGTATGTATGGGATCAGTTCTACTGCTTTCATGAACTGGAAAGTGATGGGACGGATGGAGCAAAGTTGATGATATAGAATCTCTTGTTCAGTCCTAGGAGTTGAGGAGTAACCAACTGCAGAGTCATGCGTAGGTGAGAGGGAGTACGAGTTACTTCCTTGACCAGATGGTTGATGAATGAGTATGAAAGGATCTTCATCCATATACAACTAGCTTCCCTCCTTCTAGCGCCAGAAATGTTGATAGTGCTAGACCCGCCAACATTCAGGGGATCACCTTGGTATGAAGTCCCAACTAGACCTCTTACCATTTGGTGTGGGAGTCCCATCAGGTATGATGGCCTAGTTGTCATTATCTTAAGGATTTGCCTCAACTCTTGCTTGTCATCACATGAGAGTGGTCTGCTTTGTCTTCGAGAAGTGAGGTTCGCTTGCCTAGTGATTGCTAGTGTTACTTGTGTCAATGGTTCTTTCACTGTAGAGGGAGAGGGTGGGAGTGAGTCCAGAGTTTTTTGGGATGAAGTCCCAACTATGTTAGGAACAAACAACACAACAGGACATGCACAAATTCCAGAAGAACAATCTACATGGATGGGCAGTCACAACACACGAGGTAATATAACACGTACAACACTCAGTGGATGAGTCCGCGCGAGTGCAATGGGTTTTGTTAGCTCTGCTACAGTTCGCAATATTTAATGGATGAAATCAGGTCAGACAGTGATGGTTTGGGTTGTAGCTGTTTACTTTATCATTCCCCTTCATTTTCCTTATTCCTCTTACTCTGTTACCTCCGTTTCCTCATTCCTTATAAATTCCCCTTAAATTCCCTTGTTCCCCTTTATCCTTGTTTTTGTCCAAAACCCCGCTTAAGCCCTTTTTGAGCTCCCAGGTGTTTTGTTTTAATATTATAAAATCCCCGCATTAACCAACTTTCCACTTTAACCCTGTCTCTAAAGTCTTAATCCTTTTAACGTCATGCGCATATAATTAAAAATTATATAACTCGGCAGGCTCATTACATGTCAAATCGCCTGAAGCACTTGTCTTAATCCTCCACCTCCCGATCCTCTGCCCATTGATCCAACGCCATACGCTTCTCCCGCCGCTGGAACCTGCTCATCCGTTAGCCCACAGGAAAGTGGTTTTCCCCGCCGTCCTGTCAGCCACGTGTCATCATATAATTGGATCGCGCTCATATGTACGATTACCGCCTGTAGCCCAAAGGCAGTGCAGGGAAAGCGCTCGCCCGTCATACCACCGTCCTCCCCGTGCATTAACTATCCCGTGTCTTCTGCCCCCAATCACTGTTGGATCTGCCCGACGATGATACAACGACTTTTGTTAAACCCTGATCCTCCATTTCTGTTAGCTCCCGATAGCCCCTCAAATCAGATCTCGGCTGTTTATTTACACCATCCGATGGATATCATTTATTCTTAGCCCCTCATTGGTTTTCCATGAAATTTCCATGTTTTGGCCTGCCCCTGCTTCCAGGGGATGAAGGTGATCATCCTCCAGCTCTCTGCGATTAATACTTCACCCATTGTATTAAAGAGACAGCATGGCCAAGGACAAGAAGGATGGATTCAAGCAGATCAAGGTATTAATTAGTCATGGAGCCTTGTGCAGATTACATTCCATATGGTTAGGAAGGACATCAAAGTACATAAAGATCCATTTTGTTAATTAAAACAGTCAGAATGTATCAAAGGCCATAATAGTTTGTAAATGTGGTTCGCTTGCCTAGAGACACAATGTAATCAGGGGGATGAGTGTTGGATGAATGTTATTCTGTTGTAAGCTTCAACTTCTGGAGATTGTAGCTATAATGAGACCTGCAGCTTCTGGTCTTCATTTCCAGCTAATACAAGCTTCTTTTGTCGTTGATTGCTCACTTTCCACTTCTTCTTCTTTGTTCCAGGCTGTGCCTATTTTGCATTATTTCATGTGTTGTTAATTTTAGCATTAGAGGGGCTGTCATCCCACCTCTGTGTTAGGATTTAGCATGCTTCATTGAATTTGTTTGCAGGTTTCTATTATTTTAATGCTAGAGAGCTGTCATCCTATCTGTGTATTAGAAAACAGATTTACAGACCTTTAAACTAGTTGCATCTGGCCATCACAGGGTCCTGTGCATCTGCTGGTGTGATCAGTGTTCTCCATCATCACATTGTCTCTAAAAATGTGAGTAATTAGTGGTTAAAAGCCTTGTAGTCTGGGGGTGTTCACCCATATCTAGGGTTAATCATAGTAGAAGTGGTTATCTGGCTTAAATATGTAGCATTTGTTTCATTCATCCACTAATTTATCCAACTTTTGTTGAGTTTGTAATGTTCCCGAGCATCACTGATATACAAATTAGGTGAGTTTCTTGGGGTGATAATCGAAGTTCAGCTTCCCTGGGAGAACGACACAGCTTCAAGCTTTGATGACAGACAAGGTTTGAACACAGTTTCTGGTTGTAATCATCTGTATGGTGACTCCATTGGAGGAAGACCAACCTTTGGCGACTCCACATTGAAGTTCTAGCTCAGTTTATGAGACACACTCGAAGAAATCCTCAGAAATTACCAGCTGAACCAGTCCCTGAAACTGAGAAGACTGTTAAATCGAAGAAAGCTTCATAGAAAGGGGCATCAGGATCAGGTAAGCCTAAGAAATCTTACTCATCTCAGAAAGATAAAGTCATTGCTGAAGATTTACAATTTGAAGAATTAGAACACAATATTGTTAATAAGGAAAAATCCTCAGAGATTAGTGCAGCCCCTAGTGCAGTTAGTTCCCCTTTGAATCTCAGTCCAAAGAAAGCTTCCATTTCAGTCCAAAACATCTTTTTTTCTCTGCCATCCATCACATTACTCCCTACCATTCAATCTGTTAGTATTCTTCCAAATATTTCAATCATGGCAGGACAACAAGCACCTACGAGGATAGAAAGAATTATAGCTGCCGGATATGGACCATTGGTGTTGCCCGTGCCTTTAAATCCTATGCTTGTGGGAGAGTATCAAAAATATATGCCTAAATTCACTGGCACAGAGGGAGTAACAATAGAAGAACATCTAGAAGCTTTTTACAGTTATGCTGATAATTTAGATATAAGTGAAAATGATGTATGGATGAGAGTTTTTGTTCAGAGCCTTGATGGAGACGCTAGGAAGTGGTTTAGATAATTTCCCTAGAGATCTATAATAGATATTAAAGCATTAGATGATGCATTTTTGAAGCAATGGGGAGATAAAAAAGACTTGTTGTATTACCATACTGAGTTTGGTAATCTAAAGAGGGAAAATGGGGAGTCAATACCTGACTTTAATAAAAGATTCAATCAAACGTATAGTAAGATACCAGCTGAGGTAAAGCCTACTCCCACCTCTGCCAAACTCACTTATGCCAATGCTTTCGACTCTGATTTTTGCCTATTATTGAGAGAAAGGAGATGTGCTACGCCGACAGACATGCAAGATGTAGCATTAGAAGTAGAATCCAATATCATGGTTGCAGAGAAACTAAAAGGTCAAGCTGACAAAAGGAGGTAGAGAGGTCAGGCTTCTACTTCTTCTACATCAGCTTCAGAGCCTAAACTAGATAAAATGACTAAGATGATAGAGTCATTGGCTACTGAAATTTCTAAGCTAAAGGTTGCAAAATTCAGGGAAAACAAGGCAGCATAACACATTTTCTCCAAGAAATCAAAATCCATTCAAAAGAGCAAATGAACAGTTACAAATTATGCAAAGGGGTGAAGACCCTTTGTCAAAATATAGCTATGGAAGAGGTGCACCATGAGGAGGAGGTCCATGTTTTGGAAGGGTTTCCTTTCCTAACCAGGGCTGCTTATGAGAAAGCAATATCCAAGGGCACTACTCAGCAATTTGTTGTAGCTACAGAACAACAAGTTGACCAGCAGGGGTAGCCAGCAGTAGTTCCCTTCTTCCTCCAAGAATCTATGCTCGATGCTAACCCAGCTTCCACTGACTGTGTAGATCTTCAAATTCATCTGCCTGCTTTCATCCCCAGTCCAGTGATAAAGAAGGGAGGAGAAAGCTCCCTATCATCTTTTGTCCCTCTGTCTGCTAAAATGAAATTCCCTCACAATTGCCACTTGAACACTGAGGCAGGAAATAGCTCAATGCTCAAGGTTGAGACTAATCACCTCAGTTTTGATTTTCTGAAACCTACTCAGGTGGCCTATACACAGGTTGAAAAGGCAGCTTGTCAGAAGACAGAGGAAGAGAAGGCAAAGTCTTGGGACTCCTACTTGGATGTGGATTGTTCTAAGAAAAATAAAGGAGTTGATGATGTCTTTGTCTCCCCTTCACAAGAATAAAATTATGCTCCATTCATATTAGTTGTGAAGGCCACAGATGACAAAGATAAGTACACATAAGTCATTGTTATTTAGCAGGTGTACAAATGCTCCCATAAAGAACATCCAAGGAGGAGAGCACACAGAGGGGAAATGAAAGTTGATCCATATCTGCCTGTTAAGCTCAAATATCCTAAACTTTTTGAGGTAGAGGATCAAATAAATCTTGTCCTACTGATTTATGATGAACTAGATGACAGGCAACAATTTTGATGGCCCAGAAATTGGGCAATTTTTGAAGTTTAAGTTTTTCGGACTTAATGATTGTAAACTGTTTCCTGTTCAAGTTTTTAGTATAGACTTGGTTTGACTCCATGCCCAATGGATACTAGGCAATATATTTGAAGCTATTTTTGTATGAAGGCATTGGTCTGCAGATTATTGAGACCTCACAGGGAGGCTCTCATCACTAGAAGGAGCCAGTGTTAGCTTTGCTACAGTTTGCAATATTTAGTGGATGAAATTAGGTTAGACAGTGCTCGTTTGGGTTGCATAGGGTTGTAGCTATTTACTTTATCATTCCCCTTCATTTGCCTTATTCCTCTTACTCCGTTACCTCCATTTCCTCTTTCCTTCTAAATTCCCCTTAAATTCCCTTGTTCCCTTTTATCCCTTTTTTTGTCCAAAACCCCACTTAAGCCCTTTTTGAGCTCCCGGGCATTTTTGTTTTAATATTATAAAACCCTTGCATTAACCTATTTTCCACTTTAACCCTGTCTCTAAAGTCTTAATCCTTTTAACGCCACACGCATATAATTAAAAATTATATAACTCGGTGGGCCGCTTACCTGTCAAATCACCCGAAGCACATGTTTTAATCCTCCACCGTCCGATCATCCGCCTGTTGATCCAATGCTATACGCTTCTCCCGCCGCTGGAACCCGCTCGTCCGTTAGCCCTCAGGAAAGTGGTTTTCTCCGCCGTCCTATCAGACACGCGTCATTATACAACTGGATCACACTCATATGTACGATTACTGGCTGCAGCCCAAAGGCAGTGCGGGGAAACCGCCCGTCCGTCATATCACCATCCTCCCCGTGCATTAACTATCCCATGTCTTCTGCCCCCGATCACCATTGGATCTGCCCGACAACGATCCAACGACTTTCGTTAAACCCTAACCCTCCATTTCTGTTAACTCTCGATAGCCCCTCAAATCAGATCTTATCCCTTTATTTACACCATCCGATGGCTATCCTTTGTTCTTAGCCCCTCATTGGTTTTCCATGCAATTTCCATGTTTTCGCCTGCTCCGCGCTTCCAGGGGATGAAGGTGATCGTCCTCCAGCTCTCTGTGATCAATACTTCACCCACTGTATTAAAGAGACAACATGGCCGAGGACAAGAAGGATGACTTCAAGCAGATCAAGGTATTAATCACTCACGGAGCCTTGTCCACATTACATTCCATATGGTCAGGAAGGACATCAAAGTACCAAAAAAGCCAGTTTGTTAATTAAAACAGTCAGAATGTATTAGAGGCCCATAATAGTTTGTAAATGTGGTTGGTGGTCATTTATTGACACCTCCACGCTTAGTAGCAGAGATATTTTGTAAACCAAACTCTATATATATCCAGAGACACAATGTAATCAGGGGGATGAGTGTTGGATGAATGTTATTCTGTTGTAAGCTTCAACTTCTAGAGACTGTAACTATTATGAGACCTGCAGCTTTTGGTCTTCATTTCTAGCTAATACAAGCTTCTTTTGCTGCTGATTGCTCACTTTCCACTTCTTCTTATTTGTTCCAGGCTGTGCCTGTTTTGCATTATTTCATGTGCTGTTAATTTTAGCATTAGAGGGGTTGTCATCCCACCTCTCTGTTAGGATTTAGCATGCATCATTGAATTTGTTTGCAGTTTTTTGTTTTTTTAATGCCAGAGAGCTACCATCCTGTCTGTGTATTAGAAAATAGATTTACAGACCTTTAAACTGATTGCAGCTAGCCATCACAGGGTCCTGTGCATCTACTGGTGTGATCAGTGTTCTCCATCGTCACATTGTCTCTAAGACTGTGATTAATTGGTGGTTAAAAGCCTTGTAGTCTGGGGGTGTTCACCCATGTCTGGGGTTAAGCATAGTAGAATTGGTTATCTGGCTTGAATATGCAGCATTTGTTTCATTCATCCAACAATTTATCCAACTTTTTGTTGAGTTTGTAATGTTCCCGAGCATCACTGATATACAACCTAGGTGAGTTTCTTTGGGTGATAACAGGTGTTATAACAAGTTTTCTGTGAAAGGTTTGTTTGATTTCCGAGGAGGTAGACACCATGGGCGAGACAACATTAATAACATATACAACACATTTTCATTAACATATATGTATTACAACAAGTAAATGAGTTTAAGTGCTAAACACAAGCTAAAGCATGATGCATTACAAGTGTTCAAGATTAGTCTTATAATAGTTACAATACATGTGTGAAAATGTGTTGGCATGTTAGCAGGCTTCTAAATTAAGTGAAATTTCCAAGACATGTCATTACACCATACATCACTAACCCTGTTGGCAGGGCGTTGGAGCCACTACTTACTCCTAAAAAAACGATTACAAACTCTCTTGGCTATGTGGGAGGAGTTGAGGTGAAAAGTCCTTTCCATGTACAAATGAGGGGGTATTTATAGCAAAGGGTGAAACTGACCCTTGTGGTTGTTCGACTACCCTCATGACTTTCGACTTCCATGAATTTTCAACTTTACATAACTCTTCGTACAACAAGTGGGTGTCTTGGACTTCCACGTTACATTACATTGATTGATAGTATGACCCATAATAGAGATGTGGATGACATGACTCGACATGACAGTGCTGGTACATTTGTGTAGTTGCTGGTGGGCATGTCGAGTTGCAGTGATACTGGGTGATGGATGTCCTCATGGTGTGCCAGAGCTTCACCTCTGCATGGCAAAGTGCATGGAGTCTTTGATGGTTGTTGGTTTTCTTGACGTTGCTTTTGCATGTTTCTCCTTGCTTGTATGTTGGAAGGCTTGACAGGTTTGTATGTTTGTGAAAGGTGCATGTTCGTCCATTCGTCTATCCGTGAGAACATCTTGCATGTTTTCTCGTTCATCCATCCGTGAACACATCCTTGCATGATCATCCATTCGTGAACAGATCTCTTCGTATGCATCATTTGTTCATCCATTGGTGAACTTGTCCTTTTGCATATGCTCTCTTTTTTCATCCAATTCGTCGTCGTGCCATTTTTGTTTGTGTACCTGTACCTGCATTCACTCATGACGAGATGACATCAAATCCAAAAACCTCCCAGTCTACCATGATACATGATCATTTCAAATGCAGGTGACTAGAAGAGGTAACAAGGTTGCGAGCTGGGATGGAGGGCTTGGGAACTGCTGATGAAGATTGTGCAAGGGTCACTGGGAAATGAAGATGGGAAATATGTATCGACAGTGATTGTCCCCAAGGTTTGGCTCAACTGGAGGACAAAATTGCGCATTTTTTGAGGAGAACAGTCCAGGCTACAGGAAGGCTGGGCAGGCAAAATTTGTACAGTTTCTAGAATGAGCAGGCAATGGGAGCTTGGCAGCCAAAATTACGCAATTCTTGGAGGGAACTGGCAGCAAAAATTGCATAATTCCTTAAGGGAACTGGCAGTTTGCTATTGTGTCACTGGCAGAAAAACCTGCACAATTCTTGAGGGGAACTAGCAATCAGCTGCTAGAGCTTGGCAGCAAAAACTATGCAATTCTTAGAGGGAACTGGTAGCTTTTGAGATGAGCGAACTATTGGGTAGCAGAGAGATTGCTCATGAAAACTGCGAAATTTTCTGGGTGAGCAGTCGGTCGACTGTCGGGAGGCCTGGCTAGAAAAACTGCACAATTTTCTGGGTGAGCAGTCGATCGACTGTCCTGGCTGGAAAAACTGCATAATTTTCTGAGGGAGACAAGGACAGGCACTAGGTGTCTATCTATCATGTCTGCGTAATTTTCTCAACCAATGGAGCGAGCAAGGTCTGTAGCCTCCATGCAATTTTTGAGGGGAGTGAGTCCCAGGGTGGCTATTGGGTCAAACTCTCTGGTTGACCAGCATGAAAGAGGGTTGATTTGCTTGTAGGCAATGCATCTTGAAATGACTTGCTTGGTGCTTCTATGCTATTTTTGGTGAGAGTCGATTAATTCAATGGCGGGGTGATGGTCCAGCTATCAGAGGTGAGTTTGGTCATCAGAACTTTAGCAAAATGCCTAAGTGTGTGAACAAGTGAAAGATGCACATGTGATCCTGTAAACACACACTTACATGTGTCGATGACAAGACAACTTAAACCATCCAGACACACATGTTCAACATGAATGAGTGACGGTGCAAGCAACAAGTGTGACACTTGTGATTGATTGTTGGTCGACTGTGACAACACTTGCACGACGATGAATGTGACTTCGGGTGTGAGTGTGACAGATGTTTTCGTAGTGAACACAACATGTACACATGAAGAAAAGACCTTGAGCATGATTAGAATGTGATCAAAAGCATGATATTGACATCAACATGCAAAAACTTGGATGAAATAAACAAGCAAGGCAGATGCAAAGACTCACATGAGCTCACGGAGTGAACCCGAGTGTGTGCAGTCATCAACTGAAACTCTTAAGGGAGGCTCCGAAATTGGGTGCAGGCAAAAATTTTGGAGGGTGGTTGTAGCCGCTGCAACACTAACCAAGGTAATTATGAAAGACTTTTTCTAGTTATTTTTCTTTCAGGTGTTGCCTACAACTAAGGACTAAGGATGAGAAACTGCTATTGTTACTCCCTTTTACACTTCGAGAATTTGTTGTTACAGTTTGAAGTTTTGTTGTTACACCGCAACTTCCAAAGACCGTGGTTGCTGTCTTCCAAGACAGTTGTCAAGAATCATGAATTATCTATAGACGATCAAAGGATCTTAGCGGCTATGATTGTGGAGATGGTGTAACTTGAATTGGTATTTTACTAGGAAATTGTTTGCAACTATTTCTATTTTTCTCTTAATATTGATCAGCATGAGAATCATGATATTCTCATGACTAATCTTTTCCCTAATTTTTGGGGCTTGTAAACTTTATAAAATTTTTGTTTCCATGAAAAGGGAACAGAAACACAGGAACAACATATACATTTTGATATTGTAATTTCCAGTCATTTTGAATACAAAACACTTCTGGTGATCATACAGATCTCATGTTGATTTTTTAACTAGTTTCCATTTCAACCCTGCGCCTTGCTAGGGAGGAAGGGCCCTCCTCTTTAGCAGGGATTTCAGTAGTAGTAGATTAGTTGTTTGGTTTGTCTTTCTTTTAATTTTGGATTCATTATTGTTGTTGCATGAATTGTATTACTAATGCACTTCTATTTTCATATTCATTATATGTTGTTACACAGGATTGGTTAGAACTATAATATTTAATCAGCTGATGCAGTTTAATTAATGATGTGCAGTGCGCCTGTTCTTTGAGAAAAAATGAAGTGTGATGAGTGAATTTCATTCTTGTAGAATGTTTTTTTAATTTATGCATGAGAGCTTTAATTTCTGCAATTGTGTTCAATGACATTTTCTTTCATTTCTTTCCCTCGCTATTATGTATCGGCATAGATAGTGCAGACACTGTTATGAAACCAGCTCACAAAAAGATAGAAAAGAGAGATGAAATCCTTAGAAATAAGCCTCTTTGAGGGGGCAACCTCCTTTACATTACATAAATGAACAATTCTTGGATGATACAAATGACAAGACCTCCTTTCTATATATAGGAGTCTAAGGGGTCATAATATAATCAGAGCCGACATAACAATAATAATGTAAGGGCACAATAATAACAACAGTGGGCTTCTATGGGGCACAATAATAACAATATGGGGACTACATGGGCACAACAATATAAGAATGGGTTGTACTAATAACAATAATGGGTTACACTAGTAGTATAGGGGCCTAACATGCCCCTCTCCTTCAAAAAGTGTTGTCCTCAACGCTTGAGTAGTTCTTGATGCTTCTGTATAAGATTCTTGTCGTCCCGTGTGGAATATTCAGTGGGTAAGTTCTTCCACTTGATGAGATACTCTGAAATTGATTGATTTCATAGCTGTCAGGTTCTTGTTTGTGTGACTGATCCAGGTTCCAATATGATTTTTCCTTCCTCTTCAAGTTCTGGAAATATTGTTTGAATTGGGATATTTTGAAACTTTTGAATGAGTGACCACACTTCTTTGCCCTTGTTCCATTCATCCCTTGCTTCGTTTATCCAATCTGATTAGATAATAGATATAGCACAAAACAATGCTTCCACGTCCTCATCCTTTCTTGAGAGTGCATCTGCAACAAAAATTTTCTTCCCTTTTCTGTAGATGATGTCAAAGTCATAACCCAACATATTTGTGACCCATTTTTTCTGTTCTTCTAAAGATAATATTTGTTCTAAAAAGTATTTAAGACTATCATGATCCATTTTTACCTTGAAGTGTCTTCCCATTGGGTATGGTTATCATTTCTTAAGTGCATGTAGTATTGCCAACATTTCCTTCTCATAAATAGTTTGCTTGATATGTAGCTATAAAAATACCCAATCACCTACATCAAAACTTTTTTCACTGCGATATTGATCTACCTGTTGTTTCATTCGATTCTGCACCAAAGTGGTGTTATCCTTTAAAAGTTGGAGAACTTGTTGTTGATTCTCAATGTGATCTTTCACTGCTTGAACCTTTTTCTTCTTGATATGTCCTTCTATCTTGAGAGTTTGAGGAGTGGTAATTTCTTCCAATGCTTTACAAGATATGCTCGGATTCATTTCTTGATGCTCAATGTAATCTTTCACTTCTTGATGTGTCCTTCTATCTTGATAGTTTGAGGAGTAGTAATTCCATCCAATGCATTAAAAGATATGGTTGGATTCATTTCTTCTTTCTTGATGTGATCTTTCACTTCTTGAACCTTTTTCTTCTTGATATGCCCTTCAATCTTGAGAGTTTGAGGAGTGGTAATTCTTGACAATACTTTACAAGATATGGTTAGATTCATTTCTTCTTTCTCTGGGTTTAGGTCCTGGCATATATCCTCTTCTTTTGATGTTTCTTGATCCTTTTCTTACTCCTCTTCATACTCTATGTAAAATAATTTCTTCTCAGCACACTTATGACTTTTAGTGCATTTTCTATCACAATTGTAACAAAGCCCTTTTTCTCTTTTTTCTTCCAATTGTTGTGGTGTAACCCTTGTAGGTTGTGGAAGGCTAGGAGAAACAACACTTCCCTCTTTATAGTTCTGAGGGGTAGACTTCCTTGTTGCTATAATTTTGCTTTCCACTTTGTAACAAAACCCTTTTTCTCCTTTTTCTTCCAATTGTTGTGGTGTTGCTCTAAAGAAGGTGTTGCTCTTTATATCCTCATAATGTGCTATCATTTCCTCCGTGAAAATTGACCATGTAACAAGTTGTTTACGAGAACAAAGCCCTTTATACCATAAAAATTGATCAGGTTCTAAATATGAAAATGCAATACATACCTTTTGTAACAATGGTACACCATGTAGATCAAAATATTGCTCCATTTGTAGTATCCAATTTATCGGATCCTTGCCCTCAAACTTCCTCATATCACCTTTTCTTGATTTTAGGAGCTCGATCTTGAAACGACTGTAACTTTGTAATTTCGGCTCTTCCAACTCTAAAATCATGACCTACAATAGCCCTCTATGTCCTCTTTCCAATGCCACCAGTCTGATAGAAATTGGATTCTCCAAGAAAGAGTTATGCATAATATCCCAAGATAGCCTGATTATATACCTTTTCAGCAGAGCGAACTCATATGAAGTACCACGTGTCATTGTTTTGACCTTTGGATCTGAAAAATATACACAGGAAACTACAATCCGTCCTCTTTTTGTAACTTCTAATTAAATTGCAATTTGATGCCCAGAGAGACAGCTATGACGATTTTCCCAAGGTGACTTGTTTGGAATGTAATTCGGGGGTCTACAAAAACCCTAATTTCCTCAGACTATATCTCCACAAATATATCGAGACAGGATTTGAAATTCGGAGCCGAGGTTCAGATCGATTTTTTCTCAAACGGGTTTTTGTTTTAGCTTCTGAAACTTCATAGCAAAAGAGTTAGAGTGAAAATCCCACGATGGCCTGTTTTAGCTTAAATTCTGAAGCTTGCAAAAAGCCTAACTTCCTTAGATCATATCTCCGAAACTATAGCGAGACAAGCTCTGAAATTTGGACCCGAAGTTCATAACAATTTAAGCCCCAACAATTTTTTTTTTAGCATCTGAAACGTCGTAGAAAAAACGTTATAGCACAAATGTCACGATGACCTGTTTGGAGCAGCGAAACCCTAGAATCCAAAGCTCTGATACCAAATGTTATGAAACCAGCTCACAAAAAGATAGAAAAGAGAGATGAACGCCTTAGAAATAAGTCTCTTTGAGGGTGAAACCTACTTTACATTACATAAATGAGCAATTCTTGGATGATACAAATGACAAGACCTCATTTCTATATATAGGAGTCTATGGGGTCATAATATAATCAGAGCCAACATAACAATAATAACAATAGTGGGCTTCTATGGGGCATAATAATAACAATATGGGGACTACATGGGCACAAAAATATAATAAGGGGGTTGTACTAATAACAATAATGGGTTACACTAGTTGTATAGGGGCCTAACAAACACTTTTGAAATAAACAAACTTACCCTTGTTGACAATTAAATTCTTGTAGTTTAGTCAAATCAAATGGTGATTAAACCGGCACAACAACCACTCCCTTTAAGGTACAAGTCAACTTTAATATTCCCACATTTGAATGCTAGATAGATGCAAATGCCATAGATATATGGTTAAATATATTGGAAGGATATTTTTTAGTTCATGATTTTTCCAATTGGTAAAATATTACTTTTTCACTCCTCAAAGCTGCCCCCCACATCAATGACTGGTGGGAAACCTACTATGAGTAGAAGGAAAAGAGGGAACCCTCACTGTTTCAACTACACCCACTTGTAACTCTTTCTAAGGCGTCATCAAGGAGCAGTATTACCCTGTCGGGAGCTATGAAGATAAGTACATAAAGTGGAGTACACTATGGAAGGGAAGGTACCAAGATATGCCAAAGTTCACAAATATTTTTCATACCCTTCACATGAAGTTAGGTATAAAGGATTCTAATTATCATCTAGTACTCAATTACTACATTTGTTTGCACAAATACATCTAGGATGAGATTGAGTTCCTAGATATCTTCTCACTTGGCATCGCCTAACACTATGTTGTCAAGATCGAGCAGAAGTTTAAATAAAAGAAGTTAGACTTTGGATCTGCAAATCTGAATCAAGGGAAAGGCACCCCCAAACTATAGAACAGAGGACAAATCCAATGTGGGTGAGTGAAGAAAACTTGTCGAAGATGCAAGCAAAGAACAACAACACGAAGACAAAGAAGGACATAAGAATGTGGTGTGAGTTCCATAAGAGCCTCACTCACAACACAAGTGATTGTCGGGCCAATTAATCACTGGTGGTCGAGTTGAAGGCTTCAAAATCATATCCATGTTTTGACTCTGAGTTAGAACTCGATAAGAGGAATGAAAAAGGGAAGCAGATGATTGAGCTCAAGGATCTAAAGGAGTGGGAGCGTCTCTTTGACTCACAAATGTGGGTGAAAAATTTGTTGTTGCAATTTGTTGTCGACAGTGGGAGCCAAAATAACCTCATTTCAGCAGAGGTTGTGGAGCATTTGGGCCTTGTTATCACTCATTATTTTCTCAAGGTTAAAGAAAGAAGTCACCGAGGTAACTACAAACCACTTTTGGAGATCAATACCTAGCCTTCCTGATGCTCAGAGAGGTCTCTCTCTTTATAATTTAACTTTGTTTTAGTTATGTGCTTTTAGGCTAGTTATGAATGTTCAAGGGTTTTTTGTTTTGTATTTGAGATTGGGTGGTGGGATCACTTAGACAGATGGATAGAATGATGTCTTTTAGACCATTGGGCTATGGAGTCAAAAAATAAGGAAGAAAAACTAGATTAACTCACTAAAGGGAATGTTCCAAGGGCAAGATAATAGAGTGTTTTTTCAGATATTTGAGACAAAGGGGTGAAAACGTTTCACTGGGGGTGAGAGAGTAGTTAAGGGTTCCCAGACCCAGATAATGAATGAGGAATGAAGGGGTAATCAAAATCAAAGGGCAATTAAGAATCCTTTAACCTGGATATTCATGAAATCAATCTAAACCAAAGAGCAATTAAGAATTCTTTAATTTAAATATCAGAAGAAAACATTCAAATGCATAACTATTAAGACAGAGTGTAATTAAACAAGTTCTGAAATATTATTCTAGTTATAACATTTAGATTGAGAAAAACATTAAATATTATGAATAACTTGAGAAAAATGACAACAACACATGAGAATACTTGTCTGAAATTCGCTTAACACATGAATCCTTTGAAATGTCTGATCTTTATTCATCAATCTAGCTTGCTGGCTCAACAAATGATACAATAACCTTATGGGTCTTCTGATAAAAAAGGTCTATACAAATTTATAATAGAATCCACACCAAAATACTTCAAATGAAGAAGTATTTATACAAATTCTAGACTGAAAAAATAAATATCTTGAAAAAATATCACGATTGGTTTTACAAATATCTCAAACTGTTTTACATTAATAGAACATAAATAAAGGACACTCAAAACTAATGAATCTATTTGGCACTATATTTATAGATTGATGGTGACAAATAAGATAAATTCGAATTTGATAGCAACTCTTAATTGATGATGAGGCTTCCAAGTCACTAACTAAGTCCTTCCTTTGTGCATTCTGCCCCAGAAATTATGCAATATTAGGGTCCAGTGATACCTTTGTATATCTCAATCCAAGATATATATGTAAAAAGTGAAAGAGGTTATTGTAGATAAGTATGTTATTGAGATACACCTCTTTCCATGTCCCAAAATTCAGCTCCAACTGTTCACAATATTCTCTGCATAAAGATCATGTCAAAAAGAGGATTTTGCATAGTCCGAAAAATAGGCTATGAAGATATGCATTTATCTCCCTTTTTGTAATACTTTTGTAAAACTTGAGATAGGTTATTGTATAATGGCCTTTTAGGGACACGAAACTCCTCCAATTTCTCAAAATAAATCTTGCATTGGCCACAATAGTTTCTGCAAAATTATGACTTAAACAGGAAATTTCTGGAAAATGTACCATTCCTGCTTTGATTTCATCTTTTAACCTTAATTTTTTTTTAATTGTTTTTAACTTTAATTTCGGTAAAATCCATTGTTTCTGGTGAAAGTGTCTTCATATCTATTTAACCCTTACTGCCTCCATGTTTACTTTTACTGTTTACCTTGATTGCTCTGTTTTTTTTTATCTATCTTCACCTTGACATGAATTTATTTTATTTGTATGCTTTGTAACTGTCTTCCATGTTGTTTGTCCTCCCACTGGCTACTTTTATTCATGTTGATTTTTCAATCTGATACACTTTTACTAATACTCTTTCATCTAGCTGATTTATCTTTTTCCTTTTACTGTGCTTTTTTGACTTTCACTGTAACCTTTTGACTTTTACTGTACATTTTCAAATGAGAGGGCCATTCTGGTTTTTTCTCAAAATACCTGGAATTTGGGTGAAATAACTTCAAATTGGTGTTCTCGGCAACTGCAGAAGGTTGAAAGGGCTCTGGTACAGACTGAGAGCTTGATTGGGGTCTTTGCAACTTCTTCAGGAGTGAAATTGAGGTCAACTGGTAATTTCAGGGTTTGAAGGTGTCGCAATGGCTTGCAGAGGTTTACAAAGAAATTGATCGAAAAAGGCCAAATAGGGCTTCTCGGCCTTTTTATTGAACAACGGTCATTTTTTGGTGGGAGGATTACAAATGAATAGTGGGCGAGTTTTCGAGTTGGGCATAGAGGTGGTTTCCCAAACCATTGCACCACTTTATGGAGGAGGTGGTATTTTGGTGAGGTCACCTGATCTACCTTAACGCTTGACATGTAGCAGATGGGGGCCTGAGCAATATCACTTTATCAGGTGGGTAAAGGTCGAATATCGGGTGAACCCGATATGGCTGTGAACCGTTGGATTTAGGTTCTGACGATCAGATGGCAGTCGGGTGACAGATTAGCATGGATGAAATGGGCAAAGGTTTTGGGGGGGTCCGAGGCTTTAATCCATGGCGGTTTGTGATTATTTACGAGTTAAACATGGGATTAAATGATCAAGCAAGGTTAATGAAGGGATTATGTTAACTTTACCGAGAATTGGTGAGTTAAGAGAGTTTTGTCGGGGTATGGGATAAAAATATAGTTTATATTTAAACTAAGGGTTGGGGTAACATATACGGGGATTTATTTATATACGAGGAAAAAGGGTATATCGAGAGCTATATTATTAAGCTAGAAATTATTATGAACTGAAATGAGTGGAATGAAAATAATACTAAGTATAATGTAATATTTGCACCTTTCCTTTACATACACTTAGGATAAAATCTTTTTGTGGGTATTTCAAATGAAATGGAATTTAACATGGGGGTTTTTACTTATCATAGGCAAATGGAGTTTAACCTTAGGAAAATGGGTTTTATTAGGGTAATGAAGGGAAATGACTTTTATGAAGGGAATTCTAACACTTGATGTCCATAAGTCAGTAACCCGGGGGTCCGGTCCCACCAAAAGTCAGAGAAATGCTCTGAGCCTTTATGGCTTGAAGGATTTTTAGTACTAGAACATACTTGTGGATGGGGAAATTAGTAAGTATAGGGATGAAATGAATGAGGGGAAGTCAATTAAATCAACTTGTAAACCTCTGCTTTTTCTTTCTTAATTGCTCATGCACATTGAAACATATGATTAAGCATGATAAATGTGCTTTTGTCCAATCAACTTTATACTTCAACAACCTTTCTTCTACTTACCCATTACTTACCCTAACATTTTTTCTTCACTTATTTGGGTGCATTTAAGCTAGCAGACCCTTTTCTTTCATTTTCTTTTATAAAACAAACTATCTACTTCTAACCTTATATCTTCCAAGGGCTCAGATTAAACTGATGAGCTCCTTTTATTTTCTCTACCTATCTAATGATTTGCCAAGATTAAGCTGTTTGGTCAGATTTTATTCTCTAACTATAAACATAAAATTCAAAGCATGAAATAGTCAAGATTAAGCAGTTTGACTACCATGGGTTGTGGCATGTATGATAAGCTACACACAACCATTATTTGCAGAAGAAGTAAAATAGTAGTGGCATTTAGACTTGCACACTTTCATGATTTGTTTTTGTGTTTGGGGTTCATATATTTTCATTTTTTGATCTTCGCTTATTCTTTTTGTTCTTTGATATTTCTTTTAGGATACACCCTCATTACATATTTTTATTTTTAATATGGAAAACATTTGCAGAAAGCAAAGGTATGTACAATATTACAAGGTTTAACCTTAGCCAATTCAAAATTATGAATCCTATCACTATAGGACTCTAATAGTGGCTCCACATAGGGATGGAATTTACTGCTGAAATGTCAAGAACTTTAAGATCAGTAGCCTTCGAATTGTGACTGAAGTTACATTGTAAATTGTCATTATGTGATTTTTGCCTTATTTTATAATCTCGGTGATTGAAAATCTTGAACTGAAATCATAGCCTTTTCTGAAAACTGAAATCTGACACATGTTGTACTAAAATCTGATCTGAAATAAACTTGCTGCTAAAAAAATGAATTTATTCAAACTGAAATCCTACCTACTTACTCTAATCAGTTGTCCAACTACTGGTTAGGTAAAATGAAATAGCCAATGCAACCATTCAAGCATCATATGCATTGGTGAATTTTGTTGCTTGTGCTTGTTTGTGATTAAAACTGAGATTCTAAAGCCAATTATAACCTTGTCAACAAATGAGAAGATAAGGAAATACTTGTTTTCCCTTGTTGACTCTAGAAACTGTACAAAAGGATTTTCCAAAATATATACACTAATGTTTAATTGATCTAGGCAACTGTACAATTGTTCTGGATGGCCTCCATGCCATGAAAGTGAATGTCATTTTTATCTTTATCACCCTGCAGATTTTCAGATAAGCTTTGTGATGATATTTCTATCGACTGAAATGTCTGTCTAGTGAAACCTTTATCATCTTGATTTTGAATCTTATAGTTAGTTCATGGAGGAAAATTCTGATTACATTCATCATCTAACATAAAAGACGTGGAAGGATTGTTGCAACCTATTAAATATGGGTTTTAATGGGACTTCATGGATTTCTGCATGTTTTTCATCCTTTTCTTTGGAGATATTATACCATATTTCCTTTAAAAACTGAAATGATCCAAAACATAGTGGTATAGAACTTTCCTGTGTCATCTGATCAGATGTCCCAATAGAGTTTGATAACTGCACTTGTGAAACTGAAGAATCTTGATTAAGATTTTCATTATCTTCTTTGTTGTCAATATCAATACCTAAATACTACTGATTTTTTATTTCTTTAAAGTTTTCTATGATGAACTGAAATGAAGCAAAACAAAGAGGCAAAGAAGCTTCACTTATTTCCAAATTTTATGCACTTTCTTCCTCACTTTCATAGCTGATATGAATAAGATGATCATTGTTTCAAGCTGCTAAAACTGAATTTATTTATTTCCCAAACTAGTTTCTAATTGCTCTGTAAAGTTAGTTTGGGTTTGAGGAACATAATTATCATCATACTAATCATATTTAGGAAAATCATTAAAAGAAGTAATGTCATGAAACATACACATTAGATCAGTAGATTTCCTCTCCACGTATTGCTCTATAAATTTATCTTATGATATATGGTAGTTGGAATTAGCAGGAAATTGTTCATGGCTATCAACCTCTTCTTTTTGTGAAATAAATGTGTCATGGTGATTTTGAACAAAAGATTTATCTTTCATGATGATCTTATGTATCCTTTCCTCTATTTTTCTTAACAAAATGTTGAGTTTTACCTTTGCAATGTTGTTCTTCTCCACTTTTTCTTTCAACTTTTCTCTTCTAATTTGTAGATTTACTTCTACATCTACTGCGATGTTTTGCATCTGTTCCAGTGTTGAGGGGCTTCTTTCTCTTAGCTGAAATTCTATCTCTGGATCAAATGCTTTTGGATAATGCAAGAGAGCTAAATCAGGAGGAGGTCTTATATTTGATGGAATTGAATAATAGATTTGATTAAATCTGTCAGAAATTTGTCATATTGTTTCATTTGGCTGTCTTTTTAACTGATTATATTCTTCTATGATCACAACAAGATTGACTTTGATTATTCATCTATCAAGGAAAAAATTTACAAACTATTGGAAATTTGAGATGCTTGCAATAGGTAAATTCTTGAACCAACTCTTTACTCTACTTTACAAAGAGAGAGCAAAAAGTCTGATTCTAACATCATCTTCATCAATCTCAAATAAGTCCAGATAGTTCTCAAAACCTTGAGTATGTTTTTGGGTAGTGATTTTACCATCTTCTCCATCAAACCTAGGGAGACACTTGTAACAATTGTTAGGGAAAACATGGAGTGTAGGAGGTAAGATGAGTGGCTTATACATATCATGAACTTTCCAAGGTACAAGAATATGTACAGGGATTGTAAGATCATTCTTGATTATTTGAGATTTCTTAATTGGAAAATGATCATCAAAGGATTCAGAAGAATGATGCTCAAATGTGTAAGGAGATTTTATATTTACAAATTTCAAAGGAAAATAATTAAAAACTAATCTAAGATCTTCTCTAAAATACAATATACATTGAAAAACCTTCTTGATGAGAAAAAACATGATGTCTTGGATAACAATCCAAGTTAGAAACCTGATCTTCCCATATTGTTCTTTCAGGTTCATTCCTCCAATGGAGTCTTGATTGTGAAATTGATTTGGACTCACCATGTGGATGTTTTAACCATTGTGTGTTTGATCACTGTCCACCGTCATAGATCAGATCTGAACCTGTAAAATATTTCTGAAGAAAATGTTAGTCGTCCCCAGTATGGTCGCCAATTATGTTATCACTCTAATAATTCTTTTGAAGTAAAAAGAAAGAAAAACCAAAGGTAACCACGAACCGCTTTTGGAGATCAGGATCTAACCTTCCTTATGCTCAGAGAGGGCTCTCTCTTTAAAATTTAACTTTGTTTTAGTTATGTGATTTTAGGCTAGTTATGAATGTTCAAGGGATTTTTTATTTATATTTGAGATTGGGTGGTGGGATCACTTAGACAGATTGATAGAATGATGTCTTTTAGACCATTGGGCTATGGAGTCAAAGAATAAGGAAGCAAAACTAGATTAACTCACTAAAGGGAATGTTCCAAGGGCAATATATTAGAGTGTTTTTTCAGATATTTGAGACATAGGGGTGAAAGGGTTTCGCTCGGGGTGAGAGAGTAGTTAAGGGTTCCTAGACCTGAATAATGAATGAGGAATGAACGGGTAATCAAAATCAAAGGGAAATTAAGAATCCTTTAACCTGGATATTCATGAAATCAATCTAAACCAAAGAGCAATTAAGAATTCTTTAATTTAAATATCAAAAGAAAACATTCAAATGCATAACTATTAAGACAGAGTGTAATTAAAAAAGTTCTGAAATATTATTCTAGTTATAACATTTAGATTGAGAGAAATATTAAAGATTATGAATAACTTGAGAAAAATGACAACAACACATGCGAATACTTGTTTGAAATTCGCTTAACACGTGAATCCTTTGAAATGTCTGATCTTTATTCATCAATCCAGCTTGCTGGCTCAGAAAATGATACAATAACCTTATGGGTCTTTTGATAAAAAAGTATATAGAAATGTCTAATAGAATCCACACAAAAATAATTCAAATGAAGAAGTATTTATACAAATTCTAAATTGAAATATCTTGAAAAAATATCAAGATTGGTTTTACAAATATCTCAAACTATTTTATATTAATAGAACTTAAATAAAGGAAAATCAAAACTAATGAATCTATTTGGAACTATATTTATGGATTGATGGTGAAAAATAAGAGAAATTTGAATTTGATAGCAACTCTTAATTGATGATGAGGCTTCCAAGTCACTAACTAAGTCCTTCCTTTAGGCATTCTGCCCCAGAAATTCTACAAAATTAGGGTCCAGTGATACCTTTTTATATATCAATCTGAGATAGATATGTAAAATGTGAAATAGGTTATTGTATATAAGTATGTTATTGAGATAAACCTCTTTCTGTTTCCCAAAATTCAACTCCCGTTGTACACAATATTCTCTGAAAAGAGATGTCAAAAACAAGATTTTGCATAGTCTGAAAAATAGGCTATGAAGATATGCATTTATCTCCGTTTTTGTAATACTTGTGTAAAACATGAGATAGGTTTTTGTATAGTGGCCTTTTAGGAACACAAACCTCCTCCAATTTCTCAAAATGCATCTTGGATTGGCCACAATAGTTTCTGCAAAATTATGACTTAAACATGAAATTTCTGGAAAATGTACCATTCCTGCTCTAGTTTCATCTTTTAACCTTAATTTTGTTTTAACTCTTTTTAAATTTACTTTGGATAAACTCCATTGTTGCTGGTGAAAGTGTCTTCATCTCTGTTTAACCCTTACTTCCTCCATGTTTACTTTTACTGTTTACCTTGATTGCTCTATTTTTTTTTATCTATCTTCACTTTAACATGAATTTATTTTATCTGTATGCTTTGTAACTGTCTTCCATGCTGTTTGTCTTCCCGCTGGCTGCTTTTATTCATTTTGTTTTTTTTCAATCTAATACACTTTTACTGATACTCTTTCATTTGGCTGATTTATCTTTTTCCTTTTACTGTGCTTTTTTGACTTTCACTGTTACTAACCTTTTGACTTTTACTGTACATTTTCAAATGAGAGCCATTCTGGTTTTTTCTCAAAATACCTATAATTTGGGTGAAATAACTTCAAATTGGTGTTCTCGACAACTGCAAAAGGTTGAAAGGGATCTGGTACAGACTGAGAGCTTGATTGGGGTCTCTACAACTTCTTCAGGAGTGAAATTGAGGTCAACTGGTAATTTCAGGGTTTGAAGGTGTCACAATAGCTTGCAGATGTTTACAAAGAAATTGATCGAAAAAGGCCAAACAGGTCTTCTTGGCCTTTTTATTGAACAACGGTCATTTTTTGGCAGGCGAATTACAAATGAATAGTGGGCAATTTTTCGAGTTGGGTGGGGAGGTGGTTTCCCAAGCCATCGCACCACTTTATGGAGGAGGCAGTATTTTGGCGAGGTCACCTAATCTACCTTAACGCTTGACACATAGCAGATGGGGGCCCGGGAAATACCACTTTATCGGGCGAGTAAAGGTCGGATATCAAGTGAACTCGATATGGTTTTGAACCGTTGGATTTGGGTGCTGATGATCGGACAACAGTCGGGTGATAGATTAGCATGGATGAAATGGGCAAAGGTTTTGGGGGGGCCGGGGGCTTTAATCCATGGTGGTTTGTGATTATTTACGAGTTAAACATGGGATTAAATGATCAGACGGGGTTAATGAAGGGATTATCTTAACTTTACCGAGAATCGGTGAGTTAAGAGAGTTTTGTCGGGGTATGGGATAAAAATATAGTTTATAGTTAAACTAAGGATTTGGGTAATATATACACAGATTTATTTATATACGAGGAAAAAGGGTATACCGGGAGCTATATTATTAGGTTAGAAATTAATATGAACTGAAATGAGCAGAATGAAAATAATACTAAGTATAATGTGATATTTGTGCCTTTCCTTTACATACACTTATACTTAGGATAAAATCTTTTTGTGGGTATTTCGAATGAAATGGAATTTAACATGGGGTTTTTTACTTTTCATAGGCAAATGGAGTTTAACCTTAGGAAAAGGGGTTTTATTAGGATAATGAAGGGAAATGACTTTTATGAAGGGAATTCTAACACTTGATATCCATAAGTCATTAAGCTGAGGGTCCAGTCCCACCAAAAGTCAGAGAAATGCTCTGAGCCTTTATGACTTGAAGGATTTTTAGTACTAGAAGATACTTGTGGATGGAGAAATTAGTAAGTATAGGGATGAAATGAATGAGGGGAAGTCAATTAAATCAACTTGTAAACCTCTGCTTTTGCTTTCTTAATTTCTCATGCACATTGAAGCATATGATTAAGCATGATAAATGTGCTTTTGTCCAATCAAATTTATACTCCAATAACCTTTCTTCTACTTACCCATTACTTACCCTAATATTTTTTCTTCACTTATTTGGGTCCATTTAAGCTAGCGGACCCTTTTCTTTCCTTTTATTTTATAAATCAAACTATCTACTTCTAACCTTATATCTTCCAAGGGCTCAGATTAAATTGATGAGCTCCTTTTTTTCTCTACCTATCTAATTCTCTGCCAAGATTAAGCTGTTTGGTCAAATTTATTCTCTAACTATAAACATAAAATTCAAAGTATGAAATAGTCAAGATTAAGAAATTTGACTACAATGGGTTGTGGCATGTATGATAAGCTACACACAACCATTATTTGCAGAAGAAGTAAAATAGTAATGGAATTTAGACTTGCGCACTTTCATGATCTGTTTTTGTGTTTGGGGTTCATATATTTTCATTTTGATATTTTCTTATTATTTTTGTCCTTTGATATTTCTTTTAGGACACACCCTCTTTACATTTTTTATTTTTAATATGGAAAACATTTTTAGAAAGAAAGGGTATGTACAATATTACAGGGCTTAACCTTAGCCAATTCAAAATTATGAATCCTATCACTATAGGACTCTAATAGGCCTATTAACTACACCACACTCAACCATACACCATCAAGTGGCTTCACCAAGGATGAGATCTACGCATAAGCAAGCATTGACACCTTCCCTATAACATTAAGCCCTTCACGAATGAGATATTATGTGATGTTACTCCTCTTGAAGTTTTTGATGTATTATGAGGCCAACCATACTTTTGGAAGCGTGATGTTGTATATGAGTCAAGGCCTCACATTGTTATTATTTATTTGGGTAATAAGTTATATAAGATACTGGAGGTATCCCCGCCTACTGCCATTTCTTTGATATTTGATAAGTAATGTAGTAAGATCATCTTCGAGATTGGGAAATTTGTTTTCTTTTTTATGTGTTGCTAAAGTAAGGGAAATATCATGGCCACATCCATGACCCCCGGGAAGGGTTTCTCCACACAGTAGAAGCATGTGGATAAGGTTGTGGAATAATACAGTGACATCTTCTCCTCACCCACAGGGATACCCTTGCATTATTAGTTAAAGCATTCGATCGATCTAACTCCCAAAGCACATCTACCCAACGGGCCGATATATCACTACTCCATTCTAGAAAATGAAGATATCAAGTGGAAAATCTAGGATTTTCTACAAAAAGGGCACATCTGACCAAGTTCCTCACCTTGTGGGAGCCTGATTGTACTTGTACATAAGAAGGATGGGACCTAGATGCTCCACATTGATTATCAGGCACTAAACAAAATCACTCTCAAGAATAGGTATCCAATCCCATGGATTGATGACCTTCTAGACCAACTCAAGGGGGCCAAGTATTTCGACAAGATCTATCGAAAGTTTGGATATCACGAAGTTTCTATAGAGCCCACACATGTATGGAAGACCACCTTCATATCCAAGGAAGGCCTTCCTGAATGGTTGGTTATGCCCTTTGGGTTGACAAATGCCCTGGCTACTTTTATGAGGCTAATGGATGACATCTTGTGTCCCTTCACCAAATCATTCATGGTTTTTTATCTGGATGACATCCCCATCTTCAATAAGAGTTGCGAAGAACACTTGCAACACATTTGGCAGGGCTTTCAAACCTTGCAGCAGCACAAAATGTTTGCCAACTTTAAGAAATTCACCTTAGCATGAGCCAAGTCCAATATATGGATGAGAGCATAGAGGAACGAGACGTGCATATGTATCCGACTAATATCCAAGTCATTCGAGATTGGCTAGCCCCAACCACTCTAATAGAGCTTTACAGATTTTTGATCCTTCCAAATTTATATCAGAGGTTCGTGTTGGGATTCTCCCATATCACTTGGCCTTTGAGTTAGATTACCAAGGGTGGAGAGAGAAAATTTTTCCTCGTCTGAGTCCCAACATAAGGAATTCGTTGAGTTGAAGCATCGCCTCTACTCTGCATCGGTACTCACATTGCCATACCTGCAACATCCATTTGAAATTAAGAGAGACGCCTCTGACTATGTTATTGGTGCAGTCCTCACCCAACATGAACATCCAGAGGACTATCATAGCGAGACACTTTCCGACACAATTCAGAAGTACCCCACCTATGATAAAGATATGTATTCCATCGCGCAGGCTTGCCGACAATGGAAGAATTAAGTTATGAAGAAAGAGACAATCATCCACATTGATCACTGACCCCTTTAGTTTATACAGACACAAGGGAAGTTGAAAAATCATCACCATTAGAAGTGTTCTACCTATTTGCAAAAATTACACTTGAACATTAAATAAAAAAAGGGAAGCACCAATCATGTTTTAGATTACCTCAGTCGACCCCCAGTTGCAACAATGACTACCGTTCTCAACTCTTGTGGCCAGGAGACCTCTGGATGGTCACAACTTTACAAAAATGATCTATAGTTTTCCTCCGCATACCAGATTCTAGGAGATGGAAAGAAAGTTCTTGATTTCCACCTCCAAGATGCATTATTATGCTACCTGGGCCACCTTTGTGTTACTTCAAGTGAGTTTTCCAAGATGATTTTGGAGGTGTAATACGGTCGGGCCACATGACACGTTGGTGTGGAGAAAATGGTGGTTTTACTACAAAAGTACTTTAATTGGCCAAAACTCTGACATGATGTTGGGAAATATATCAAATCATGCACTACCTACGCCATTTCCAAGCCAACCATCAAGAATCTAGGCCTATACACTCCTTTGTCGACTCCCAGCAGAACATTAGATGAGATCGGGATAGAAGGTTCCTGAGCACATTCTGATCAAGCCTCTGGACTTTATTGGACACCAAGCTAGCCAAGTTGACTGCATTCCATCCCTACATTGATGGCGATACATAGGTCTTTAATAGGATGATGGTGCACATACTTTGCATGTACAACTCCAAGCATCCACCAACCTAGGATGAGTTCCTTCCCTATGTGCAACATAGTTATAATAGAGCTCTCCATAGCTCAACTGGTTGCAGTCCCCTTCAAGTGGGTCTAGGATTTCAACCATTGTATCTAATTGATGTTGTCATGCTTCATGTGACTACACAAACCGAATCCACACATGTACTATTCGAGGATGATAAAGAAACCATATTTATTAAATGCATCCAACACATTTTCTAGCAAGTTCATGACATATTGGAGAATTCCAGTGTCAAGTGAAAGGAACAACATGATCAACATCGGGTGCCACACAAGTTTCATTTGGGCAAAAAAATTTGGTTGCATAAAGAATGCCTTACTGGAGACCATCAGAATCTCAGACCACTCTGATATAGACCTTACACTATTACCAAGTTTGTGGCAGACAATTCTTTTTAGCTCAACATTCCCCCATTCCTTGGCCTGCACCTAATGTTCAATGTGGACCACCTTCGACCATACTTTCCACCATTACTAGACACATCAGACATTGCAGAACAACTCACACGAATAGAGTTAAACCCAAAATGCATGGAACAGGTCACAAGTAATCGGATCATGGACACACAGATCAAGAATAGTTGCTAGCAAAAGATCCATTTGTATCGGGTTGTCAAAGCTGGCCAACTCCTGCACAAAGGAAAGTGGCTCACCAGGGACCAAGTTCAGTAGAAGATTCCCCATCTCATGGAGGCACTCAATGAAATGGGACCATTGCTTCCTAAGGGGGGAGGACTGATCTAGGGCCACTCACCTATTCCACTTAGATCCTCACCATTGTTTCTTTCAGTTTTTTAGTTTCCTTAATCGTAGCACAATTTACTATTTTTGGCAATTTTTTAGGTCCTGAACTTCCAAAGCTGTTTGAGACCCTAAACGACGTTTTTTTTGGAAATTGGGAAAATGTCTCTTTAACTACCATTCATAGTTGAAGTTTATATTCCTTGGATAGGTCTTTCTAATGAGGTATCGTACACGTCAAACAAAGATAGTATGCCAAAGTTATGACCCCGGGAAGTTGATGTACCAATTTACCCCAACGGGGCCCATAGTTTTGGTGCTTCATCTCCTAGGGTTAGGTTTTTTGATGTTTAGGGTTTTCCATTGTTTCTCAAGAATAAATAGGCCTTCGAGCTTCATTGTAACATAGTTCGAAGGCATGTAGCCACCACATCACTTTTTAGTGATAAGCTACCATCGCTCAAGCTAGTTTATTTCCATTCTCTATATAAGCATATTTCAGTTCTTTGATATTAGTGAAATGAAGTTTTATTTCTGTTTCATCTTCATATTTATGTTTATATCTATATTTTTTTGCATTTCAACATAAGTCCGAATCAATTTTAGAATAAATTGTTAAGAAATTAAGAATTGAAATCAAGCCTCATCCAAAACCCTACCCTCTTGGTTGGATGTGTGACAATGAAAAACTCTATGTAACCAAGCAATGTAGGGTTAGTTTTTTCATTGCATCAAATCTGGTAGATGAGGTTGATATGGATATTTTCCCACTAGATATATGTAGCATAGTTTTGGGAAGTCCTTATTTGTATGACATGAAAGTAGTTTTCTTCTCACATGAGAACAAATACCATCTCACCAAGAATGGGGTGGAGTATATTGTCAGAACTCACCATATGAAGATCAATGCAAGCCTTGTTAGTGCAGGTTAGATGAAAAGGCTCATTAAATCTAGAAAGAATTGCATGATCATGGTTGTGAGGGAAAAAGATGTTGAATAATCTAATGCTTTCCAATATTTTGATCCCTCTCATAGGAAAGAATTATATGACATTGTTTCTAATTATGGTCAGATTTTTCAAGAACCAAGTGGTTGCCTCCTAAAAGGGAGATCAACATGAAATTCATCTCCAATAGGATTCCCCTATGCCAAATGTGGGGATGTACAAGTTGTTAGCTGTTGAAATGGAAAATATCATGAAGTAGGTGCAAGACTTGTTGAACCAGTGAGTCATTAGACGTACCTCTTCTCCTTGTGGTTCACCCATCATGTTGGTGCTAAAGAAGGATGGCACATGGAATATGTGAGTGGATTATCGAGCACTCAACAAGATCATGGTGAAAAACCACTACCTTCTCCCTCACATATATGATTTACTTGATTAGTTGAAAAATGATGTTTATTTCACTAAGTTGGATTTGTGTAGTGGCTACCACCAAATCAGAATTGTAGAGTATGATGTGTGGAATATTTCATTTAAGATCAATCAAGGGATATTGAGTGGCTGGTGATGCCATTTTGGATTTTCAATGACCCAACCACATTAATGACGGTGATGAATGATGTATTTAAACATTTTTCTAGATGATTTCGTGATTGTGTTTCTTGATGATATACTTAGTTTTAGTAGAAATTGGGATGATCATGTAAAACATGTAAAAAATGTGCTTAATATTTCGTAAAAGGAGAAATTGTATGTAAAATTGGCCAAATGTGAATTTGTTAAAACATTTTTGGTTTATTTATGTCATATTGTTGGAGGAGGTCAATTGAAAATTGATCCTTAAAAAGTTGATGTAATTGTTAAATGGCCTAATCCTACCAATGTAACATACGTAAGAAATTTTTTGGGTGCAATACAATATTGAAGGAGGTTCATAGTCAAATTATCCATCATAGAATCTCCCTTGCTTGCCTTAACCAGTGTGAAACATACTTTTTAGTGGGGAGTAAAGAAACATAATGATTTTGATAGCCTGGGGGAAAAGATTAGTACTGCACCATTAATGGTTTGTAGATTTTTATGGTGTGGTTTTTGTGATTCTAGAACAAGACTCATCCTTAGGACTGATTTGCAAAGAAGAGAAACAATGCCTATAAATATGGTTTGGAGTGATGTCAAGTTTGGAGAGCCAACCAACATAAGATAATAAATTTTTTACTAATTCATTAATTGCTATTTAATAAATTATTATTATTTTTTAATTCTTTTTATGTATTCTATTATACTTTAATAATGCTTTATGGATTTTTAATTGTTGTTAATAACTTATTAATGTGAGTTATATTAATTTTAATACTAAAATTATGATGTAATTAATTTTATTACTACTTTTATGTTTTTAAATTATTGTAATAAGTTACATTGATAATTTTTATTTCTTATTTTAATTCAATTTAATTTCTTTGTCTAATGTTTAACAGAGTTAATATATTACTTCATTATTGTTGGATTATAGATTTTTATTTTGCTTATGTTATTAGTTTATTCCTCATATTGTGTTATTAAAAGAGCTAATAAAATGTTATTTATTTACAAATTATTTATTTTAAATCTCTCAATGATACTCTTTCCTATTTTACTGAAGATATATGATATTATATCTTTTAATTATTGCTTACAATATGAGTTTTATTATATTTAATAATATAATTCATGATATTATTAATTACAATGTTACCTTTAAGTTTCCAAAAAATTGTAATTGATTCTTTTATCATTTATATTTATATTGTTATTGTGGTTAAATTATAATTTCTTTTGTTTTATGTATTATTATACTAATTCTTAGATTTCTGATTAACTTAAGCCTATGTTATTAGTTTATTGCTGATAAAATCACCTATGAAACTTACTTATACCTAGTATTAGCTCATGCTATTAGCTTATAAGAGGTATTTCTTAATAATGTTTAATATTATTTTTAGGATTAGGAGAGGTGTGGAGTTGGTAACCAAGGATAGGGTTCAAAGAAGGGAGGGTTCAAAAGGTCATATGGGGGAATCATGAGAGGTTGATGAGGCAATATTAAGAGGAGAGGGAGAATGTGATATAGGAGTAATTGTGAGGGGTAGGGGTGGAGAGCGGGCATGATGAAGAATGGTAAGGGTGATGCGGGGGGGGGAGAATTTTATTCAATGCGGGGGAGAAGGGGAATCCAATTTCTGCTAACTTCCAGCCCTCCATCTCTATTAAGGCTGTGCGGGTGCTTGATGATTTCTAGTGCCTCCCATACTTTACGCTTGAAATGATGTTTTTCAATGGCAATGACCTTTGTGTCTTCAAGTCAAATGCGGTGGTTTTTCCTGCTTGAAGGCTCAGCTAAAGCTGAAGAACGAGTTCTTTCATTATGGATATCTGCACCATGCTCTTTGAGCCTAATCTTGACAGACCTACCTATTTCCCCAATATAGTGTTCCCCACAAGAGCAATTGATCATATAAACACCTTTCTGCTAGAGGTGCTCTGGGTTGTCCTTGACAGATTTCATTCTTTCTTTAATAGTCATTAAGGGTTTGAATGAGTTTTTGATATCTTTCTCATGAGAACTTTAGATAGCTTGTTAGTGACCCCACAAATGTATGGAGGGTAAGAATTAGCAGATGGTTGGTTTTTAGATTTATCTTTCTTTCTTCCGGATCTAGCTTTTTGAATGGCTTTAATTATGTTTTTATTATTGTATTCTAAGTTGGTAAATACTTTCTTTAAGTAATTTATCTCTTCTTTGGTGTGGATCTCATTTGATATTCTACAGGCTTTGGTAAATATGGTTTAAAGAACACCCATTTTTTGAGCTGGGTGGTGGTGTGAATCTGCATGAAGGTAATTATCAGTATGTGCTTTCTTTCTAAATACTTTGTGTCCTAGGGAACCATCCTTATTTATAATGAGGAGGATGTCAAGGAATGGTATGAAATTATTCTCCTCAACCTCCATTGTAAACTTAATGTCCTCAGACATTCTATTGAGATGGTTTAAAAAGTTTTTAAGTTCATCATTATTTATTAAATAACAAATAATGAATTAATAAAAATTTATTATCTTGTGTTGGTCGGCTCTCCAAACTTGACATCACTCCAAACCATATTTATAGGTATTGTTTCTCTTCTTTGTAAATTAGTCTTGAGGATGATTCTTGTTCTAGACTCGAAACATAAACAACATGAAAATGAACACTGTGGAATATCCGAATCAAAAACCGAACCATTACTAGCCTTTCCTAATCTCCAACAACAATTCAAGGTTGAGATAGATGCCAGTGGTTACACCATGGCTACAGTGTTGATGCAACAGTGGATACCGGTTTGTTTCCATTCAGAGACTTTCTCTCAAGCCATTGTGAACTATCCCACTTATGACAAGGATTTGTATGCTTTAGTGCAAAGCATCAAGAAATGGAAACATTACTTGATTGGGAAGGATACTATCATTCATACAGACAATGAGCCTTTACGGTACCTCCAGTCATAAACAAATCTTTAACAGGCTCATCATTCCAGGAGGATGGGATTCCTCCAACAGTTTCACTTGGGAATCAAGTAAAAGAAGGGAAAAAGAAACAAATGATCAAGGTGGATGTTGGTGGCCACCCACCTATCCCATTTGGACCCCCACAACTATCTCTTTCAGTTTTTCAGTTTTCGTAATTTTAGCACAATTTACTGTTTTTAGTAGTTTTTCGGATCTTCAACTTCCGGAGCCATTTTGAGGCCCTAAATGATTTTTTTTGGGAAATCTGGGAGAAACATGGGTCTATGGACCGATTTTTCTCTTCCCAAAGTTATAGTGCTCAGATAGATCTTTCTAACGAGCTATTGTACACATCAAACGAAGATCGGGTGCCAAAGTTACGACCCCGGGAAGTTGATGTACCAACTTATCCAAAACGGGACCCAAAATTTGGCGTTTCATCTTCTAGGGTTAGGTTTTGGGATGTTAAGGGTTTTTCATTGTTTCTCAAAAATAAATAGGCCTTCGAGCCTAATTGTAACACAGTTCAGAGGCATGTAGCTGCCACATCTCTTCTCAGAGATAAGCTACCATCGCCTTAGCTGGTTTATTTCCATTTCTATTTGTAAGCATATTTCAGTATTTTACATTAACGAAATGAAGTATTATTTCTCTGCATCTCTATGTTTATGGTTATCTCTGTAATTTATTGCGTTCCTGTTTAAATCCGGATCAGTGGTATCAGAGCGGTCTTCTTTTTCTCTGTTTTTCTTTGCATGTCCCCAACAAGGTCGGGATATAAGGAGTTAGGGCTTGAATTGGTCGAACCTTTGCAAGACCAGCCTCACAAATCTTGACGGCCTCCCATGGCGGATGAAAATAAAGATGAGGGAGCAATATATCCTATCAAAACCTTGCTTGAAGAAGCCCTCGAGCGACAAAGGAACACGATGATGGATAGCTTTGCGCAGATCCTTCAGTGGCTACCCAAAGGCAATGCATCGGCTTCCAACAGCTACTCTGAATCACCACACCCTTTAAGGTACAAGTTAATTTTGAAATCCCCATATTTGAGGGTCAAATAGATGTAGATGTCATAGATAAATGGTTAAATCTGCTAGATGGGTATTTTTCTGTTCATGAATTTTCGAGTCAGGAAAAGATTATTTGCGCTCTTCTCAAAGCAGCCCCCCACATCAAGGATTGGTGGGAAACCTACTGCGAGCAGAAGGATGAAAGAATAGCCTCACTATTTTAAGCTACACCCACTTGGGATTCATTTCAGGATGCCATCAAGGAGCAGTACTACCCTGTCAAAAGCTATAAGGAAAAATACATAAAGTGGACCATGCTGCGACAGGGAAGGGACCAAGATGTGCCAAAGTTCACCAACATTTTTCATACCCTTCGCACACAGTTGGGTGTCAAAGATTCTAATTTGCATCTGGTACTCAAACACCGTGGCTACCTACACAAATACATCCAGGAAGAGATGGAGTTCTTGAACATCTCCTCGCTCGGAATCAAGAAAAATTTCAAACAGAAGAAGCGAGACTTTGGATTTGCGAATTCGAAGACCAAAGGAAAAAGCCAAGGCGGGGTGACCTAAGACAACCCGTCGAAGTTGTAAGAAAAGAACAACACCACAAAGTCGAAGAAGGACACAAGAAAGTGGTGTGAGTTCCACAAGAGCCCCACTCACAACACAAGTGAGTGTAGGACCAAGTTGAAGGCTTCCGAATCAGATGCATGTTCCGCCCTTGAGCCAGAACCTGACAAGGGGAATGGAAAAGGGAAGTTGATCATTGATGTGGATCCCAGCGCCACTGTTGCCACTGCCAAGATCCAAAAAATGATCCTGAAGATCCAGAGGAGGGGGAGCATATTTTCCACTTACAGATGTGGGTGAGGGGTTCGCCACTGCAATTCATTGTTGATAGTGGGAGCCAAAAGAACCTCATTTCAGGAGAGGTCGTGAAGCGGTTGGGCCTACCAACTACACCACACCCACAATCGTACAGTATCAGGTGGCTTCATGAAGGACGAGATCTCAAAGTTAGCCAACAGTTCCGCCTTCCCTACAGCATCAAGCCCTTCACAGATGAGGTATTGTGTGATGTTACACCTCTGGATGTTTGTGATGTACTATTAGGCCAGCCATACTTGTGGAGGCGACATGCTGTGTATGAGTCAAGGCCTCATGCTGTCATTATTTCTTTATGTAATTCATTATACAGGATACCAAACGTAGCCCCACCTACCGCCACCTCTTTTGTCACTGCCACGAAAGGTAGCAAGCTCATCTCCCAGACTAGGAAATTCATTTTCGGTCTGGTTAGCTCCCAAAGTAAGGGGAAGATCATCACCACATCCATGACCCCTCGTGAAGGGTTCCTCCACGCAGCAGTAGTAGCAAAGGGATACGGACATGACAAAACACAGGAACAACTTCTCCTCACCTACAGGGGTACCACACAAGCTTTAGGTGGGCAACAAAGTTTGGTTGCACCTGTAGAAAGAACGCCTTACAAGAGCCCACCAGAAACTCAAACCACTCCGACATGGTCCTTAGACCAGTACCAAGGCTACGGGAAACAATGCTTTGAAGCATAACATTCCCCCATTCCTTCAATTGAATCGAGTGTTCAATGTGTACCACCCTTGACCATGCTTCCCACCATTACTGGACACATCCGAGATTGCAGAACAGCTCACTAGGGACCAAGTTCAGCAAATGGAGGAACTCAAGGCAATGGGTACCATTGCTTCCTAAGGGGGGAGGAATGATCCGGGTGGATGTTGATGGCCACCCACCTATCCCCCTTGGACTCCCACAATTGTCTCTTTCAGTTTTTCAGTTTCCGTAATTGTAGCACAATTTACTATTTTTAGCAGTTTTTCGGGTCCTGAACTTCTGGAGCTATTTTGAGGCCCTAAACGACATTTTTTGGGAAATATAGAAGCAACATGTTTCTCTTCCCAAATTTTTAGTGCTCAGATAGATCTTTCTAATGAGCTATTGTACATGTCAAACGAAGATCGGGTGCCAAAGTTACGACCCTGGGAAGTTGATGTACCAATGCACCCAAAACGGGGCCCACAATATGGTGTTTCATCTTCTAGGGTTAGGTTTTGAGATGTTAAGGGTTTTCCATTGTTTCTCAACAATAAATAAAGCTTCTAGCCTCATTGTAACACAATTCAGAGGCATGTAGCCGCCACATCTCTTCTCAGAGATAAGCTACCATCGCCCTAGTTGGTTTATTTCCATTTCTGTTTGTAAGCATATTTCAGTATTTTACATTAATGAAATGAAGTATTATTTCCACTGCATCTTTGTGTTTATGGTTATCTCTGTAATTTGTTGTGTTCCTATTTAAATCCGGATCAACAAAGTAGCATATATTCTCTCTAGACCTCCTATTTTTGTATATGTTATTTTGAAAAATGGATCTTTATCTCATGAAAGCTATGTTGCGAAATATGTTGTTGATTAATATTTCAAAGATATCTATGAGAGTATATCCTATGAATCACAGGTAGAGAACTACTATTCATAGGGGAAACTACTTACCACCTTAGAAAACTATGTATTCCTACCATTGAAAGAGTCCATGTAATATGAGAAGCTCACACTTCTCTTGTGTCTGGTAATTTTGGTGTAGGAAATATTATGTATCACTTGGAGAGGTTTTACTATTGGCCTCATATGTGGGGAGATTGTAACGAAATATGTAAATGGGTGTGTGATGTGCTCTCTTTGTAACCTTCAGAGAGCATCTCCATGGAATTTGTAGGAGGTTTGCCTTGACAAGAAAGGGTCGTTACCATTTCTATGTTGTGGTTGATAGGTTTAGTAAGATTTGTATCTTCATGCCATGTAAGATGCAAATTACTATTGAGAAAACTGCTCAACTCTTCTTTCAACATGTATGGGTCCATTTTGGGCTACCTACATCCATTATATATGATCCAGGCTCTTAATTCCTTAGAGAGTTTTGGACAAGCTTGTGGAAGATGATGGACACCAAGATAATGAGGAGCATGGCATTCCATCCACAAACCGACGGAAAGATAGAGGTTGTCAATAGAATGATGGTTCACTCTCTTTGAGGCTGTTGCAACAAACATCCCAGGTTGTCGGATGAGAAGATACATTATGTGAGGCATAAATGCATACAACATGGATTTGCACTCATCTACTCAAAGATCATCATTTGAGAAATTATTTGGGTACAGCTGAAAGATCGCTTAGATTTGGTATTTTGGAAGGATGGGGATTCCAGCAAACGAAGTGACGAAGATAAATAATGCAAGTTCATTCAGAGGATCCAAATGATTCATTAGGTAGTGAAAGAACACTTGGAAAGTAGTCAAGCTTGATAAAAATCTCGGGATGACAAACACCAAGTTTATCAACAGTTCTAGGTTGGAGATAGGGTATGGCTCTATCTAAGCAAGGACAAGATGAAGGGAGAAGGTAAGATATTGAGATCAATAGATATGGCCCTTTCACCATCTTGGAGAAGATAGGAGACAATGCCTATCGCCTTGATCTTCTAGTACATATGGAGATGTATTATATGTTTACTGTTGAAAATTTGAAACTCTATGAAGCACCCATGAGCGTATATCCTGGAGAGGGTGGTCAAGTTGCATTCATGGACTATTTCGCATCATAGTACTTGGACAATCTACTTGAAGACATCATTCTAAGCAAGAGGACCATAACTTCACATCGCTGAGACGTGGAGTACCTTTGAGTGGGTTTCAAAGGAATGCATCTTAATAAGGCATGATGGATTGAAAGGGAGAAAGTGAGGGAGAATTTCCCTCACTTGCCAGTTGATTGATAAGGCATTTGGAGGCCAAAAATCTTCTCCATGGGGAGGAATGATACAAGAGTATCCCAAAAGGCCAAAAATTTAAATTCTTCAAATCTCAGTGAAACATAGACCAAATTGAAGAGCTCTTCATTCTAAATCCAACAGCGTGAATGCCACATTAATTCAACACCGTATGCAAAAGTTATGCATATCTAAATTTCGGGCCAAACAATAATTTTTTTGTGCAAGTAGCCCAATATGGCGCCACATGATGCTCCCACATGCCACCACGTGGCAACTCTTTCAACTGGTTGTTAGTACCATAGGAGCTAATTAGAATGTGTCACTTGTCAGCCTTGGAGACACACCATATGGATTTTTTTTTACCAATGAGGTAATGCCATGTGGCCTAATGAAATGGCACCATGTGACACGAGGGTGGAAGCTGAAAGGGTCAGGTCAAACCCACGTAGTAGACTCGATATTTTGGCAACACAATGGCATTGCTTTCAATCGTTACACCAAGTGTTCAAATGGGTAACAATTACACCGAAAGACAACGGTTTCACAACCATTTTCACTATACACAATAAACTTAACAAAGTGGTGGGAGATTGTAGGGTTTGAACCCTCGACCGAATTACAACCAATGATTTAACGTAGCCAAGGTTGGCGTGCCAATGACCCTTCATTGAAACCTCCTCCCACCAACTTTTTTATAAACCCAAACCATTTCCATGGACTAGATGAGGAGACCAGCGTAACTGCATGTGGAGGGAGGCAAAACTTGGGCACCAGGTACAAAGAGCCAACTGCAGAATCCTACGCACAAGGAACCAAGAGTTAGGGTTCTAGGAGGGGAATATTTTGGGAATATTCCCATGAAGGAATCTACTATGGAATATTTTAGATTCTCTAAGTGGTTAGAGTTGTAGGTGATAGAATATAGTTAAGTTTATACTCATATTTCTTAAATTTCAGTAGGATTCCACAAGTGGAGTTCATTTTTGGATCTGAGTAGTCCATTTTCTGGTCACTCCCAAGATTGGAAGTATAATGATGTATTTTTCTATGTACTCATTTTATTTTTGCTGAGATGAATGAATATTCCTCCCCACTACTGAATTAGGGCCCGAAGACGTAGTCTACACTGGACGAACTCCATTACCAATTTTCGTGTGCATTGTCTTTATGGTCTCCTTTATGTTTCCTCTTCTTTAATTGTTTGAACATATGGTTTTACATGCACTTTTCATCAAATTATGAAAACATCAATGAAATAAAGATCTTGAATAAAGATTACATCTTCTTTAGAGAGAGTATATAATTATGTTTAATTTTCTATATATGTGACGAAAATATACACTACAAAAGCTTGATTTAGACTTTTGAGTTGCTTATAAATGGGAATCAATAAAAAGTTTTTCTTCATCTTAAAATATAATCTCTCGTCTAATTAATAAAAACTGTTGAATCACCTATTATTAATAAATTTGAAATATGATCCTTTCCAATTTTTAATCTCATTAAATCAATAAAATTGTTAGAACATAATCCCAAGAATGCCTTGAGTTTAATGAAATGGGTCTCATAAATATAAATGGTATCCCTAACCTCACATAAAGGAAGGATATTTTGAATTTCTCCACCAAAGAAACTTCATACTTTATATTTATCTATAATTAACTCTAAAATATTCCTTGGCTTTTTAACTTCAACAACTTTCTTAAGCCCTTTAAAATTAGAATGGATTTCAATAACATGTCAGAATGAGAGAATATGTTTTTTCACTAAATACAGATTATTTTTTAAAGAGACAAATTCCCCAAGAAACCAGCAATGGTAATGCTTTAAATGCTTCTAACACTTTCTTCAAAACCTTATTTTAAAAGAAATTTCCATATGACCTATAAACCCCCCTCAATTCCATTGAAATATATTTTTCATATTGACAACTCACCAATGAATGATTGATAGTCACCTCATCCTATTTGTAAAGTACACATCTCCTTGAACCTTGCCTATTTCTTTTTTGTCAAACATCCCAAGTCATCACCTTGTTCCTTAACGACATCCATATGTAAATTTTGGTCTTTATTATAGATATAGTTTTCCATATTGATTTCTCTGAAAAGACTGATCATTTTAAATCTCCTCAACAACATTATTTTGTACCTAAGATTAGTAGTATATGTGCCCAATAAGGGTTTTTTCTACCATGTCGGTAGATCTAACTCTTTGATTTGCACATGCCCTCTATTTAAAGCTTATAATATGGATTCCACTGAGAAGCATTATTTTCTTCTAGACAAACCTTATTAGCTCTCAAACATCCCTAATATCAAATATATATGTTCTTATGATTAGCCCCTTGAAGAAACTTGTAAATCTCGCTATCATAAATAATGTTTAGAATTTCATGTGATAGTATGATTTAATCTCCACATCACACCCATGAATCAACCCCTAATCTCACTTACTTCTCATTCCCAATCATACATACTAACCAACTGCCTATAAATGGAAAGAATTGTACTAGTGTCTTTTAGGATATTTAGCCATTATAAAATGTGTTATTACCTTCCTTACCCAATTAATTATAGAAATATCTCTAATATAATTTTAACAAATGGTTTTCTTCCATAAGTTTTCCTCAAATTTAACTTCTATACATTTTTTGTACTTAAGGATTTCTCCTAAGAAACGAATATTCCATAACCCTTATCCACCTTATTCCTTTGGTTTTGATAAATATCTCCATTTAAACCACACTATATCATGCTTTTCCCTAGTCCAGCCCATTAATAATTGAACACATTTTAGAGTTCCATAACTATTTTGTTTTGACACCCTTTTCCCTCCATTTTCCTCTTTTCATCATCACTATCAACTCAATAAAAGTAGTAAAACCATACTAATTAGGGGATTTTTGAGGTCTAAAATGGGCCTCCTAAGGAAATTATAAAATAATAGTGGAAATAATAAAATAAGATTATATGACATCATCAAATGTTAGAAGGAAAAAAGAAAAAAACTATTTTTCAACTCGTATTTTCAACTTATCTCCCTATGGATTTACTCAAATTTCAAGCGGAAACACTTGTTGGATGCATAATTTGATTCATCATCCAAGAAGTACCCATGTTGCATACTTTTGATGGACCCTGCTACACAAAAACTAAGAAATACATGAAAAATGTGATTGCAATCACATTTCTTTTCATGTAGTTATCATTTTTTGTGTAGAAGGGTCCATCGAAAGTATGCAACATGGGTACTCTTTGGATGAGGAATTAAATTTTGCATCCAACGAGAACTCCCACTCAAAATTTGAGTAAAACCTTAGGAAGATAAGTTTAAAATACGAGTTGAAAAAGTAGTTTTATTATTTTATTATTTTTTAATCTTTTAACTTTTTTACTCCAAAAATGGTGAATCATCCCCCATGGTTGACATCATTATCTTGAATCCTATTGGTTCTTATAAAGTTTATTTTGGTTGTACATTTTTCTTAAGGGGCCCATTTTAGACCTCAAAAGTCCCCTAATGGATTTTGATAAGGTAAAAACTCTCATATTATGTCCTATTTTTCATATTTGTTAATGTGCCTTACTATTACATTAAATATTTCATTAGCTATAAAATTAACATGGTTCTACAATTTTTTTACAAATCTACAGTTATCTTCATGGTTTGTGGGGTTCTGGTGAGCCAACAAAGCAAGGAATCTCATGGGAAGTTGAGGATCGATCCCCTCATGTATCTCCTCCTATTTTCTCGAGCCAATTCACTTAAGAAATCACACAGTGGTGCAGTTAAAGGCACGGTTCAAACACGTAATAATAGAAGTCTGAATGCATCATATTCTCTGATTTTCTTTCCAAATATAAAATCGTTGAGAAAACTCTTTTACTGTTTAAGTTTCGAATTTGAATAAGGATTGATTAAAAGACCTGTAGGTATAGAAGTCTCAAATTGTTGAGCACACATTTTATATATAAATATGTATCCTCTGTAAAGGATGACAAGAAGTAATAGTTAATCTCTGAAGAAATTGTGTGAAACAAACCTTTTGTTCTCATATTTAATTAAAGTTACATTTATGTTATTCGATGCGTATTTGAGTGTGATTTACACCTACTGTATGCGGAGGGCCCTTACAAACAGTCGAGGTCAAGTTTATTTCATTTTATCACTTTCTATTATTGCATTGTCATTTTGTTCTAGCTTAGTTTCCTTAATTCACTATTTTATCATTTCGTTATAACTTAGTTAAATCTCGTTATTTCGTTTGCATTTGAATTTCTTTGCAGTCGTTTAATGGTTTAGTTTCTTTAATTTTTTTCGCTTAATTACAGTAAGCTAAATAAATTTTTCTTTCACGCTTTTAGAATCAGAACTTATATATACTCTGCAGTCAGCATTAAAAGATTGTCTTCATGCTTTTTAGAATTAGAACTTGTATATACTTTGTAGACAACTTTTAAAGGATCATTTTCTTGCTCTTAGAATCATTTGAATCTCAATACTTTGTTTTATTGTAGCAAGGTGTTTAGGTTAGGTTCATAATTTTAGAATGGTTAACATAAGATGTTTTAGACAAGACTAATTCATAGATCTCTTTTGTTCCAACATAATTTATTGAAAACTAGCCTTAGGAATGATACTTAATATAGATATGACCTGGTAGATTAGTCGAACAATAACTCCACTTCCACTCATCAAATTGTATAAATCTAACTCTAATCTATTGTTAGGCCCCTATACTACAAGTGTAACCCCTTATTGTTATTAGTACAACCCACTTATTATATTGATGTACCCATGTAGTGCCCATATTGTTACTATTCTGCCCCATAGAAGCCCACTATTGTTATTATTGTGCCCTTACATTATTATTGTTATGTCGGCTCTGATTATTTTATGACCCCTTAGACTCCTATATATAGAAAGGAGGTCTTTTCATTTGTGATCATCCAAGAATTGTTCATTTATGTATTATAAAGGAGGTTGCCCCCTCAAAGAGGTTGAATTATAAGGTGTTGATCTATCTTTTCTTGAGCTGGTTTCATAACATTTGGTATCAGAGCTTTGGATTCTAGGGCTTCGCTGCTCCAAACAGGTCATCGTGGAATTTTCACTATAACTTTTTTTCTGCAATGTTTCAGAAGCTAAAAAAAAACCCATTTGAGAAGAAATCGCTTTGAATCTCGGGTCCGAATTTCAGAGCTTTTCGCACTATATTTGCGGAGATATGATCTGAGGAAGTTGGTCGTTTTGCAGACTCTTGAATTACATTCCAAACAGGTGACCTGGGGAAAATCATCATAACTTTCTCTCTGAGCATCAGACTGAAATTTCATAAGAAGGTACAGAAAGAGGACGGACTGTAGTTTCTTGTAGATATTTTTCAGAGCCAAAGGTCGAAACATTGACACGTGGTACTTCATACAAGTTCTCTCTTCTGGGAAGGTCTATAATCAGGTCATCTTGGGACATTGAGCATAACTCTTTCATGGAGAATCCAATTTGGATCAGACTGGTGGCATTAGAAAGAGGACACAAAGGCCTACTACAGGTCGCAATTTCAGAACTTAAAGATCCGAAAGTACAGAGTTACAGGTGTTTCAAGATCGAGCTCCTAAAATCAAGAAAAAGCAAGATGAGGAAGTTTGATGGCAAGGATCCGGTAAATTGGATACTTTAGATGGAGCAATATTTTGATCTACATGGTGTACCACTGTTACAAAAGGTATGTATTGCATCTTCATATTTAGAACCAGATCAATTTTTATGGTATGAAGGGCTTTGTTCTCGTAAACAACTTGTTACGTGGTCAATTTTCACGGAGGAAATGATAGCACATTATGAGGATACAAAGAGCAACATCTTCTTTAGAGCAACACCACAACAATTGGAAAGAGTAAAAGGGCTTTGTGACATAGTGGAAAGCAAAATTATGGAATCCAGGAAGCATACCCCTCACAACCATAAAGATGGAAGTGTTGTTTCTTCTAGCCTTCCACAACCTACAAAGGTTACACCACAACAATTCGAAGAAAAAAGAGAAAAAGGGCTTTGTTACAATTGTGATAGCAAATGCACTAAAGGTCATAAGTGTGTTGAGAAGAAGCTTTTACATAGAATATGAAGATGAGGAAGAAAACGATCAAGAAAAATCAAAAGAAGAAGATATACGCCAGGACCCCACCCCAGAGAAAGAAGAAATGAATCAGAGCATATCTTGTAAAGCATTGGCAAGAATTACCACTCCTCAAACTCTCAAGATAGAAGGACATATCAAGAAGAAAAAGGTGCAAGAAGTGAAAGATCACATTGAGAAAGAAGAAATGAATCCAACCATATCTTGTAATTCATTGGTCGAAATTACCACTCCTCAAACTATCAAGATAGAAGGATATATCAAGAAGAAAAATGTTCAAGAAGTGAAAGATCACATCGAGCATCAAGAAATGAATCCGACCATATCTTGTAAAGGATTGGAAGAAATTACCACTCCTCAAACTCTATAGATAGAAGGACATATCAAGAAGAAAAAGGTTCAAGCAGTGAAAGATCACATCGAGCATCAACAACAAGTTCTCAAAATTTTAAAGGAGAATGCCACTTCGGTGCAAAATCAAACAAAACAACAGGTAGATCAACATCGTAGTGAAATTTTTTTTTATGTAGGTGATTGGGTATTTTTGCTACTACATCTCAAGTAAGCTATTTAAGAGAAGGAAATGTTGGCAATACTACATGCACTTAATAAATGGCTACCTTACCGATTGGGAAGACTCTTCAAGGATGAGGATGTAGAAGCAATGTTTTGTGCTATTTCTATTATCCAACCAGATTGGATAAACAAAGCAAGGTATGAATGGAAGAAGGACGAAGAAGTATGGACACTTATTCAAAAGTTGCAAAAGATCCCAATTCAAACAATATTGCCAGAAATTGAAGAGGAAGGAAAAATCATATTGGAACCTGGAGCAGTCACAGAAACAAGAACTTGACAGCTATGAAATTGATCAATTTCAGAGTATCTCATCAAGTGGAAGAACTTACCTGTTGAATATTCCACATGGGAGTACAAGAGTTTTATACAGAAGCATCAAGAACTACTCAAGCGTTGAGGACAACTCTTTTTGAAGGAGACGGGCATGTTAGGCCCCTATACTACAAGTGTAACCTCTTATTGTTATTAGTACAACCCACTTATTATATTGATTTACCCATGTAGTGCCCATATTGTTACTATTGTGCCCCATAGAAGCCAACTATTGTTATTATTGTGCCCTTACATTATTATTGTTATGTCAGCTCTGATTATGTTATGATCCCTTAGACTCCTATATATAGAAAGGAGGTCTTTTCATTTGTGATCATCCAAGAATTGTTCATTTATGTAATGTAAAGGAGGTTGCCCCCTCGAAGAGGCTGAATTATAAGGCATTGATCTATCTTTTCTATCTTTTCTTGAGCTACTTTCATAACATCTAATGCTTACAAATAGGAACCTAGATAACAACAAAAATGCCCAAAACAAATATAACCATCATCTTACAAATTAAAAAAGGCTTCTAGCATATATAGTGAACTTGCACTTCATAAGTTTACCAACTCTGGTTGATAATTTATTCTTTCAATTTAAGAACACTAAATTGACCAAACATTTTGGCGTCGTTGCCGGGGAAGTGTAAATAGAAGTATTAAAAAAAAACATCAAATAAAAACATGATATGCATAGGGAAAGAGACTCTAAAGGTAGGTTTATAGGTCGAGGAAGAATTCTAATTCCCACATCACCACTCACTCCACCACGACGCATAGTGCCACACTGCCCACACAAAATCGAATTCCATCCATACCAGACCAATATAGAAATCCAAAAGTCTTGGGATCTAAAATCCAACCTAAAGATTCACCAACTCCATCAACATAACTTGTAATCGAAGTGGATCCTACATCCCCAACAATAGGAATAATTTTCCTATCTTCAACTGGAGAACAACTTCTAGCTCAAGAGTTGGAAGTTCCTATTGAAGAAGAGGAAGAAGAAACCTACTTCAAACCATTGATAGAGGAACCAGAAGAACTAGAAGAAAATCTAGATAATCATGTTGTAGAACCGGATATTTATTTTGAGGAATCCATCATGGCTGAAGAGGGAGAAGGAGAAGTACACAATGTCAATGGTGAACAACATAGGATTGGAGGAGGAGGAGGAAATAGGGGAGGTGGAAGAGGTGGTGGTAGAGGTAGAGGAAGAGGAGATGAAGAAACTTTTGGATTCCCTATCCTTGATGATGATACGACATTAACAATGAAAAACATCTCGCCTTCTATCCTCCCTAATTTTCATGGAGTAATAAGTAAAGACCCAAAGATATTTCTCTTTGAATTTGAAGTATAATGTAGATAATATGATTATCTACATGATGCTCAAAAACTAAAATTGTTCCTTGCCACCTTAAAGGATTCAAAATTAAAATGGTTTATGAGTTTAGGAATGAATTCTATAAGAACATGGGGACAAATTAAAGAAGCATTCTTGGAGAAATACAATGATTACTGTATGCCTCATAGCATTAAAGATGTAATCTTTAAAATGGTACAAAAATAAGATGAAAATATTGAATATTTTGTCGAAAGATTTGTTTATAATATCAAAAGAGAACAAATGAATAATCTAGATGAGGAAACTTTGAAAGCTCTCTTACTAAAATCCATTAAAGATGAGTGGATTGATATTCTCAATCTAATGGGAAAAGGTGATATTTCTTAGTTATCATTTGCAGATATTTGTGATCTATGTGTACATATTTCAAGGGGTAAAGCAAGAATCGGGAAAATTCCAAGGGATCCTCTTTTATCAAGAGTAAATAAATCTACAACCGGGACAATAAGTAGGGTAGAATTAGGTAGTTTGCTTGATAATTTTAAAATAGATATTTTAGGGAGTCTCAGTGAGAAAATTGACACCCTTAAAATACAGAACAAGCAAAAAGCCAAAAATTTTGTACTATCCATATTTTTCCCTAGGTGTAGCAAGGAACATGCTCTAAGAGAATGTCCTTTAGATTTAAAAAGCATAGAAATCTATGTTATATGTGCAGAAAATCACGATACAAAAGAATATCCCTCTATACCAGGTCTTAAGGCTGTGTTCAATGAAGAAGGAATACCAAATCAAGTAGACCCTCTTTACTTTATTGCAAAAATACCATGGAAAAATCCTCAAACAAATCATACTCAAGGCTTTAATCCTCAACAATTTGCACATTCTTCACAAAAAAATTGGAATCCACCTATGTGATCGTAACCTTGGGCTCAACCAAAATCTTGGAATCAAGTATGGAAAAATCCTTATGGAAGATATTCTCAATATCAACAATATCTACCACCTTATCCAAATTTTCAACCACAATACTTCCCTCAACCCAACCAGTTACCTCAAACTCAAGCTTAAAATGCAAATCCACAACTTTCTTTGCCATTTCCACAAAGAACAAATCAATTACCCGTTCAACCACTCCCAAATCCAAACAATAGAACTTCACAACATTTTTACAACTTAGAAGGGAAGAATCCTCAAACTTATATGATAACTCCATTAGATCTGAATAATGTTCAATTAAGGTCCAGTAGAGTATTATAAAGGAAGAAACCATCTGTTGTTATCCAGGAAACATAAAATAATTCCCAAAAAGATAATAATGACTCTGAAGGAGAGATTTCCCTTTCTCAGAAATAAAATAGTCAAACAGAAAAAAATCCTATACATTTTGATAATACTCCTATTATAGAATAACCTTCAATATCTGTCTCAAGACCACCTTTTCCTAAAAGGTTGAAAATCGATAAAGGAGTAGAGAAACAAATCATATTTCCTCATTATTATATTTTAGATGAATTGATAAATGTTTGTATAAAAATTCCTTTATTGCAAGCAATAAAAGAAATACCAATTTTTATAAAAACAATTAAGTAATTGAGTACTCAAGGATTAGGAAGAAAAAGAAAAGAAATAAAAGGAATTCAACTAGTCAGGAGAATTGTAGATATCACGATGGGGAAGACAAAAATTCAAAAATATTTAGATCCAGGAAGCCCCATTGTGAAAACACACATCAATGGAACTGAAATACCAAACGCACTGATTGATCTAGGAGCAGCCATAAACATAATGAGCCAAAAAGATATGGATAAATTAAAGCTTCCTAATCTTCAATACACACCAACATTGTTACAATTAGAAGATATGTCTGTAACTAAACTAGATGGTGTGTTAGAGGATATATATGTATCCTTAGATTCTTGGGAATATCCTATTGATTTCATGATTTTAACACCAAAGAATATTTTAGGAGGACATCCAATAATTTTAGGAAGGCGATGGTTAGCTACAACCGACATTTTTATCAGGTGTAGATCAGGAGACATGTTTATCTCACATGGAAACTCGAAAAAAAAGTTTACATTATACCCACCTGCAAAAAAAATGATAGAAGTAGAAAATGAAGAATGGATAGATGATGCTAATGATATACAACTGGTTTTCACTATTGCACAAATAAATGAAGAGGATCAAATTTTAAATTTAATAGAAAAATAATGAACCCTCTTTATATTGTGACAATAGTTAGGGTTTTCAAGAACAATGTAGTATTGAATATCTATCATCTAGACAAATGTATTTACATTCTATGGAAAAATTTGGAAATTCTTCAATAGAAATTTTTCCAGGGAAAATTTTGAATATTAATGAAAACTTGGAAGAATTACAGAAAAGAAACTGGTAGAAATATTGCAAAAACGCTCTTCTGCATATGCATAAGAATATATTGATATAAAGGGAATTAATCCTAAAACTTGCATGCATCATATTTATATCGAAGAAAATGCTAGACCGGTTCAACAACCACAAAGAAGAATGAATCCAAACTTAAAGGAAATTGTTAAAGAGGAATTGCAGAAACTATTAGAAGTAAATTTCATTTATCTAATATCAGACAGTCAATGGACTTCACCCCTAGTAATCATTCCTAAAAAAATGGAAAATGGAGAGTATGCATTGATTAGAGGGAATTGAAAAAGCTACTTTGAAAGATCATTTTCCACTTTCTTTCATAGATCAAGTTTTAGATACATTGGCAAGAAAAAAATAGTTCTCATTCTTGGATGGTTTTAGCGGGTATAATCAAATTCATGTAGCACCTGAAGATCAAGACAAAACCACATTCACTTATGCTTACCGAGTACTTCTTTTTGGATTATGCAATGCCCCAGAAACATTCCAAAGAGCAGTACTAGGAATTTTCTCTGGTCTTATTCATGATTGTGTGGAAGTGTATATGGATGATTTCATAGTTTGTGGAAATTCTTTTGAAGAAGCACTTGAAAATTTAGAAAAATTTCTCATAAGATGCAAAGAAGAAAATCTTTCATTAAGTCACGATTTTAGGTCACCATATTTCAGGAAATGGAATTAAGGTAGACTCATCTAAGGTAGAAATTATTTCCAAATTATCAATTCCAAGTTGTTAATGACATGTTAGGAGTTTTCTTGGTTTTACTGGATATTATAGAAGATTCATAGAAAACTTCACAAAGATTGCATCTCCACTCTTCAAATTACTTACCAAAGACTGTGAATTCAATTGGAACTCTGATTGTCAAAAGGCCTTTGAAACTTTGAAAAAGAAGATCTCTGAAGCACCTATCTTAAAAGGACCTAATTGGAAATTTCCTTTTCATATATCAACTGATGCTTCAGACACAACTCTAGGAGCTATGTTGGGACAAAAAGATCTCACTCCTTATGCCATTTATTATACCAGTAAAACTTTAACTCTTGCAAACCATTTTGCCATTAGATATTTAATGAACAAACCAGTTACTAATGGTAGAGTAACAAGATGGCTATTACTGTTACAAGAATTTAATATCACCATTCTGGACCGAGCTGGAAAACAAAACACAATTGTTGACTTTTTGTCTAGAATTCAAAATGAGAATAATGATACACCTGTAGAGGATAAATTTCTTGATGAGTATCTTTTTGCGGTATCTACTAAATCACCTTGGGTTGCAGATATTTCTAATTATTTGGTTAGAGGGAAGTTACCATCCTATTTGTTTCCTAGAGAAGAAAGAAGAATAATCCAAACAAGTGCATCTCATTCATGGATAAACGAAGAATTATACAAGATAAGACCAAATCTCATCATCCGAAGGTGTGTAATAGAAGATGAAATACCTGAGATACTTAAAGCATGACATGATGAACCATGTGGAGGTCACTTTGCTAACAAAAGAACTTCTTATAAAGTCCTTCTCTTAGGATATTATTGGCATTCCCTTTTCAAGGATGCCAAGGAATATGTTAAGAGGCGTGATAGCTATCAAGGAATGGGGAAACCTATTCCTTCAAATGAAATGCCACTACAACCTCAGGTACTCATTGAACATTTTGAAAAATGGGCTTTGGATTTTGTTGGACCAATTAATCCATCTTCAAAACAAAGAATATATTTCTTTTATGCACTGATTATGTTACTAAATGGGTAGAAGCTCAAGCACCTTCTTTTGCTACTAAAAATGTTGTAGTTTCATTTCTTTTTGAGGATATTTTTGCTCATTTTGGTGTTCCAAGAGAAATTGTGATAGATCAAGAAAAGTAATTTACATCTAGAGTAGTGCAAAAGATACTGGAAGAATATAAAATTAAGCATCGGAAATCTACCATACCATCCACAAGAAAATGGACAAGTAGAGTCTACCAACAAAGTGATTGAAGCAATTCTCACCAAGACAGTTCACTTGCATAGAAGGGATTGGGCAAAAAATCTTCCAGGAGCTTTATGGGCCTACCGTACCACATAGAGAAGCACTACAAGACGTACTCCTTATGAACTTTTTTATGGGAAGCAAGTCATATTTCCAATTGAGTTCCAGATTCTGACCTATAAGACAGTAGTCAAATTGGGACTTGACTTATCAGAAGCACAAAAGCAAAGAATGGGACAACTCAATGATCTTGATGAGATAAGACAAGATGCTATCCATAAGACTAGTTTTGTCCAGCAACAGAGTTCCATATGGCATGATAAATACATCAAAGAAAGAAAATTTCAGCTAGGAGACTGGGCCTTACTTTTCGATTCAAAGTTCAAAAATTTCCAAGGAAAGTTTCAAACCCATTGGCTTGGGCCTTATAAGATTGAGAAAGTTTTTGATAATGGAACAGTCAGAATTAGGAATATTGATGAAGAAAAAGTTCCTCTCTTAGTGAATGGACATCGACTCAGGATCTATCATAAGCCAATGACAAAGTAGGAATTTGTAAATATTTTCCAGAACAACTCTAATTTGAAGTTGGCCAAGAAGAATTATTCTTATTCTCCATATTAAAAAAACTTTCTTTTTTCATATAAAATATCTAATAAATAAATATGTATAAACATGAAAACCAACGATTGTTGGCATGTTTATATAGAAAATTCAAGGTGAAAACCAAGAATTCTTGGCATCTTAAATTTTCTTTGTATCCCATTTTCTAAGAATTCCTTTTTTTTGCATCCCTTTCTTTTAAAAATAAATGGCTGCAAAATTGTTGATTTTCTGCAGCTCTGACAAATTTCTGTAGCCAATTTGGCAGAAACTTCCAATGATACAATTGAAGGAATGATTGAATCCCTCCACTACAAAGCACCTGAAGACAACATAAAAAGGGAAACCAAAGGTTAGCAAGCAAACAATTCAAAGGTATGAAAGTATTTAATTTAATAATAAGGATCAAAACATTACATATATGAATTATATAGACATGGTACTACCAAAAATCAAAATCATTATTGCTAAGATTTGATAGTGTCATGCAAAATCAAGTGTAATCTATCATTCACTCCTCGTCATCATAACTCATATCTTGACTCACATCCTGATCCATTGATCTGATCGCTCAAATCATAAACATAAATTCTCTTAATGGTTACATTCTGCCACATTCCCTTATACTCTCACTACCTACTCTCTCATCATTCCATCACTCACACTCTTGGCCTTTCCACTCTAAAAAACCCTATCAAGCCATCCTACTTATCCAAGTTGACTCAACTCCCGGATTTAACCAAGATCTTTTACTCCCGTGATGTGGTTAGAATTGCATTTAAAAGAGCATAAAGGAACATATATGCATGCTATAAAGCAGAGGGAACATGACAAGAATCAGCAACATAAAACATAAGATGTTGATAACAGAGTTCATCTAGTGTGGGTTACATCTTCGGGCCCGATGTCAAGATGGTGTTGGCTGCTTCATTCAGTGCTGGAAATGGTGAAGATGTACATGGACTATGTTTTCTGTCATACAAGGACATGTGCCCTCTACATGAGTGGAAAAGTCTCTCCACGAGACGTTCCGCTATAGGAACTATCACTCACAACAAACCTCCTATCAGCATGGCATAATCTAACACATGGTGACAATGAGTATCTCGACATCATGGCATCAAAGGGATCTCAACCAAGACACCCATGTTGATAATGAGTATCTCGCTATCATGGCAACAAAGGGATATAAATCAAAACATCCATAACAATCATTGATGAATACATCTCACATGAAATACACATAAATATCCCACATCATACATCAAGTAGGAATTGAAACAACATAGTACATCTCACAGTAAATGATCAAAGAAATAAATGAAAACAACACTGCATATACCTAAACTCTGATGATGACTGAAGAATGGAATATTCAGCTGCTGGATCTTAATACACCATCGAAATTGTGGCGTTAAATGGCATAGAATCAACTGTCCACACTCTGAAACCTGACACCTTCGTTCCAATTTAGAAAATGCCGAAAAATAGAAGGCTTAGCTGCAAAAAATGACTGCACTACTAAATTTGTGTCATCAATAGGTGTAAGATCGACTATCCATTTGTCGAATTCTGACACCGACAAAATCTGGGCGTGCAGGAATCTTTTAGATTCCCTCACAATTCTCCAAAGATTCCCTCCTCCAGGTTGAATGGAGATCTGCAACTCAAATAAAAAATCTGATCTCGCCATTGAGATCCTTGTGAAATTTTGAGAAGAATGAGTATAAAATTGGTTGCATTCTGGATCTGGTGAATTTCAGACTCCAAGGAATCTGGAAGATTCCCTCAAGATTCTCAAAGATTCTCCTCCATTGGGAATCTAAAATTCCACTGCTCAAAAGAAGAATTCAACCTCGCCATTGCATTCCCTGCGAAAATATGAGAAAAGTGACTGTAAACTTGGTTACATTTTAACAAAAAGAATTTTTACCTCCGAGGGAATCTTAAAGATTCCTCAAAGAGTCTGCATGAGAATATTCCCTAGAATATTATGGGCATCTTCCTTGATTTTCATGCCTAGGGCGGACCCCTCTACGCTTCCATAACTCTGTTCCTCCATTCGGTGCTTTGTTCTTCTCGTCTCCCCTTGGTCAAATTAAAGGGTCGGTTTATATATACAAACATCAACAGATTTGAAAAGGATGTTGTTGTGGCTTGTTGGTTAAGGTGGACGAATGGAGGTGTAGGGGTCGGGGGATCAAATCCTGTCCCTACTCATACTTGGTGTTTGTGACCGTCATGTGATATTTAAATGGGCACATTATTTTATTTTAATGAACCGTTTGATTAAATAGTAGCGCGTTTTGTTTGTTGCGCATTGTTTGTTATGTATTGATGTCACCGTTACATGGTGGTGGTGTGAGGGCGCTCGGGAGGTAGGCCGGCTACACCGGCTGGGTGGTTTCAAGCCCCGCTGTCCCCAGAATACGTGTCTTAAGTGGGGGCGTGGTTGGGTGTGGTCGGGGTCCACCGAAGGTGGCCCGCCAAACCCACAACAATGTTTGATATTTAATGAAGTTTGGGTATGGTGATTGGATGGTCCGACGGGGTCATTGCCGCTAGCCCTATTTTTAATATAAAATTTGATACATGGTTTTGGGGTCAAGTGAGGTGGCGGGGGTCATGGCCGGCCACCTAATTTAATATTTTTTTATTATGTTTATAATAATAAATATTTTTTGATTTTGTCTAATATAAAGGATATTAGACAAAAAAGTATCCAACAAATTCGCCCACTCCTCGAGAGTTAGATTTCATTTCTAGGACTCAGCCAATTTGTAGAACCATTAAACCTGACCCACATGGAAACTTTGACCAAAACTTTGACTGGCTCTATCTCCCTCATACGAGCTTGGATTTGAGTATCGTTCACACCATTGGAATCAGGGCAATGAGCACTTTGATTTGGTGCTAGTTTGGGAGCGATCTAACCACTTTGAATTTTGACCTTTTCTGAGTCCTCTAGGACTTCTGCATGCATCTAGAGCCACCTGGATCACCTACCTTGTCAAAGAAAACAGTTTTTGAAACGATGCTTCTCAGTCATGGGAGTAATAGTCATAACAGAGCCAACAGGGAAGAAATTTTTGGAGGGGTATCCACAAACAAAAGAATTGTTGCAAAGGGTGCAGTGGCTAGAATTTATAGATAAATTCGATGGCTTCCATAAAGAAGTGACCAAATCCTTCAATAGGGATTTTGATGGAGTCAAAGTAGAGATAGGAGACATCAAATTCATAGTGACGGAGTTGTTTATAGCTGAAGTTAGTGGACTGTTGCGGATTGGAGAAAATTGGTTAAAAAATAAAGGTGTTGAAAGAGAAGACTAGAAGGTTTTCCTGAAGAAACCAAGCATGAACACCACCATTTTCAAGAATGGCATTGAAAAGTAAGTGGAGGAATTTACTTTTAATAATCCAAAAATTTGTTACCTGTGAAGGAAGGTTTGGATGTATGTTTTTCTATCATATTCGGCTGCTAATGAATTTTCTTGAAGAAAATGAGATAAACCTTTCATATTTCTTGTTGAATAGTGTAAAAAAATATGTCACGGAATGTTCAAGGGAGAATTTATTCCATAGACAATACAATGTACCACCATGGTCTAGTCAAAATACTTGTTGAATTTCATCTTCAAAACATATGTGATAATTGGGAAGGCTTTTTAGTAAGGAATCACTTTAAGGAGGATACTCATGAGCAGCCAAATAGCAACAGAACTAAGAGAGGAAGGAAAATAAAATTTGATAGAACAATGGAATAAGAACCACAACGGTCATAGGAACTATTAGAGGATGACATCCCTCTTGCATAAATTTTAGAGAAAATAAACAAAAGAGATGTTAGAAGAAAGAAAGCCAGTAAAGAGACAGAGATTTCACCTCAAACAGAGAAGCCTAAACAAAAAGGAAGAAAACTCAAAAGACCCCTGTCACAGGTCTAAGAAGGAGTACCAGACTCAACTCAGCAAAAGAATTACCCTAAAAAATCATAGAGCATATTGATGAAGAAACAAAAGAAAACTTAGAGGCAGAAGAAGATTCAGGAATTTCTCTGAGAACATCTCCAAGAGTTTCATCACCAAGGGTTTCATCACCAACTTTCACCTCACCTCCTCAGAGTCCAGGTTGAAGAATGCCATAAATTGATCCTGTGCAGCAAGAGATTTATGATTATATCGAATCCTTGGAGAAAATGGATGCAGCAAGAACATCAATTCCAATTCAAGAGGAAGAAGAAATCCAGTTTAATGAACCACAAGAACCTCCAGTAATAAATATATTAAAACAAGAAATTTTTGAACTAGAGACATTAAATAGGTACATTAAAAATGAAAATCAAGCCTTGAAAGCACATAATGAAATCCAAATAGCTAAGAGTGACAACCTCCTTTTACATCTAAGTCTGTGGTTTAAGAAGAACATGAAACTAAAGAAGAAAAAGGGCTTTACAGAGACAAATTATAAAATTGAGATATAAGATCTTCATGAGAAAACCAAGGATGGCAGTGATTGGTAAGAAACTAAAATGGATGAAGATAGATGTACTGGTGGAAGTGTCCAAGCAAATGAAGTTGTTAAACAAAGATATCAATTTTTTGTTTTGTATGAGGACATACAAAATCTTCAGTGTGGGGGAAAGTAGAGTTCCATAACTGTTTTGTTTTGACACCCTTTTCTCTATTTTCCTCTTTTCATCATCGCTACCAACTCAATAATAGTAGTAAAACCATAGATTTTGATAAGGTAAAAAATCTCATATGTCTTATTTTTCATATTTGTTAATGTGCCTTATTATTATGTTAAATATTGCATTAGCTACAGAATTAACATGATTCTGTAGCTATTTTAAAAATCTGCAACTATCTCCATGGTTTGCGGGGTTCTGGTGAGCAAACAAAGAAAGGAAGCACATGGGCGGTTGAGGATCGATCCCCTCATGGATCTCCTCCTATTCGCTCAAACCAATTCACTGAAGGAATCACATAGTGATGCAGTCAAAGGCACAATTCAAACATGTAGCAGCAAAAGTCTGAATGCATCATGTTTCTCCGATTTGCTTTCCATATAGAAAATCATTGAGATAACGCTTTTACTATTTAAGTTTCGAATTTTAATAAGGATTTGTTAAAATACCTATAGGCGTAGAAGTCTCACACCTTTGAGCACACATTTTATATATAAATATGTATCCTCTGTAAAGGATGATAGGAACTAATAGCTAATCTATGAAAAAATTATGTGAAACAAAACTTTTGTTATCTTATTTAATTAAAGTTACACTTTTGTTATTCGATGCATATTTGAGCATGATTTACACCTACTGTATGTGGAGGGCTCCTGCAGACAGTCGAGGTCAGTTTTATTTCATTTTATCAATTTCTGTTATCGCATTGTCATTTTGTTCTAGCTTAGTTTCCTTAATTCACTATTTTATCATTTCGTTATAACTCAGTTAAATCTCATTATTTCATTTGCATTTGAATTTATTTGCAATTGTTTAATGGTTTAGTTTCTTTAATGTTTTTCGCTTAATTATAGTCAGCTAAATAAAGATTGTTTTCATGCTTTTAGAATCATAACTTGTATATACTCTGTAGTCAGCGTTAAAAGATTGTCTTCATGCTTTTTAGAATCAGAACTTGTATATACTTTGCAGATATCTTTTAAAGGATCGTTTTCTTTCTCTTAGAATCATTTGAATCTCAATACTCTATTTTATTGCCGCAAGTTGTTTATGTTAGGTTCATAATTTTAGAATGGTTAACATAAGATGTTTTAGACAATATTGATTCATAGATCTCTTTTGTTCCAACATAATTGATTGAAAACTAGTCATAGGAACGATACTTAATATATATATGACTTGGTATATTAGTTTAACAATAGCTCCACTTCCACTCATTAATTTGTAGAAATCTAACTCTAATATAATTCTTACAAATAGGAACCTAGATAACAATGAAAATCCCCAAAACAAATATAACCATCATCTTACAAATTAAAAAAGTGTTCTAGCATATATAGTGCACTTGCACTTCATAATTTTACCAACTCTGGTCGATAATTTATGCTTCCAATTTAAGACCATTAAATTGACTAAACACACATTTATCCTATTTTTTTTCAAGTACATTTGCTAGAATATATGCTAGAGCATATCAATATAAAAGTATTGCTTCAAGTATTTATTTAGTTAGAGTTAGCCTCCATCTCAAGGATAGCCATCTATTGCACTACATACTCACCCTTCTGTCAATTGTATTGATGAACTCATTCTTATATTTAATCCCATATGCATTTGGCTTCAATAAAATCCCCAAATGATATAGTCCCTACCTGTAGATCTATTTTTAGAAAGGTTAAATTTTTCAAATCATTCTTTTAGAATTTACCTTTAATTTATTGAAAGAGATTGAGTATTCTTTAACGTCTTCTCTTCCATTCCCATGGCTACACAATAAGTGGCTAAAATATCTTTTAGTGTGTCTATAAAAGATCCATAAGTATGATGAACCTACATAAATGTTTGTTCCATCATCCCCATCGGCACAATACTCTAGAGATACAAGAGGTGGAATTACTTATCTACACCCACCACAATGCAATGTATTGAAGCACACGCATACCCTAAAGTTTCAGAAATGTAGCTTCCAAGAAAGGCTTCAAAAATATATAAGTAACTTAATCAACTATCCTATAATAAATAAGATTCATAGTGTCATCATATACTACTTATCTCATGTAATGAGCGTGAAGCTCCACATGATTCATATTTATGTGTGCAACAAGATTCTTTGCAACCTGTATCATAGTTTTATTGTCATATGATACCATGGTGAATGCCTCAACTAGAAAATAGTTTTCACCCATGAGATTCCAAATCCATTCCACCTCTATGCCAACATGCACTACAACATGATATGGTAGAAAGAGAGACCATCTTATACCTTTTATAATACCATATTATGGATTTAGAGCCAAGAAAAAACATATAACTAGACGTAGACCTCATTTCATGGCCATCTCCAACCAAATCCAAATTGATGTAACTAGCTAACTAGTTCACTCTATCATCATAATACTTTATTCCAAGCTAGTACTTTCCCTTGATATAATAAAAAATTATATTTATGGCCTTGAGTTGAATTTCTTGTGGATCTTGCTTAAATCAAGAAAATGTTACAATTCCATGCACTCCATGTCTGGTCTCGGTTTTTGTAGTTTCACTCAACAAAAAACATAAACAAAATCAAAATACTTGACTTTAAAACTTTTTCATATCAAAATATACAAACAATTAGATCATGCACATTACACAATATTTATTGGCCAAAACTTATTTCCTATTAGTCATTTAATAACAATAACTTAAGGCTCCCATAACAAGGAAAGTGGCCCTTTACAATCCTTGTACCATGCCAGAATATCAAGACAAAATATAATACACTTACCTAGGCTAAATCTGAGTCCTTTTAGTTCTCATTTTCCATTATTCAGTGGTTGAAATTTTCTATCAAAACCTATATCCATTCTTCACAAGTTTAGTTTCCCACTTGGCTACCCTTGTAGACATTTTCCAACAATTTTCGACCTTGCTTCCCACCTAGTAGACTTAACATAATCTCCAATAGCACTATGCTTGCCTTGGCCTACTCCTTTAACTGTCAACTCCCTTGTTGTAGCATTCTTTCTAGCCCTATCGTCTGGTATTAGTCCTATGGATAACCTCCTTAAGCCTTCTTTTAATCCTCAGCTACACCGACAGGCCAACAACCCATTTCCCTTCCTGCAAGTTGCACTAATTCACGTGTGCCCAACCTTCATTAGATGTTTTAAGTTCTTGAATTGCACCTACATCTTGTTGTCTATCTCCTTAAGCCTTGCTCAAGCCTCAACCCTCTTATTGTATCCTTCCTAGGAACTTGTACTCTTATTACAAATCTAAAACACTAGTGAATGCCCCTAATATAGACCTCCATCTAGTCCTTAAGGCTCGCGAGCTCTCTTTATATTTCTGCGACATATTTTTTAGGTTGTAGTCTCTTTCTCCACCATCAGTTTGTGGCCTTCTATCTTATGACTATGGCCAACTTCCTCCTAGTAGTGACTTCCTCTATTTCTAGCCTACGTCCCTTAATTAAGCTCCTTTTAATCTCTCAAAACTCGACTTTCCTTCTACAACCTACTCCAAAACACAATCCAACAAATTCCTCAACGAAACACGGTCCAACCTTCCTCAAATATTCTTTTTGTAACTCATTTTTATCCCTACAGTTGGGTCTCTTCTATCCCTCTTGATCCTCACAAGAAGAATAATCCTTTACCTTCTTGCTCCTTGTATTTATACTTTTCCAAGGGGTGTGTCTCTTGGCCTTGCTAGAAAACTCGAGAAAACTTGACGCCTTAAGAAAAATTATATTAAATTTCAAATATGAAATGATTTTCCTTGGGTGAAAAACCCCAACAAATAAGCCGGAAAGCCCGAAGGGATTTTCAAACTAGAACTACCTTCCAAACTATCAATATTCAACACTCTCTCCTAGTGAGGAAGGTATTTCCACCACCACTTGATAATGTTCCTACCTCTGAATCTAATCCACAACCACATCCTTCTGGAAGACCTAGATCTTTGAAGACACAATGCTCCTAGAATCCTACCACTTCAAAGCATCATACATGGCCATCCAATCCATGATTTTCCTTGTTCCCAAAAGTCTATATCTCCATCACTTTTCCTTGCATGTCCATGACTTCCTTGCATGAGGATGAAGTTGCTTACATGGTCCATGACTTCCTTGCTTGTATCGTGACTTGTGTGCACCTTGAATTCCTTGCATGGTCGATTACATTTCGTTCATGCACCATGAATTTCCATGCATGGTCCGTGACTTTCCTTACATGGCCCAGAAGAATCCACTTTCTTGCTTGAACTTGAAGATGGACTCTAGTTTCACATTAATCTTCTCAATATAAATGGCATTCCTCTGATGATGGACTCACTTTAGAAATCCGAAATGGTGGGTTATAAAACTCTAAAGTAGGTTATTCCACAACTATTAAAAAAAAAATCTCCACCTGTATGGACTCATTATTGAAGATTGGAAAATGACCTCATGAAATCCTCATACGCACATGTTGTAACTACACTTGTGTCCTTTTAAGGTCAATCTTGTGTTGTGATTTAACACTTGGCCTATTCCATTCTAAACTAGTGAAACTCAACTTTGCAAGTGTCCTCATCCTCCCCGGTCAAACACTTTATATGCACATGGCTTCATTGTTGGTTGTGAAACTCTGCAACCCAATGAAGATACTATATCATGAAACTCATCAAACTGCGATCCATATGAAGCTACCTCATCCATTCCAAAGCACTCCCTTCTAAGGCACCTAAGCTGTCACAACTTACTTTGATAAATCAACAGAATTCCATCATTGGTATCAGCATCCCGCCACTCAACATACTGATGTGCACCGATTTCTCTACCAATCCACCAAAACTCCCATCTTTCCACCTGAAGCTACAATAATCCATAACACCCTATCTTGAACATTCTACTCCATGTCACATAAGGCATACCTAGGTAACTCTGTAGGAAACCTCGATGCTTCTTGCAACAGTATCATTAATTCCTCTTAGACCTACCACCTTTGCACAAATATGAGATCCAACTTCTCTTCAAAGTAGATCTAATACCATGTTATAATTCCATGCACTCCCTTCCTGGTATATTTTGGTAGTTTCACACAACATAAAATACAAACACATTGAAAATGCATAACTTTAAAAGCGTTGCACAATGAAATATACCAAAAATTAGATCATGCATAGTATACAATATTTATTTCCCAAAACTTATTTCCTATTAGTCCTTAGATAAAAAAAAATCTTACGGATCCCATACCAAAGAAACGGGCCCTTTACAATCCATGTACCATGCCAAAATATACAAGACAATATACAATATATTTGTACAAGTTACCTGAGCTAAGGATGCATCCTTTTAGCTCTCATATTCCCATAACCAATGGTTGTCCTTTGCCACCAAAACCTAAATCCAGTATTCATAAGTATAGATGCCCACTTGGTAGCCCTTGTAGATGTTTTCCAACAACTTTCAACCTTACTTCCCACTTGGCAGACATAGCATAATTTGTAACACCCTCCTCCCACATCTACCCAAGGAATCTTCCAACCGGGGTAAACATGTGAAGAGAGGCCACGATGATATGATTCAACCTCCTAAGTCATGTTAAGGAACTAGAACTAACATAAAAACACCATACAGACATTCAACATCAAAATTAGGACCCTCATGAACCAATCCAACCTTTTTGCCAACCAGCCCCTAGGTCTCACTGACATTTTGAACCACTTGACCTCTGGATGCTCTCATGCTAAGGGCATGCCAGCATCTAGGGATGATTGTATGCTCTCATAGGTCTGCAAGACAGCATCTAGGGACTCTTTTGCTCAGTTTTATGCTAGCATCCTTGAGAATTAAACCACATTTTCAGGCCCAGAGCCAAGGTCACTTCCTAGAATTGAATCATGTATTTAGAATAGTAAATTAACAAGGAAATGATAGTGCAAAAGAAATAATTTGAATGAGACCTTGATTGGACCCCTACTAGCCATGACAGACATTTCATCAAACATATCACGAAAATGTAATCTACAAGTGTAAATAACAAATCTAAGCATAGGGGTCTCATACTTATATGATATTTTCTATGAGGCATTTTTTCCTTATCACTTTAGCTACAGTTTCATCCATTAGGCCATAGATACATTGTTTATTCATATATAGGTAAAAACATGATGAAATCCATACATAGTCATTGTCATTATACATATTCATAACCATCATAATAATGAAAGAAATACTAAGGAAATAACAACCATATAATCCACATATAAACTGGTATAATACTAATGAGATAACAAGGATAAATAACCTCATATTAATGATGGAAAATAAAAACCTAGGATGGGACTTCCACATTCCAACCGATCGTAGAAAGGATGAGCCAAATCTCCCTTCAACCATTCACCCTTGTGCCATATTCCAAGCATGAATTTGGGATCTCATAAAACACATCAATCCAAAACCATCCAGGGCTTCCAATGGCCAACCACCTCAACCCATCAAAGAGTTATTCCACCTCACGGTCGAACATCACCAAAAACATCATCAGATTGGTCTTTATCCTAGCCATCTAGGACTCTAGAGAGTTTGTTCCAACCAAGGCTCCAAGACTAGTAACTCAACCCATAGTTGCCGCCGGGCTCCAGAGCATTTGTCGAACCAAGGCTCTAGAACTAGTTTCTCAACCCATCAAGGGCTCCAGAGTGTTTTTCCAACCAAGGCTATGAGACTAGTAACTCAACCCAAGATGCTATAGTGCTCCAGAGCATTTGTTTGACCAAAAAAAAACAAGGAAATAAACCCACAATCTCCATGGCTATCCAAGAAATGGCTAGGCTAGGCAATCCACTATCAATCTAGGAAATCCTTCATGTTAATGAAAAATCAGGACCAAGAATCCACATGCATATGCCATGCATGCCAAAACTAGTGAGTAAAACATACATGAAACATGGTACCTGCAAGAAAATCATATTGTAGCTATTGATCCCGATGTCCTCTTATGCTTTCCTGCTCTTCATTTTCCTTCTTTATCCAAAAATCTAAGTATGTCACAACCTCCAAGATTGCTCCAAGAAAACTCTAAGTATCCAAGAGTATGAGAGAGAGAGAGAGAATAATGGGAGAGTTCCAAAACTGAACTGACCAAGCTCGCCCACTGATCCTGAGAAGCCTTTTTATGAATGATGCCTCTATTTTCTTTATTTTCCATTATTTTCCTTCATTTTCCTCCTCACATGCAACCTGTGACCTTTCACCTTCCTTTTCTCCTAATTTCCCTTATTTTCATAAATAAAATGCCAGTTAATGTTGGTTTTCCTCTCCAAAGCCTTAGCCATTGCCTTTGCTAATTTACTTGGCCATAATAAACCGAATGGACACACACTAGGATGTTTTCTCCACCATTCATCTTGGAATACGTGTCCTATCACCGTGGCCTTATATATTTTTCAATAGAATTTTCACCAGGGCTATTATGACATGCACAAAATACCACATGTACACCATTACAATATGTACAACATGTACACAACACCACCTATACACAAAACCACCTACACAACGTGTGCACAAAATCACATGTACACAACACCACCTATACACATCACCACCTGCACAACATGTGCACAAAAATCTCATGTACACAACACCACTTGCACAACATGTAGGTAGTGCCACATGTACACCACACCACTTGTAAAATGTGTACACAATACCACATGTACACAACACCACATGCATGACATGTACATGACACCATATGTACACAGCGCCACATGCACGACATGTACATAACACCAGCTACACACAAAACCACATGTACAACATGTACACAACACCACATGCACACCCACCATGTGTACAATCATGCACACAACACCATATGTACATAGCACCACATGTACAACATGCGCACAACACCATATGTAAATAGCACTACATATACAACATGTACATAGCACCATATGTACACAACACCGCATATCCAACATGCACACAACACTGCATATCCAACATGGGCATAGTACGATATGTACACAACACCGCATATCTGACATGTACATAGCATCATCTATACCCAGCACTACATATGCAATATACACACAAAACGCTATATACAATAGGCATACAATATCATATGTACATAATACTACATATGCTACATGTACACAACACCAGTACTGCACATCCTAAGACCACATTATCTCTACCAAGCAACCTTGTTTCCAATGTCTCTCTGCCATCCATGCTTATCCTAACATGCCACAGATCATGTTATTTTCATTATATTGATGTATCTCTCAGAATTACCTTTCCATAACGTAAACATAGGAATAATATAAAAACATAATATCAACTCATATCCACATTATACTGACCTCGTAATTTTTCGAGACTACTCTTCCCACTTGATTCCTCATGGCCATGAACCTTTTTCATGCCATTCACTTGCATAAGCAATCATTCCTCCACAAGTATGATCCCTAAACAACCTGTCATACAGTGACATAGATACATAGACATATACATATATATAAACATTAACATAAAAAAAATCACGAGCCTGTCAGACAACAACATACATACATACATACATACATATATACATATAGGCATTAGCATTAAACAATCATGATTTCTAACGACCCTATTAGACATCGACATACATATGTAATTACAAACATTAGCATAAAACAATCACGATTTCTGATGACCATGTCAGACAACGACATACATACGTACATGTATACATATATAGACATCAACATAATCATGATCACAACATAATTAACAAATAAGGTCAAGGTTAATACAATTCCCTTTATCCATGCACATCATGCAGAACATTGATTACCTTTCTTGTTACATTTCTCATGATTATCCTGCCACCGTCCATTTATCCCAATGGACCCAACCAACTCAACCGATGGTCATACTATTGCCTTCAGTTGCCCTTATACATGCACTAGCCTTCATCTGAGTCTTACATTACTTGTTGGGTTTCATTCAACTCTCCTAAAGCGCCATTAAATTCCTCTTTCCCCAACCAATTCCAAAGACCCTCAAAACATAAAGGCAAGAACAAGAAGCAAACAAGAAGAAAACCATAAAAAACCCGTAACAATAAAACACTAGAAACAAGGTGGTATGGCCATACACTAGACATAAACAAAATCAAAATTCAAGGAAAAACAAATCACAAAAGACCGAAAGCACAAACTAGCAACAAACACCATGACTCAATTCCCATAAGCAATCATTCCTCCACAAGTATGATCCTTGAACAACCTGTCATATAGTGACATAGATACATAGACAGATACATATATATAAACATTAGCATAAAAAAATCATGATCCTGTCAGACAACAACATACATACATACATATATACATATAAGAATTAGCATTAAACAATCATGATTCCTAACGACCCTATCAGACATCGACATACATATGTACTTACAAACATTAGCATAAAACAATCACGATTTCTGATGACCATGTCAAAAAATGACATACATACGTACATGTATACATATATAGATGTCAACATAATCATGATCACAACATAATTACGACATAGCATAAGTTCAAGGTTAATACAATTCCCTTTATCCATGCACATCATGCAGAGCATTGATTACCTTTCCTACTACCTTTCTCATGATTATCCTGCCACTATCCATTTATCCCAATGGACCCAACCAACTCAACCGGTGGTCATACTCTTGCCTTCAATTGCCCTTATACATGCATCAAGCTTCATCTAAGTCTTACATTACCTGTTGGGTTTCATTCAACTCTCCTCAAGCACCATTAACTTCCTCTTTCCCCAACCAATTCCGAAGACTCTAAAAACATAAAGGCAAGAACAAGAAACAAACAAGAAGAAAACCATAAAAAAACCATAACAATAAAACACTAGAAAAAAGGTGATATGGCCATACACTAGACATAAACAAAATAAAAAATCAAGGAAAAACAAATAAAAAAAGACCGAAAGAAAAAACAAGCAACAAACACCATGACTCAATTCCCATGGGTTCCCAATGCTTCCAAGAAAAAGCTCAACCTGAGCCTTCTTCAAGATTTCATAGAAGTCTCTTTTTCCATGCAATTCACAACATCATACTATTGTAAACCCATAAATGTCAGTGTATAAATAAATATAACAATACATCGGCTACCTTACCTTATTATGACAAGAACGATTCCTTGTAACTAAACACACACACCTCTTAAGGGACTCTACTTCCTTGATGAATCCAGCAATAGTTGGAAATCAGTTGTTATACCTCTTAGATACATCTTCATGAATATAGTGCATATCCACATAGTGTCACACAAAATCAAGGTTAAGAAGACTTCCTGTTTCCATGCAAAGCACTCAGTTGTTTGGAATTGCGGTTTCCAAACATTGCTAAAGGAATTCTTACCCAATTCCTTCCTTTTACCTTTTTTCTTTTTGCAATTGGATCTTACTATGTATTGTCACATCACCCAACTATTAGTTATATAAACACATCAACTATTACCTTGTCACGCTAATACCAAGCATTTTGACCTACAACTCCTCACACATGTCAGTCACACGTTCCAAAGATCAAGACATCATATCTAGTAATTGAAATCAACCTTTACCAAGACTATGAACCATGTCGTCATCAACAGTCAACTCTGAATAGTCATAAATCATAACACTACAACTAGCACCTACTTACATTGAAGTACATATCAGTTTTCTCAGCACATAATGTAATAGTACAACCATCTTAAAACAAGACCTTTCATTCGTGCAATCTTATAGGCACATACTTCATATCATGCAATTAATTAAACATTCAAACACCAGATATATGACATAATAGACACCAAACACTCAAATACTAGATATATGACATAATAGACACCAAACACTCAAACACCAAATATATGACATAATCAAACATTTAAACACCAAATAGACGACTTAAGCAAACTCATACTTTGATGTATCTTAGGGGAGGATATCTTGTCTACACAATCAATCTAGTTTAGCATGATATAACTTCACAACACATCAAATCAAACATAAATAAGGTCATGATTTCCATAACAGTAACCAGCTAACATGTTAACATCATAAACTCATAAACAATTTTCATTCACGTATAACAATCACATATGCGCAGTCAGTCTAGATTAGTACAACATAATATCTCAAATAAATTGACTCATACTTGAATACAATAACCCTAACCATCTTCATAGACCAATCCAGATTAGCATGATACATATAACATCAAGATCTCTGGGGCAATGAACATAACCATAATGCATATGACCGTAATGCATATAACAACAAGTTACTATCATTCATGACTATCTCACACATGTGCATATGACTACACTAATTAACTAACATCTATCATCTATTTAACCATAACAACAATAAAATGACAAGTATATAAGTAAGCCTAATTCTTATAACAACCATTAACCACATACCTACATGCCAAACATACAAACCTATATGACAATATTCTATTACCCTGAAGTCTAGTGCTGCAACCTCACTCTGATGGTTTGCATCCCCTGCTCTATCTCAACCAACACATCAGCATCATAACAACCAACATCATTTTGATGACACAAACTACATACAATGACCTCACAATGCATGTTTGACCAACTATACATGGATAACTATAACCAAGACAATGCATGCATATCAACATATAGACATTGACATCCATAACAAACGCACATACAACTGGAATGCATTCATGACGACCACATCCCAACAATAACATCATCAACTTCTACATGACAACACAATTGTAACAATTACCGCCACCATGCATACATAACAAGCACATATACAACCTTCATTCATGCATGACAAACAAATTCTTCCCATCTAGTCCAAGTGTTGAACCATGCTCTAATACCACTCTATGGTATCAGATAACACCTAAACAGAACAAAAACTATACATCCCCCAAAGAGAACACAACCATGCTCTGATACCACTTTGATACACTCTCCTCCCACATTTACCCAAGCTACCCTATCCATTGGGGTAAATATGTGACAAGCGGCTACTAGGATGTGATTCAAGTCCCCATGTGTGGTTAGGGAAGTGTAACCGATGGAATTGAACCAAACTTACCTTCCACACATGCTATAGAATCTCCAGGAACCAACCAACCCTTCCAGGTGACCAACCTTGGAGGCAACTCAACTTTTCACTGATCTAGCTCCCAAGTTGCTCCCTTGACAAGCCATGCATGTGACTGTAGGCATCCAGTAACTCCCACAACAAGGGCAAGCCAATGACTATGGACTTTTACAACTAGTTCTATGCCAGTGACCCCAGATTTTGTACCACTTCTTTAAGGCCAGGTCTCAAGCCACTTCCCAGAAATTCATGAAGCTTTCAGAAATGATAAATAACACTGAAACAAAGGTACTAATGGAAAATTTTGATCAATGACTTGACTGGAACCCTACTAGCCATGACATACATTTCGTCAAACATGTCACAAATATGCAATCTACAGGTCATAACAACATATATTAGCATAGGGGTATCATACTTATTTGATATATGTATAGAAGCATTGATGTCTTATCTCAATAGTTGCATTAACATATATTAGGTCATATATTGATTTTTCATGCATTTATCAAGAAAAGCAAGATGAGTGCCATATATTATCACTGTCATAAAACATGCTCATAACCATCATATAACCAACAAAAATAACAATGATACAACAACCATAAATACCACATATGAACCAATAGATTTACACATGAAATATCAAGGAGAAGGAATTCTTATTAATGAATGGATAAGCCAACCAAGTTTGGGACTTCCACATACCACCCAACCATAGATTGGCTGAACCAAATATTTCTTTCAGCCAATCACCCCCATGCCATATTCCAAGCATGAATGTGGGACTCATAACCAAAATCAATCAGGGCTTCCTGAAGCTAAACCACCTCACCCTCATCAATAGAACCAGGCTTTACCGCAATCCCCACTGAATCACTAAGCCATAATAAAGCATGGATGACATGAAATTTGACCACCTACACCATGAGGAATTTGTCTATCTCTAACTCTTGGATTTACTGTGTGCCCTGTCATTATTGGTCAAGGGATTCCTAGGCCTACGATGTCTCAACCCTCTGGGATTTGGGGTGTATCTGGCCATTACCAGTCAAGGAATTCCTGGGCCCAATCAACGGTATGCACCACTGAGCTTTATTGTGTATCCCGCCATTACCATTCAATGGATTCCTAGGCTCAATCAAGGTGTTCACATCCGGGATTTACCGTGTATCCCATCCCATGATTCTTAGGCCTTATGAATAATCATGAGACCACCCCACTCAAATTCGAATCCATCTGGCAATCCAGCTCAACCAAAACATGAGAACCCCATCACACCATGGCTGAAATGGCAAGGAAAGGTTAAAAAACACTATCATACCTAGAAAAACCCATGCCCATGACAACAAGAGAACCAAGAACATAGATTCATAACCATGCATGCCAAAACTAGCAAGGAAATCATACATGCAAATCGATACGTGCAAGTAATCCCATTATAGCCGCTTGATCCTACTCTTCCTTGCTTGATCTTTACTTCCCTTTTCCATCTTTACTTTTCTTGATCCAATGCTGAAGTGCTCCACGAAAAATCTAAGTGTTCAAGAGTGTGAGAGAGAGAGAATAAACAGAGAGAGCTCCAAAATTAAACTAACAAAAGGTCTCTGGAATGATCCCTAGAAATCTTTTTATCAATGAGGCCTCTATTTTCTTCAATTTCCATTATTTTCCCTCATTTTCCTCCTAACATGCAACCTGTGACCTTTCACCTTCCTTTTCTCCTATTTCCTTTATTTTCATAAATAAAATGTCAATTAATGCCACTTTCCCTTTTCAAGACCATTGGCATTGCCTTTTCCAATTTCCTTAGTCGTAATAAACCAAAATGAGCACCCACTACAATGTTTTTCCCACCATTCAGCTTAGAATAAGTGTCCCATGACCTTGATCTTATACTTTTTTACATGAATTTTTAACGAGAGTTGTTACATATTTTCCTATTGTGATTTATGAGTATTTTTTACTTGTCATTATGTGATTTGATGGTTGTTCTATCATGGTTAATATTCGGGTTATATGTTGGTTATAAGCATGGTTCTATAATATGTTAGCTATGGCTCTTGTTCATGCTTTGATAAGTTAATGAATGGTTGATGAATGCATGGGCTAACAAGTGTTATTGCAACTACTTGAGAGGGCATTAGACCTCGGTGATTTTAAGCTAAAGTACAAATATTTACATCCAAATATGCATTCATGACCTGTAGGTTATGTGTTTTACGAAAAGCGTATTGTGTCCTAGTAAGTCTAGGTCAAGTTTTAACTTCAAGTTTGAATGGTTAACATTGTCTTTATGAGAAATATGATTATGGAAAGTTAAAGGAAGTTTTGGGTAGTGGTTTGGAGGCTAGCCTAGAAAAGTGGTTCAAATATTAGGACCATAGGCACTACACTGAGAAATTTAGGTCATAATTGTTGGCATCTAGGCTTATGAGTGCATTTGAAGCCTCATAACCGCATGCAGGTAGTGTCAAGGGTGCAACTATAAGTCTTGGTCAAAGAAAAAGGGTTCAAACTTAGGGATTGGTCACATGGGGTGGTTGTTCAACCTCTTAGTTATCTGTGGTTCCTGAAGAAGGTCAATAAGTCTTAGTTGTATGCCTCACTTCCTTAACTAGAACTAGTAGTTCGGGTCATGTCATAGTAACACTATGCTTCACATTTACCTAGAGGGCTTGTAAAAGTGGGTAAATGTGGGGGAGAGGCATGTTACATTCAAATCTTCTCTAGCGCTTTCAAATAACTTTCAAAGCTATTGGTTATCTAAGTTGAAGGGAAAATTCACTACAAACAACTTCACCATTTGAAGGAATAATGTCTTGGAATCTTGGATAGTTATTGAAACCACTACTCTAGATCAATACCTCCCTTTTGCAATCTTAATTTTCATCAATGAAGTAGAAAATGCAACAAATAATATGATCTTATTAGGATCTATAAGAGTTCATATTTTCCATAGCATAATTATAAAAGTGATGCATCGACTCTCATCTTCAATGACCTCTCCTACTTTTCGCTGATTGAACTAGTGTGAATTCCCTACTCAATTGCTAGAAAAGCCCACTCATAAAGTCATTTTGAATAGCAACAATGTCTTTGTCAAACTTGAATGTTATTATTTCATCATTAATTTCCACTTTGGCTTTAGTGTGTCTCTAATCATGAGGTTATAAGAAAAATTTACACATTTTAAAATTTGAGTATTATTATTCTTATTGAATTGTGTAACTATTCATTCCTTTCTTTTAATTAGATATTTCGTAATTCCAAATATACTCATAAACATTTGTAATCTCTTTTTTCTTCAAAATTTACATTTTTAATAAATAATTTTATAAAAATAAAGACAATTCAATACTATATACATTTGCATTTCTATATGGTTAATGATCAAATCTCAAATGTTGTTGAATCATGCTTGGGTGGGCTTTACCATGCTAATTGAGTATGTCTATTATACTAGGAAATCCTCACCACATTCATTAATGGTAGTTTGTCGATTAAGATATTAAGTCAAACTAACATGGATAATTATCATTAAAATTAGAGCGAATGGAAAGAAACAAGTAGTTGTATAAGTATAAGAAAAAACTTGTAAATTAAATATTTTAAAACATGTGTCTTTTAAATAAATATTTAATATGGATTTATTTTTAATGCAAAGACAAGGCTACTGACATTTTTTTGTTTTTATTTGTCTGTGGGAGTATTTGAATCATATTTTTGAAAATGGAAATGGATTCAACACCATTAAAAACCCATGGGCATCCAAAATCCCAAAACTTGATAGTTGTAACCCAAATTTCTAAAAATTGCTCCCTGATTTTATCAAAATCATGCATGAATAGTAGTTTAGTTATTGAAAACAGGTAAATGATTGTGACTGAAGCAATTATTTTAAGAGACCGGGTTGAAATAAAACTCAATATGGATGGTTTTCTAAATAGTTTGACAGTTGTGGATATAGGGAAGGATCCCTCATTTGTTGAAGACATGGGAGTGGTCTTCTCATGAGGTTATGTGACAACTTGGGATGTTGTTCAGTAATTGACTTCGGGAGACCCATGATTCAGGAGTTCAGGAGTGGAACTCGGGAATCTAGCTTGCCAACTTCAAATTTAAGAGGGTTATGAGACACCTTAATGGAGTTCACTCTATGCAATTTCAAAAAATGTTTGAAGAAACTAATGAATACTTTGTAGAAAAGAAGATCAAAGACAAGTACTCATTAAGGGAGGGACTTGGAGATTTAACTCCTACTTGTCTTATGCATATTGAATGATGTTCATCATCATTAAATATTATTGTTGTGTGAGTTGTTTGATTTTTAATTAGTTGGACTTGAGAAATTTAATCTAAAAATAGTGCTTACTTTGGTGTTTGATTGTGATATTTTCTCAAGTAATTAATTGTGTGGTTAAGATAGAATTTATGTCTTCAACTAATTATTGATGTATTTATATGTGTGTTTAATCTAATGTAAAATAAGTTTTAGTATGGAATTTCTTTCACAAATACAGTTTAAGGTTTTGTTATATGTATCATTATATTCACTATATTCTTAACAAAATTCCAAATTTTTTTATGATATTTTATGATTTTCATTGCAAGAATATATTTGTTTTTAATATGATATTTTATGATTTTTCTTTTGAGGATATATTTGTTTTTAATATAATATTTTATGCTTTTGGAGTACTCTAAGGTTGTCATATATATATATATATATATATATATATATATATATATATATATATATATATATATATATATATATATACCTACTATTATTTTAACAATATTTTATATTTTCATAATATATTATATTTTTGTTTTTAAAGATATGTTATGTTTTAATAGGATATATTTTTAAAGTATTTTAATTATTTTATATTTTGATATTTTTGAAAAAATTGTGTTATAATTTATTTTTATGATATTGTGGTTTTTTAAGAGTGAGATAATTTTTGGTAGATTGTAATTTTTCTTATTTAAAATATATTTTTAAATATATAAATGGATTCGATGTAGTGAAAAACTATGGATTGTAAGGATGATGCATTCAAACTAGTCATTCCAACACCCTATCTTTGGAGCACTTTGATGATGTAGATTTCATAGCTCAAACTTTCATTGTATCAAATCTCGACCAAATTTTAGGTAAAATTGACAATAAAGAAAACCCAAAAAAAAGACCCAAACATGAATATATATATATATATATATATATATATATATATATAATGTTAAAATTTTGTGATCACTATCCTTAAATCCGAAAACCAACATGACAACATTCAAAACATCTCAACATGTTGGTGCCAATAAACCAAGTAACTATTTTGAGAGCATACTCAAGAGTTGAAGCTCTTGAACATTTAGGCAATAAAATCTTAAACCCTAATTATCATGGATATTTTCAACATTTCCAATTAAACATTGAGGTACAAACAAATGTTCTTGTTAAAATCTTTCATTCATACTAGAACTAGGGAAGCCATATAAATTAATTGGTTGGTAAACACGAATAGGCATCAATCCATGATCGACCTCAAGACACTTACTCCATTATATATTTCACACTGCCCATATTAAAAAATAAATCATAAAAGTAAACTAAATTATAATTTTATTTTAAACAATTATTATTATTAAATTTAAAAGAATCAATATATTAGTTGTAAACATATGCACATATAACAATGTGATTTTTGAAGACTTTTATTGTGTATGTGTGCCATAATTATTAGAAAAAAGTGCAACTAGTATTATAAATACGCGGAGAGAAGAAAGAGAAGATTTCAAAGGTCAAAGGTCAACCAAGTTACTAAAAATGACTAGAAATTGGAGACCTATGAAATCTAATGTTTCTATTTTCTCCATTCTCATCTTTATAATCATAGTTGCACTATTTTCTCATCCATTATGGGTGGAGTGTCCACCTTAAAGTTAGACACAAAATTTTCAAAAATAGCATTATTATGATTATGGACTATGGAACCTTACATGTTCTTAAACATATATTCATTTTTAAAAAATGTAACAATATTCTTAACCATGGAGATTCACCCATTTTATTATGAAAAATCTTAACTTGTAAATGGCTCTTCTTACAATATCATGGGCCAATACGTGGTTTATCAATGTTACATGTGTTGATATGACATTTTATTTAGTTAATTAATTTGAAATAAATTAATAAGAAAATATAACTAATTTGGAGATAAATCTTAATCCTTGATATGTAAATACTATTATGAATATTTCAACATATTAAATCTCTATCATCGACCTATAATCACTGAAAATTAAATTTAAATTGTGGAAGACCTATTTTAAAATAGGCAGGCTACTTAATAATCATTTTCTAGTGCAAATATAAATAGCATAGTTTCATAAATTAAATTAAATGATTGGTAATATGGATAACAACCTTCGATGGTCACCCGGTTTCCCTTTTGGGCGGGTTGAGACTTGCCACAATATGTAATTTCTTCTACTTTTATTAATAGAATACTGTTTTACAAAAAAAAAGCAATCCATATAAACATCAAAACACTTTTTTTAAATAAAATCATAAAAAATAATTAAGATATATATATATATATATATATATATATATATTCTTTTTACTTTAACATACATATTAATATAATAATATATAATGGTTTTTTAATTAATTAAAAAAACCTATTTTAGATAAATTTATATTTTTTTTTATGTATGACTATTATTAAAAATATTATTAAATGTTTTATAGAAATTAAATCCCAATTATCTATTTTAATAATTCTTAATAATCAAATTAAAATCCACCAGTAAAAAAACACATATAAAAAGGCAATCAATCTCCACGCTGTAAACAAAACTTCACCAAAATCTTGCATTCACAATCGAATTGATATTTACAAACTCAAATACATTATTCATATGAATATGGATGCAACGCTCAATCATCTCTGCATCACCATCCTGGAGACAAAACTTGAAACCATGAAATGGTTTCAGGGCCATGTACAACGTCGGATAAGTATCACGGCTCTGGCCCAAGACGACACATTAATGCAACCAAGCCTTGGGCTTGCTTAGCCATTAATGTTGCATGCTCGTCGTGGGGGCATTCTCAGCCTGCTTAAGCCTATTGCAAATTCTTTTCAACATAACCATTCAGTTCGAGAGAATCTCATTTTACAGCCATCGATAGCTAAATGGGAATCCAAGTTCACAATGTCTACAGATTTTACCTTTGTCTTCACCCTAGTATAGAAAATCTTCTTATTAGCTTTTCTTGCATGTTAGCTATGGATGTGTGAGGGCGTTTTCCGTTGGACGAAGGCAGAATCTCTATGATGTTTTGGAGTCGTCAACGGGTAGATACCTGGCTGGTCGTAACGGAGAGGACGAAACTCACGAACAACCACCACTGAAAAGTGACCTAATACAACCACTTCATCGAAGGTGAAGCTTTTCCAACTGAGGCATTCGCCAAAAAGGCTTACATACAATCACATGTCCGCTAATGCAATTGTTTGCCACGCTGCTCCCATAGAAGCAACCTATCCCAAATTCAACGAGACGCTCATTTCGAAGAGATTAAATTTCATATGATTTTCAGCAATGTATTTGAGGAAGAGATTAAATATTATGCACGTAGATGATTGGTTTAATGATTTTTTATTTTATTTATTGAATATCATTTTATTCTCGATTCAATAAGATGTAAAAGCAAAAAGTCATTAGTTATTGATATTTTATACAATGTTTACTTACCAAAACTATTTGTATAATTCTTACTTGTTTAAGTTGTGATTCATTCTATTTAAAGGAGTCTGTTACTATTCCTTAGAAGTTGTTTAGATCTAGATGTATCTTAGAATGGTGTGTGATTGAGATATTTTCACAACCAAGTGCTAGTGTATCCAAGATAGTCTACCTGTCTTGAGACAACTACATGTATTTATATTGAACATTATTTGATTAATTCATGTAGTGATCATTTTTTCATATTGGTATCGAAGCCCATATGGGCCTTGTCTAAACTCCCTCATGGGAGTGTTGGGGAATAGAGAGTCTTATTTGTGAGTAATTTGTCCACATATTTTAGGTCCAACCACTAAAGTCCTTTGTGTCAGTTAGGTTCTCAATTATCATCAATCAAGTTTTTAAGAAAGAAAATATTCGTGCCCCCAAACCTGAAAGTTCAAGATCTTCGAGGGTTTCTTTCTTTAGAAGTGGCAGATCAAATCAGATTAACTTGAGCCTTGCATCTGCCCAACTTGTCATAGATGTGTAATGGCGTAAAGAATGGATGACCACCAGGTGCTATGACGACTCCTCGTGATCCTCTTGATGCTTCCACTGTCGCAGAAGTTGTTAGTGTGAGATTTATGGTTATTTTTGTTAACGATTTGTCCATCCCGATCTTGTAGCGAACATTGGATCAAGTTTCCTAGCTGGAAAATCCAAATAACACGCAGATGGTATGGTGCCCCAACTTCTTGAAGATCGAAGAATTGGGTAATAACATACGTTGAAGCTACTTGGCAGACTAGCAGTGTGGAGTCTATGTGAGGGGGCTTGCAAATCTAGATTTGAAATAAGAAGGAACCAACCAACCAACCAAAGCAGTAGCGGCGGGAGGCGGACACGAACCCTTCATTTTATTCTTCCAAAGGTTGAATTTGCTTGTTCGAAGCGGGGATATTTACATTTTGAGGAGACAACTTAGAATAGTGGAGCATTGGATTTACTTGGCCTACAATTCGGATCGATGGGAAGCATTTGATCCCACATGAAAATGTTGGATGTGCTTGCCCAACATCCCTGTTGATGATTGTTTTACATTTACAGACAAGGAATCTTTGGTTGTTGGGTCAAAATTGCTTGTCTTTGAAAGGGAGGTGACAAGATTTTTTATATGGAGGTACAGTATTTTGACACAGAGCTCGTATAGAGGACTGCCGATGAATCTACCTAGGTGTTTGTTTGGTTCTGCCAGTTATAGGCAAATTGTGATTGTGGCGAGACGTTGTGATACGACTAGTGATTGGGTTGCCCAGATTTCAGTTGCATGGTACAGTGAGCGTGGAGTTAGTGTTGACCGTCGTTTCAGTTTCTTTTTTAGCGCACGATTGGGCCCCTGTTGGATGATTGGGAAATCAAAGCTACAACTAATCCTCTGCAATTGGATGTGTAAAAAACACAAGATTGGAAACCCTACTCAAATGTATATTAATTGATCTCAATAAATGATGTACAATGTGTACATATTAATACATACAAGAAACCAGTGTTTCAGTTTCTAGGACTTCTTGGACTCTAATAACCACTCACCATAATGCAATCTAACCCAATCTTTAACCCCAAGGATTAGTTGTCTAACATTCCCCACTTAATCCAAACGGATTTACCAAAGTCCAATAATAAGAGTTCAAAATGCAAAAATTCATCTCAACCAAGAGCTAAATGTCTCTCAAGAAATGGTTTTTAAGGATGACCACAAACCAATATGGAAGAAATCAAAGTCTCAACCAACTCCAACTTTGGAACCTGCATAGAAGTTCTCAAAACAACCAAAAATGTGGTTTTAAGGTGACCACAAACTCTAAAACAATCAATGTAGTTGCTTGAACAATTCTGAATCTAGAAGTGCTCATTCACAAACAACTGATTCAGTAAACACTGAAGTTGCACTCGCTACAACTTTGGTACGGGTTGTGGCTCAAGCTCACTTGTCGATCTCTGACTCAGGCTCACTTGACATCTCGAACTCAAACCTGTAACAGACCATCAACAATTCCCCCATTGTCAAATACAAGATGAGAAGTATTCTTCATCACTACAAGGTTGGTCATCACTCTCAAACATATCCTTCAGTACAACTTATAAATCTTCTTGGTTGTTTTCGTCCAATCCCAAGAAGCAACCCATCCAAAATTTAGATGCTCCCTTGCATTAGTCTTCTTTCTGGAACATCTATTTGTATGGTGATTGCGCTTTCCACAATGCTCATATGGTTGAAGATCAAAACATTGATCTTTCACATGTCCAACTCTATTACATTGTTGGCATCTATCAACTTGTTCTGGAACAACACCATCCAGAAATCCTGCACTTCCAAATTGTATTGGTTTAGAAAAATCTAGAATGTGAAAAGATACATTCAGGACCTTATATCCCAAACTAGTTATGTGTTTATTATGAGTAATATCTTCCCACGGTCTTATCAATTTTTTTGTAGCGACAGGTTTCGCATCTGTATGCAAATGACTCTCGCATACACTTTCGAGAACGTGATTTTCCGTTGCACCCAAGTTTTCTCTTGAAATCACTTCATTACTCTGATCATTTTCTGACTGATGATCATGCTTAAACAAAATGTTGTTCTCAATAAGAATAGGTTTAGAATTATTCTTTTGTAATTCATGTAGTTCATCTCGCTGAAACTGGGACTTTATCTCCAAGAATTCAATTTTTCTTTTAGCATTTTGCAAACATGTTTGGATGTCAAAGAGTGTGTCCTTGCTAACTTAAACACTATTATGAACAATATATGACATTAAATTGTGTAATAATTGTAACAAATCATCGATTTTGGCCATTTTCTCCAGCAATCAAATTTGAAAAATGGGGAGTCGGCTATCACCGAAAATGCACCCAATACAAATGAATTTACAATGATTTAATTGGGTGTCAGGTTCAACCAAAAATGCACCTGTTTACAACATAATAATTTCAACAAAAAAATTATCAATTGTTGCAAACAAAATATTGTCCTTACAAACAAAATTTTGTCTTCTTGTGACAACTTCCAGAAAAATATCTTCCAAAATTATCTTCACAAAAATTTGAACTTGTGACCTTATAATATTTAACATACCAAATGAGATCTTATAACCACAATGCCTTTTCTTTCCTTGCTTTTATACTCAAAAACTTTATAATTTAAACTTCACTTGGCATACACATGAACTCGCAGAGTCAATTTTTTCATATACCAAGCAGCCAAAAGATTCTTCAAAAAAATCATTTTCAAATTCTCAAATATGTGAAGTAGTCCTCTAAAAGAAAATAATTATCCCTTCTTTTGTTTTAAATAAAAATTGGCTTAGTGATTTGATGGTGAGCTCTAAAAATAATCCAATGGAGAACTAAGTGATTGTTTCCCTTTTTCTTTTTCTCTTCAACTTTTAAAACTTATTTCAAATCAAAATAAAAACAAGCTTGACCACTTTTAACTCCAAGTTAATTAATTTCACAATTAACCACTTTTACTTTTACTTTCTCATTTCACCTTTCTTTAACCATTTTCTTTTCCTTAAAAATAATTGATAAAAGAAATGAGAAATAGTTTCCATTCACTTGATACTCACCAACTTTTATCGTATTAGCTTTCACGTTTCTTTGATTCTCTATGTTCACTTTCACCTATCTAGCTCTGCTTCTTTCTCTGTTAACTTTCACCTTTCTGACTCTGCCTCTTTCTACACAAAGACGTTGTTTCTAGAAGTAATATAAAATATATATGAAATGTATTCACTTTACTTGGTATCATATTCTAGAAAATGTCTCCATATTCATTTACTTTTTTTTTGACAAATCCTTGTCAAAAAATTATGTAAATCTTTTTTTACTTTCACTTTCATGAACCTTGAAGCATTCTCTACTTTCCAAATATGGAAAAAAATATTCCACTGAAAAATCACTTCCAGAAAAATGCTTCAAAGTTTCACTAATATTCAATGTTATTTATTCACTATCAATTGTGCCAATAATACGAGTTACTAGTCGGTAATCACTTTTACCTTGGTTTCTTTTAACTTGGTTTCTAGCATTCCCGCAATCTTTATCTGAGTTTGACAATGAATTTGAGACCCATATTTTAGAATGAACAGTGAAACAACAATGCAGTGCAGAGTGCTCAAGAATGCCACAAAACTAGTGGCTCAATTCAATCAACACAACTCTGCCTCAAGCTCGCTTGACATCTCTAGCTCAAACCTGTAGCAAACCATCAAACAAATACCAAACTCGATTCCATTTGTACTTAAAGCATGGCATCCCCAACCGCGGGGTTGTCACATTCGCGACCTCTGCTTTAATTAATCATGGACATAAAAACTTTAATTTACAAAGTATTGATTCAACAAAACAGTGAGTGCAAATCCATCAATGTCATAAATAACTAGATTGTCGAATCAAAGCCCTGCGTGGTTAGTGTATCCTCACAATAGCTTCACTTTCACTATTTTTTTTAGTTTCACAGTGTCATGATAGTATCAATTAATCTTCTACATGTTGCGTGTTCGAATCGTATAATTCGAACAATGGATAGCTCTTTCGACTCCTCTAAAATATTTTTCGATGGTCTTTCACTTAGTTTCAACAATGCCTAAATTCTCCAACACATCACACCTATAGTAGGGACCTACAAATCACAATAATACTCAACAGTGTTAATAGAATACTTTTTTTTTATCTCACGTTTCAATACCAATTATTTCAAGTTAATGTTCTAGATGTTTCCTAGTAGCAACAACAACGTAGTAGCAATTATTCATTAAGAACAACAACAACAATCATTGCAATTTTCAAAGACACAACATATTTCTGTTGCAACATCTACCGGATGAAATCAATTCTATTTTCTCCACACAAGAAGCTAGATTGAGAGGATGAGAATCACACACATTAAATAGAAACTTTCCTATAATATTGTTCCTCATATCTTCCTTTACATATAGAAATTTAAAAATCTTCCAGATCTGAATGAGGTGATCCAAAAAACATAATCATAGAGAGCATAAGCCATATATTAAATATACACAAGATAGAGAAAAATTATGAAAGGAATGAAGATGCATCTACCAGAAAGATACCACGACGTTCGAACCAATTATGTAAACTCCACAATAAATTAAACATTGAACGATATTGAAAAATTGGATTGTGTGGAATTTAATGACCCACTGACTAGACTTAGGAACCAAAGTTCGTTTCTTCATCGAAATAAAATAACTAAACTACCACATCAAGGGATGATCCAATATATATAAATAAGAAAAAATGGGCAATTGCCTTCAATATCAAAATTGATGTGAGTCCAAATTTGTTGAGTCATATGCACTTTGGCGGTTCTGCTGCTACATTCCTTCTCCTGCCCAATGCTCTGGATGGCCACAAAACTAGTGGCTTATCTCAATCAAGAGGGTAATGAACTACCTGCTCTTATACCCCTATAAAACACACAAGATTGGAAACCAAACTCAAACGTATATTAATTGATTTCAATAAATGATGTGCAATGTGTACATATTAATACATATAAGAATCGTTGTTCCAGTTTACGAGTCTTCTTGGACTCTAATAACAACTCACCACAATACAAACTAACCTAATATTTAACCCCAAGGATTAGTTGTCTAACAAGATACTCGGCATCTCCATCCTCATTTTCTGTGACTCCTTGCTGGATTCGATCTTTGGACCAATATAGTTCCTGAATTCATCATACAAACTATCATTCAACTTCAGTGAGACAACAAAAAATGTTGTGGAATTAATCAATACATCCCTACTTGAACTTTTAGAAAACAATTAAGGACCTGTTGTAGTGGCTACAACCACCCTCTAAAAATTTTCGTTAGCTTCGTTTTGTAGCCTCCCTTCTAACCTTCACAACAACTTGCCTCGCTTCGTCAAGTCCACAAGCTTCAATTTTTTGCTTGCACAAAGACAACCTGCCGATCACAACTTGATCCATTCCCCTCACAGGCTATTCACCTAGACGTGGTCCAGCTGCAGACTGAGTAACTTCCCCAAGAAAATTGTGCATTTCTGGAGGGAAACCAACCTTCCCTCCAGAAATTACGCAATCTTGTTTGGTAGCTTGCTAGGATCCGAGACTGCATAATTCTGCCAGTCAACACTCCCAGCAGGGATTGCACAATTTTCCCCAGCAGGGCTGCTCAGCACAGAATTTGCATAAACCTCAGCAGCAGTCAGCTACTCTACCCAGAAATTGTGCAAATCTCTTGGGCATTCAGCCCAGCTCCTAACAAAAAATGTGCATTTCCTTCAAGCAGTCAAGAAATCTCTTGCATATGCAGCTGAGTTGACCAGTTCCCTCTGGGACCGAGAAAAACTGACTTGCATGCATGAGCTGCTTCTCCCAAGGCAACATGCAAAGGCATCCCTTGTTTCAAGGATCTATATTTAGCAGTTGGAAGTTACATGCAAGGATCATTTCAAAAACCTCCCATCAAGTGTCACTTTCCCTAGATTTGTGGCATGCATGTCACAACCTCGATGTTATCAAAACTCATCAACTAGATGATGCAAAGCTCATTCCTCACATCAACCTTGTAGCTTTGACATCCCACATCACATCTAGGAGCAGTCAACACATTCATCTCAAACGTTTTGGGGTAAGCCTGCTTCTCATGCCTTGTGTTGCATTTTTGTCACCTTTTGTGTTTTCACTTGTATGGGTATTGCTTGCTTGATTTCTTTGAATGCTTGCTGTCATTTGCATGTATATTAGCTTGTCCTAGCACCATTTTAGTTTTCATCAACATCTCACTGTTGTCGCATTTATGAAACTATTTTCCACAAACAGTGATTGATTCGGTGACTCGTCTCACCCACATGTATGTTGTTCCATTTTCTGAATTTTTCATTCACCATTTGCATACATTATCACTCACTTATGATTCCACCAAGTATTAGCATGCATTTGCACTCACTGTCACTTTCAATTTCCCATCGGTGAGTCTGGCCAACCTCGGCTCGGACCCTGCTTCACCAAGACAGCGTTGCACAATCCTGAGAGGGAAGGCTCTTCCTTCCTCTCCAAAAATGCGCATTTCTGCCCAACATCTGTTCCCCAAGCATGATTTGTGCAATCATGAGGGACAATGACTGCTGGCTAAGAAAATTGTGGAATGCAGTCACTGAGCTTGCAGCCATTGCTAGCTGAGGTTGCGCATTGCGCAATTCCAACAGTCAACAGCCAGACTGGACTATGCATTGTGTAGTTCCAAAGTCAGCCAGTCTCCCAGCAACCTAAACCATGCCTTTCGCAGTGTTGGCAGTCAGTTTCCCGACCTCCCGGCTGAATTTGCGCAGCCTTCATGATCAGTCACACAGGGATGTTGAAATTTAGTTCTCAAGTTCATTTTGGTTTTCGAGTGACAGATTGCTTGCCATGAGTGTTTCCATGTCTCCAGGTATTGCAGGTGTTCATCTGCCTCTCAGCAGTGCAAGTACGATGGTTTCCAAGAGGGTAAAGTCGAAGACACCATTCAGAGCACACCTGGAGATGTAGTCGATCAAATGTCTATTAGCTTTCCTACTCACGAAGATGTCAAGTTGTTTGTAGACAATAACATCAAGTTATCAAAGGGAGCAGCATCATGAAGAGCAGTTGAAGGCAACATACCAAACAAAGTGAATGCAGTGAACACAGCAAATTCAGTGAACACAACGAATGAAGCAAATACAATGAATGCAACGAATGTAGTGAATGCAAGAGGAAGGTTGTTGACAACACAGAGGCAAAACAAATTTGTAAGATCAAGCAGATCCACTGATGATGAAAGAAAATTTGGAGACTCAGGCTATGAGGTGACAGCACGACATGAAGATCACATGAAGACAGAGAATGGAACGAGGAAGGAGTTGCATGTGCTAAAGTAGCAACTCAAGGAAGAACATGAAGCTGCACAGACAAATGAATGAGTTACAGTAGGAACAAGAACAAAAGTGGGTGCAACATGCACTCACGGATGAATTTGTACCCGTACAAGTTAAAGATCCATCCCAGCAGCTGGCATGGAGTAGACATGGTGAGCAGTGTTGTTGATCACATGCAAGGGATTTAGTAGCATGCATGTCATTGTGTGCACGCATACAATCCAACCCATTTAGCACACTCACCAAGGTGAAGACAAGAAGTAAGTCCAAATGGAGTTAAACATGTACTTCGGAAAGTTCAGGCGCATGACCACCAGCACACACTTGAAGATCAACACGGAGACTATTGTAACGCGCCTTGGCTTCTCCACTACACAGAGCTAGTTCATCTCTTTGGAGGAGCAGGCAGATGTGGCTGTAGCATTCCACTGTTGGGGCTAGCAGGTTTAGATGGATGGATTGTATGATTGGTACTTACACTTATTTATATACTAAGAGCCAACACATTTTCATGCATATGTTGTTATTGTAGTTGGATTTCTTCAGTTGGTTAGCAATATATGTTGTTTAACTTACATAGTTGTGTATGAACTACTTCATATGCAATTATATGAATCTTGTTGCAGATGTTTTGTTGGTTTACCATCACTTTGGACTTTCGACTAATCTTCTTTCCAGCTTATGAAGCATCTTCGCTCGTGTGTTCCCTTCTCAGTTGAGTACTGCTAAAGGTGGACAAGGAGCACACTCGTCTCACCCCCCGTGTGTTAGAACCTCTCATTCACCTTTCTTGACTCACTGCAACGGGCACACCCTTGCTACTAACAGATTTATCTTACTTGCCTCTGTGTGACATCGCGGTCAAGGCATTACATTATGACCCACTACTAGGAATCCTACACCAAATGGTTTGAGGTCTAATTGGGAATTCTTGCCGAGAAGATCCCCTTGACATGTTGGTGGGTCCAACACTGTCAAAATTTTGGCGCTAGAAAGAGGGTGAGATGACAAGCTGAGTCCTCACATCTATCATGACTAACTACCGAGTTTCTCTTTCGGAATGTATGTCTTATGGGAAAAATATCATCATCTTTGAAAAGCTCTCAAATAACTTGTCTCATAAAACATTTGATAGTGGAGGCTACGTATCCTTGGTAAGGCATGCAGTCGGCATTATAGGTTCATGCAAAAGACATGGATTCTTTGGAGAATACATGAGCTGCGCATTGTTCATCTACACGCTTTGAGGGCACCCAATGCACTGTTGTGCCACACTGCCCGAAAAATCTATTCATTCTCTTGCTCATGTGGTCGCAGAGATAGGCCATGCTTTCAATCACTTTAACTATAAAGCACTCAACAAAGAAATTCTAGAATTACGAAAAGCACCCAATGAATCTGTTGAATAGTTTCACACACACTTTTGTAATCTTGCATACGAATTCCCAGAAGATGATATTGATTGGGAATTTCTTGATGGAATATTTGAGTATCTTCTTCACATATCCAAGCCCCACCCAACACACTTCGGTGATGGAGTTGCGCAATCACAGGAAGGCACAGTTGTTGTGACAAGTGACTGTCCGCTTTCACCTTATCAAACATCTCCACCACTGCGGAGTGATGTGGGAGATCATGCACACACCTCAATTGAACTGTCACATCCCCCCACCCCACCTGCTCTTGATATTTGCGCAGATTTGGCTGCAAATCCTATTGGTTGTCACATGGATTCACTCCCTCGACCTCATTCCTCGCGTTCTATTGATCCTCCTGATTGTGCTGTCATGTGTTCTCTCATTCCGGACTCCTCACTTGTTGTGAACAAGGATTAAGCTGTCGATGGAGTTGGTGTTATGCAACCTGCACCATCATTCATTATGTGTGTGTGCGGGAATCTAAAGAAGAGATTATGGTGAAGGATGACTCCCTTCCAGCCGTGCCTTATCCTCTTCATCTTGACATCCCTTGTGATTCTTCCACTGTTGATTTATCCTATGAAAACTCATTTATAGATGCTTCTACTTTCGATCATTCATAGGACACCTCAGATGTAAGTTTGTCATTACAGTGCAGATAGGAGACATCCTCCTTGGAAAATCTATTCAATCTATCATTTATCTCTCTTGAAAACATAGGGGGTGAACATCTTTATTTCTCATCTACCCCTCTACCTGATTCATCAAATCATGAGGATGTCGACAAACATCTTGAATTTTATGATCTTGGTTTTTGTGATCTAACCACTTCCTCATCTGATCATGATGTTGATTCAACCATTGTTAATCTATCCAAGACACTAGTCTACAATGATCTATCTATCAATGAGGGCGAAACCCCCTAGTCTGTCAAGGAACTTCAGCCCGAGATGATGGTTATGTAAGGCCCTCTCTATCCTAAGGTTGGTTTCACTTCTGGTTAGGAAATTGTTTAAACACTCAAGGCTCCTCATCACTCTCTTGTTTGCACTGAAGATCAACCAAACACCTAGATTCCACTTCTTCTACTTGAACTACGTGATCCCATTGCTTATGCATTGGAGGAATCTTACACAGCAAGCACACATGCACAACACAAGTGGTCTACCTTTCTCACGTTTTCTTGCATGTCATAGTCAAGAGAATTCATACACTCAACATATGCATGCAATGAAGCACAACATCATGGCAGCACCACAGAATACATGTCATGCACTTTCACTCATCTTGTTCTATGGTCACTTGTAAGCTCGGAGTGTGTTTGTCTTCATTGTTACATCTTTCTTGTTTGTTGGTTCGCACAAATGTCTTGTTCGTGAACCATGCCTTCACCAACATGGGTCAACTAATGCGTTGGTGGCTACATTGGAAGTATCACTTCACGTGAGATGACCCCTGCGTTGTTAGCTTAGGAGTAGTAGTGTTTGCTTTTGAGTTGTTTCCTTGCATGCTTGTTTGGTTAATTGCTTTGTTTGTTTGTTTGTCTGCTTTCTTGTTTGCTTACTTTCTTTGCTTTCACTTTTGCTTTTGCTCTTGCTTTTCTTTGTTGTTTGTTAGTTCGCTTGTTTTGTTTCATAGGATAGTTTTGCATGAAACCATGTATGATTCTTGAAGCAAGCTGGGTAAAGTACAAGAGGCCTTGTGCTGCTATCATTACTTCTCTATTGGAACAACCTCTTCTGATCTCAATAAGTCGAGATCCCTCTTCTGCCTTTGAAATGAATAAGTGTTATGCATAGTTAAAAAATGAGAAAAAGAAAGTGAAAAAAAAAAATCAAATGAAAAATGAATAAGGTGAAAGAAGAGAAAGGCTTCCTGCATAGGGAGGTGATGCAAGTAACTGCGCCAAGGTACTGACCAGGCTCGTTGGCAACAGAGCCATGCTTATGATCATATGTGACTCCACCGGGGTACTGTCCAGGCCTGCTGGCAGTCGAATAACACCAAAGATGAAACTAAGACTCTTACGACTATATTGTTTTTGCACATATATACCCCTCAACCCCAATCGAAACAACTGGGTTGCCTTGGCTTGGAATGTGTATCAACTGACCAAGAGTTTGGTAGATGCTACATCTTACAATCGGGCTAATGTGAAACCAAGAGGAGTTAAGAACTGAACAATACTTTCGGAGGTGTTAGACTTGCTTTTCTCGAACAAGGTCCATACATAGAGCTGGAGTTCTACCAGTGTGTCGCCAAGTGTTGTAGCGGCTACAACCACCCTTCAAAATTTTTCCTTAACTTTGTTTTGGAGCCTCCCTTCCCACCTTCACAGTAGCTTGTCTCACTTTGTCAAGTCCACAAGCTTCAGTGTTTTTCTTGCACAAAGGCAGCCTGTCTATCACAACTCGATCCATTCCCCTCTTAGGTTGTTCACCCGAAATTGGTCCAGCTGCAGGATGAGCAGCTTCCCCAAGAAAATTATGCATTTATGGAGGGAAACCAACATTCCCTCCAGAAATTGCGTAATCCTGTCTAGCAGCCTGCTAGACTCTGAGATTGCACAATTCTGCCAGTCAACACTCCCAGCAGGGATTGTGCAATTTTCCCCAGCAGGGTTGTTCAGCCTAGAATTTGGGAAAATCTGGGTAGCAGTCAGCTGCTCTGCCCAGAAATTGCGCAAATCTCTTGGGCAGTTAGTGGTATGTCCCTATACTATTAGTGTAACCCCTTATTGTTATTAGTACAACCCCCTTATTATATTGTTGTGCCCATGTAGTCCCCATATTGTTATTATTGTGCCCCATAGAAGCCCACTATTGTTATTATTGTGCCCTTACATTATTATTGTTATGTCAGCTCTGATTACATTATTGCCGAAGAGTTTCTGAACTATATTATGACTCCTTAAACTCCTATATATAGAAAGGAGGTCTTCTCATTTGTATCATCGAATAATTATTCATTTGTGTAATATAAAGGAGGTTTCCCCCTCGAAGAGGCTTATTTCTAAGGCGTTGATCTATCTTTTCTATCTTTTTGTGAGCTGGTTTCATAACATTTGGTATCAGAGCTTTGAATTCTAGGGTTTCACTGCTCCAAACAGTCCATCGTCACATTTTCACTATAGCTTTTTCCCTGTGATGTCTCAGAAGTGAAAAAAACCCATTTGAGACAAAATTGCGCTAAACCTCGGGTCCAAATTTCTAAACTTGTTTCGCTATATTTTTGAAGATATGATATGAGGAAGTTATGGTTTTTGCAAGCTCTAGAATTTCATCTAAAATAGGCCATCATCAAATTTTTGTTATAAAGTTTTCGCTACAAAGTTTCAGAAGCTAAAAAACAACCCATTTGAGAAGAAATCGATCTAAACCTCGAGTCCAAATTTCAGATCTTGGCTTGCTATATTTTCGGATATATGATCTAAGGAAGTTAGGGTGTTTGCAAACTCCCGAATTAAATCCTAATTAGGCGACCTTGGGAAAATCATCATAACTTTCTCTCCGAGCATCAAATTGAAATTTCGTAAGAAGTTATAGAAAAAGGACAAACTGTATTTTGTTTGAGTGTAATTTTCAAAACCTAAGGTTGAAACAGTGCGTCTTACAAGTTCACTCTACTGAGCTAGTCTATAATTAGGTCATTGCGGGAGATTGGGAATAAATCCTTCTTCAAGAATCCAATTGTGATCAGACTTGAGGAGTTAGAAAGAGGAATCAGAGGGATATTGTAGACCAAAATTTCAGAACTTAAAGATCTGAAATTACAGAGTTACAGTCATTTGAAGATCGAGCTCCTAAAATCAAGAAAAAGCGAGATGAGGAAGTTTGATGGCAAGGATCCGATAAATTGGATACTACAGTTGGATAAATTTTTTGATCTACATGGTGTAACACTGTTACAAAAGGTATGTATTGCATCTAATTATTTAGAATCGAATCAATTTTTATGGTATAAATGGCTTTGTTCTCGTAAACCACTTGTCACATGGTCAATTTTCACAGAGGAAATGATAGCACATTATGAGGATACAAAGAGAAACACCTTCTTTAGCCAATTGATCAATCTCAAACAAAAGGGTTCAATGGTACATAACATTGAGGAATTCCAAAAATTGAATATAAGGGTAAATGATATTCCAGAGAAGAAAATGGTTGATGTCTTCATAGGGAATTCAAAGGATAACCTTCAACATGAAGTTCGTCTTTGGGAACCTGATTCATTGGAGAAGGCATTCAGGTTGACAAGAAAAATTGAAAGAGAAATTATGGAAACAAGGAATCCCACCACTTGCGACTATAATTATGGAAGTGTTTTTTCTCCTAATCTTCCACAACCTACAAGGTTTACACCACAACAATTGGAATAAAAAAGAGAAAAAGGGCTTTGTTACAATTGTGATAGCAAATACACTAAAGGTCATAAGTGTGCTGAGAAGAAATTATTTTACATAGATTATGAAAAGGAAGAAGAAAAGGATCAAGAAACATCAAAATAAGAGGATATACACCAAGAACCCACCCCAGAGAAAGAAGAAATGAATCTGACCATAACTTGTAAAGCATTGGAAATAATTACCACTCCTCAATCTCTCAAGATAGAAGGACATATCAAGAAGAAAAAGGTTCAAGAAGTGAAAGATCACATCAAGAAAGAATAAATGAATCTGACCATATCTTGTAATGCATTGGTCGAAATTACCACTCGTCAAACTATCAATATAGAAGGACATATCAAAAAGAAAAATGTTCAAGAAGTGAAAGATCACATCGAGCATCAAGAAATGAATCTAACCATATCTTTTAATGCATTGGAAGAAATTACCACTCCTCAAACTATCAAGATAGAAAGACATATCAAGAAGAAAAAGGTAATAGTGTTGCTTGATTCGGGTAGTACCCATAATTTTATTCATTGTAAGATAGCCAAGGAATTGAATTGCTTTGTATATCCAACACCATAGTGTCAAGTGATGGTTGCAAGTGGAGGAACCATAAATTTCTCTAGAAAGTGCCATAATATCAAGCTATCCATGGGAGAATATGTATTGAATAGCCCAATGCTTTCCATTCCAATGGGTGGTGCTGATGTTTTACTAGGAGTCCATTGGCTATGATCTTTGAGTACGATAGCTTTTAATTTTCAAGAACTTCTCCTAAATTAATTTGTGAAGGAAAGGAAGTTGAATTGAGGGGTGTCGAAGGGAAACCGAGAAAGATAATCAACTCTAACAGCATGACAAAGCTTTGAAATAAAGAACAACGGGGCGTAATTGCACAATTATGTTCATTAGAGGATCCCACATCAAAATCATGTATTTCTCCAAATCTCCAAAATGTTTTGGACAATCATTCCAAGGTATTTGAGACTCCCAAAAGCCTCCCACCTATTCGTGATCATGATCATGCTATTCATTTGATTCCAGGAAGTGTTCCTCCAAACATCATCCCTTACAGATATCCATATGCCCAAAGGAGTGGAAACTCATTCAAAAGTTGTAGAAGATCCCAGTTCAAACAGTATCACAAGAACTTGGATGAAGGATAAATCATATTGGAACCTGAAGCAGTCATAGAATCGAGAAATCGATAGCTACGAAATAGATAAATTTCAAAGTATCTCATTAAGTGGAAGAACTTAGTCATTGAAGATTCCACATTAGAAGACGAGAATTTATACAAAAGAATCAAGAACTACTCAGGCATTGAGGACAATGCTTTTTGAAGGAGAGGGGCATGTTAGGTCCCTATACTACTAGTGTAACCCCTTATTGTTATTAGTATAATCCCCTTATTATATTGTTGAGCCCATGTAGTCCCCATATTTTTATTATTGTGCCCCATAGAAGCCCACTATTGTTATTATTGTGCCCTTACATTATTATTGTTATGTCGGCTCTGATTATATTATGACCCCTAAGACTCCTATATATAGAAAGGAGGTCTTGTCATTTGTACCATCCAATAATTGTTCATTTGTGGAATGTAAATGAGGTTTCCCCCTCGAAGAGCCTTATTTATAAGGCGTTGATCTATCTTTTTAGGTCCCTATACTACTAGTGTAGGGACCTAACAGTCAACCTAGCTCCCAGCCAGAAATGTGCATTCCCTTCAAGCGGTCGAGTAGTCTCTTACATGTGCAACTGAGTTGATCGGTTCCCTTCGGGACCAAGAAAAACTGACTTGCATGCATGGTATGCTTCTCCCAAGGCAGCATGCAAAAGCATCTCCTGTTTTAGGGATCTATATTTAGTAGTTGGAGGTTACATGAAAGGATCATTTCAGAAACCTCCCACCAAGTGTCACTTTCCCTAGATTTGTGGCATGCGCGTCACAACCTCGATGTTATCAAAACTCATCAGTCAGACGCTACAGAGCTCATTCCTCTCATCAACCTTGCAGCTCTGACATCCCATATCACATCTAGGAGCAGTTGGCACATTTAGCTCAGTGGTTTTGGGGTAAGCCTGCTTCCCATGCTTTCTGTTGCATTTCTGTTGCTTTTTATGTTTTCACTAGTATGAGTATTGTTTGCTTGATTTACCTCAAATTTCTTTTAACTATTTTTCACTTTCACTTTGGATAAACTTCATTGTTGATGGTGAAAGTGTTTTCATCTCTGTTTAACCCTTACTGCATCCAAGTTTACTTTTACTGTTTTACTTTTATTGTTCTGTTTTTTCATGTGTCTTCACTTTGACATGAATCTGTATGCTCTGTAACTGTCTTCCCTACTGTTTATCTTCATGCTAGCTGATTTACTTGACTTGGTCTTCAATATGATACACTTTAACCCTAATACACTTTGATTGTTCTTTACTGTGTCCTTTTACCTTCACTGTATATTTTAGGCTTTTACTATCTATTTCAATAGTAAATTCTTTTATTTTTGTGTATATTAGCATCAGGTAGTGGATATAGGTTAAGTACATGCATATTTTGTTCACTTGTCTTGTAACTGTATTCTCTGTCTGGTTGCTCTGTTTTGACTATCAATTCTCTTTGTAGTTGTCTTCTTCTTTGTTTCCTTGTATAATTGTGTTCACCCTCTTAATATAGGTGCTCAATGAGGTTTCCTGTTGATTTCTTGGAGTAAACCAGTTCTGTGACTAGTATCATACTAGTTTATCCAAGGTGTGTTCTTTGGTCAACTACCTGCAAAAAGCAACAATTGTTAAGAAAATAGGGGTTTGCAGTGGAGGCATGCAATGGCTTTCTTTGCAGGGGAATGTGTTGGAAAGGGGTGGTAATGGATTCTTCGATGTAATTGGAGGCGAAATTGAGTTGTAGAGGTTTGGAGTGGCGATGGAGGGTTTCATGGGTTAACACTGTGAAATTGGTGAAAACTGTGAAAAACACAGGTTTTCACGTTATAAGGTTTAATGAGCAGAATTTCGAAATATGGTGCGAAAGTAATTTAAATGAACGGATGGGTGGTTTATCGAAATGGCAGGGAAGTGGTTTTTAAGGGTCATCGCACCGCTTATGAGGCGTGGGCGGTTTTGAGGGAAGGCTGCCCAATTCCATTCATCGGGCGCCACATAGCAGCGGGGGGAATAGTGAAACCGCTCACATCAGGCGGGTAATGGTCGGCTTTCGGAGGCTGCCCGATATAAGTGTCAGCTGTTAGATCAGAAGGAGTCAAATTGTATGGTGATCGGGGGTGTGATTTGATTGAGGAGTTAATGGAGAGGCTCAAGGAGTCATTAATTGCAGGTTAGAGCGGCTTAATGACGTCGGGCGCGATATGATTGGAGGAACATGTTATTAACTAACCACAGTTTGATTAATTAACTCCTTTTTGTTTGGCGGAGGGTTATGGCTCTTAATTAGTGTGATGTCCCTTAATAATAAATAATAAATAATATATTATAATATAATATGAAATAAATGATAAAAAATAGTAATAGTAAATAAATAATAAATAATAATAAATTAATTACATGCACTAAATAAATATAAATAAGAATAAAACAAGAAAGCGGTAAAAATCAAGAAAGCTATCAAAAAGTAAAAACAAAAGAATAAAAGAAGAAAGAAAGTTGCTTGTTGACACATGGAGTGTGTGCATGTGGTTCCCCTTCCAATGGTTTCTCTATTTAATAGATGGTGACGAAGATTAGAGGCATTCCATCATTCCATGATTCCACCATCCATTCTCTTTGGAGAATAATGTTGTGAGACAAAGGATTCCCTGGCAGTAGTACGTTGATTAAGGGCTCGAGGGTGGCCAGCTGTAGCAAGATTTTGTGCAATTGAGCTTGCGGTTGGGTTGAGAGTCGTCCCCAAGACTTTGTTTCAGGTAGCAAAATTCAACTAGCATTCAACTAGCGTTCCACAGATAAGTTGTCTCTCTTCACTCATATTTTTGTAATTTAATGATAAAGTGCTTGTTGATTATAAATTTCTTAATTAATCTAATTAATTATGTGTTGTTATTTCAAGGCTATTACAATAGTGATGATGTATACTTATGATGATGATGATATTTATAGGCATTATGATGTTATGTCGAGGTATATTGACATATTCATTTACTACGTGATGATAGGTATTTAATGTTGAATACTCATGATGGAAATGATATGCATAATGTGGCATAGGAATTATGATGCTATAATATGAGTTTTATTGACATGCAGTTCATTTATTATGTGAAGTCATGATATGTCTTTGATGTAAATATGTTGATGTTATAACTTATGATGGTATTTCATGAGGTGAAGCATGTGATAGTTGCATACAAATTTATGACATGCTTGAGCATGCAGTTTGTTATTATTCATAATGATGAATGTTCCCATGATGACATGCAAGACTTGGCATGTGGATTATTTTTTATGATACAACGATGGTATAGCTAACGCATTGGTTGCATGTTGAGGTGTGATGATTGAGAGGACTCCACAAATGGGCTGAGAGGGCCAGTTTATTTGATGACCTCATGTGAGCCCATATGCACAAGGGAGAATAAGTAACACCATATGGGTTGGGGACAAACTCAATCAACACTACATATGCCAGTGGTTCCTTTGTCTTGTATATCTCTTGATGGATAGCTCTTGAGGGCTATGAGACCATCTTGAGGAGGCCAAGTGCCTGATATTGAAGGCTAGGTGCCTAGTATTGTATTGGGATGTCGAAGTCTAGTAGGTGTGTAAGGACTTCGATGCCTGGGGTTGTTTGTCTTAGTGAGTTGTGGAGGGAGTGGGCCAACCTTGCGAGATGACCGAAGACATTGAGCACTATACCGGATGCCTGCCTTGGGGCCTTGGGGGCAGATGAGGTCTGAGTCAGGCACAAGCCTTGGGGCCAGCCTTGCACTAGGTTACAGACCGAGGAGGCTTATGCCTGATTCCAAAAGTGGGAAAAAGGACAGATATTCCTTGGGATTTCCTGGGTGTTGTGAAATTTTCGATGACTGCTAGTTATACTAGTTCGGCAGAGGGTGTCAGGATTGTTACATGAAGTAATAAATAACAAAGTAAATGTAATGTCCCTTAATAATAAATAATAAATAATATAATATAATATTAAATAAATAATAAACAATAAATAAATAATAGTAATAGTAAATAAATAATAAATTAATTACATGCTCTAAATAAATATAAATAAGAATAAAATAAGAAAGCAGTAAAAATCAGTAAAGCTATCAAAAAGTAAAAACAAAAGAATAAAACAAGAAATAAAGTTGCATGTTGACACATGGAGTGTGTGCATGTGGTTCCCCTTCCAATGGTTGCTCTATTTAATAGATGGTGAGGAAGATTAGAGGCATTCCATCATTCCATGTTTCCACCATCCATTCCCTTGGGAGAATAGTGTTGTGAGACAAAGGATTCCTGGGCAATAGTGCGTTGATTGAGGGCTCGGAGGTGGTCAGTTGTAGCAAGATTTTGTGCAATTGAGCCTACGGTTGGGTGGAGAGTCGTCGCCAAGACTTTGTTGCAGGTAGCAAAATTCAACTAGCATTCAACTAGCGTTCCACAAGTAAGTTGTCTCTCTTCATTCATATTTTTTAATTTAATGATAAAGTGCTTGTTGATTATAAATCGCTTAATTAATCTAATTAATTACGTGTTGTTATTTCTGGGTTGTTACAATTAGTTGCAGATTGACTAATTAATCCATTTTAACTAGTTTAGTTAATAAGGTTTATATTTCAAACCATTGGGGCGGGATATTATCATATGAGATTTAAATAAAATGTATGGGAAAGGGGGTTTCTTTTCAGGAGTTAAATAAATATAATAAAGATTAATGTTAATATGAAGTGAAAGTGGAAAGTGAATGCACTAAGTATAATGTACTGATATTTATTTTAATATCCACATCTACACATCATAAGTTAGGCTAAATGATTTTTGTGGGTTTTTTGTGGGAAAAGGGGTTTTGAGTGTAGGGTTAATTACTTTCCCTAGGTAAATGATGATTTCACTTTAGAAAAAGGGATTTTTTGATGAAATGGATGAATTATGGAGGTGTGAATATTGGTAAATGGGTTTTTAGTACTTAGACCTTTTAAGTTATTGGGCCGAGGGTCCGGTCCCTCCAGAAGTCAGAGAAATGCTCTGAGCCCCTTTAACTTAAGGTTTTAGGTACTTTTGACTTTATTATAGGAAATTAGTAAAATTAAGGGTGAAATGAATGGGGAAATTAATCACTTGACTTTGTGTAAATGCTCAATTTATCATCCATACTTTAGCAACTTGATGATTAAAATAAATGATATGATTTTACCTAATCAATAATCGTAATTCTACTCATCTTACCATTTTTTCTACTCTTTATTAGGGTGCACTTAAGCTGGAAAACCCTTATCAAAACATTTTTCTTCTCTTTTACAATAGAAATCTATCCAAGTCTATCCTTATTACATCCAAGGGCTCAGATTAAACTGTTGAGCTCCTTTTATTTATTCTACCTATCTACTTATCTATCAAGATTAAATAGTTTGGTCAGATTTTATTCTCTATCTCTCAGCATGAAATTCAAAACATGGAATAACCAATATTAAACTATTTGATTACCATGGATTGTGGCATGAATAACAAGTTGCACACAATCATTATTATGCAGAAAAGTAAATAGTAGTGGCATCTGGACTTGCACACTTTCATGGTCTTTTTGCTTTTTTCTTCCTTCTGGTTCATTTTTCATCTTTATTTACCTTCTTCATTCCTTTTTTCTTTTGATTTTTCTTTTAGGACATATCCTCTTTACATTTTTTAATGTTTTTGAGTTTTTGAATATGGAAAACATTTGCAGAAAGCAAAGGTATGTACATATTATAGATTTAATCTCAGCCATTCATAAATTATGACTCCTATTGGTATAGGAACCTAACAGTGGCTCCACTTAGGGATGGAATTTCCTGGTGAAATGTCAAGAACTAGTAGATCAATAGCCTTCTGAAATACTATGATTTTACTCTGCAACTTTTCCTTTTGCTTTGCGGCTTTATTGATACTTATGACAGTGAAAGTTTTGAAGCTTAGGGCCTTCTCTTCGGGGTTCAACTCCAAAATTTTCCCATCCAATTCACACTCTGAAATCATAAATGATGTAAGGGCCTTTCCATAGGAAGTCAAGCTTCCCATGTTTACCTTTATCGTCCCTTCTTAAATCCCACTTGAGCACCTTGTCACTTAGGTAGGAATCTTTAGCCTTGGTCCTTTTATCAAAATTCTTTTTGACCTTTGCCTGCACAACTTGAGACCTGATCTGAAACTAAAAGGTGCTGCAACCTTCAAACCAAATTAGTAAATCATCAAGACCTTGGGGCTTTTTGCTTGGATTCAAATCTTCTATGATTTATTTCATAATCTACTGAAAACTGAATTAAATCAAACTGAAATGCTACCTACTCTATATCATTGAAAATCAGGCTGGCTTAAATAATACAAAAATTCCAATGAAGACAGTCAAGCAACTGTAGAAACAAATGGACTACTTGACGAATTATCAGTAAAACAGAAGCATAATTTGATCATGTACCCATATAATCAAAACTGTGATATATAAAGGCCACTGCTGATGTATTTGGTCCTCATAGAGAAAACATGTTAAAGAACTTGAGCTAAGAAGAACCTCCATATAATCTATTATAGGATCAACAAAATCATAAAGTATGATAGTTTCTTCTAGGCCTTCAATGTCTAATTGATCCTTTGTATCCTCAATATTAAAACCTGAAACTACTTCTTCAGTCTTGCTCTTGAAAGCATAATCATCCTCAATCTACAAATCAAAAGGCAGTACAATTTCTTCTTGGTTTGGAGAAGGAAGATTTTGTAAGAATTCTTTAGGATCTTGGAAATTATATGACTAAATTTGAGAATGCAAAAGTTTAATTTCATTTTCATATTTTTCAACAACTAACTTAAGAAGACACATTTTAGTTTCATGAGAGTGTTTTTTTGATTTGACAATTATAAACACAACTCTTAAAAAAGCTTCATCAAGCTGAAATTTTGATAACTCATCCTTGAATTCATTTAAAATTTAATGAAGTAAAAGATTTTCCACAAACCCCGTCATCCTGTATCACTAATAATGCTTTGGAATATGGATTATTTGGTTGTAGAATTGCTCTGAAATTTGAAGCTCTAGATCTTTGAACAATGGAGTCTTGATTATTTGAGGCTTCTTGATTGAAAAATGATCATCAAATGAGTCAGAAGAATGATGCTCAAATGTGCAAGGAAATTTTATATTTACAATTTTCAAAAGAAAATAATTAAACATTAATCTAAGATATTCTCTAACATACTATGTACATTGAAAAACTTTCTTGATGAGAAAGAACATAATGTCTTGGATAATAATCCAAGTTAAAAGCCTGATCTTTTCATGTAGTTCTTTCAGGTTCATTCCTCCAGTGGAGTCTTGATTGTGGAATTGATTTGGAGTCACCAGGTGGATGATTTTAACCTTTGTGTGTTTGATCACTATCCACCATCATAGATCAGATCTAAGCCTGTAAAACAATTCTGAAGAAAATTTTAGTTCTCCGGAAGCTAGATTTCGAGCTTTTTCTAATTATTTTGCTTTTTTATGATTTTTTTTGAAATAACTTCTAATAACCCTTTAAGATGCTTATGAATAAAAATTTGAATTCCTCAAAGGTTTATTGAAACTAAGGGTTTTGATTCCCCAGTATGGTCGCCACTATGTTATCACTCATATTTTCCTTTGAAGTTATTTGAAAGAATGAAAGGATCCAAGGTAACTACAAACCAATCTTTTAAGTGTAGATTCTAGCCAATCTGCACTCAAAGAGGGCTCTCTCTTTATGATTTAGCTTTGTTTCGCTATGATATTAGGCTAGCTATTAAGGCTTAAGGAATTTGCTTTGATTTGTGTGGTGGAATTAAGGAAATAGATGGGTAGAACAAGAATTCAGGCCATTGGGCTATGGAGTCAAGTAGGAAAGGTTCAACTGGATTTGATTACTAACTAAGGTAAGAGTTCACAAGGCAAGATAGCATGAAGAGGACAAATTTGAAGGTTCCAAAATATGGAGATCTTAACCAGGGCTAAGGGAAATGAAGAATCCTTAACAGGGATTAAGATGAAGAAGGGAAGTTTGACAAATAGCAAGGGCAATTAAGAATCCTATACTAGGGCCAAAGGGAAGACTAATTACAGAAGTAAGGGAGCAATGAAGAATTCCCAGACTTAAGAAATTTTTAGCAGAAAACATTAAACAAGAAAACCAGTCAACACAGAGAGCTCTTAAGCTAATTCTAATGATATCACTCCTCGTTTGCTTGTAAAATTTATAAGAAACATATATGATATTTTATAACATAAAGGAGAACAATAATTAAACTCGAACAAATGATACTTATTTGTTTCCCATAGTGCACATGAATCGAGTGAAATGTCCTCAGCTTTATTCAATCCAGCAAAACCAGTCCAGTCTTGATTAGAATAGCCCCTCTAGCTCCAAACAAAAAGTCTACACAAAATGCTTTTTAATCCACCCTAAACACTTCAAATGAAGAAGAATTTATACCAATTCTAAACCAAAATATCTTGAAGAAATATAAAGATTGGTTTTACAAATATCTCAAATTGTTTTACATTAATAGAACTTAAATAAAGGAAATTCAAAACTAATGAATCTATTGGGCACTATTCTTATGGATTTATGGTGACAAAGAAGAGAAAGTCAAATTTGATAGCAACTCTTAATTGATGACGAGGCATCCCAGTCATTAACTGCTTCCTTCCTTTGTGCATTCTGCCCCAGAAATTCTGTAAACTTACAGTCCAATGATATGCTTTTAAATCTCAATCCGAGCTATATATGTAAAACTTGAAGGAGGTTATTGTAGATAAGAATTTTTTTGAGATAAAAACCTCTCAGTTTCCCAAAATTTAGCTCCATCTTTTCATTCTCTGCAAAAAGATATAAAAAACAGGACTTTGCACAAACTAAAAAATAGGTTGTGAAGACATGCACTTATCTCACTTTTGGTGATACCTGTATGAAAAGTGAGATAGGTTTCCATATATTTGCCTGTCAGGAACAAAAACCTCCTCCCGTTTATCAAAATACTTTTTGGATGGGTCACAATAGTTTCTGCAAAACTATGACTTAAACAGGAAATTTATGAAGAATGTACCATTTCTGCTTTTATTTCATCTTTTAACCTCAAATTTCTTTTAACTGTTTTTCACTTTTACTTTGGATAAACTTCATTGTTGATAGTGAAAGTGTTTTCATCTCTGTTTAACCCTTACTGCATCCAAGTTTACTTTTACTGTTTTACTTTTACCATTCTGTTTTTTCATCTGTCTTCACTTTGACATGAATCTGTATGCTTTGTAACTGTCTTCCCTGCTATTTATCTTCATGCTAGCTGATATACTTGACTTTGTCTTCAATATGATACTCTTTAACCCTGATACACTTTGACTGTTCTTTACTATGTCCTTTTACCTTCACTATATATTTTAGGTTTTTACTATCTATTTCAATAGTAAATTCTTTTATTTTTGTGTATATCAGTATCAGGTAGTGGATATAGGTTAAGTACATGCATATTTTGTTCACTTGTCTTGTAACTGTATTCTTTGTCTGGTTGCTCTGTTTTGATTGTTAATGCTCTTTGTAGTTGTCTTCTTCTTTGTTTCCTTGTATAATTGTGTTCGCCCTCTTAATATAGGTGTTGAATGAGGTTTCCTATTGATTTTTTGGAGTAAACCAGTTTTGTGACTAGTATCAGACTGGTCTATCCAAGGTGTGTTTTTTAGCTGAGTACCTACAAAAAGTAGCAATAATTAAGAAAATAGGGTTTGTAGTGCAGGCATGCAATGCCTTTCTTTGCAGAGGAATGCGTTGGAAATGGGCGGCAATGGATTCTTGGACATAATTGGAGGCGAAATCGAGTCACAGAGGTTCGAAGTGGTGATGGAGGGTTTCATGGGTTAGCACTGTGAAACTAGTGAAAACTGTGAGAAACACAGGTTTTCACGTTATAAGGTTTAACGGGAAAATTTTCGAAATATGGTGCGAACGGGCAGTTTATCGAAATGGTGGGGAAGTGGTTTTGAAGGGTCATGGCACCGCTTATGAGGCATGGGCAGTTTTGAGGAAGGCCGTCCGATGCCATTCATCGGGCGCCACGTAGCAGCGAGGGGAATAGTGAAACAGCTCACATCAGGTAGGTAAAGGTCGGCTTTTGGAGGCTTCCCGATATAAGCGTCAGCCGTTAGATCTGAAGGAGTCATATCGTACGGCGATCGGGGTGTGATTTGATCGGGGAGTTAATGGAGGGTCCCAACGGGTCATTGATTGTGGGTTAGAGCGACTTAATGACATCGGGGGCGATATGATTGGAGGAACAGGTTGATTAATTAACTCCTTTTTGTTTGGTGGAGGTTTATGGCTCTTAATTAGTCGCGGATCGACTAATTAATCCATTTTAACTAGTTTAGTTAATAAGGTTTATATTTCAAACCATCGAGGCGAGATATTATCATATGGGAATTAAATAAAACATACGAGAAAGGGGGTTCCTTTTCGGGAGTTAAATAAATATAATAAAGATTAATGTTAATATGAAGTGAAAGTGGAAAGTGAATATGCTAAGTATAATGTACTGATATTTATTTTAATATTCACATCTACACATCATAACTTAGGCTAAATGATTTTTGTGGGGGTTTTGTGGAAAAATGGGTTTTTAGCATAGAGTTAATTACTTTCCCTAGGTAAATGATGATTTCACTTTAAAAAATGGATTTTTAGATGAAATGGATGAATTATGGAGGAGTGAATATTGGTAAAGGGGTTTTTAGTACTTAGACCTTTTAAGTTATTGCGCGAGGGTTTGGTCCCTCCAGAAGTCAGAGAAATGCTCTGAGCCCCTTTAACTTAAGGTTTTAGGTAATTTTGACTTTATTATGGGAAATTAGTAAAATTAAGGGTGAAATGAATGGGGAAATTAATCACTTGACTTTGTGTAAATGCTCAATTTATCATCCATACTTTAGCAACTTGATGATGAAAGTAAATGATATGATTTTACCTAATCAATCATCATAATTCTACAACCATGCAACTACTTACCCATCTACTCATCCAAACATTTTTTCTACTCTTTATTAGGGTGCACTTAAGCTGGCAAACCCTTATCAAAACATTTTTATTCTCTTTTACAATAGAAATCTATCCTTATTACATCTAAGGGCTCAGATTAAACTGTTGAGCTCCTTTTATTTATTCTACCTACCTATTTATTTGCCAAGATTAAATAGTTTGGTCAGATTTTATTCACTATCTCTAAGCATGAAATTCAAAACATGGAATAACCAAAATTAAACTGTTTGATTACCATGGATTGTGGCATGAATAACAAGTTGCACACAATCATTATTATGCAGAAAAGTAAATAGTAGTGGCATGTGGACTTGCACACTTTCATGGTCTTTTTATTTTTTTTCCTTCGGGTTCATTTTTAATCTTTTTTGACCTTTTTCATTCTTTTTGTCGTTTGATTTTTCTTCTAGGACATACCCTCTTTACATTTTTTTAATTTTTTGAGTTTTTGAATATGGAAAAACATTTGCAGAAAGCAAAGGTATGTACATTTTACAGATTTAATCTCAGCCATTCATAAATTATGACTGCTATTGGTATAGGAACCTAACAGGATAAATCTGGTTTAAAGAATCTAGTGACATTTAGTTTGGCCAACTATTGTCACGAGTGTGAGTCTATGTTGGTAGTGGCCATTTCAACAATAGACATATTTATTTGTAGGAATTATGGATTACTAGATACGATGAAGGCATGACACTGGAGATGGCATCAAAATATAATGATTGGAGCAACATTAGCAATTAAAGGATGATGGACAGCCAAGTTAAAATTTGTGTGAGTTTGTGGAATAGACTCATGATGATGGTGTATTATGTGTCACATACATTTATTAGTGAGAAAGTCTAGGACGTTTTGTAGCGGTGTTTGTAAAGTATGTACCTAGTAACTCTAGGAGTTGGAATGTGTAATGTAACCCTGATGAGGCATGTATACCCCCATGAAGTTTGTAGTAATCTTGAAACCAATTTGGAAATGTAGGTTTACGATAAGCCGAAAGCCGCTTTGCAGTGTAGGTTTGTGGTAAACCAGAAACTACGTGCGAGAGTGAAGTGGATAGGGATTCCTGTAGGCATTATTTAGGGTTAGCTGACAAAACCATGGGCGTGGTTTAGGGTAAGCCGATAAAACCTAGAGCATGGTTATGGGTAATCTGAGAAAACCCATGATGACAATGATGGAGGGGGATTTGTAGGTATAGGTATAGGTATGGAGATATTAGTTGATTGAACCATGTACACAAAGGACATCTAGTTGACTGGCGGTTGCAGCAGTTGGTACTCGTGCATTCGGGTAGATGTTTGTTCCTTTATATGGACGTCGACATATCTTTTAATCATGTTGGTAAACCCGAGATCAAAACTAGGCTTTGCTAATTGAGATCGAGACAAGTAGTCATTAAGAGGGTGACTTGGAAAATATAATTCCTACTTGTCCAAGTTAACTTAATTACAAATTCTTTAACATTAGGGAAATTTGAGATTCATTCTTATTTCAATTCTCAATTTCAAAAGTATTCCAATATAGACTAAACAAAAATGATCCTTATTCTGCCTTCTGAACAAGAACGTATTTTGATAACATGTTGAAGGTCTTGAACATTTGCAACAAAACAGGCTCCAATTCCAAAAAGGGAAACCACTTTTACACAGTTCATGCACAACTCATAGACTTGAAATTAATATCACTTAGTTCAAGAAGCATAACACTAGTGTGGTGAAGAGATAGGGATTCGGTTCATTATGTGAGAGTGAACAATGACACAATATGAAGAACAAAAGGGTTACAATGATGCATCAAATTATGGAAGACAAAACATATGCACACCAATTAACCAGTCGAGGTCGTGTGAATTATTCACAAAAGGTACAATAGATACATGCTCCCTAGAAGGGCATAACATGTAGAATTCATTCAATCGGGTTAACCCAAAAAGGCAAATTGTCCATCGAACTATTAATTGCACCATTACATAGAGAGCATTCTTGCAAAATTTCTAAATATTAATATTACACCGGTTTTACAGCGAAAGAGATAGAGTTATAAATATACTGAAATATCTTATCCAATATATGACCTTGATTAATATATCACTTTAATTGGGGCAGGGAATTAAACAATAATTTCATATCAAAAATATTTTAATAAAGTATCCCATCCTTGTCTATCAAGACCCAATAAACAATACAATTACAAATATCCCGACCGAAACAATATATTTTAAATGCATTATATTTGCCCCGGGTGGTGGAGATGGTTCGTTTTTATCTGATTGAATAATGCTCCCAAACTTTAGTCAAAATTTTAAAAGATAAATCCAAAAGTATTATGTCAGATATTATTGATTCTCTTTAAAGTTTAAACATGTGAAGACTGACTGTTCCTTTCACTGCTATTTGTTTCCTGCAACCAATTGGAAGACGGTTAGAGTGAAAACTAAAATAAAGCAAAAGCGATTAAAATAGCCAATGAACTGTTACTTCAATGCAATAATCATTCTACTGTTTCTTACATCAACTGAGCTATGTTTGAGAACCTCAACTGAACCACCCCATATCTTGATACGGTCCTCGGCAGCAGAGGCCTGCATTCATGGAGACCGAGAATTAAAATGTCAGACCACGAACAAATACAACATATATACAATTATTCCACTGACTATAAAATAAAAACGCACCTCTTTCTGCCAATTTGTAAAATATACCATTAGTAAAAGAATAAAGGTCTGCAATGCAGTTCCACCAATCATACCACTCCAAATGCCCTGTTCCCTCATTTTAAGATCAAATTTGCACAACAAATAGATGACTCAACAATTTATTGCTTTCACCATAAGCAATGCTAACCAAAAATGATCAAATCCATGGTTTACGATTGAAAAAACATAATGAAGAATAATGGATAAATTATGAAATAAAAAACAAGGTACTGCCTAGTGTACCTTTACTCCAAGGTCGAACTTATAGCCTAGAAGTAGACCGACTGGTACACCAATAACATAATAGCATCCTAAGTTTATGTAAGCTATCAAAGCTTGCCACCCTCCACCCACAGCCACACCTGATACGTTTACACAGGAAAACAAAGTATCCAGATCCTAAAACACCATGTTTGAAAATCAATTCTAAAAGCATCACGTCAGAAACTCATAGAGTGGAGTATTCATTGATTTGACTTAAATTACAATTACAAATATAGCAAAAGGATGATTTGGAGGATGTTTTGGGTTATCAAGATCACTATGACTAGATGGAAAATTCATAAATGAGACATCCCAAATTAAACAGGGAATCAAATATATTAAAATTTAGGTAAGTGACTAATAGTCATGGCATTAGGTTATAAATCTTGAACTTTTTGTGGAGAATTTTGGGTAAAAATTCTATACATAGTTTTATTTGAAAATCCTTAGTTGTGGAAATCTTCACTCTTTTATCCTGAATTTTAAAGACTTCAATGAAAACCAAATATATTAGATTTAAAATTGAATATAAATCATATAAAAAATAGTACCTGACAAAACAGGTTGTACACTGTTTAGAAGCATTGTCACTGCAAGAAAACTTGCTAATTTAGCTACTGCAGCTATGACCACCTTGCTGTCAGTAAAAAGAATAGCGAATTTGTCCTTCATAATAATAACAATAACCATGCAAATAATGCCAATCAATAGTGATGTTGCAACCACAACCATAATGGAGAATTTTGTAGCTCTTGGATGGCCAGCCCCTAGTTCATTGGACACTCTCACACTGCAGAAGATATTTCTATTACAGTCAATATAAGATCGAACCTCCAAAAATTAAAAAGCAGAATATACCTTTGAAAAAAATTAAAATTAAAAATACTGCTAACAATGTACTTCCAAAGGCTGAACATTTGTCCTGTATCTTAAATCTTTTTGGTATTGTATTTACATAAGTATGCATACCATAACATGTGGAGGTGTTGCTTGAAGAGAAACATAGGTGGAATTAATAATTGCTGTATGAAAAAAATTGTAAAAACAGTTTATGGAACTAAAACAGTTATCATACCTAATTGCAGCATTCATTCCAATGAAAAGCATTGCTTCCCATCCATTCAAATTCATGCTGAAATAAAAATGTTTAGAAATACTTAAAAGGCAGACAGCAACAGTCGTAGTTGAGAAGAATAACTTAAAACTATATAAAACTGAGCAGAAAGAAACTTGTATCAGCTTGACTAACGTGCTCAAAACCTCTTTCATACCTATGGCTCAACCTTCTGTTGAGACACTTAAAGGTTAGACTAATTGGCATTTGGTAACCATATGCACACCCACTGGTTTGGTATCTATCATTTAATGGGAGATATTTGCACAACTTATGGAAATTTTTCCTTTCTGGAATGGCTCTGAGGGAAAAGAAACCATGCATAATCACCAAGACCATGCAAGAATATGGCTCAATGAACAAGTGCATAGGGTGGTTTTAAATCCCGATTCTCGTCCGTTGAACACAGAGAGCTGGAGCATTTTCCAAATCTTTTCTCGAGATTGTTTAGTCGATAAAGTTCTATAGAAAATCAATTGAGCTCATTAGTCAAACCTCTTTGTGCCCCCAAAAGAAGGCAAGCCCCACCAGTCCAGATATAGGAGGTAGGAGACAGACTGCTTACCAAATGGAGATAGAGTCCACTGCAATCTCTGCATTCTTTAGGTGGCCAGTCAAAATAATTAGTGTCATAAAATACCAGACCTCCAAGCTGAAATGATCATCAATCGATATATTAGAAAAGAAGAAGGAATCAAATTTCAAATGACATTTCCATAATGAATGTGAGAATATTGGGAATATGAAGCCCAATTTAACTACTTAAATCCTGCTACTAACCATAACATAACTGCAGAAGCTAAAGAGAGCCGAACAAATGCCCACAGCTCATAAAAAGCCAGCAAAGATAATCCAGTCCAAGCACCAGGACACCAACGAACTGCATAAACTAACTGAAAAATAACAATTATCCACCAGGTTATATTCAGTGTTAAAGCTGCTCCCACCAATCCCCAACCGAGTTTGTATATGCACAGCCAGCTAAGGAAAACGTGAACTATCAGCCCAATTGCAGAAATCCAAGTCATCACCATGACTTTGCTCTGAGATTGAAGAAACTTCTGAATAGGAAAATTAATAGCAAAAGCAAAAAGCTGTGGAAGCATCCAAATGGCAAATAACCCAGCAAGATCAGAAATATCATCAGCTTGTCCCAACAGCTTCAAAATGGGCGTAGAAAAAATGTAAATTGGAGTCAACAACACTGCAGTTACAGTCAAAATGATCCAGGATCGTTGCATAAACACTCCAAGCATGTGAATCTGACCTGCTCCAAATGCTTGGCCACAGAGTGTCTCCAATGCACTCCCCATTCCAAGCTACAAAGCAGATAGCCCATGCTCAGAGACATTACAAGGCGAACCACATTTAAACATTCTGCTTGAAAGACAAAAGATTTCAAACATTATCCATTCCTTTCCTTTGACTACTCCGTTGCTCTATCCAAAGGCAGGGAGTAGAAGGTTAATATAATCTCTTTCAAAATCCAACGTATGATCAGTTAAGTTCAGATGTTACATGATTTGGCGGCCATCATTGAGACTTATGTTTTATCATAACATTGTCTTGGTTGTGTATTTCTATTTCCACTAAGGTTCACCATTTATATAAAAAATAAATAGAAAGAAACTATATACTCTTCATTACCTGCACCATTAGATGTGTAAAATTTTATCTCACCCATATACTGTATACTATCAATTTTGTTAGCTATATACTATCTGTGATATTGTTTTATGTTTGATTAATGTTATATCATGTATGGGAAATCCATGGATTTATGATAGAAGGAATTTAAAGTTCAAAGTCACATCATTCACCCTATTTGTCAACCACAAGTTCACAATGTTATCTACAAAACTCCATGTTTTTCATTGTAATGAAGCTCGGAGATTCTATTAAAGTTATGGTAACAATTAATATAGTCATATAAATTAAAAAACTATAAATATAGTCATAAAGTTTTCATTAATGTTCTTAAACTGATTCAACTAAAAAAACTATAAATATAACTATAAATATAGTCATAAAGTTTTCATTAGTTTTTTCATTAATCTTCTTGAACTGATTCAACTACAAATTCCAAGAATATCCCAGAATTTGGCAAATAACAACAGCCGGATCAAGCTAAGTGAAAAATAACAACAGCCGGATCAAACAATTCACTTAGCGGTTATCTATAGATTTTTAAAATATTCCTGGACTCTAGGATAGGAATTAGGATTCCCCATAGAGACCCACAATACAGCAAAAGGGAATTAGGATTCCCCATAGAGACCCACAATACAGCAAAACGTATTCAAATTCATTGATTCCGGTGACTGACATCTTGATTCTGGAGACTGACATCTTGATTCAGGGAAACTTTTATAGACATGTATATACTCTGGAAATCTTGATTCTGGCAACTGACATCTTGATTCAGGAAAACTTTTATGGACTGTATCGTATGTACTCTGTTAAACTTTTATATATAACAACTTTCGCGAAGAATATATAAGTCTATTCTTATAAAAAAGAATCATTGCTACAGAGAACTAAAGATATTTGCCTTCTGAATTCTCGTTACAGAGAGTTATTTTTTGACAGCTAAAACATTTAAAGCATACATCAATAAAAGATACGATGAACCCATAAACTGACTGGTATGAGTTCATCATTCATTATAAAATAAATCTTTTTGGGTGGGGATGTATTTTGTAAGACAACTATTTATCAGTCTTCAGATAGCATAACTCACATTCTAAAACATTAACCAAGTAGATTTTGAATACAGTACTCACCATAAATCCAAATGTGAATCCTCCTATCACTGTGATTCCTATAGAAACAGCAGCTAATTGAAGGCTGCCCAGATGGCCTGCAAAGATCTGTGTAACGGACCCGATTGCATATTGGCATAGTATGGTGAGGATAGCAGGCCCTCCAATACCCCACAGCTTTTTGGATTCAATCCAACTCTCCTTTGCAAACTGTGAGAATGTCGAAAATGGAGGTAAGTCTGTGGTTCTCACAGTCCCTTGTCTTTGGTTTTCTCGTCTTTGGTTTTCTTGTTCAGTATCGAGCAAGGGAGAGTTGAGAGAATCCATGGGAACTCACCTTCGCTGTTCATGTATAAGATAGAGAGCACCTGACCATATTTTTATATAACTATAGGTGGTCCATCTGTACATAACAGCAGTGAATTGAAAAAGGTTGGATATGTTGAATCTAAATTTTAAGTCTAATAATATATATAATATTTTATATCTCAATGTTAAATGTATAATGTTTATTTGGTAGGTAGGTAAAATTATTAACAATTAAGATCAATATGATAGCATATCATATCTTAAAATCTGAATGTGTCAAGCTAGTATCACATGCACTTTGAAAGTGATATCTGGCTAAGTTTTATCAAAAATTGTCATAGATCTAATAATTTAAATATATCAACCTATAAATACGTTATAAAATCATATATCAAGGAATTTTATAAATAAAAATAATGGACATTCATGTCATGGAATCCCATAGCTGTAGCCCTGAACTTTGCATCTTAGTGAGAAGGGGAGCTGGTTTGGAATCCCATAGCTGTAGCCCTGAACTTTACATCTTAGTGAGAAGGGGAGCTGGTTTGTCACATATGCTTTGAAAGGTGGTTTTCTGACAGTGACGTTATTGGACGCCATCCCTTAGAGCTTGAATTCGAAGACTGAGTGAAAAGGGACCTGGTCAATCTTTTTGTCATATGTAGTTTGAATGGTTGTTTATGCACTGCATGAAGTGGTTAGGTGCCATGAGAATCACGCCGTAGAAGTTTCCTTAACAAAGAATATAATAGACTGGAAGTTTCCTTAACATAGAATATAATAGGCTGTAAGTTTCCTTAACATAGAATATACAATATAGTGGGATACAATTCATGTCCAGTTGTTTATGCCAGGTATCCGTTGGGGTTTGTCTTTATTTCTTCCTTTTTGTCGATAGATTTGTAATTGCCATGCGAACTCCAATGAAGGGATGTCTTTTGGTTTTTCCACTAAAAGTAGCTTCTCGCTACTTTTAGAAATTTGCCTTTAATTTGCACTCGTTCAAGTCACTTTTGGTGTGGCTTAAAATGTATTTGGTATTATGTAAATTATTAAATAGATTAATTTCTGCTGTTCAACATTATTGTTTAACACGTATTCATGGGTTGCTAGTCTCGATGGAGTTACTAGTCTAATGGATGACCTCACGTAATGATGTAGCTGATGTAACAATCATTTGTATGTTTTGATGGATGGAGTGGGATGACGACAGTGATTATGCATCAATGCCAATTTGTTAGCCTTGATGGATGAACTAGGATGATGATGGGGTTGATGTATCAATGGTTCGTTAGTTTTAATGGATAAATTGGGGTGATAATGGGCTAATGTGTTAATTATTTGCAAGCCTTTATGGATGAATTAAGGTGTTGAGGGGTGATGTTTGAGAGGTACCGGGAAGACAACACATGCTTATTTGTACATGTGGATTGATTACCAAGAGCATGGTTAGCCCTTGCCCACATCAAGTTTTAATAATCTTGGTAGCCATCTCCTCTAGCCACGATATCATTTGTGCATCCTCTTACACCTACTTGACACTCAATGGTTTAACCTCCCTGCATTTAGGACCTACTTCTAATTCATTCCACTCAGCTTGATTCTATTTTGCTTTACTTGTGTCACTCCTCTATGCTCCCACCCTAGTTGGGTTGAATATGCTTTTATTCTACTTCGCTCCTCATGGCTTTCCCTCTTACATCCCATTTCGTAGGTTGACTTCCATACATCCATTCCCTCTTTCCGACTAAAATTGTTGGAATGAGAAACTCTAGGTCTTATCCAACTTCTCTCAATCATTCAAGAGGGGAGGCCTTGTTCAACTTGGCTTTCATTATTGTTTTGAAAGGTACATTTTACATTGGGACGTTTAATTCTTTCTGTAATCAATATGACAGGTGGCATTCAAAATTAATATTAATAAAATAATATTTCAATGTCATTCATAAATAATTAATTTAACATCCACCTTAAGTGAAATAATTTTTATTCTCTCTCTATGTGTGTGTATAATATTACTTGTCTCCCATAATTTGAGTGTCGTTTAGTGCGGATTTGATGTCTCAAAGTTGGTGAAATGGGATGATTTTTCGTGGGATCGTGGTGTTGCAACTAAGGTTAGTAGCTTAGGTTAGATTTGGGTGAAATTTGGGATAAAGTAGGCAACCCTAGGGTTATGGAGGAGGAACATGTTGATTAAATAAAATACCTTTTCAAAGGACATAAGATATGGACTTCGTTGAATAACTCTAGTCAAAACCTCACCCTTTATTTATCGTTCTCCAAGCAAATGTATGATGGGAATGTGGATTTGCCACCCAAATCCACAAGTTTGTTAGATTTCATTGGAACAAGAGTACCTAATGGATTACCTAGATCTAGGTTTAGGGAGGATTCGTTCTTTTACTACATTTTAGATGGTGTGAATGAGATCAATCATCATCCTTGCTAGGCATCCAACTCCACCCCAATAAATAATGAGGGAAATACTAATATGGGGACAGGTAATAGATCAGGATTTCACTCAAAAGCTAAATCAACTATACTCTAAAATGGGGTCTTATTGGAAGATTCCTATCAAGAGAACTAATTAATGACACTACACCTAAGATGAATATGGATACCAACTCAGATAAGATGAGAATGAGGGGTATGGGGAAGTGTAGGAAGAACCAAAACTGTGTCAATCGAAAACTTGACGAAACCAATATCATATTGGGAGAAGGGATAAAGCTACATGAAATCATGGATATGAAGCATTTGGCTTTAGTTAGGGATTTTCTAGGAAATTAAGGTTAATGAGAACCCTAAAAAGTTAGATGCTTGAAAGTTTTTCCAAAATGATTGGTCATGAGCCTTGAAGCTTAATATTGGTAAAAATGTGGATGGTATGGATTGGGAGACAATGAAAAGAAAAATCCTTCTCTTAACATGGAGCTAGGGATCTCAAACTCTATTTCTACAGAAATGGAAGTTCAACTTTGTGTAACCTATGAGAAATTAGAATTGGTTCTAGCTTGGGTCAGACTCCCCAGTCTACCTCTAATCCTCTAATTATAACAGAACTTCAAAGAGATTGGAAACACATTGGGGTTTTTATGAAGTGGATAATTCCTTCCGATCAACTAGTTATATGAGCATCGCCTACATTTTGGTGGGTCTAAATTTATCAAAAATCCCTATAGTGTAACAACGCTAGTCAAAATTCCATGTAATAAATTTAATAAAGAAAAAATAATAACCAAGATCATGGGACACTTATTCCAAGATTAGTGTTGGGAAAAACATCCTAGTACGGGTGTTCATTTGGTTTATTATAGCTAGGGGAACTTGGCAAAGGAAAACACAAAGGCTTTGGAAAGGAAAGAGACATTAATTGGCATATTATTTATGAAAATAATGGAAAATAGGAGAAAAGGAAGGTGAAAGATCACAAGTTGCATGTGAGGAGGAAAATGAAGGAAAATAATGGAAAATGAAGAAATTAGATATCTCAATGATAAAAAAGGCTTCTAATGATCAATTGGTACCTTTTATCGGTTGAGTTTAGGAGCTCTCTCTCTCTCTCACACACACACACACACACTCACTCACTTTTGGACACTTAGAGCATTCTTGGAGCATTCTAGCCTTGGATGAAGAAAAGAAAATGAAGAGCAACGAAGGAAAAGGGAAGCAAAGATCAAGCAAGGAAGAGCACAATCAAGCAGCTATAGCAAGATTACTTGCATGCATCGATTTGCATGTGTGATTTCCTTGCTATATTTTGCATGCATGGTACATGCATGAGTGTGTTTGGTTCTCTTGTTTTCATTGGCATGGGTTTTGCCAGGTAGGACAATGGATTTCAACTTTTCCTTGCCATTTCCAGATAGCCATGGTGTGGTGGGTTCTCTTGTATTTAGTTGAGTTGGATTGTCGAATGGTATCGAAATTGAGTGGGGTCATCTTAGGAAAAATTACAAGGCCTAGGAATCCCTGTACCGATAATGGTGGGGTACATGGTAAAGCATGATTGTGAACCTCCTCGTTAGGCCTAGGAATCCCTTGACCGGTAAAGGAGGGATACACGGTAAAGCCTAAAGGATGGAGCCTCAGTAGGCCTAGAAATCCCTTAACTAGTAATGGCAGGATACACGGTAAATCCTAGAGGTGTTTTCTCTCTTAAGGCCTAGGAATCCCTTAACCGGTTATGGAGGGATACATGGTAAAGCCCAAAGAGTGGAGACAAATAAATTCCTCATGGTTTAGGTGGAGAAATCTGGAGGCATCCATGTTTGTTTAGGCCTAGTGATCCGATGGGATTGTGGTAAATCCTAGTTGTATTGATGAGGGTTTCGGGCCTGGGAATCCCTTGGTGGGATATATGGTAAAGCCTGAGGAAGACATGGTTGGTTTTGTTATGAGTCCCACATTCATGCTTGGAATATGGCACGAGGGTGATTGGTTAAAAGAAAGATTTGGTTCATCCCAATCTATGGTTGTGTGGTTCATGGAAGTCCTTGACTTGGTTGGAATATGCATTCATTAACAAGAGCTCCTCCTCCTTTGGTATTTCATGTGTAAAAGTACTTGTTCATATGTGGTTTTTATGGTTGTTATATCCTTTTTATTTATGTTGGTTATATGTTGGTTATGAGTATTTTTTATGACAAACTTGATGTATGGCTTTCATTATGCTTTGATTAGAAAACAAATGAACAATGAATATATGACCTAATAGATGATAATCAAGTTATTTTGATAAGGCATCAATGCTTCCTCACGAATCTCAGATAAGTATGGGACCCCTATGCCCAGCTCTATTGTTATGACCTTTATATTACATATTTGTGATATGTTTGATGTCATGGTTAGTAGGGGTCCGGTCAATTCCTTGATCAAATGCTTGTATTAGTAGCTTGATTCCATGGTTATGCATCATTTTTGAAAGTTTCATGAAGTTCTAAGAAGTGGCCTGAGACCTAGCCTTGAAAATGTGGCTCAAAATCTGGGGTCGCTGGCTTAGAACTGCTTGAAAAAGTCCATAGTTGCTAGCATGCCTTCTTTTGGGAGTGTCTAGAAGGCCTTAGTTGTATGCATGGCTTGTCATGGGAGTGGTTGATGGTCTAGATCAGTAAAATGACAAGTTGTCTTAGGAGTTAGGTACCAGGAAGGGTTGGTTGCCTCCTAAACGGTTTGTAGCTCTTGAGGAAGGTTAGATTGGTTGTCTTTTGTCGATTCCACATCCTTAACTATACATGGGGAGTTGAATCACATCATAGTAGCCTCTCGTCACATGTTTACCCAAATGGACTAGTTAGCTTGGGTAAATGTGGGAGGAGGGTGTTACAGAGTGGTATAAGAGCATGGTTCACCCCTTGGACTAGATGGGCGGTGTGTTGGTCATGCATACATGTCAGTTGAATATGTGTTATTTATGCTTGTGGTCTATGTGCTTGTTATGTATTCATGGTGATGGTCATGGTTGCAGTTCTATCGCCATGTGAAAACTGATGGTGTTGTTGTTGGATATGGTCATCAAGAGTGTATGTTGGTTATGCATATCGGTTTTTATATGTTGTTATGCATACATTGACATGATGATAGTTGTCATGCATGAGGTCATGGTATGTGGTTAGTATGATCATGCATTGATAACTGGATAATGGTTGAAATGATGATGATATGATTATTTTTATACATATATTGTGTTAATCTGGTTGATCTTGCAGATGAGATATCGTCCCCTAAGCTATACTGAGGTATGTTGATTATGTTATGTTTTGGTTTTAGCTGACATGGTATGATTGCAGAAAGAGATCAAATATGACTAGCAAGATGGTAGACTACAGTTCACGAGATTCACCCTATGGATTAAATGAGCATCGTGGTGGTGGGCACTCTCCTGATATAACAGACACATTGAGAAGCTTGAAGGCATAAATAAGAAGTTGCAAAGGAGATAATGACAGAATCATTTAAGCACCGAAGAAACAAGCAGAAGTTAATGGAGTAATCCTTCAGAGTTTGTCATAATTGCAGAGACAGGGATCACTTCAGACCAGCCATGGGTGGGAGGATAAGACTAATGGGGCATATGGCAGTAGATCTCATGGTGGGAATAGGTCGGATAGAGATGACACAATCAGGGATGACAGGATCTTGGATACCCCAGATAGGAGAGGTGATGCACACAGGTTCTATTCGAGTTTTGGTCCTGACAGGTATCATGGCCATCATCGTTATCATCCTTACAGGAGGAGTGGTAGGGGATATTTTCCAAATGAGTTCAAGAAATCCAAGCCACCTACATTTAATGGAGATTTGAAGAAGCCAGAAGATGTTGAGGCATGGTTACTTGGGATGAAGAAATTCTTTGAGTTGCATGATTACATAGAGAACATGAATGCCAAAATAGCTATCTTCAACCTTAAAGGGAAACCATACATCTGGTGGGAAGATGTGAAGTGGGTTAAAGACATCAAGATAGAAGACTTGAGTTGGCATTAATTCAAGAGACTTTTTAGGAAGAAATATTTATTAGAGAGGTAATATGACAACAAAGCTAAGGAATTTTATGAGCTAAATATGGGATTGATGGCAAATGAGGAGTACACGGCCAAGTTCTTGGAGTTATTGAGGTATGTACAGTATCTTAAAGATGAGAAATAAAATTTTTAGAGATTTTTCAGTGGAATACCATTAATTTTTAGAGATCTTATTGAATATGATGAGCCTCGATCACTTGAAGAAGTCATTGGTAAGCAAAATCATTGTTATGAACAATCAAAGAGCAAGACAGAGTCTCAGCAATGATGGGAAGGGAAAGAAAAAGCTAAAGGTAAATGGCAGATGAAAAGAACAAGGCACAATGATGCAGGTGAGAAAGAGAATGTTAATCCCTACAAGAAGTTCAATGTAGTTAGACAGGGACACAGGCCACAGCCTGAAGGGCAGCAGAATAAAGGTGGTGTTATGGGACCATTGCAGTGTTGGATATGTGGTAAGGAGGATCTCAAGAGAGATTGTCTGAAGTATCAGGGTGGTAGGCCTCATATCTATAGTACACAAGAGGCGCATATTGTTGGGAATCTTGGGTAGAGCATTCCTTGATCTATGCAGCATTGGATAGCAGGCAACCAAATCACTAGGCATCCATTATCAAGATGGATGGTAAGATTTTTGGTCAAGTTATTTCTATTTTGATTGACCCTAGATCTAATTATAGTTATGTTAACCTTGACTTGGTGGATATGGTGTGGTTTGAAAAGAGAAGTGCATAAAAAATCTTGGTTAGTGCATTTACTACAAGTATAAAGAAAAGAGTTCATCATTGGGTAAGATCTTGTGCATTTGAGTTGAATGGTATACCTACATCAGCACATTTGAATGTACTGTCATTGGGATCATATAGTATGCTTTTGGGTATGGATTGATTATATCTTCACAGGACTAAGGTGGATTGTTATGACAAATATATTGAGTATTTGGATGACAATGGAGAACAAATAATTTTATAGGGTAAGAAGAAGTCTACATCAGTTAGAATGGTGACAACTATGTAGGCAAAGCACAGTCACAAAAAATGGTGTTTGTTACTTTCAATGCACATTTCTAGTGATAAAGGTAAGGAGGATGAGGATGCATAGGTATTAAGCAGGAACATGATCTTGCCACAGTTTCAGGATGTGTTTCCAACAGATATTTTAGAGTTTCCCTCCTCACAGGGAAGTGGACTTTTTGATTGAGCTGGTACCAGGGGCAGCACTAACAACGAAGGCACTGTATAGGATGAGCACTCCAGAGTTAGTAGAGCTAAAGTTGCAGTTGAAGGATATGCTTGAAAAGGGATACATTAGGCCAAGTGTATCACCGTGGGGTGCACCAGTGTTGTTTGTGTAGAAGAAGGATGGTACTCTCAGGCTATGCATTTATTAAAGGCAGTTGAACAAGGTAACAATCAAGAACATGTATCTATTGTTGTAGATTGATGACTTGTTTGATCAGTTGAAGGGAGAAACAGTGTTCTCAAAGATTGATTTGAGATCAAGATACCATCAGGTACACATTAAAGAAGAGGACATATACAAGATAGCTTTCTGGACCAGGTATCGGAATTTTGAGTTTGTTGTAGTTCCATTTGGTTTGGCTAATGCTCCAGCTACTTTTATGTGCTTGATGAATAGTGTGTTGTGTCCTTATCTGGACAAGTTTTTTATTGTATTCATTGATGATATATGTATATTCTAAGAATGAGGAAGAGCATGTCAAGAATTTAGTAGCAGTATTGAGATTTATAAGAGATCATCAGTTGTATGTGAAGCTTATCAAATGCAGCTTCTTTCAGATAGAGGTATATTACTTGGGGCATGTTGTCTCCAAGGAAAGCATAACAGTGGATCCAGAAAAGATACAAGCTATCATGGAATGGGAAACTCCTATGAATGCGGATGAGGTAAGGTCATTCATGGGGTTAGAATGTTACTATAGGAGGTTCATCAAGAAATTCTCATGGATTTCCTATCCTATTACATCATTGTAGAGGCAAGGTAAGAAAATTGAATGGACAGAGGAATGTGAAGGAACTTTTGAACAATTAAAGAATTCGTTGACAAATGATCCAATTCTAAAGACTATAGATCCAAATAAAGAGTTTGTGACATGCACAGATGCTTGCAAGAGAGGGCTTGGTGGATTCCTTATGCAGGAAGGACAACTGGTATGCTATGAATCAAGGAAACTGAATGAGCACGAGAAGAATTATTCGACACATGATCTTGAGTTGGAAATGATCATTCATGCATTGAAGATGTGGAGGCACTATCTTCTTGGCATGAGGTTTGTACTAATGAGATATCACAATGGATTGAGGTATCTGTTTGACCAACCGAATTTGAATGCCAGGAAACCTAGATGGTTGGCCACGATTAGTGAGTTTGACTTTGAGATCTGGTACATCATGGGTAAGGAGAACAAGGTTGCAGATGCTCTTAGTAGGAGAGTACAGGTGAATCATTTAACAGTTATGAGTTCTTATGGGACAGACTTACAGGATCGGATCTTACAGGCAGGACAACAAGATGATAGGTATACGGAGCTTATGCATGGGTTACAGTAGGATACAGGTGATTAGGATGTAGATTATCATCTTACAGTAGATGGATTGGTTAGATTTAGGGATAGGATCTATGTGTCAAATGACGGTTAGCTCAAGAATACTATCTTGAGAGAGTTTCATGCAAAAATGTATTCAGGTCACCCAGGATACCAAAAGACATTGACAACAGTGAAGAAGTTTTATCATTGGTTGAATCTGAAGAAGAAAGTGGTAGAGTTTGTGGCTAGTTGCTTGGATTTTCAGTAGGTGAAAGAATAATGTAAGCATCCAGGTGGACTACTACAGCCGATTCTGATTCTAGAGTGGAAGTGGGAGGTCATTTCCATGTATTTCATCATAGGTTTTCCAAGGACATCAAGATAGCATGATTCCATTATGGTTCTGGTAAATAGGTTGAAAAAGGTAACACACTTCATTCCAGTGAGGTCTACTTATTCATATAATGATGTAGCACATGTATTCATCAAAGATGTATTGAGGTTGCATGGTGTTCCAAAGAAGATTGTGTCAGACAGGGACGCTAAGTTCACTTCTAGGTTCTGGAAAGAGTTATTTGCAGGTTTGGGTACAAAGTTGGCCTTCAATATAAATTACCATTCGCAAACAAATGAGCAGACACAGAGGGTCAACATGATACTAGAGGACATGTTGAGGATATATGTGATGCATTAGCAAAGGAGATGGGAGGAGTACCTTCTGTTGGTTGAGTTTTATTATAATAATGGTTATCAGGAATCACAGAGGATCAGTCTATTCGAGGCATTGTATGGTCAGAGTTGTAATACTCCCATCAGTTGGAGTGATCCAATGAATATGGTTTTGATTGGACTGGATATGTTGGTAGATATGGAACAAGAAATGCAGGTTATCAAGAAGAATATAAAGGCAGCATAGGATAGACAGAAAATTTATGCAGATCAACACTGGGCATTTAAGGAGTTTCAGGTTGGGGAACAGGTGTACTTGTGCATCAATCCCAAGAAGAGCTCCCTAAGGATTGGCTCATGTGCCAACTTGGCACCTCGGCTTTGTGGACCTTTCAACATTTTTGAAAGGATTGGACTAGTAGCCTATCAACTTGCACTTCCTTCGACAATGAAATTCCATGATGTTTTGCATGTGTCATTTCTTAAGAAGTATGTTAAATATGTTGATCATGTGATTGACTAGTCTGTATTGCAAGTGGAGACAGAAGGATAATTCTCGTGGGAACCTTAGTGTGTTTTGCAGAGAAAGATGCTCATGCTCTGGAATCGAGCAATCAAGCGGGTTAAAGTGTAGTGGAAGAACTTTTGGCCCGATCAAGCTACATGGGAGATGGTTGATCAGATGGAGGCTATGTATCCTTCTCTATTCATAGGTTGAGCTAACTGTTTTGGCATATGTTTTGGTGTGATGTTTTGGTATATGTACATATGTATATGGATGTAAATATCGCCATGAATTGTATTATAAAGCTCTAATAAGAAGTATGGGTGTCATGTCATTACGGTTGTCATGTTGTTATGTTGTCATGTTGGTTTACTTTTCAGCAGGTTGTTCATTGTAAATATTGCAACGAGCTAAGTTATAAAGCTCCATGGGCAAAATGTTTTTCTTTCAACGGTGTTGTTGGTTGTAAGTGTCATTGAACACCGAGGATGGTGTTCCCCCAAGGGGGAGGGTTTTATAATAGCCCTGGTCAAAATTCTGTGCAATAAAGTTAATAAAGGAAAAATAATAACCAAGGTCATGGGACAATTATTCCAAGATGAATGTTGGGCAAAACATCCTAGTACAGGTATTCATTTGGTTTATTATAGCTAAGGGAAATTGGCAAAGGAAAAGGAAAGAGACATTATTGTCATATTATTTATGAAAATAATGGAAAATAGGAGAAAAGGAAGGTGAAAGGTCACAAGTTGCATGTGATGAGGAAAATGAAGGAAAATAATGGAAAATGAAGAAATTAGAGGCCTAAGGATCAATTGGTACATTTTTTCATTTCAGTTTTTGAGATCTCTCTCTCTTTCACACACACACACACACACACTTGGACAATTAGAGCATTCTTGTAGCTTTCTAGCCTTGGATCAAGAAAAGAAAAGGAAGAGCGAAGAAGGCAAAGGGAAGAAAATATCAAGCAAGGAAGAGAAAAATAAAGCACCTACAATGGGATTACTTATAGGTATAGATTTGCATGTTTGATTTCCTTACTATATTTTGCATGCATGGTACATGTATGTGTGTATCCGATTCTCTTGTTTTCATTGGCATGGATTTTTCTAGGTGTGATAGTGGATTTTAGCCTTTCCTTTCCATTTCTGGATAGCCATGGTGTGGTGGGTTCTCTTGTATTTGGTTGAGATGGTTTGTCGGATGCTATCAAAATTGAGTGGGGTGGTCTCAGGAAAAATCACAATGCCTAGGAATTCCTTGACTAGTAATGGCAGGATACACGGTAAAGCCTGATTGTGAACCTCCTCGTTAGGCCTAGGAATCCCTTGATTGATAATGGCGGGATACACGGTAAAGCCCAGAGGATGGAGCGGTCGTAGGCCTAGGAATCCCTTGTTTGGTAATGGCAGGATACACGGTAAATCCTAGAGGTGTATGCTCTTGTGAGGCCTAGGAATCCCTTGACCGGATATGGCAGGATACATGGTAAATCCTATAGAGTGGAGACAAAAAAATTCTTCACAATTTAGGCGGAGAAATTCAAAGGCATCCATGCATGTTTAGGCCTAGGGATCTGGTGGGATTGCAGTAGAGCCTGATTGTATTGATGAGGGTTTCAGGCCTAGGAATCCCTTGGTGGGATATATGGTAAAGCCTAAGGAAGCCCAGGTTGGTTTTGTTGTGAGCCCCACATTCATCCTTGGAATATGGAACAAGGATGATTGGCTGAAAGAAATATTTGGTTCAACCCAATCTATGGTAAGGTGGTTCATGGAAGTCCCTGACTTGGTTGGAATATGTATTCATTAATAAGAGCTCCTTCTCCTTTGGTATATCATGTGTAAAGGTACTTGTTCATATGTGGTTTTTAGGTTTGTTATATCCTTGTTATTTTTTTTGTTTAAATGTTGGTTATGAGTATGTTTTATGATAGAATTGATGTATGGCTCTCGTCATGTTTTGATTAACAAATGATTATATCACCTAATAGATGATAATGCAGCTATTGTGATAAGGCATCAATGCTTCCTTACAAATCTTAGATAAGTATGAGACCCTTATGCTCAGATATATTGTTATGACATGTAGATTACATATTTGTGATATGTTTGACGAAATGTATGCCATGGCTAGTAGGAGTCTAGTCAAGTATTTGATCAAAAGTTTGTATTAATATCTTGATTCCATGGTTATGCATAATTTCTAAAAGTTTCATGAAGTCCTGGGCAATGGCCTGAGACCTATCCCTAAAAAAATAGCTCAGAATCCAGAGTTGTTGGCTCAGAACTGCCTGAAAAATTCCATAGTCATTGGCATGCCTTACTGTGGGAGTAACTGGAAGGCCTCATTCCCATGTGTGGCTTGTCATGGGAGCAGTTAAGGGTCCAAATCAAAAAAATGACAAGTTTTCTCATGAGTTAGGTACCTGGAAGTGTTGGTTACCTCTTGAAGGGTTTGTAGCTCCTGAGGAAGGTCGAATTGGTTGTGTTTTGTCGGTTCCACTTCCTTAACTGTACACAGGGATTTGAATCACATCATAGTAGCCTCCCATCACATGTTTACCCCAGTGGACCAGTTAGCTTGGGTATATGTGAGAGGAGGGTGTTACATATAGATTGAATAACCCCTCAAGAGTTTGAATGCTATGTTTTTTTCAAGAGATGGACTATGATGGGATTATGTTCAAGTGAAAATGATGTTACTCCTGTGGAAACCTAGTGATAACTTTCTCCCTTTCTTACACTAAGCAGAAATTGTGGGTTTAGAAAGGATTGTGGGCAGTGGTAGCAATTGTCTAGTCCACTATGGGAGAAAACAATGGGAGAGGCATCCAACAACAATTCAACTAGATATTTTGAAAGATTTTGATCTCTCAAAGCAAATAATTTAACCCTCAAATTTTACCATGCATTGCATTGAAGGCTTGACTTTGGGTAAGCCACTTTATTACCCCTCTCATATTACTCTTTCATTTCAAAAAGAAATTCAATTCAACTCCCAGAATTTTTTCCTCTACCCAAGGGTAGGCCTTGGAAAAATACTTCCTCTCTATCCATTCAAGTCTTTCAATGCTCTAATCACCAATATTTACTCCACTTCATGAGATAAAATAAATTGAAGGGGACTTTGTTCCTCGTACAATCTATGAAACTGTAACAACCCTCGTCAGAAATCCATGTAAAAATTAATAAAGGTAAAATAAGACCTTGGTCATGGGAAATGTATTCCAAGGAAATGGAAAAGACTTTGGAAAGGAAAAATGGCATTTATTAGCATTTCTTTATGAAAATAATAGAAATTAGGAGAAAAGGAAGGTGAAAGGTCACATGTTTCATATGAGGAGGAAAATGATGGAAAATTGAAGAAATTAGAGGCCACATTAATAAAAACTCTTCAGAGGATCTGTTCACAGACTTTTGTTAGTTTAGTTTTGGAGCTCTCATTCTATTCTATCTCTCTAATACTCTTAGACACTTAGATTTTTCTTGGAGCACTCTTGGAGGAGTGTGGAAAACTGGGGATTTGGAGCAAGAAGGCAAAGAAAAAGCAGGAAAGCACAAGAGGACATTGGGAACAGATACAACGAAATTTGCTTGTAGGTATCGAGTTGAATGTATGATTTCCTTGCTGGTCTTGGCATGCATGGAATATGAATGTGGTTATTTTTTCATGATTTTTCATTGACAAGGATGATTGCCTAGATTGACAATGTTTTTTCCTAGCCTTGCCATTTCCTGGATAGTCATGGTGTTGTGGGTTTTAATTTTGTTCTCTAGTTGGCTTTCTTGTGCCTTTGTCTATTGGTTGAGTTATTAGTTCATGGAAGCCTTGGTTGGAAAAAAAATCTGGAAGCCCTGTAACAGCTTGGGTTGAGCTACTAAACCTATAACCCTTAGTTGGAAAAACGCTCTAGAAGCCCTTAGTGGGTTGAGTCACTAGTCTTGAAAGCCCTGGTTGGATAAATTATCTAGATGCCCGGTAACAGCTGTGGGTTGACTTACTAGTCCTAGAAGCCTTGGTTGGAAAAAAAGCTCTAGGGCCCTAGACAACTTGGGTAGAGACCAATCTAGTGATGGTTAGTGATGTACGACCATGAGGTTGAATAACTAGTTGAGGGTTGAGGTGGTTTGGCCTATGGAATCCTTGGATGGTTTGATTGATTTGTTTTATGAGATCCCACATTCGTGCTTTGAATATGGCATGGGTGTGACTAGATGGAAGAAAGATTTGTTTCAGCCTAGTCTATGGTTAGGTGGTTTGTGGAAGTCCCATACCTAGTCGGCTTGTGCAATCATCAATAAAAGCTCTTTCTCCTTGTTATTTTATGGGTAAATATACTTATTTATATATGGCTTATATGGGTTTTCTATCCTTGATAGTTCTATTTTTTATACGTTGGTCATGAGTGAGTTTTATGAAAATGATCATGTATGGATCTCATCATGTTTTGGTTAATCAATCAATGTACAATGAATATATGGCTTAATAGATAGTAATGTAGTTATGTTGATGAGGCAACAATGCTTCTTAGTGATTCTGAGATAAGTGGGAGAACTTTATGCTCAGATCAGTTGTTTAAACCTATAGGATGCATATTTGTGACATGTTTGACGAAATTCTTGTCATGGTTAGTAGGGGTATAGTCAAGTCCTTATTTAAGTATTTGCATTTGTATCATTGTTTTGATGTTACTTTTCATTACAGGAAGTTTCCTGGAGTTCTGGGCAGTGGCTTGAGTCCTGGCCCTAAAAAGGTGGCATAAAATTCGTAGTTGCTAGCACGGAACTATCTGGAAAAGTCCCTAGTCGCAAGCATGCCTTGTTGCTAGTCGCATGCATTCCCATGTCAAGGGAGTAATTGAGGCTTTAATATAGCAAAATGATAGTTTGTCTTAGGGGATGGTCACCTATATGGGTTGGATGGCTCCTAGGGGTTCTGTTGCATGTGTATAAGGTCAGGTTGGTTGTGTTCCATTGGTTCCACTTCCTTAAACGATATGTAGGGAGTTTAATCATATCATAGTAACTCTTCATCACATTTTTACCTCGATTGGTTGGTTACTTAGGGAGATGTGGGAGGAGGGTGTTATAGAGTGGTATCAGAGCATGGTTCCATTATCCTTGGGTGATGTCTGGTTTCTATTTCCCTTTAATGAAGGTGTTGTCGCATGTACATGTTGGTTGCATATAGGTCCTTGTGCTTGAGGGCTATGTTCTTGTTGTGTATGCATGGAATTGGTCATAATTGTAGTGTCATCACCATGTGAATGTTGATGTTGTCGTTGCTAAATGTATTTGTTGTGAGTGTATGTCGTTCGTGCATCAATTATGTGTGTCGATGTTTATATGTTGTTATGCATACATTGGTTGGATGATGGTCATTATGCATGAAGTCATGGTATGTGGTTAGCATAGTCATGCATTGATAATTGGATAATGGCTGAAAATATGCTTATATGTTGATTTGATTATGTTTATATATGTATTGTGTTAATTTGGTTAGTCTTGCAAATGAGACATCCTCCCTGAACTATACTAAGGTACACTGGTTTGTTTATGGTTTGGTTTAGCTGACATAATACACCTTGCAGGAAGAAGAGATCAAAGATGACTGGCAAGATGGTAGACTACAAAGATTCTCCCTATGAATTCAATGAGAAATGTGGTGTTGGTAACTCTTCTAAATTAGAAGACACATTGAGGAGTTTGAAGGAAGAAATAAGGAGTTTCAAAGTGGAAAATGACAGAATCATGCACGCACGGGCGAAACAAGTAGAATTCAATGCAGTAATTCTTTAGAGTTTGTCAGATTTGTAGAGACATTGACCACTTCAGATCAAATATGAACTGGAGGATAAGACTAATGGGGCATATGGAATTAGATCCCATAGTGGGAACATGTCAGATAGAGATGACACTATCAAGGATGGTAGGTTCTTGGATACTCTGAACATGAGGGGTGATGGACACAAGTACTATTCTAACTTACAGGAGGAGTGTAGGGGGATATTTTCCGGATGAGTTCAAGAAATAAAAACCACCTACATTCAATGGGGAAATGAAGAAAATATAAGATACATAAGCATGGTTGCTTGGAATGAATAAGTTCTTTAGATTGCATGATTACTCAGAGAACATGAAGGCCAGGATAGCTACATTCAGTCTTAAAGGTAAAACAGATATTTGGTGGGAAGATGTAAAGAACGTCAAAGATATTTATGTGGAGGATTTGACTTGGAGTGAATTTGAGAGACTACTCGGGAAGAAGTATCTATCGAAGACGTACTATGATGACAAGGAAAAAGAGTTTTATGAACTAAAGATGGGCTCTATGACCGATGAGAAGTACACTAGCATATTTATGGATTTGTTGAGATATGTTCCTTACCTCAAGGAGGAGAAGTCCAAGATTCATAGATTCATCAGTGGGTTTTCAATAACATTCAAAGATAGGATTGAGTTTGATGAGCCTAGTTCATTGGAGGAGGCCATCTGGAAGCTAAAGCATTGTTATGAGCAATTAAAGCGTATTTGAGATGAAACTAGACTAGAAACGTAATGCAAGGAATAAAGGGAAATGGAATAATAAGCGAGCGAGGCCTCAGGACACAGGTAACAAAGAGAATGCATCACAACACAAGAAGTTTAATGCATCTGAAAAAGGGAAGAGATTTCAGTTTGAGGAGCAGAATAAGGGTGCAGGTTGGAAGCCTATACAATGTTGGACTTGTGGCAAAGATCATTGCAGAAGAGGTTGTACATAGCATCAGGGTGGTAGACTATGGATCTATAGTGCTCAAGAAGTGTAGACAATGGGGGATGTTGGACAGAGTGTTCCTCGGATCTATGTAGCATTGGATAACAGGTAGGCAAACCACAAAGCATCTATTATCGAGATGGACAATAAGATTTTTGATCAAATTTTTTCAATTTTTATTAACCCTAGATCTAATTATAGTCATGTTAATCCTTACCTAGTGGATAAGTGTGGTTTGAATAAATAAGTACATGCAAAGCCTTGGCTAGTACAGTTGACTATAGGTACAAAGAAGCAATTTCATCATTGGGTAAGATCTCGTGCATTTGAGTCTATTCAGGCGAGGCATAGTCAAAGGAAAGGGTGTGTGTTATTTACGTTACATATTACTAGTGACAAAGGTAAGGAAGTTGAGGATGCGAATGTTTTGAGCAGGTGCCCATTTTTACAACAATTTCAGGATGTATTTCTCGCAGAGATTTCATAGTTTCCGCCTCATAGGGAAGTGGATTTTTCTATTGAGTTGGTACATGGGGCAACACTAGCATCAAAAGCACCATACGAAATGAGCACCCCAGAGTTGGTAGAGCTGAAGTTGCAATTGAAGGAAATTCTTAACAAGGGATACATTAGGCCAAGTGTATCACCATGGGGTGCAACGATACTGTTTGTGAAGAAGAAGGATGGTACTCTCAGGTTATGCATTGATTACAGGCAGTTGAATAAGGGGACCATTAAGAACAGGTTTTCGTTGCTAAGGATTGATGATTTGTTCGATCAGTTGAAGGGACCAACAATGTTATCAAAGATTGATCTGAGATCAAGATATCATCAGGTTTTCATTAAAGAAGATGGCATTCACAAGACAACTTTCTAAACCAGGTAAAAACATTATGAGTTTGTTTTAGCTCCATTTGGTTTGACTAATGCTACAACTACTTTTATATGCTTGATGAATAGTGTGTTGCGTCCTTATCTAGACAAGTTTGTTATTGTATTCATTGATGATATATTGATGTATTCTAAGAATGAGGAAGAGCATGCCGAACATTTAGTAGCAATGTTGAGATGGCTAAGAGAGCATCAGTTGTATGCTAAGCTTAGAAAATGTAGTTTCTTTCAGACATAGGTACATTACTTGGGTCATGTTGTTTCCAATGAATACATAGCAATGGATCTAGAGAAGATAAGGGATATCATGGAATGGGCAACTCCTAGGAACGTGGATGAGGTAAGATCATTTATGGGGTTAACAAGTTTCTAAAGGAGGTTCATCAGGAACTTCTCTCCCATTGCATATCCTATCACGTCATTGCAACAAAAAGGTAAGAAGTTTGAATGGCCAGAAGAACGTGAAACAAGTTTTGAGCAGTTGAAACAGTTGTTGACAAATTCTCTAGTACTAAAGATTGTAGATCCAGATAAAGAGTTTGTGGTCTGCACAGATGCTTGAAAGAGAGGACTTGGTGGAGTTCTTATGCAGGAAGGATAGTTAGTATGCTATGAATCACAGAAGTTGAATGAGCATGAGCATAACTATTTGACACATGATCTTGAGTTGGAATTTATCATCCATGCATTGAAGATGTGGAGGCACTATATTCTTGGTAGGAGAGTTGTACTAATGAGCGATCACAGTGGATTGAGGTATCTATTTGACCAACCAAATTTGAACACCAGGCAAGCTATATGGTTGGCCACAATCAACGAGTTTTACTTTGAAATCAAGTACATTAAAGGTAAAGAGAATAGGGTTGCAGATGCTCTTAGAAGAAAGATATAGGTGAACCACATAGCAACTATGAGTTCTTATGGGATAGATTTACAGGCTTGAATCTTACAAGTAGGCCAACAGGATAATAGGTACATGGAACTCAGGCACAAGTTACAACAAAGTAGAGGTATAGGAATAGGTACAGGTGTAGGTACAAGTACAGGTGCATAGGATGTGGACTATCGTCTCATAGAATATGGGTTGGTCAGATTTAGGTACATGATATACATATCAGATGAAAACGAGCTCAAGAAGCTTATCTTGAGGCAGTTTCATGCAAAACCTTATTTAGGTCACCCAGGATATCAGAAGACATTGACAGTGGTGAAGAAGTTTTACTATTGTCCGAACTTGAAGAAAGAAGTGGTAGAGTTCATGGCAAGATGTTGTTATTGTCAACAGGTAAAGGCAAAGTGTAAGTATCCAGGTGGGTTACGTCAACCAATCTCGATTCCATAATGGAAATGGGAGATCATTTTCATGGACTACATCAAAGGTTTTTCGAGGTCCTTTTCTAGTGAATTTTACCTATTCAGCCAACGATGTAGCACAGGTTTTCATCAGGGATGTGGTGATTTTGCATAGTGTCCCAAAGAAGATTATGTCAGAAAAGGATGCTAAGTTTACTTCTAGGTTTTTGAAAGAGTTATTTTCATGTTTGGGCATAAAGTTGGCCTTCATCACAACTTATCATCCACATACAGAGGGACAGACAGAGAGGGTCAACATGATGGTGGATGATATGTTGAGGATGTATGTGATGCATCAGCAATGAAAGTGGGAAGAGTGTCTTCCACTGGTAGAGTTTGCTTACGAAAATGGGTATCAAGAGTCTTTGAGGATGAGTCCATTCAAGGAAATCTATGGTCGGAGTTGTAATATTCCTATTAGTTGGAGTGATCTAGTTAACAAGGTATTGATAGGACCGGATATGTTGGCTGAAATGGAACAGGAAATGTAGGTAATTAAGAAGAATTGAAAGGAAACATAGGTTAGACAAAAAATTTATGCAGATCAGAACATGTTGTTTAAGGAGTTTCAGGTTGGGGAACTTATGTACTTGTGCATCAAGCCCAAGAAGAGCTCCTTGCATATTGGATCATGTGCTAAGTTGGCACCTCAGTTTTTTGGACCTTTCAAGATTTTTGAAAGGATTGTACTAGTATCCTATCGATTTGTACTACCTTCGACAGTGAAAGTACATGATGTTTTCCATGTACAATTGCTTAAAAAGTGTATTAAATATGTTGATCATGTGATTGAATGGTTTGTATTTCATGTGGAGCCAGAAGGAGAATTCCAACCAAAACCTTAGTGTATATTGTAGAGAAAGATGCTCATGCTCCAGAATCGAGCAATCGAGCAGGTTAAGGTGTAGTGGAAGCACTTTGGGCCTGATGAAGTTACATGGGAGATGTCAGATCAGATGTGGGCTATGTATCCTTCTTTATTCACTGGTTGAGTGAATGTCCTCGATATATTTCTTTGGTATATGCTTGGTATGATGTTTTGGGTATATGCACATATGTATATGGATGTAAATACCACCATGAGTTGTGTTATAAATCTCCAATAAGAGGCATGGAGTCATGTCTTTATGGTTTTCATGATTGTTATGTTGTCATGTTGGTTTGCTTCTTAGCAGGTTTATCATTGTAAATATTGCAACAAGCTAATTTATAAATATACATGGGTAGTATGTTTTTCTTTCAACAGTCTTGTTGGTTGTAGGTGTCATTGAACACCAAGGACGGTGTTCCCCCCGAGGGGGTTCTGTAACAGCCCTAGTCAAAAATCCATGTAAAAATTAATAAAGGTAAAATAATACCTTGGTCATGGGACACATATTCCAATATGGATAGTGGGAAAACCACCTAGTGAGGTGTAACTTCGGTTTATTAACAACTAAGGAAAATAGCAAAGGCAATGGCAAAGGATTTGGAAAGGCAAAATGGAATTTCTTGGCATTTATTTATGAAAATAATGGAAATTAGGAGAAAAGGAAGGTGAAATGTCATAGGTTTCATGTGAGGAGGAAAATGAAAGAAAATAATGGAAAATTGAAGAAATTAGAGGCATCATTGATAAAAAGGCTTCTAACAATCAGTTCATAGACTTTTTCCAGTTCAGTTTTGGAGCTCCCATTGTATTATCTCTCTCACATACTCTTGGACACTTAGAGTTTTCTTGGAGCACTCTTGGAGGAGTGTGGCATACTTGGAATCTGGAGCAAGAAGGCAAAGGAAAATCTAGAAAGCGTAAGAGGTCATCGGGATCAATAACTATAACAGATTTCACTTGCAGGTACCAAGTTGTGTGTTATGATTTCCTTGCAGATTTTGGCATGCATGGCATATGCATGTGTTTATTTGGTCATGATCTATCATTGGCATGGAGGATTTCCTAGGTTGACAGTGGTTTTGCCTAGCCTTTCCATTTCTTGGATAGCCATGGTAGTGGGTCTTACTTTTTTTCTCTGGTTGGTTTTATTATGCATTTGGTTGTAGGTAGAGTTATTAGTTCTTGGAATCCTTGGTTCGAAAAATGCTTTGGAAGCCCTGTAACAACTTGGGTTGAGTTACTAGTCCTAGAAGCATTGGTTGGGAAAATACTTTGGAATCCCTTGGAGGGTTGAGTTACTAGTCCCAAAAGCCCTGGTTGGACAAATGCCCTAGAATCTCAATGACAACTATGGATTGAGTTACTAATCCTGGAAGCCCTAGTCAGAACAAATGCTCTGGAGCCCTGGATAGCTTGGGTAGAGACCAATTTGGTGATGGTTAGTGATGTCCAACTGTGAGGTGGAATCAATGGTTGACGGTTGAGATGGTTTGGCCTCTGGAAGCCTTGGATGGTTTTGATTGATTTGTTTTATGATATCCCACATTCATGCTTGGAATATGGCACAAGGGTGGCTGGATGAAAGAAATATTTGGTTCAACCTAGTCTATGGTCAGGTGGTTCATGGAAGTCCCCATACCTGGTTGTCTTATGCAGTGATCAATAAGATCTCTTTCTCCTTGGTATTTTATGGGTAAATATACTTATTTATATGTGGCTTATAGGGTTGTTCTATCCTTGATATTTCTATTGGTTATATGTTGGTCATTAGTGAGTTTTATGACAGTGATCATGTATGGATCTCATCATGTTTTGCTTTATCACTGAATGTAGAATGAATATATGGCTTAATATAGGAATGTAATTATGGTGATTAGGAAACAATGCTTCTTAGTGATTCTTAGATAAGTGTGAGACCCCTATGCTCAGATCTATTGTTTAAACCTATTGGATGCATATTGGTGACATGTTTGACGAAATGCCTATCATGGCTAGTAGGGGTCCAATCAAGTCCTTGTTCAATTATTTGAATTTGTATAATCTTTTTGATGTTACTTTTCATTCCTGGAGTTCTGGGCAGTGGCCTGAGTCCTGACCCTGAAAAATTGGCACAGAATTTGGAGTCATCGGCATATAACTACCTAGAAAAGTCTCCAATTGCATGCATGCCTTGTTGTGGGAGGGACCGGAGGTTCCCTTATCGTAGGCATCCCCATGTCAAGGGAGAGACTAAGGCTTTAATGTAGAAAAATTTTAGTTTGTCTTAGGGGATGGTCACCTTGATGGGTTGGATGGCTCCTATGGGTTCTATTGCATGTGTAGAAGGTCAAGTTGGTTGTGTTCCGTCGGTTCCACTTACTTAAATGATATATAGGGAGTTGAATCATATCATAGTAACTCTTTGTCACATTTTATCCTAGTTGGTAGGTTACTTGGGTAGATGTGGGAGAAGGGTGTTACAAAAACCCTCATGACTTCCACTATACTGAAGCCCTTCCAAGCTTACCTCTAACATTCTGATAGATTCAAATATAATCTTCACTCTAAGACAAAGGAATCTATTTCTCTTCTAAGAGGCATTAAAATGGGATTGGATTTGTTTGAAGACAGGGATTTGAAGCCTTCCCAAAGAATAAGGATATCCCTCCATTCAATTCCATAAAAGCATGTTAATCATGAAGTTCAAACTGGAAAGTTTCATTCTCTTGTTATGAGAGTTCAAGAAAATTCCTTAGGGAGAGAATATTCATGATCATTCTCTCCTTACATTTGAGATGGTTGGACAATCCCTCAAAAAAATCAAGAGATTGGTGAATTCACATAATCCATCAATCCTCTTCCAACAAGAACCAATTTTGGATGGAGATAAAGTTATACAACTCCTCACTTCCACTTTATTGGGCTAAGAATTATTGGCTACTAATGCACAAGGAAGGTTGGGGGGTCTTATCACTAGTTGGAAAAAGAACTCAATATCTTTAACAAACTCTTGGGTCATTCCAAATAAGCTCAATACCTCTCTTCTCACTTGTTCCCTAGACAAGGAGTGTAAATGCATTAATATTTATGGCCCTTTAAAGGTTTTGGGAACTCACCCTTGAAATTTGTAGTATAGGATTGTTCTAGTAAGGGGATACTTGAATTTCTCTTTGGGTGCCTTTTAAATCTAGTACCTAGTAGCCAAGTTAGACCCTTAGGAGGATTTCATCTCCAAATTAGAGGCAATGGAAATACTCAATACATAACCTAGAAAAATCTCCCCAACTTGGAGGAGCATAAAAAATATAGAGGTGAGTGTAGCAAAGCAATTATGTACATTTCTAGGCTCTGAATCTCTCTTTGAAGAAAAATAATAAATAAGACAATGTATTTCATCATGATGAGACTTGGATCATAGTCCCATTATCTTGGAAATAATTCCCTAGATAGTGTTGACGGGGTTGGAAATATGTCAACTAAGGGGGTCTCCCCGATGTGAAATCCCAATTAGACATCACACCATTTGGAGTAGGATCCCCAACAAGAAATACAGTCAGTTTCCATTGTCCTTATGGATTTTCCTCTTTGCCATTATTAACATAATAGGTTGCACACACATTCTTTGAAACAAGCAAGTAAGCTGACACTATGAGGCATACAATTGCAATGTACATAAGGTACTTTCACAGCAAGGAGGAAGAGAGTGAGCCTCTAGAAGAAAAGTAATAGTACTATCCTAAAAGAGACATGCAAGAGCATAAGAGGATCATTATTCAACCTACAAATTAGTTCATAAGACAACCATGATCATAAAAGCAAATACAAGACACCTTCAACAAGATAAATACAAAATTCACCCAAATAATTCAATTTCCTTAGTACATATGAACAAAACATATAATGAACACATCTAAAGAATAGTCTTATGAAACTCATGATACATGCATGAAAATGTGTTGCCTCATCAAGCTTTATATACTAGGTGGAACTGCCAAGATATACAAGTATAATGTTGCCACAGTAGCCCCAACAGTGGAACATTAAGTCACCACTTGATCCTCCAAAGAAATATCTTCTCTCGTATGCCAATGCTAGAGAAGCCAAGGTGGGAAGTTCAAGTCCCAAAAGTCCTTTTTCTTGACTTATGAGGGTGTGCTTATAAAAAATGAGGTGACTCTCCATATCACATGTGACTCTTAACCTCCCTAATGACTATAAAATTTCTATATTGACTTTTTGAATTCTTACATGACCTTTGAGTTTCTATATGACTTTAGAACTCAATAGTGACTCTTCATATTCCATGTGGGACCCTTGGCCTTCCACATATTTACATTTTCTTATTTTGGGAAATTACACAATTACATTCGACAATTGATGTGGCAAGATAATATGATACATGTGACCCTTGAGATGACTCTTGAAAATTATGACATGGAACTTCATGACGATGTGGCATTTCCAAGATGCTTCTTTTGCTGATTTCTTTTCATCTTCATGATGTTTCTTACATGTGTTTCATCTTCATCCTTCAAGGGGCTAATCGATATAGAGTCTTCATGTGATCTAGATCTTTTATCTTCTATGGTAAGCTAATGTCCCTTCATCTTCTTACTCGATGACTTCTTCATGGTTCCAGCGACACAAATGTCTTCTCGTATGATCTCCTTCTCTTCCTCTCTGAGCATCACCATGTAATTGTTAACATGCAGTACCTCCAAGTGGAATCCAGTCATGACAAGATGACTTCAATATGGAAATATTTTAGTCTAGCTTGCTTCATGAAAATGACTGATTGAGTTGGGACTGGACACTGGACAGGGGGGAATACTCATGGATTGTGTAGTGAACAGTTCCATGGGCCATGAGTGATGGACTAAATCTTGATATTTCGCAATGTGAAGTTTTGGAGGTCTGGGCAAGATGACAATGCAAATGAGGATCTTAGTGAGGCATTCTCGAGCCTTGAAGTTTCCTAATGTGTAGTACAAGAGAGAGAGAGGTCTATGGATTGCACAATTGTGCAGCTCAAGGAAGCAACAAGACAACTTGAGGCTTACCACTACACAATGCACAGAAGGAGACTGACTAGAAAGTTAAACTACACAATTGTGGAGGTAAAGAGGGAAAGGTTGAGCACTGAGACTGTGTAATGTATAGTCCTTGGAGGAAAAAACTATGCATTGTGTTGTTCCAAGAGGCAAGGGATCATCTTGAGGGTTGACACTACGTAGCGTGCTATTCCACAAGGTTGAGTGAGGCCATGTTGATCAGGTAGGAATTTTCTGGAATTTGACTAAGTGTGGGATCAGTGAGGTAGAAGTGAGACTAGGACTGAACTTATGAATGATCACACACACTTAGAAAAATTGACGACGCAACATTGAAAACTCAGTACATAGGAACAACATGATCCCCTCAATGTGATGACAATACAACAACTTCCTCCAAGTGCGACACTTAAGATGTACTCTATGATGACAGTGACGACACTAGTGCGACAGTGAACGAAGCTTTGGGAATGAGTCTAATACATGTCTATATGATAGATAGGACCCTTTGGTACCAAATTTTCCTCTTGAAATGAACCATGACTCTTCTTTTACATCATGTGACACTTCCCATGCCCAGAAGATGACACTTGTGATAGTAAAAGAAAAGTGCAAACGAAATTTGCAAATGCAAACAACATTGAAAGTGACACATGCCAGAGTGAAGATAACATGAAAAAACACTTATTAAAGTGAAACAAGAAAAAGTGATAGTCGTAAACATGAAAGTGGCACTCACAAAATGGAAGGTGCTTGTTCAATCTTGTGTAAGGAATGCGCTCATGAAATTATTACAAACTAAACATGTGGGAACAAGTGACTTTGACACTTAGAAACTGAGAAGCAAACTTAACACTTAGCGTAACATTAATCAATCATGAAGTGACTATTGAACGACAAATCTCTAGATCCTCACTAGGCTCCAAAATTCACATGTAGGAAAAATTATGGAGGGTGTTGATTGCAGAGTCAACACTTGGCAACACATTGGTAGAACTACAACTTCTTTGTTCAGTTTTTATCCTTAAGTACAAGGTCTCAGTATTTTAGGAAGTAATGATTCATCGTATGGATTACCTTCGCTCCCCCATTTGACCTGGTTATGGAAATATTCTCCTCTATTCTTTTCTAAGTTTTACACATTCACAAATCTTTCCAAATCACAATTGTTTCGATTCAAGAGAAGGGTAATATAAAATTGTGAGTTTAAGATAATCAAAGTCTTAGTTTTCAGCTCTGGTGTTGCTCCACTACCATCAGGCCTAGATAATACCATGAGAGAGTCACTACAAGAACACAATCATTGCTTCACTGCCAGTGAGCCTGAACAATACCTTGGCAAAGTTACTTGCTTCACCTCTCTTCATAGGAAGCCTTTCTCTTACATTTCCCTTTATTTATTTATTTATAGGACTATGCTTAGGAACTTATTTATTTACTAGGGCGGAAGAGGGATCCCGATTTATTGAGAACAAAAGAGGTTGGTCCCTCAAAGAAGGTTATATATACCTTTGGTATTATTTTCCTTGCTATTGATTTTCCCCATTCCCTTATTCTACTTGATTGGATTGACAAGAAGAACACCATTTAGTTACAACACTGAGTCAAGGAATGAAGATCCTAGAATAGATATGGGCTTTATGGTTTGACCAAAGGATTTCCATTTGAATGGATCATATTTTCCATTTAAACATCATTGAATTTGTAAACCCAAGATAGAGAAGAGGATAACATATAAGCCAAGCATTTTTAATCATTACAATTTCCCTTTTCAAGTTTTTCCACATTGTCTTTTGAGCCAACTGAGAGAGTTTTCAAGCAGAGTAGAAAGAAAGGCAAGAAATAATAGAAATACAAAATAAAATTCGAGCAGAAGTAACCTTAACTAAAAAGTAACATGGGAGACAAACAAAACAAACACACCAAATGCAAGGACCAATGCAGGGTGAAATGCAGGGTCATGAAATGTGACTAGAGAGCTAAAATGTACCTAAACCTAATCTAACCTAACAGTATATAAGGTTAAGGCTATGTGTAATGGAATTTTCATTGTAGCCACCGTAACCACTCCCAGGTTGCAATCACAAAGATACAAGCAATTAAAAGCAATATAAAACACTGTGCAAGAGTAAAGAAATCAATTTGAAAATGTTGCATAATGAATGGAAAGTCTTTCTTATCAATAGAAAGGTGTGCCATACTAACTAGCTTTAACCAATTTTGAGCTTTACCCTATTTCTCAAAATGACAATCATACAAACCTTTAAGGTCGCTCGTGGAAGTACATTCATTCATGTTTTCAGTTCTAGAAAACATTAAGGAAGATCAAATCTTGTTATTTGTGATGGAGTTCATTAGGTAAGATTTCTCTAACCATTCAAGGATTTTATCATGATATCCAAAACAACAAATTTTAAAACCCTTATGCTCATGAGAAAATGAATTTTCAATCAACACATTCAAAACATAGAGAATCTCCAGAGGGGAGTTTGATTTGATCTTATTCAGAAGCCTTATCAGGATGGTGAGAAACTGACATAACCATCAGCTCATGCAGAAGTGCCTCAACTATTCGAAAAGAAATTAAAATCATGAAATTATAAACCATGAATATCACTGAGTTCAAAAAAATTGATCAATTTAAAACAAATATCATCAGGTATGTTAATGAGACAATGATTAATTGAGAGATAGTTGTTAGAACTAGTATCATGATTAGATTGGTGACTATAAGATCCTTGAATATCCATTGGTTCCCTTTGCATTTGATTAGAAACCATGCCAACAATATGAAAGCTTAAGGTATTTAAAACGATCATTGACAATGCAAATTTAGAAAACTAATTAGGATACGAGGCTGGTGAACGATTGTAAGCAAGGAACAAATCAAACTAGGTATTCATATCAACAAAAGGGATTTTATTCACTGAATGAATCAATCATTTTCTATCATTCAATAAAAGATATTTTTCCAAAAGGATGATTAACCTTGTGACATGCACAAGAGGGATAAGAAGGTGATTGATCTCATAACCGTTTGACAAAGAGAAATCCTTCAACCCAGAATGACCTTTATCTTGATCATCAAAATCATAGGCTTTGAAACTGTGGGGATTTACAAAAGATGTTGTCTCCAACCCTTGGTCTAACATAAGGGACCCACATGAAAATGGGCTAACCATACAAGAATCTTTCGTTTGATTAGAAATGTTATCTTGAATATCGTGAAGATCAACTTGAAAATATCGAAAGTCCTTTAAGAATGAACTCACAACTAGTGAAAGACTATCAATGAAAGAGTTATGCGTGAAAATATAGATCCAACTTAGTTCAGAGATCTCAATAGGATTGTGAGAGTCTGACATAACCATTAGCAGGGGCTGAAGTGCCTTTACTACCTAACCGGTCTCTAAACTTTTTGATGGTGGATCATCGAACATGGGTGGCTTAGAAAAATCAACAAGAAAATATGCACCATTATCATTAGGTGTATCAATGAAAGAAATATTAATTCCACTGGTTTGATCAAACATAAGATTAAATGTATCAAATTCTTGATGGATAGAGCATTGAGTTACATCAGGTTGAAAACTCCCTTGGTCGTTTAGAGCTATAACATATTCCTCATGACTTATAAAAAATTTCAATTGAATAGATCATGAATAATAGATTCAAAATTATCATCCTTTGATGGTAGAATCACACCATCCTATACTTAATTTCAACCATGACCATCTAGATAAAGATATAAAGGATTTAAAGATATTGTTGGTATAACAAACTTATCACACATATCTGGATACAATGAGTAGTGTGCTAGAGGTGGGAAAGAATGAAAAGACTCAAGAGGAGAAACACCAGTTGTAACTAAATCAAATTGATCATGCATGTTATACCCCATGATATTATTTTCATCATCATAATGATCGAAGATAGGCATACCAATGTAAAATTCATATTGATCTTTCCTTTCTTCAACAGGGTATATTGAAGATTCAAAAGCTTGAAAACTTATTTCTTCAAATTTGATATCTGGAGATGCATGACTCGAAGAAATTTCAAAATCATTCTGAATTGAAAGAGAATCTTGTGCCATAAATGAAGACTACAAACTATGAGAAGTAGATTCTGAATCGATACCGTACAAATCCAAGTGCTCAAAAGAAGGAAATATATTGTTCGATGTACTTGGATATCCATCACCACATGTGTTAATGGAAACAAGGATGTCATGGTGATGGTTGTCTAAAGTCTTAATTTTAATGAAGGATACGGAATCATTTGACATGTTATCAAGATTGCAAGATCGGTGATAAGCCAGAAATGCAATATTGACATCCTAAAAGAGGAAAGAAATATGAAACATATCTTCACCGCTTTTCTCCTCTACCTATGAAATGCAACTACCTTGAATATGATCACTTTTTGAAACAAGAGATTGAACATCCTTAAGAGTTGAAGTAGGTTGATCAAGTGAATCATGAAACAAGGAATCATGAGACATAAAAGGTGGAGGTTGAAGGGTATCCCTTGAGGCAACCAAGTTTTCATTTGGATTATATTCAAGGTTGGAATTATGTGCACTGACATGATCTTGAAAAACCAATGGATCAGCTTTCACTTCAGGCTTTATGCAATTACTAAACCATTCCAAGTTCTCCTCAGTAGTGTTGTGTGTGGAGCATGATTGTTCAGAGGTCTTTGTTTCAGCCGGATGTATACCCCAGGAAGTTTGTACACCCCTCCACGTGGGGGAGACTTGTCCCCGGGGGGGGGCCGATCCCCCCCAGCTGGGGGGTCTGGGGCCCAGCGGTCCCCTGGGGAGGCTCGGGGGAAGTGCCCCCGAAGCCAAAAATAGATGTAAAATTGCCTTGTAAAAGTATAGTAATTTCTAGTCAATCTGGGCAGTTCATTAGGCGAATGAAATGACGATAGAACTTATGTTTAGTTTAGCATTTCTTGCCCTAGAAGGAAACCCCCTCTCTTTTTATGAGGGCATTGTATTTGAGGCTGTGATATAGATGTGTATTCTCTGAGTGAGAAACAGAGAGGCGAGACTGTGAGAGAAAACAGAGGATATTACAACGGATCTGGTGTAGGTTGTGTCTCTTCATTTTGCTAGATAATAGAAAGGAAGGACTGGTTGTTCGGGGTGGACGTAGCCCAAACTAGGTGAACCATGTATATCTGTGTCTCTCTTGTCTTATGCGTTTTTTGTGTTTATATTTCTGCAATATTTTATGTGTTCCATTGTTCCATAATATATAATTTTCTAACAACTGGCATTAGAGACGAAGGTCTATTTGGCTGATAAACTTGCAGGAAAGAAGGGTTCCTCGTTCGAGTGGGAGCAATGGCGGAAGATGGTAAGTTTAGGGTCGAGAAATTTAACGGCCAAAACTTCTCGTTATGGAAGATGCAGTTGGAAGATTATCTGTATCAGAAAGATCTGTACCTACCATTGAGCAGAAAAACAAAGAAGTCGATGGCTATGACAGATGAAGAATGGAACATTCTCGATAGAAAGACACTCGGAACAATACAGTTGTGCCTCGCTGCGTCAGTCGCCTTCAACATTTCGAAGGAAACAACGACAGAGGGTTTGATTCAGGCATTGCCGAAACTATATGAATGATCCGGATTTAAACAGGAACGCAACAAATTACAGAGATAACCATAAACACAGATATTCAGCAGAAATAATAATTCACTTCATTAATGTAAAATACTGAAATATGCTTACAAACAGTGATGGAAATACCAGCTAAGGCGATGGTAGCTTATCTCTGAGAAGGGATGTGGTGGCTACATGCCTCTGAACTATGTTACAATGAGGCTTGAAGGCCTATTTATTGTTGAGAAACAATGGAAAACCCTTCACATTCCAAAACCTAACCCTAGAAGATGAAACGCCAAATTGTGGGCCCCATTTTTGGGTAAGTTGGTACATCAACTTCCCGGGGTCGCGAATTGGTCGTATTATCTCCGTTTGACACGCATGATAACCCGTTGGAAAGATCTCTTTGAGGACTACGACGAAAAAGATGATTTTTTGACAAAAAAATCGCTAGGTAGATTTCCCAAAAAACGTCGTTTAGGGCCTCAAAACGGCTCTGGAAGTTTAGGACCCAAAATACTGCTAAAAATAGTAAATTGCACTATAATTAAGGAAACTGAAAAACTGAAAGGGACAGTTGTGGGGGTCCAGATGGGATAGGTGGGTGGCCACCAACATCCACCTGGATCAATGAAAAGCCCTCGACCTCAAACAAGGTATTTCTTATGAAACAGTTATTTAATATGAAGATGTCGGAAGGTGGATCTGTTGTAGATCATTTAAATTATTTTAATACAGTTACAAGTCAGTTAAGTTCTGTAGGGGTAAACTTTGAAGATGAAGTTAGAGCTTTGTTATTCTTGTGCTCATTGCCAGAAAGTTGGAAAGGTTTAGTAATGTCCATTAGTAACTCTATCTCTGGATCTAGTACTTTAAAGTTTGACGATGTTGTCGGTGCTATCCTTAGCGAGGAAATGCGACGGAAAAGCTCCGGTGAGACATTGGGTAATGCTTTGAGTGCAGAGTCCAGGGGAAGAAAAATGGAAAGAGGAAAGAGCTCAGGATATCGCAGTAAATCAAGGCAAATCCAAGTCCAGATCGGGGATAGTGTGCTGGAAATGCGGAAAGAAAGGACACCTAAAGAAAGATTGTAGATCTCGGAAGGGAAAAGAAGGAGATGCACAGCAAGAAAACAATCATGAAGCAAATGTGACAGGTGAGGTGTTACAAGATGCTTTGATTCTTTCTTTCAAAAATATTACTGATTCCTGGGTGGTAGATTCAGGGGCCTCATTCCATGCCATACCTGATAAGAAATACTTTCATGACTATGTTCAAGGAGATTTTGGACAAGTTCGTTTGGGTGATGATAAACCCTGTAAAATTGTTGGAATGGGTAAGGTTCTTGTAAAACTGCAGAATGGAAACCAATGGCTACTAAAGGAGGTAAGGCATGTTCCAGATCTAAAGAAAAATCTGATTTCAATAGGGCAGTTAGGTGGTGAAGGTTGTGTGACAACTTTCACAGATAAAGCTTGGAAGGTCACCAAAGGAGCCCTGGTAATAGTAAAAGGCAAAAAGGTTGGTACATTGTAATTATGCAATGGTATTTCTAACTCTGTTAATGCTTTAACTTCCAAAGGAGCAGATGCAGCATTATGGCATCATAAGCTCGAACACATGAGTGAAAAGGGGATGAAGATTCTTCACTCAAGGAATTTGTTGCCGGGTTTGAAGAATGTTGATTTGGACTTCTGTGAGAATTGCATTTATGGAAAATAGAAGAGAGTCAGATTTCTCAGAGTTGGGAAAGAAAAGAAGAGCGAAAAATTAGAGCTTGTGCATACAGATGTATGGGGACCTGCTCAAGTATCATCTCTCGATGGCTCTCGTTATTATTTACTTTCATTGATGATGCAATTAGAAAAACTTGGATTTATTGTATTAAGAATAAATCTGATGTATTTGATACTTTCAAGAAATGGAAAGCTTTGGTTGAGATTGAGACAGGAAAGAAATTAAAGTGTCTCAAATCAGACAATGGAGGTGAATATTGCAGCAAAGAGTTTGATAGGTATTGTTTAGAGCATGGAATTCATAGAGAGAAGACAGTTCCAAGAACACCACAAGAAAATGGTGTGTCAGAAAGGATGAACAGAACAATCATGGAGCGTGCAAGGTGCATGAGATTGCATGCAGGATTGCCTTTATAGTTTTGGGTAGATGTTGTAGATACTGCTATTTATCTAATAAACAGAGGGCCTTCAAGTTCCTTGGATGGTGGTGTTCCAGAGGAAGCATGGACAGGTAAAAATGTAAACTACTCCTTTTTAAAGCCTTTTGGTTGTGAGGCCTTTGTCCATATTGATAAACAAAATAGAACAAAGCTTGAGGCAAATTCAAAGAAATGTACCTTTATTGGATATGGTGTTAATGATTTTGGTTATCGCTTATATGATTATGAAAATCACAAAATCATTAGGAGCAGAGATGTAATATTCAATGAAAAGGTCTTGTATAAGAATCAGTTGCAGGAAATGAAACAAGAAAAAGAAAACAAGGAATATGCAGTTCTTGATGAAATCACTGAAAAAGTAAAGGTGCCTGAAAATAATAATAATTAACAACCACAACAACAACAACCACCACAACAGCAACAAGCACCCCAAACACCTGAAAGTGGTGTTAGAAGATCTACCAGGATAAGTAGACCCCCTGAACGATACTCTCCTTCATTATATTATTTATTGTTGACTGATTCCAGTGAACCTGAATGTTATGAAGAAGTAATGCAGGTTGAAAGCAAGAAGAAGTGGGAGCTAGCCATGGAAGAAGAGATGGACTCCTTAGTGCATAACCAGACTTGGGACTTAGTCAGGTTGCCTGCAGGTAAAACTACATTGCAGAGTAAATGGGTTTACAGGCTGAAGGAAGAAGATGGAGGAAAACAGAAGTACAAAGCTAGACTTTTGGTGAAGGGGGTTTGCACAGAAGAAAGGTATTGATTTTGATGAAATATTTTCTCCTGTTGTTAAAATGACTTCAATCAGAACTATTCTAAGTCTAGTAGCAGCTTAAGATTTGCATCTTGAGCAGTTAGATGTAAAGACAACCTTTCCCCATGGGGATTTGGAGGAAGAGATATATATGCAGCAGCCACAAGGATATGAGGTAAAAGGGAAGGAGAAACTAGTGTGCAAGTTGAAGAAGAGCTTGTATGGCTTAAAACAGGCTCTAGGGCAGTGGTATCTAAAATTTGACAAGTTTATGTCTGAACAAGGTTATACTAGATGTCACTTTGATCATTGTGTTTATCTGAAAAAGAAAAATGGTGGCAGCTACATTATATTGTTATTGTATGTAGATGACATGCTTGTTGCAGGGTCTAACATGCAGAAAATAAATGTGCTCAAAAGAAAATTGGCAAATTCGTTTGCAATGAAGGATTTGGGAGCTGCAAAACAAATCCTTGGTATGAGAATAACTAGAGACAGGAAAAATCGCAAATTAACATTGTCTTAGAATGAGTACATACAAAATGTGTTGAAAAGATTTAATATGCACAATGCAAAACCAGTTAGTATGCCTTTTGCTAGCCATTTCAAACTGAGTAAGGAAATGTGCCCAAAGACCCAAGAAGACATGGATTATATGTCTAAAGTTCCATATGCATCAGCGGTTGGAAGCTTAATGTATGCAATGGTCTGCACAAGACCTGATATTGCACATGCAGTGGGAGTTGTAAATAGGTACATGAACAATCCAAGAAAGCAACATTGGATGGTAGTGAAATGGATTCTCAGATATTTGAAAGGTACCACAAATCAAGCATTATGCTTTGGTGGTTCAAACATTTCTCTACAGGGATATGTTGATGTAGATATGGCAGGTGACAGAGATAATAGAAGGAGCACTACAGGATATGTATTTACTGTTGGTGGAACAGCTATCAGTTGGGTTTCAAAAATCCAAAGTGTTGTTGCACTTTCAACAACAGAAGCAGAGTATGTTGCTGCTACAGAGGCTAGTAAAGAAATGATTTGGTTACAAAGGTTTATGGGTGAATTGGGTAAGGATCATGATATGGGCACATTATACAGTGATAGCCAAAGTGCCATTCATCTTGCAAAGAACTCAGCATTTCATTCTAGGACTAAACACATACATCTCAAGTACCATTTCATACAATCAGTGTTGGAAGATGGAGAGTTGAAGGTGGAAAAAATACACACTAGCCAGAATCTTGCAGATATGCTAACAAAAGTTGTAACCAGGGAGAAACTGAGAATATGCTTACTTTCAATTGGCCTTCAAGGATGACGATGAAGATGAGAAACAGCCAGGTCCAAAGAGGAGTCATTGTCTAGCAAATGAAGCAGTGGTGGAGTTGCTACAATCATTCTCCAAGTGGGAGATTGTTGTGTGTGGAGCATGATTGTTCAGAGGTCTTTGTTTCAACAAGATGTATACCCTAGGAAGTTTGTACACCCCTCCACGTGAAGGGGTGTGAGGGGGCGATCCCCCCCGGCTGGGGGTCCGGGGGCTCGGGGGCAGCACCCCCGAAGCCAAAAATAGATGTAAAATTTCCTTGTAAAAGTATAGTAATTTCTAGTCAATCTAGGCCATTCATTAGGCAGATGATCTGACGGTAGAACTTATGTTTAGTTTAGGGTTTTTTTCCCTAGAAGGCAACCCCCTTTCTTTGTATGAGGGCATTGTATTTGAGGCTGTGATATAGATGTGTATTCTCTGAGAGAGAAACAGAGAGGCGAGACTGTGAGAGAAAACAAAGGATATTACAGTGGATTTGTTGTAGGTTGTGTCTCTTCATTTTGCTGGATAATAGAAAGGAAGGACTGGCTGTTCGGGGTGGACATAGCCCAAACTGGGTGAACCACATATATCTGTGTCTCTCTTATCTTATGCATTTTTTTGTTTATATTTTTGCAATATTTTATGTGTTCCATTGCTCCGTAATATATAATTTTCTAACAAATAGGAACTAGATCATGGGAAATGGGGGAAGGTTGAATGGATGGATCAACAATTCAATTTCCATATTTTCCAACTTCAACATTTCCACTAGGAGGCACCCAAATTGATACTAAAAGACGAGGAGGACAAGGAACAAAATGAATACGAGGTTCCTCCTCAAAAAGTTGGGGTTTCTCATGATCAACATAAGTTGGAGGAGGGGAATCATCAAAAGGTTTAGATGTAAATTATTTCATGGAGATAAGATTCAAGCTATGAAACTTTTCACTGATAAAATTATAATTAAAATATTCTGCAGGAAACTCATAGAAAAGGTGAAGAAACTAATTAAGAAAATCCTCTATAGATTCACCATATTTCATTATGAGAAAATCAATCCTATCACATACATCTTTATAATCATACCTATCAAAGGCTTGATGGAGCTCCTTGAGGAATTGATCAAATGAATGAATAGAAGGATTGGAAAGTTATGACACCATTTATCAACCCGACCTTCAAGAGTGAGGGTGAATAATATACAAACAACATCTTCATAATCAATTTAATGAGACTTACAAAAACCAAGAAAATCATATATATGTTTGGTTGTGAATGTAGTACCCCCACCATCAAACCTGAATTGTGATAAGTCATCAAACTATTTTACGAAGAGGAAACATTTACCAGGAGATAGGTTAGAATAACACTCAGGGATTATGATTTGGGAAAGAGCCATTTGAGATAAGAGATTCAAAACCGAATCAATGGGAACAACTTGCCATCTATCCCTCCTTCTAGTGTCAATTGTTGATGGTGTTGTAAATCCATTAACCACGGCGGTCTCCCCAATGTGAAATACCAATTAGACCTCACACCATTTGGAGTAGGAACTCCAACTGAAAATACAGATGGTTTCCATTATCCTTAGGGATTTACCTTGGATTCCATTATTAACATAAGAGGTTATACAAACATTCTTTGAAACAAACAAGTAAGTTGACACTGTGAGGCATACAATTGAAATGTATATAAGGTACCCTCATGACAAGGAGGAAGAGAGTGAGCCTCTAAAAGAATAGTAATAGTATTATCTTAAGAGAGACACACAAGAACATAAGAGGATGATTAGTTATCCTGCAAAGTAGTTCACAATACAACCACAATCATAAAACCAAATATAACACACCTTCAACAAGATAAGTACCAAAGGCACCAAAATAGTTCAATTTCCTTAGTACATATGAGCAAAAACTATAACACAAACATCTAAATAATAGTCTTACGACATTCATGATACATGCATGAAAATGTGTTGGCTCATTGAGCTTCATACATTAAGTGGAAGTTCCAAGACATACAAGTACAATGCTTCCACACCAGCCCCAATAATGGAACATTAAGTCACCACTTGCTCCTCCAAAGAAATATCTTCTCTCCTATGCCAATGCTAGAGAAGCCAAGATGGGTAGTTCAAGCCCCAAAAGCCCTTTTTCTTGAGTTATGAGGGTGTATTTATAACAAATGAGGTGACTGTCCACTTCCAATGTGACTCTTGACCTCCGTCATGACTCTAGAGCTTCTATAATGAATTTATGAATTCTTACATGACCTTTGAGCTTCTATATGACTTTAGAACTCAATAGTGACTCTTCATATTCCATGTGGGACCCTTGGTATCCCACATATTTAAATTTTCTTATCTTGGGAAATTACACAATTACATTCCACAATTGATGTGGCTAGATACTATGACACATGTGACTCTTAAGCTGACTCTTGACAATGATGACATGGAACTTCATGATGATGTGGCATTGCCAAGTTGCTCCTTTTGTTGCTTTCTTTGCATCTTCATGATGGATCTTGCATGTGTTTCATCTTCATCCTCCAAGGGGATGATTGGTATGGATTCTTCATGTCATCTAGATCTTTGATCTTCTATGTTAAGGTAGTGTCTCTTCATCTTCTTGTTCGATGAATTATTCATGGTTCCATCTTCACAAGTGTCTTCTCATATGATTTCATTCTCTTCCTCTCCGAGAATAATCCTATCATGTTAAGATGTAGTACCTACGAGTGGAATCCACTCATGACAAGACGACATCGGTCCATAAATATTCTAGTCAAACTTTCTTCATGAAAATGACTAATTGAGCGAGGACCAGACACTGGAGAGGGAGGAAGACTTAGGGATTGTGCAGTGTGCAGTTCCAATGGCTAGGAGTGATGGGATCAAGCTTGAAACTACACAATACATAGTTCTGGAGGCCTGGGTAAGATGACTGCGTAGATGGGAGCTTAGTGAGGCATTATTGTGCCTTGAAGTTTCCCATTGCAGAGTATAGGAGAGAGATAGGTCTAGGGATTATGTAATTGCACAACCCAGGGATGCAGGGAGACAACTTGAGGCTTTCCATTGTGCAATTGACAAAAGGACACTGATTGGAAGGGTAAACTGCATAGTTGTGGAGGTCAAGAGGGCAAGGTTGAGCACTGATGTTGTGTAATGCACAATCCTTGGAGGCAAGAACTGTTCATTGCGTTGTTCCAAGAGTTAAGGGATCAACTTGAGGGTTGACACTATGCAGTGCGTTATACCAGGACGTTAAGTGAGGTCATGTTGACCAGGTAGGAACTTTATGGAATTTGACTAAGTGTGGAATCAATGAGGTAGAAGTGAAACCAAGATTGAACTTATGAATGATCACACACACTCATAAAAATTGATTGTTGGACAATGGATAAACCAACGCTCACTGTGTGTCTCGCGACATGGACTAACCCCCTCTCATGGTTCCTTATCTTTGGTGATGCAATCATTGATTAACACCTATGGGTTTTGGTCTAACGACAATCGTGATTCCCAACAAGTGGTATCAAAGCATAGGTCACGAGTTCAATACACACTTTACTTGCGTTGGGGGGGAGATTGTTGGACATTGGATAAACCAACACTCCCCATGTGTTTCGTGACATGGACTAACTGTCTCTCATGGATCCTTATCTCTAGCAATGCGATTGTTGACTAACACCTATGGGTTTTGGTCTAACGACAACATGATTCCCAACATTGATGACATAACATTGAACATTCAGCACATAGGAACAACATGATCCCCTCAATGCAATGACAATACAACAACCTCCTCCAAGTGTGACACTTAGGATGCACTTTATGACGGCAGTGACGACACTACTGTGAAAGCACACAAAACTTTGGGAATGAGTCTAATACATGTATATATGATAGAGAGGAACCATTGGTACCAAAATTTCCTCCTAACATGAACCATGACTTTGGTTTGACATCATGTGACACTTCGCATGTCTGGGAGACAACAATTGCAGAAGTAAGAGAAATGTGCAAATGACACTTGAAAATTCAAATGACATTGAAAGTGAAACATGCGAGAGGGAATATAACATGAAAATTCCACTTATTAAAGTGGAAAAAATCAAAAGAAACAATCATAAATAGGAAAGAGACACTTGCAAAAGCGAAGGTGCGCAAAAGCGATAGTTGGAAAAAATCACCAAAATAGAAGTACAATTACAACCAAAAGTTAGAGACTATCAATGAAAGTGCGCACTAACTATTGACATCGATTTAACATTGCACATACACTATCTTGATGAACTGTGATATGCATATTCAAGATGGCGTAAAATAATGAACTCGTGAACTTATTACAGACTGAACATGTGTGAGCAAGCTACTTCGACACTTAGAAACTGAGAATAAGACTTAAACACTTAGCGTAACAGTAATTGATCATGAAGCAATTATTGAATGATAGATCGTTAGATCCTCGGTAGGCTCCAAAATTCATATTTAGGAAACTTTTTGTAGGGTGTTGATCACAACGTCAATAATTGGATAAACCCCTATTCCTTCATGTAAAACCTAGCACGGTTGGAAGAAATATTATATGGAATCTATAAAGGAGTGTTGGATACCCTTGATCCTTCCTCATAGGAATCCCCATCATTGCAATTCTAGACTAACCTCAAAAGAGTAAAGTTTGTTTCTATCTCCTGCTACAACAAGTAAAGAAAGAAGGATGATAAGGTACTCAAGGAATTAGAGACAAAGTTGAATCTATATTATCAAGATAAGGGACAACATTTCTAACAAAATAATATAAAGATAAAATAAAATCCCAAGAGGATACCAGGCGAAAAATTCTCGTAGATAATATAAAGCAATGAAGAATTAAGAGCCGAGCCATTTGGATATGATAAAGAGATAAAAGCACAAAATGTTTCCACCATTTTGCAAATTTTTAGAAGCCTATGAACACTATTTGGAATATAGATAGGATGAAAGGGATAGAGCTACCTCTTTCCTTGATTTAGACAAAGAAGCTATCCATCACTTTCAAGGTCTTTTTAAAGCATATTCTAGAGCAACCACATTTTTTTAAGTTCCCATTTTATTCCCTTTATAAGTATATTAGGATGAAATAGGCATCCTTTGGCTAAAATAATTTTGGAAGAAATCCTTAGTGTCCTTTATAGTTTCAAGAAGGATAAAAGGTTAGGCCTGGATGGGCTCCTTATGGAGTTCTACTTGGGTTGTTTTGACTTTATAAAAAACATCCTCTAAAGGTGGTTAAATACTCTAGTATCGAAAGACAAAGTACGACTACCTTTAATTCTATATTTATAGTTTTAATTGCAAAGTTAGACAACCCCCCAAATTTTGATCAATTTATGTCAATACCTCTTTATGATAGTGTACACAAAATCAAGTCAAAATTGATGCTTGAAAGTTTAAGGACACTCTCTCAAACCATATCTCCGCAAAAAAATCAGTTTCTTAAAGGATGACATATTCATGAAGCCATAACATAGCTCAATAAGGGTTCCGTTATATCAAGGCAATAAATCAGAAAGCCCATACTTTTAACATAGCTCTATCCAACACCTTTAATAGGGTAAATTGGTTATATATTAGAATCCTTATCCATATGGGATTTAGTCACTCTTACGCAAATTGGATTCTCAATCGTATCCTTTATGCTTCATTTTATATCATTATAAATGGATCGGCATCTTCCTTTTTCAAAGCATAAAGAGTAATAATAGAGGGTTATTATTGTTCCTTTTATCTCTTCTTACTAGTTGTTGAAGGTACTGGTAGACTTTTGAAAGAAGCTATATCTTCAAAAAGGATCAAAGGTATATTTTTCTGTCCTTCTTATAAAATCACTCATCTATTATTCATAGATGACATCTTAATATTTTGTGAAGCAACTAATAGATCAGTGGACCATCTCAGTGAGAAACTGAATACCTTTTGTAAAACCATAGGTATAATGGTTAACAAGGAGAAATTCTCCATAATCACTATGGGAATTAGTGATGAGGAAGAGAATAACGTTTCCCAAATCCTCCTTACAAGTTGGAAATTCACTCATGACTCAAATACTTAGGTTTCATGCGAAAAGCCAACAATTGTTAATAAAATGACTAGTTATGGCTACTAGAAAAGTTGAAAAGTAAAGTAGGTGCATGGTGCTACAATTGGCTCTCTAGAGAAAGGTGATTTGTACTTGTCAATATTTTCCTTGGTCCTCTTTGGCTTGGATCCCAAAAGGGATTATACGAAAAATAAAACAACTTTCTTTTAATTTATGATGGTTAGGAAGCTTAGAAAAATAATATAGTCTTAGCCTCTTGGAAAAAAATTGCCACTCCAAAAACCATTAAGGGTGGGGACTTAAATATTTTTCTCTTGTCCAAATAATTGTCAACAAAAAATGTGTGGGAACTCATCAAATGATCAAGTCTATGGGAATAAGATACAAAGGTTGAATACTTCTCTTAGGATATATTTATGGATTGGATAAGGAAACCTAATAAGAAATTTTAAAATTGTTCCATCGCTTGGAAGGAAATCCTAAATGCCTTCCCTCTCATTGGAAATTGGATGAGTTTTAAAAATTGGGAATGGGGCTCAAGAACTATTAGGTAAGGACCCTTGGATATGTAGCAAAGATAACCATATCCCTTGATCATTTAGTCCATATCCTCTACAAGAGGGGTTTTTACTATCTAAACCAAGTTACAAGTGGGGATCAAGGAATGAGAAAAGTTTAGTGGCTTTCTTGGTAAAAGTTAGACCTTGGGGATGAATTTTCTCCCTTGTAAAATAACCACATAAGATCTCTCAATAATTATTCCATTTTATATTATACCAGGAGGACCAACCTCTTTGGCTCACAATTAGATATTATTAACCAATGTTAGGATGTACTACACTATCCCAAGATAAGAAAAAGGAACCTCCACCTTAGTTGGGGAGAAAAATTTGGAAATTCAAGTGTCCTGCCAAAGAATAAAATATTATATGATAATTCTTACACAATAAGGATGTTACATGGGACAAACTAAAAAGGAGGAATTTTCAAAGTCCTAGAAGATGTTTTTACATGTAGAATATAGAAACAAATCACCACCCAATTATTACTTGTAAATTCTAAGTGGAAGTATAGATATAGATATAGTGAAATTAGGTCTCTAATTTTTTGGGGTAGAGCCACCATAGAGGAATCTTTAAAATCATGGCTCTAAAACTAGGAAACAAAAACCATCAAATCTCTTCCCCTCACTATTGCATCAATAGTTGGATAGCCAAAAATCATTCCATTTCTAAAAATAAGGACCCTTCTCTCTTTAAATGTGCTCTCTAAAGATTAAACATATTTCCCAGGGAGATCCCCTTGTGGAGGGGTAATATGCATTATTCATTTTTCAAATGAATAGACCATCTCTTTCGTAGTTGGTATTAGGAATGTGAAAACATTTTTTTGTGAACTTGTGGTTCTCAATCTCACTTTACACATAACTTGTGAAAAGGGTCTTATATATATAAAAGGAGATTCATCTCTTGTTATAAAATGGATGAATGAGGACTTCATATTGATAAATTATTATCTTCTTCCATTGTTTTAGGAAAATCAAAATAGGAAAAACATTTCCCTCGCATTACTTATTATCTTCTGTACAGGAATAGGAACCAAGAAGTGGATACACCCTTAATAGCTAAATTGGCACTGGACTAAGGCATGTGGAAATTTTAGGAAAATCCTAAGCTATCCTCTCTAAATATCTTCATGACACTTGGTTGTAATGATGAATAGTTATTTCTTATTTATATATTATAGTTTGAGATATTTCGTTGAAGAGATATTGTCAATTTGAAGGCTTAAACACACCTTTAAAAAAAATTGTTATATTTTTTTGAACACTTTCAACAACTCTAAAAGCTAGTAATTTTTGTGGCAATGGATATTTTTTCTTTTGATAGTACATGTAGACAACCAAATTTGAGGGAAGAGCCCCTTGAATGTTGATGTCATATACATATGTTATTATGTTTTTATACCAATATAAAATTACTATTTTTTTTCCTTGGGGATTACATACATGCATACACACATATAGAGAGGGAGAGATGAGAGAGAGATAGAGACCTTGTTCTGCTAATAGGAATATCAAGGAAATGTGTAATTTATCAAGTGCTTAACATGAAGTTGACACAAAAATTTTAAAAGTGTGTGTATGTGTATTCAATCCACCTTAAGTAAATTAATTTTATATTGCCTTTATATATACATAGAAAGTGAAATATTTATTACTATGTTGATAGGAGCTTTCTACATCTCAATTCAAGGTAGATGTATAGCTCATTTAGTTCTTAATATAGAGTTAACAAGTGAGATTTTTTTAACTCAACATAAAGTTGACATATGATATGTATGTTTTTATGTGTGAAGAACCAACATAGGTCCATCTAAAGTCTATATGTATCACATGTCTAATTTAAATTGAAAAAGCTTGAATAAATGTTTACATTTTAACAAATTTGATTCCTCCCAATGCAAAATAGATCCTAAATTAAGATAAACCTATACTAGCTTATAAATTTTCAAAAAGTAATTTTGATAATTATATTTGAAACTTCTAAATATGATACTTCACTATCTCCCAATTTCAATTTCTTTAATAGTTAACTATAATCTCTATCTATATTTTATATCCACTTTATTTATATAAATTTTATTTCAATAATTAATAGAAAAATCACCTATTACTGCAAAGTGGGCACTATCATTTTCAAGTTATATCAAGTCTATGAGTATGTTGTTATAAGGCTATGTCTTTAAGAAATTTACACTTATGTTATTAAGCATTTAGATTGTTAATGGAAATTTTTAAACATTTCAGATTTCCCCACACACACACATATATATATTAAAATTAATTAATTAATTAATGACAAAAAATTATGATATATATAATTTATATTTATATTTATATTAAAATTAAAATTTAATTAATTAATGATAAAAAATTATGAAACATTAATTAATTATTTTATATATATATATATATATATATATATAACCTATTTTGAATCACAAAAATAAGATGTCAAGAGTCATGAATTTCATTAAACACGATTCCCGGCGAGTAATGATTAGCGATAAGGAATTCGCCCCAAAGGCTAATAATTCAGAAACTGCCTTAAACATGATTAATTGCTACTAATTTTGTTAAATATTTAAAAAAAAAATCTCATTAAACAATAATGTTTAATCATGTCTCTCACTTGTATATTAGTCTATCTTGTCAACCATATGGCTTGTTATGCCATACCAGTATCAAAGTTTTTCCTCGTGTAAGGTCAATGTTAATGTTGCGTTTTGTGAAGTTGGCCTTGCGAGAATTTTTTGTATATCTAGTTCCTTTTAAAACAAGTGTTTATAAAGTAGTTTATATTTTTTTTTTAATAGTAAAATTATTGATTATTGTGATATATTAAAAAAATTAGCAATTAAGCTTTGTAAATGTAGTTGTAAAATGTATATTTAGAGTAGGATTGGTTTTAATCTATTTCAAATGTTGAAAACTATCATTTAATATACATCTTAACTTAAAAAATTAAGAAATAATACAATACGTTATTTATAAATAGTTTTTTTTTTTTAAATGGGAGGGGCTAGTTCCCTTTAAAAGCATTATGGGTCCTCTTTTATACATATATTAGTACATATGCATGGTGTCAGAACCAACACATCGAAACATATTTTTTAATCGCAATCACCGGTACAAATACGCTGCAGCATCTGCAGGATTCGAACGCGGCCGGGGGGTGTGCAAACCAACCGCCCCGACCACCACATCATGCACTCACGTTATTTATAAATAATTACTTATAGTATATAGTTTGTTTTGGATATTCTTTGAAATATTAAATGTTATAACTATATTAAGTAAATATAAATGGTAAGCATACTTAGTGACGATAAACATATAAATTTAAAAATATAAAGAAGTTATTTATTATGGAGATTAGCTTACAAAATTATTAGACATTTTTCATGTTAATTATAATAGTAAATTTTTAAATTAATATAAAAATTATTTTGCAACATTTTAACAAAGAAATGTATCAATTACCTAATTATGTGATGTCTCACTCACTTAATTATGGAATGCAATAAAACAAAAACAAAATTTGATGTGACCCATGTACTCTTGGCTTAAATAATTATGGAATGCAATAAAAATCAAAACAAAATTTGATGTGACCCATGTACTCTTGGCTCATTATTTGAGGCATTGGGCAATAATATGTCCAAATTGACAACCAATCCCATGAGAGATAAATTTCAATAAAATAAATTGCAAAAAATAAAAATAAAAATAATTTTAAAGTTGCACTTTGTTAAATTGAAAAATATTTCTCATGTTTGATTGAATTAATAGGGAGTCAACAAATATCCAATGCATAATACTTACCTAGGGGCAAGTATAATAATAATGTTAATTAGGTGACTACCATTTTATTTTATTTTTCAGTTATTGACCCCTCGCCAATTGATCTTGAGTAGCTTTATCAAGATCGGAAGCAAATTGTGCAAAAGCTTCCAACTCTGCGGCTTGTAATGTCGTAAAATTAAAATACATTAGTCAAATAGTTATTTTAATTAGTCAAATAATAATATCTAAACTAGTTTTTTTTAAGGAAGTTTCAATGTACATAAGGGAAATCATATATTTTTAATCACCTATGAAATAAGTAAATTGACCAAAAAGTTATTATCTTCAACAAAACAAGTATATCTAATACAATACTATAAGACAAAAAACTGCCATCAGACATTCCAGAAAGTCGAGAGTGAGAGGAAGTAATTGGTGTTGGATATTTGGCGTTGGATCTTAGAGGAGCTGGAGGGTCAAAGTCACACTACAGATGGCACTCTAAATGTGCTAGCCTAACATCTAGTCTTTTCAAGCAAACATGTTGATTTCTCTGAGCATGTTTGATGTCTTCCAAAGAAGAAAACATGTTGTACCTTTCCTCCTATTTTTATTTTAAGACATTTCCCAACAAAGTCTTCATCTGCCAGTGAAGAAATATGGAATTGAGGTATCATTTCCTTCTTCTTCTGGTACGACCAAGGTTAGGAACCTAGTGAGAAACCTCCTCTAATATGTCTGAATCAAAAAATGCTTGGAAGTCCATAGAAGCAAGGAATTCAAGGTGACATATCTTGTTGTGGGTTTCAGGAGGGACAGTCGAATGAAAAGTGTCTATAGCTTCATGCGCTTATTATTGTGCGCAATTCCAACCTTAGGGGCCACGGCCACCCCCTTAAAGATGACTGTGCATATGTTGGCATTCCATGCTATGCAACATGTTTACACGCGAGGGTTCCACACAGAATCTAATAGTAACATGGGAATGGACACAGAGATTCGCCAAATCAAGCAAAAAGAGGGAATGTAGCAAGCATACATCAAAACACAAATAGCAGATGAAAGAATTGTCAACTAGAGGAATAGGAAATTCGCCACAATCCAGGGAAAACATCAAATTGTTGAGTTTAAGCCACCCACTAGGTGACCATAACCATGACAGAGCAATAATAACCAAAAAATAGAGACCAATCAACTTATTAGAATACAAATTGACAATATAGGTGAAGGTAGCAAGAATTGCCCTTGATAAGGCGATTGTTGAAAAATCAAAGCTCAAAAGTTGAAGCGCTGAAAGAGGCACCAACAACCATCTTCTACAACACAACCACCTCTGCACTCATGCACTAGGACCCCTTTTTTTGTGCCCCGATGCCAGGGTCACACTTAAATAGACTGAAAACACCATGCAACTAAAAGAAAGTTCCACCAAACTCACACTATGAGGAAGAAAAATAGAATTTACCAAAGTAATCCTCAAACAATCAAGATTTGAATCCAAATTGCTAGTGACTTCCCTGAGTGATCCCCATGCAACAGGGACTCAAGATTTTTCCTCACAGTTTGGCACTATGAACAGGGTAATGTGCCAGAACAAAAGAATGAATTTTCACTTACCATATTTGCTTCATGCAATGGGTTCACATGTTTGTGCATGTAGGGGGTTGGCCACACTACCTCCATTAATGATTTTCTCATCGAGTGAGGTGGCACGATCACCCCCCAACCCTTCAACCTTCCTCGTTTTCCAACCCCGTGGAGGAGTCTTTGTCATCAGCTAATATGGATTGTAGAGACTTGATCTAACTTGATTGTTCTTGCATAGGCTAGGCTACATTTAGACAAAGGTCTTTATCCTGACATCCCCAATTGGCAAGAAAGTGAACCACCTTGTTGCCTATGATCAGCACAGTCTGAATGCAAGAGATGAGATGCTCAAGTCACCATCTCTTAGCCCATTTGGATTTGGGGGTGCCATTGATTATTTTATTGGTTGTCAAAATGACCAGCTAGAAATCCCCATTAATTTGCAGCTTGGGGTAGCCTGCATCAAGTGCAAACTGCAATTCCCTTTCTAGAGCCAAGAATTATGTTATATTATATCTTATTGTTCCATAGTTATCTACATACACCCTCAAGGCATTCTTATTCCAGTCTATGAAAAATGGATCCATATCTTATTGGATTGGGGTTTCCTTTAAAGGCTCCGTCGAAATTGATATTTATGAAGCCCATCGAAGGAGGAGTGAAGCGAGAAGGTGAGGGAATTTGAGGAGAAGAGACCTTGGGAATAGAGGGAGGTATTACTACTTGAGAGGTTTCCAATTTATTCAAGATCTTAGCCTCCTGATTATTTACATTCCATTCTTCTGAGGACCATGATTATGAGAAAATTCTCTTTGATATTATATTTGATGATATACCATACAATATTTGTAGTCTCCTTTTGGTTCTTAAATATCTTCATATTAGATTCTTTCCACAGTGCCCATAGTATTAAACTCCCAACCAAAATCCAAGCTCTATTTACCGCCAAGATGTTGATTAAATTATAATGTCATTGCTCTAAAGAGTCCACCAAACTGTTAGGATTGTGATCAAGATGGCCAAAGAGACAACACACTTGATTAAATTATAATGTCACTGCTCTAAAGAGTTCACCAGGTTGTTAGGAAGGAAGGCACTTCAATGAAGGAGGGAAGTTTGTTTTAGAGCCTTTTCATGACTGTTTGAAGGGTTGTTTTAACCTACACCAGGGTCGAGGATAAGGAGGTAAGTTGCAGTCTATTATGGAATTATTTAAGGGTGGTTTCGTCTATTTTATGCAGGTCATGAGCACATAAAGGAGCCCTGGGTAGGCTGCAGGCCTGAAGCACCTTAGACCAGGGTTGTGTGGGTCTGTTTGAGGGTAATATGTGCCCAAATCATCGACGTGGAGGAAAAGGAGACTAATAGAAGGAGGCCACAAATAATAAAGGGACTGTGAGGGTATGTTTTAGGGCTTACGTGGGTCACAGTGATACCCTAACCAAGTCACAGTCATACAACAATTATACATCATATTTGGAGCTCTATTTTCCTTGTGTTGGGTCAAGTGTTGACCAATTTTGGATTAGTTTCATGAGCAGCCTGTGGGAGACAATTGGAAGGATTGTCTTGCTGGATGAAAACCTATCATAGGATAATATCTTGCAGTGAAGTATTGGGTACCATTGGACTGGTGGAGGGCAGCGTGTTGGCTACCCAAAGTAGCCCTTGACAAGAAGACATAAAGTGACTTTGACAGTTGAAGGTTGTGTGAAGATTGGAGCCTAATGTGTAGCTCTTTGAGGGATGAAAGAAGCTATTAGATTAGCAAATTGGAGCTCAAGTGTTGGCCAGCCTAGAAGAGCAGATTGGATTAGCCCATGTTCATTGTAGCATAAGCGACTTGCAGTAGTGATATGAGGCAACCATCCTGGAGACTCTATGTGTTGTCCTTTAATGGACTAAGGGGTGGCTAGAGAGAAAAACAAAAGTGAAGGACTGACATAATGAGATACAACATAGAGACTGAAGCAAATATCATTGTATATTGTATCCATTGTATGGGACCCCTAGACTGTTGTATTACTCAGTTCGTTTAATATAACGACGATTGGGTTGTTGTACATACTTGTACAATATTTTGCAAAAAGTTGTATATACTTGTGCATGTGTGATTTACTGCTTTATATTCTCTACTGTGCAAAGTAGCTTTGTTGAGATTCTTGGTTTGGTAGTGTAAGAGATTCTAAGATTCTATCCTAGACCCAAGATTGTGGAAATTCAACAAGGGAGTGATGATATTTTTAAGCAGGGGTTTGAGCCGATTCACAATAACATAGGAGATAATTTTATAAATCACATTACATAAAGCTATAGGTCGAAAGCCACTTTGATCTTTATATTTACAAATTTTAGGGACATTAGTAATAAATGTAGCATTTAATCCTATCCATACCTATTGAGAGCACCTAGATTCCTCTACCAAAGCATGAACCTCCAATCTGATGAAGGGCCAACATGATTTGAAAAAAAATAGTGGTGATGCCATCCAGGGACGAAGATTTTTTTCTAGTCATTTCCATTACCAATTCCTCAAGTTCTGAAAATGAAATTTCCCTCATTAGATCCTCATTATGATCTAGATGAATGAGGTGGACTTGTGAGAAATGATGCAGTTCATCGCTTCTCATCTATTAGGTGTTGGTTCAGTAAGCTTGTTGTGATAATATGCTACCAATTCTTGCTCTATCTCTTCATGTTGTAATAGTCTCCGACCATCACTAAAGATAAAGGAGAAGATCCTATTAAGGTGGCAATGTTTGATCATTACTTTATGAAAAACTTTGTATTTCGCTCTCCCTCTTTCATCCATTCAATCTGAGATCTTTTTTTCCAAAAAAATTCCTCTTGTTTATGTCTCTTCTCTAATCTATTAATAAGTTGTCCCTCCTCTTTGATTACATATTCTGATTGCCATTCTAGAATAATTTTTATTGAATCCTCAACATGCATGCCTCCAGAACTTGTCTATCAGTGGATATGTGGCCAAACTCTTTTTTATTCCAATCCTTGATTTTTGTTTAAGTTCCTTTAGTTTTAGCTAGAACGTATGCATACAATTTCTTCCCTGGACATTGATTTCCTCCCACCAAGTCCTTTCTTGATCCAAATGGATCCTAAAACCCTCTAAGTCTTTATATAGTTAAAAACTATCGCAAGGGGAAAACCTTTAAAAGAAAGGCGAATAACACTATTGGGCCTGAAAAACATAGAGAAAATTAGAAAAACAGAGCCTAGCAGAGGTCAAAGGAACAATGAATCGGAGCCGTTGGATCTGGCCGATCAACGGTCCAGATCTAATCGACATATCGCAATTGGCGATGGCAAGCAGAGTCTATTGGAGGTGGCTCTCAAATGTGATAGCAATCAGCGCGACTAAACAAGAGCCATTGATCTATGCGCACATATCAACGGTCCATATTAACTCATGATATCGCAATCGACGATTACAGAGAAGCGCTTACAAACGGCCCGAAGGATCAATGATATGCGATTGCGATATCACAATATCACATCGGATCTATGCAAAGGAGCGAGGCCGATAACAACTGTGACTGCGATAGCCGGACTCGATAAAATTATGAATGATATTTGATATATTTTGAGATCCGAAAAACAACATTTTCCTGTGTATTTTGGATTTCCGCTAAAATGAATGAAATACAAAGGAAATGCACCGATGTGATGAAACTGGACCTGAAAGGGTTTATTAATGTAGTTGTATATTATTTCAAGTCCGATATGAGCCATTTTGCGGGATTTTCAATGTTTTAATGTATTTTTAAATACAAAGGGAAATCACGAAACAAGTGGGATTTTGGGCGGGCCATAGGCGGTAAGTGGTTTTGGCCGAGCTCCGCCTGAGCCCATACACTGGCTACCACGTGTCCAGGCGAAGGAGAGAGAAAACCATCCTTTTCGGGCGATTAGCCCTCGTACACATGGGCTGCCTGAAATGAACCTCAATCATTGGATCAAGATCTCTCAGATCAACGATGGAGATGTGATAAGCGATATAAAGACAGACCCGATAGGAGTTATAAGGCGGGATTTATAGTATTTCAAATCCGATAATAGGAAGATTGGAATATTTTCACAGTTTTACGTGTATTTCTCTATGTAAATAGAGAACGACCATTTTCAGGATTTCAAAGGCATCAATGGTCCATTCTGTTACAGAACAGGTGACCACCATCCCTGAAGGCATTTAGAAATGATTGCTAACACTCAAAGGGGGATTCGAGCAGACAAAGGCTGACAGCCAGAGAGCCTGAGAAGGGGAAACAAACAGATAGTGTCGATTGGCTTTAAAGCCATAGAAGACAAAATACAAAGGCAAGCAGTGCTGAGACAGAGCAAAGACAGAGATAAAGAGTGATAGAAAGAGTCTGTGTACTCAGAGAGGCTTGAGGTATTCAAGAAAAATTCCTGCTGTTGTATCCATTGTGTTGAGACTCAATTTGAGCTCATACTTTGTAAAACTCTGCTCTTGAAGACATAATAGAGAGGTCACCACTGAAGTATGGACTAGGAGACATAGCCCAAGAGTTTTGGATGAACTCCATATTAAACTTGTTGTGTTTATGTGTATTGTCTATTATGTTTCTTTAACTGCTTCATTGTCTATGTATTTCACAATCTTATCGATCCATTGCACAAAGTAACATAGACAGATCCATGCACATAAGTCTATAAACCTTAATGATTGTCTAAGATCTCATTAAAAGATCAAGTGGTATCAGAGCTTTAGGTTTTCTAAGCTTAGACAAGCTTGTGTTAGATTGTTGAATGCTAACTAGATCAAAGCTCAAACTAGGAGAAGGAGAACTTGTTGGAGCTAATCCTCAAATTGGAAGAGTCTATCCTAGGAGGAGGATGGCAGAACAAACCTCATCAGAATAATACTCTCAGCTCATGGACAGTTTCATGACCATGAGAGCCATGGTGGAAGAGATGTATCAAGAATTTAAGAAAGGTCGAGGTGAAAGCACTTCAGCACTTGAAACAGAAAAAGGAGCAGAGGAACCTCTTTTAGATGGCCATCCAGAAGGCAAAGGAAAAGAAGAGAGGCCCTCTCCACCATCTACTCCATCTCCATCATCACCATCCTCATCATCTTCTTCACATAAAACTAGCCCTGAAAAGAAAAAGAAGAAAACTGCTATGATTAAATTAGATGTGAAATTTGATTTACCAATTTATGATGGTGAATTAAATGCAGAAAAGCTAAATAACTGGAGTAGAAAGATTGATGTATATTGCAGGGTGCAGAAAATCAATTCTGAAAGGAGAAAGATTTAGCTGGCTAGCCTTCGCCTTGGAGGAACTGCCGTAGTGTGGTGGGAAGGCAAGACACAGGTTGATTTGAAGAAGCATGGTAAAATTCTTTCTACCTGGAATGAATTTGTTTCTGTCATTAAAAAAAAATTCTATCCACTAGCTTATATGCAGCAAGAAATGATGATTTGGAAAAATCTTCGCCAATTAAAGGGCCAAAGTGTACAAAGCTCTACACAGGAATTTAGAAAAAGAGCTTTAATTCTAGGCATTTCTCTAGACTCACCTGAAACTTTGCTGAAGTATATAGGTGGTCTGCAAAACTATTTGAGGCACATCATTCTCATGTTTAACCCCACTAGCATAGATGAGGTATCCGTTCAGGCTACACATCTAGAGGCTAGAGGCAAGAATGTGAACCCAGAGATTGGGGGATCATCAAAACCCACTGCAAGAAAGAACAAGGAAAAGAAGAAGCAAAAATGGAAGGAGAGGAAAACAAACATCGTACAGAAAGACAAACCTTCATGCACTCACTGCAAGAAGGATGGGCATGATGATGAACACTGCTGGTCTTTGCATTCGGAGCTGAAACCCAAGAAGTTCGGTGGTAAGAAGAAGAAGACTGTTGTTGCTATTCAGAAAGATTTGGGATCAGACTCAGGTGATGAAACAACAGCCACAGCCACAGGTATAAAAGGTAAAAATTCTAAAGCATCTACAAGTAATTCTGCACAATCTATTGATAATGAAGAAAATGAGAGGAAAAGACATGAGCTTTTTCATATTAGAGTTATTTCCAAGCATCAAAAGATTGATACTTTATTTGATAGTGGTTCACAAGTAAACTTGATTTCTGAAACAATTGTAAAGAAGTTGGGCTTACTAACAACACCTCACAAGAAGCCATATCCATTAGGTTGGGTATGTGATAAAGCAAAGCTACAAGTGACTAGACAATGTAAACTTAGGTTTGCTATTGGGTCAACTTTTGTAGATGAGGTTGAGTTAGATATAGTTCCCTTGGATATATGTGGTATTGTTTTAGGAAGTCCTTACTTGTATGATAGAAAGGCCATTTTCTATAGAACTGAAAATAAGTATCAACTCACAAAAGATGGAATAGAATATATTGTAAGAGCTCATCAGCTCAGAAATAACTACACTCTCATAAACTCAGGGCAGATGAAAAGAATTGTAAATTCATGCAAGCAATTTTTACTAATGGTTGTAAAGGAAAAGACCCCTAATAAAACCAATGCATTTGAAGGCTGTGATGCTAAATAGAAAGCTGATTTAGAAAAAGTTGTTTCAGAATATGATATCCTATTTCAAGAACCTAAAGGTCTGCCACCCAAAAGGGAAATAGTACATGATATTCATTTGCAGCAAGATGCTCCATTGCCTAACATCGGAATGTACAGGTTATCTGCTTTAGAGAATGCAGAGATCAAGAAGCAGGTACAAGAGCTGCTCAATAAAGGGTTCATAAGGCCAAGCACATCACCATGTGGATCTCCAATTGTGTTGGTGAGAAAGAAAGATGGTTCGTGGAGGATGTGCATTGATTACAGAGCACTAAATAAAATAACGATCAAGAATCGTTATCCTCTTCCTCGCATAGATGATCTATTAGATCAGTTGAAAGAAGTTGTTTACTTTTCCAAGTTGGACTTGCGTAGTGGCTATCATCAGGTCAGAGTAGCAGAACAAGATGCATGGAAGACTGCTTTCAAAACAAAGCAAGGGTTGTATGAATGGCTAGTTATGCCTTTTGGCTTAACTAATGCTCCTGTCACTTTCATGAGAGTTATGAATGATGTACTCAGACCTTTTATTGATGATTTTGTAATTGTATATTTAGATGACATTCTTGTTTTCAGTAAAACATGGGAAGAACATTTAAAGCATGTAAAGCAGACTCTAGATGTTTTGAAAAGAGAAAATCTCTATGTTAAGTTATCAAAATGTGAATTTGGCAAAACATCTTTGAATTATTTGGGTCATATTGTAGGGGGTGGTGAATTGAAGATAGATCCCTCTAAGGTTGAAGTCATTGTGAACTGGCCTAAACCCAAATCTGCTATAGAAGTTAGGAGCTTCCTAGGAGCAGCACAATATTGGAGAAAGTTTATTGCTAACTTTTCCTTGATTGCAACTCCCTTACATGCTTTAACAGGATTGAACAAGGTGTTTTAGTGGGGAGGAAAATAGCAGAAAGCATTCAACACCTTGAAAGAAAATATTAGTACAACACCAGTACTAGCATTGCCAGATCTTCAAAGACCATTCGAGATTGAAACAGATGCCAGTGACTATGCCATGGGAGCAGTGTTGATGCAACATGGTAAACCCATATGTTATCATTCTGAGACATTTAATTCTGTAGTAGTTAATTATACCACATATGATAAAGAATTGTATGCATTAGTACAGAGTGTGAAAAAGTGGAAGCATTACCTAATGGGAAAAGAAATAGTTATACATACCGATAATCAACCACTTCAATATTTTCACTCACAAACTAAATTGCAGCAATTAAGACACTATAGGTGGATGGGTTTTCTACAACAGTTCCATCTTGTAATCAGATATAAGAAAGGCATACACAATAAGGTTTCAGATATGTTTTACAGACCAATCATAAATGCATTTACTATACTTAAGCATAACCCAGTATTGCATGAAAGCTACATTGAACAATATGCTCAAGATATAGATTTTAAAGATGTATATGCAACTTTAAGTCATGGAAAGAAAGTAGATGAATTGGATTATCATGTCGAGGACCGAATCTTATATCATTTGGGAAAGTTATGCATTCCTCAAACTGAAAGAGTTAACATAATCCGAGAAGCACATACTTCTCTAATATCAGGTCATTTTGGTGTAAGTAAAACAGTTGCACAGCTACAAAGGTTTTGTTATTTGCCAAGAATGTATGAAATAGTTTCTAGATATATTAAAGGGTGTACCATGTGTGCTAAAAGCAAGCCCAACAATAGAAAACTAGGCTTGTACACTTGACTTCCAATTCCTTCTCATCCTTGGGAAAGTGTTTCCATGGACTTTGTTGGGGGATTGCCAAAATCTAGAAAAGGTCATGATTATTTATATGTTATTATGGACAGGTTCAGAAAAATGTGTATTTTAATACCTTGTAACAAGTAGATTACAGCTGAACAAACAACAAAGTTGTTCTTTCAACATGTATGGGTTCATTTTGGGTTACCCACTTCTATTGTATCTGATCGAGATTCCCTATTTGTTGGGAAGTTTTGGTCTAGTCTATGGGAGTTGATGGACACCAGATTGAAAAAGAGCACAGCATTTCATCCACAAACAGATGGCCAAACAAAGGTGGTCAATAGGACAGTGATCTAGTTGCTAAGAGGCTATTGCAACAACCATCCCAAGCTTTGGGATGAACATTTGTGTTATGTGCAACATGCTTACAACCGTGCTAAGCACTCTTCTACACAAAGATCTCCTTTTGAGACTTGTTTTGGTTTTACACCAAGGTCTCCCTTGGATTTTGTCTTTAGTAAAGACATAGCAGTTGATGGACACAGTGATGTAGACAAAGCAACCAAGTTCATTTAACAGATCCAAGAAATTCACCAGGAAGTACAGGAACAGCTAGAAAGAAAACAGGCCAAGTACAAGGCAAGGCATGATAAGCATAGAATTGAGCATAGCTTCCAAGTTGGTGATCAAGTCTGGCTATACATCAGCAAATACAGGATGCAAGGTGAAAGTAAGAAGTTGAAGCCAATAAGGTATGGGCCTTTCAAGATACCTGAGAAAATTGGTGAGAACGCTTTTCGCCTTGATTTGCCAGCTTACATGCACATATATTCAGTAGTTAATGCAGAGAACTTGAGACTATTTGAACCTTCATTTGATCGATTTCCTGAATATCTCATGAGTTGCAGGAAGATACAGTTCTAGGCATGAAGGTGAGAACTACGCACAAAGGGGATGTTGGGTACCTCAGAATCGGACTCGAAGGTTCAAAACCAAGCAGTGTAAGATGGATATAGATTGGACAAGTGAGGAAGCTATATCCTCACTTGTTTAATGCTTAAAAAAACCAACTTTTGGTGGTCCAAAAGCCTTTTCCAGTCGGAAGGCGTGATCCAAATGGATCCTAAAACCATCTAAGTCTTCATATAGTTAAAAACTATCGCACGGGGAAAACCTTAAAAAAAAGGCGGATAACACTATTGGGCTTGAAAAACGTATAGAAAACGAGAAAAACAGAGCCTATTGGAGGTCAAAGGAACAATGCATTGGCGCCATCGGATCTGGCCGATCAATGGTCTAGATCTGACTGACATATCACAATCAGTGATAGCAAGCAGAGCCTATCGGAGGCGGCTCTATGGGAAATACGATAGCAATCAGCGTCACTAAACGAGAGCCATTGATCTATGCGCACAGATCAACGGTCCAGATTAACTCACGATATCACAATCGACGATTACAGAGAGGCTCTTACAAACGGCCCAAAATATCAGCGATATGCAATTGTGATATCGCAATATCGCATCGGAGCTATGCAAAGGAGCGGGGTCGATAACAGCTGTGACTGTGATAGCTGGACCCTATAAAATTATGAATGATATTTAATATATTTTTAGATTCGGAAAACAACATTTTCCTGTGTATTTCGGATTTCTGCTAAAATGAATGAAATACAAAGGAAATGCACCGATGCGATAAAATCGGACCCCAAAGGGTTTATTAATGCAGTTGTAAATTTTTTCAAGTCCGATATGAGCCATTTTGTGGGATATTCAATGTTTTAATGTATTTTTCAATACAAAGGGTAATCAGAAAACAAGCGGGATTTCGGGCGGGCCGTAGGTGGTAAGTGGTTTTGGCCAGGCTCCACCTGAGCCCATACATTAGCTACCATGTGTCTAGGCAAAGGAGAGATAAAACCACCCTTTTTGGGTGGTTAACCCCCGTACGTGTGGGCCGCTCGAAATGAACCTCGGTCATTGGATCAAGATCTCTCAGATCAATGGTGGAGATGTGGTAAGCGATATAAAGGCAGACCCAATAGGAGTTATAAGGCAGAATTTATAGTATTTCAAATTTGATAAATGGCAGATTGGCAGATTTTCACAGTTTTACGTGTATTTCTCTGTGTAAACAGAGAACGACCATTTTCAGGATTTCAAAGGCATCGATGGTCCATTCTGTTACAAAACAGGTGGCCACCATCCCTGAAGGCGTTTAGCAATGATTGCTAATGCTCAGAGGGGGATTTGAGGGGACAGAGGCCGAGAGCTAGACAGCCCGAGAAGGGGAAACGAACAGACATCGTCAATTGGCTTTAAAGCCATAAAAGATAGAAGACAGAGGCAAGCAATGCTGAGACAGAGCAAAGACAGAGACAAAGAGTGACAGAAAGAGTCTGTGTACTCAGAGAGGCTTGAGGGATTCAAGCAAAACTCCTGTTGTTGTATTTGTTGTGTTGAGACTCAATTTGAGCTCATACTTTGTAAAACTCTGCTCTTAAAGACATATTAGAGATGTCACCACTGAAGGTTGGATGAGGAGACATAGCCCAAGATTTTTGGGTGAAATCCATATTAAACTTGTTGTGTTTATGTTTGTTGTCTATTATGTTTATTTAACTACTTCATTGCCTATGTATTTCGCAATCTTATCAATCCATTGCACAAAGTAACATAGGCAGATCCATGCACATAAGTATGTAATACCTTAATGATTGTCTAAGATCTCATTAACAAATCATTTCTTTAGTCAATAAATTAATTCTTGAAGCCAAAAACTCTAAAACCTAAAGGGACGGTTTCACAAATGAGCTTTCAAGTCTAATTTCAAATGAATTTTCTAGTGCTCCAACCCTAAACAAGGCAGTACAGTTTCTTTAAAAAATATGTCTTGGACCAACATAGATTTTTATATTAAGAATCTATCTAATCGACTAGCCACTTGATGATTTCCACACATGCAATTATTACATGTGAGTATGTCATTTGATCATACCAATCCAGTCACCCTAAGGTCATGAAGAAGACCCCCGAAGTGAAAAGCCTCAAGGTCAAGCCTCATGATGTTGCCTTTATTCTCCTCCCAAGGATTTAATGACATTAATGTCTCTACCAACAATCCATAATTCATCCTAATGGAAATCTCTTTACGCAAAGGTTGGACAGAAAGGTCACCTTCTCAGCCAGGAGATGTGGGTTATATATTGTTGTTGTGCACACCAACTCCTTGATGTCCACATAGTGAAATATTCCCAATAGGATGCAAGGGCAAGCAATCTAGTCTTGAAAAAAACCCCAAGCAGATTCCATAATATCACAAGTCCCCTAGCACTCCCTCTTACATCCGGAGCCATCGTCTTGCATCCCTTGCAACATTATTCCACAATGTCTAGAACCTTTTGACTGTAAACTTGTATCTCTTATAATTGCTAGTTGTTCCTTGTTTGTTCTCTGATCCCTAAGGTGACTCTATTTACATCGACTATTGAGGCCATGTATATTCCAAGTGATATATTCATTTAGTATAATGTTGAGGGGGGAAGAACATCTCCAGGAGCACAACCACCAGCCCTGAATTCACTAGAAACACACCCACAGTTTGAATTTCTTCTTTCGTAGTTCTTCTTCCCTTTCTCCTGATTTCTCTAATTTTTTATTCCTTACCTCTAGGACTCCCATCCCCATGCTTTTCATGTAATTCTCCCCATCGCCTACCATTCCTTGATTCTTCCATTACACATACATCTGATAATGCTACTTTTTCTAGTCTTTTGGCATGGATTTTTATCCAGACTTACGTAGGAATGCAACAAAATATAGAAATAACCATATACACAGAGATGCAACAGAAATAAAACTTCATTTCATTAATATCAAATAACTGAAATATGCTTACATTCGGAAATAAAAATGAACTAGCTCAGGCGATGGTAGCTTATCTTTGAGAAGAGATGTGGTGGCTACATGCCTTTGAACTGTGTTACAATGAAGCTCAAAGGCCTATTTATTATTGAGAAACAATGGAAAACCCTTAACATCCAAAAACCTAACCCTAGGAGATGAAGTGCCAAAACAGTGGGCCCCGTTTGGGTAAATTGGTACATCAGCTTCCTGGGGTCGTTACTTTGGCATACGATCTCTGCTTGGCTATCATAATACCTCGTTTCAAAGCTCTTGAAGAGAAGGCTAAAAAAAGTGGAAAGCCAATTTAGGGCTTTTCCGATCTCTCCATTTTCCCTAAAAACATCATTTAGGGCCTCAAAATGGCTCCGAAAGTTTAGAACCTGAAAAACTGCCAAAAATAGTAAATTTTGCTAAAATTAAGGAAACTGAAAAACTGAAAGAGGCAGTGTTGGGGGTCCAAGTGGAATAGACAGGTGGCCACCAATATCCACCTAGATCAATTTTGGTTTTAGGTGCACCCATTCTTGGATTAAATTTATCATAAGTTGATATTCTTTACTTAGGGCTTTTGAATTCTCTTATGCAATTATCTCCACCTCCTCAATCATGGGTAGCTCCCTCCTCTCTAGGTTTTTAGTTGGGGATGGTGTTTTCCTCTAGGGAGTGGGTTTCCCCTAGGGAGCCTCCTCAATTATATCCATGACCATATGGTATTCTAACAATTTGATGTTCTCCTCCTGATTCACAAGCATCGAAAAGGTGTTTTCCACTGGAATATTGTTTGGCTTTGATTGGATCGATTAGTGTTTAGGGTTTCTTCACTCATTAACCAATTTTTGGAATCCATTCGTATTTCCTTATGAGGTTTCCTATTGCATTTTTTATTTCTTGAGTGGACCATCTCTAAATAGGTTTCCATGCTCGTGGAAATGACTCCATCTGAATGGAACATGTTCATAATCCAGAGGTTGAGTTCAAACTTCATCATGGTACGAAATTTCTATTGATTGTGGGAGGGGATGAGAAATGTTCATATAAATGCAGATTCTAGTGTATGAGGTATAACAACCTCCCTTTGTATCCTCTGATATATTCACAAAATCCAATGGAATTTTCAATCCCTTCAAGAATATCAAGGTCCCAAAAATCCCTTAGTAATGAGAAGGATGCACCCAAACTATGGCTACCAATAATTGTTCCTTCTCTTGATTATCACATTCTTCCCAGTATCTCATGAGCAGGCTAACATTGTTGAACAAATAAGGGTTGTTTCCAAATACCCTATTCTTGTCTTCTAGATTTGAGAAAGTCATTGTAAAGAACCCTTTGGCCCCTAGATTCATATCTATTTGGCCTTTGGGTTGCCATCTTGTTTGAATCCACTTCACCAAATCCCTCTTATTCAACCAAATACCTATAAATTTGCATATGAGGGCATGATCCTTTATATGATGGCGATAACCCTCTAGTTTATTAGGTTGCACCACATATTTCGAGTTTAATGTCGATTTGGGTAAACACCTCCCCTTGATGAGAGATTTCCATTGGGCTCCAAGAATCGGGCTATCTCAATTGTTTTCATTCCATAAGGAGGCTCTAAATCCTCCTGGGTTGTGTTGTTGGGTACCAATCACAACATTCTTGTAGGAGGAGATTACACCCCTGCAAAATCACTCATTTAAAACAGTTAGAATTAACCAAAAGATAATGTCCAAAAGAGTTACGCCACCTAATTGGGAGATCATAGTTGTAGACCAAAGATAATGTATTAAAAAAATGGTTGTGAAACCCTACAATTTGAACTTTATTATAACATTGTGGTGGAACAACTCTTTGAAATCAAAGCAGTTGATTGCAACCATTTTCGTTATTTAAATTAGTCACATTAACAATGGGTAAAACTTGATAACAATTTTTTAATTGTATGTAGATATATTTTTTTAAACCATTTTCTAAGAGTTAGACGGTAAAGGGAGTGTGGATTTTGGAATCCTAATCAAATTTCAAAGTATTATTAATATATAAGATATCTTTATTTGCGGGATAATAACTTTTCTTTGAGAAAATATGCACCATTGTCTCTCATAAGATACAAAAGAAAAATTAGATCATGTATATATAAGATAAGAAAATGAAAATATAAGAAAAACCCATTATTCCCCTGAAATGATGTTTGAAAAATGGTAATAAATAAAAAAATTATTAATCATCTCTATTTTTTTAATTTATTAAAAAATTTATTACTTAAAAATATCATAATATTTTATGTGTATCTCTAACCAATGTTTAAGGTTCTTTTTTTAAATTATACTCATAGATTTCTATTAACATCAAAAATAAGATTACAATGATATAGCTTGGTATGCTCATTGACTATCCAAAAAAACCATTAACAGTCCTGAATACATAACAAAACTAACTGTAAGCACCTGACAGTGCCTCCAAAAAGAAAGAAAAAAAGACTATGCTTTCAAGTCTAGGATATAACTAATGGTAGCCACAAATAGTGAAGCACATAAACTATTATAGAAAGACGAAAAGATAGCCACCAACAGCTATTTAGTACACCATAAGCTAAAAAACAAAAAAAAATAGAACATTATGGACACATTAGTCCAAAATGATGCCTGGAGAAAGTGGGGGAGAGTATTCATCTAAATTGTTCATTGGTGGAACACTGCTTAAGGGAGAAGCATTGATAACTGTATTATTCTCCTGATAGCCATTTGATTCAGTGTCTGAGTCTAGAACCATGTATTTTTCCACTCGATTCAGTTTGAGCACGATGTCATCAAGATCATACCAAATGTCCCTCATGATTTGTTATGAAACCAGCTCAAGAAAAGATAGAAAAGATAGATCAACGCCTTAGAATTCAGCCTCTTCGAGGGGGCAACCTCCTTTACATTACATGAATGAACAATTCTTGGATGATACAAATGATAAAACCTCCTTTCTATATATAGGAGTATAAGGAGTCACAATATAATCCAGCTGACCTAACAATAATAATATAAAGCCACAAAAATAACAATAGAGGGATTCTATGGGGCACAGAAATAACAATATGGGGGTAATAGGGGCACAACAATATAAATAAGGGTATAACTACAATAGTAATGGGGTAATCACTAGTATTATAGGGACCCAACATGCCCCTCTCCTTCAAAAAAGTGTTGTCCTCAACGCTTGAGCAGTTCTGGATACTTCTGCATAAAATTCTCATCCTCCCATGTGGAATCTTCAGCTGATAAGTTCTTCCACTTGATAAGATACTCTGAAATTGATCGATTTCGTAGCTGTCGAGTTCTTGTTTCTGTCACTGCTTCCGGTTCCAATATAATTTTTCCTTCCTCGTCAAGTTCTGGCAATATTGTTTGAACTGGGAGCTTGTCGCCTATAACCTTCTTTAAACATGAAACATGGAAAACTGGGTGCAATCGAGAAGCTGCAGGAAGCTCCAATTTGTATGCCATAGTACCAATCTTTTCCAACACCTTGTATGGACCATAATACTTTGGTGATAATTTATTATCCTTCTTAGCTTGCTTTAGGGACATTTGCTTATATGGTTGTAGCCGTAGGAATACCCAATCACCTACATCAAAACTTCTTTCACTGCGATGTTGATCTGCCTGTTGTTTCATTCTATTTTGTGCCAACACGAGGTTATCCTTTAAGAGTTGGAGGACTTGTTGTTGATGTTCGATGTGATGTTCCACTGCCTGAACCTTAGAATTTTCTCTTAAATATGATGTGATTGATGGTGGTTGGTACCCATAAAGTGCCATAAATGGGGTCATTTTTGTTGCTGTATGGAAGGAAGTGTTATACCACCATTCAGCCAGAGGCAACCATTTGACCCATTGTGTCTGTTTATCAGATACAAAGCAACGAAGATATCCTTCCAAACATTTGTTTACTATCTCAGTTTGCCCATCAGATTGAGGATGATAAGATGAGCTATGAGCTAACTGAGTACCAAGACAAGAAAATAATTCTGTCCAAAAATTTCCAGTGAAAATGGGATCTCTGTCACTTACAATAATCTTTGGGTTTCCATGTAGCTTTTGAACTGTTTCCATAAATGCAGTAGAAACTGTACTGGCTTTAAATGGATGTGATAATGCACAAAAGTGTGCATACTTGGTAAGTCTGTCAACTACCACCATGATGACACTCTTTCCCTCAGACTTGGGTAAACCTGTGATAAAATCCATTGAAACCTCCTCCCAACGTTGGCTTGGAATGGATAAAGGTTGTAATAGACCCGGTGTCTTAATTGTTTCAACTTTATTTTGTTGGCAAACCAAACATTCCGCCACAAACTTTTGAATATCTGATTTAAGGCCATCCCAAAAAAATTCCTTCTTAACCCTGTGGTAAGTTTTTAAAAATCCTGAGTGCCCTCCTAAGGGAGAAGTGTGCAATTCCATAAGAATCTTTTGTTTTAGCTTGGAATTCTTACAGAGGTATAAGCGATCTTTGTACCATAATGAATCATTTTTCCAGCTAAATGTATCAGAAGTACTGGAATCTTGTTGTAGCTTTCGAATAAGTGCCCACACTTCTTCGTCATTCTTCCATTCCTCCTTTGCTTCGTTTATCCAATCTGGTTGGATAATAGAAATGGCACACAACAATGCTTCCATATCCTCATCCTTTCTTGAGAGTGCATCTGCCACCACATTTTGCTTCCCTTTTTTGTAGATGATTTCAAAGTCATAACCCAACATCTTTGTGACCCACTTTTGTTGCTCTTCAGAGGATAATCTTTGTTCTAAAAAGTATTTAAGGCTATCATGATCCGTTTTTACCTTGAAGTGTCTTCCCATTAGGTAGGGTCGCCATTTCTTAAGTGCATGGAGTATTGCCAACATTTCCTTCTCATAAATAGCTTTGCTTAAAAACTTTCCCTTGATTGGACGACTTTCAAAAGCAATGGGTCTTTCATCTTGCATTAGAACAGCACCAATTCCATTTCCTGAAGCATCACATTCCACAATAAAGGTTTTTGTGAAGTCCGGTGTAGCTAAGACCGGTGCTTGGCACATTGCCTCTTTAAGATGTTTAAAGGCCTTTGTTGCTTCCGGAGTCCATGAAAATGAATCTTTCTTCAATAATGTTGTTAGAGGTGCTGCTATTCTCCCATAATTCTTAACGAACTTGCGATAATATCCTGTCAACCCAAGAAATCCTCGCAGATGCTTTATGGATGTGGGGATTTTCCATTCCTTAATGGCTTTAATTTTGCTAGGGTCTACCTTAACTCCTTCATGAGATACAATATGACCCAAATATTCCACCTCCTGGACTCCAAAGAAACATTTGGATCTTTTTGCATATAATTGTTTCTCCTCCAATAGTTGTAGCACCTTGTCAACATGTTCAACATGATCCTTCCAAGACTTGCTGTAGATTAGTATATCATCAAAAAATACTAACACAAATTTTCTAAGGAATGGTTTGAAAATTGAATTCATCAAACCTTGAAATGTTGAAGGTGCATTGGTAAGGCCAAAAGGCATGACCAAAAATTCATAATGACCCTCATGAGTTCTAAATGCCGTTTTCGGAATGTCTTCAATCTTCATTCTGATTTGATGATATCCCGAACGAAGATCCAACTTGGTGAAGTAAATTGATCCATGCAATTCATCCAGTAATTCATCAATGACAGGAATGGGGAACTTATCTTTAATAGTGAGCTTGTTGAGCTCCCTATAATCTGGACACATGCGCCATGATCCATCCTTCTTGTGCACCAATACTACTGGAGCTGAGAAAGAACTTTGACTCGGTTGAATTATACCAGCCTCTAGCATTTCTGCAACCATACGTTCAATTTCACTTTTTTGGACATATGGATATCTGTACGGCCTGATGTTTGGAGGAACACTTTCTGGAATCAGATGAATAGCATGATCATGATCACGCATAGGTGGGAGACCTTTGGGAGTCTCAAATACCTTGGAATGATTGTCCAAGACTTTTTGGAGATCTGGAGAAATAGATGATTCCAATGTGGAAACATCTAGCGAACATAATTGTGCAATTACACCTCTTTGCTCCTTTTTTAGAAGCTTTGTCATGCCATTAGAGCTGATTATCTTTCCTGGTTTCCCTGCAATACCCCTTAATTCAACTTCCTTTCCTTCCACAGAAAATTTCATGAAAAGTTCTTGAAAATTAAAAGCTATTGTACCCAAGGATTGTAGCCATTGGACTCCTAGTACAACATCAGCACCTCCCATTGGAATGGAAAGCATTGGGCTAGTCAATACATATTCTCCCATGGATAGCTTGATATTATGGCACTTTCCAGAACAATTTATTGTTCCTCCATTTGCAATCATCACTTGACACTCTGGTGCTGGATATAGGAAGCAATTCAATTCTTTTGCTACCCTACAATGAATAAAATTGTGGGTGCTTCCTGAATCAATCAACACTATTACCTTTTTCTTCTTGATTTGTCCTTCTATCTTGATGGTTTGAGGAGTGGTAATTCCCGCCAATGCATTACAAGATATGGTCGGATTTATTTGTTCTTCATCTAGGCTTTGTTCCTGGAATATATCCTCTTCTTTTGACCTTTCTTGCTCTTTTTCTTCTTCCTCTTCACAATCTATGTAGAATAATTTCTTCTCAGCACACTTATGACCTTTTGTGTATTTGCTATCACAATTGTAACAAAGCCCTTTTGCTCTTTTTTCTTCCAATTGTTGTGGTGTCAACCTTGTAGGTTGTGGAAGACTATGGGCAACAACACTTCCATCTTTATAGTTGTGAATGGTATGCTTCCTAGTTGCCATAATTTTGCTTTCCATTTTTCTTGCTAACCTGAATGCCTTCTCTAATGAATCAGGTTCCCAAAGGCGCACATCATGTTGGATATTATCCTTTAAAGACCCTATGAACACATCAATCCTATGCTCCTCTGGAATATCTTTTACCCTTATGTTCAATTTTTGGAACTCCTCAATGTGCTCCATTATTGAACCCTTTTGTTTGAGACTTATCAATTGGCTAAAAAAAGTGTTGCTTTTTGTATCCTCATAATGTGCTATCAATTCTTCCGTAAAAATTGCCCAAGTGATAAATTGTTTACGAGAACAAAGCCATTGATACCATACAAACTGATTTGGTTCCAAATATAAAGTTGCCATACGTACCTTTTGTGTGTTTTGCACATTATTGAGATCGAAGAATTGCTCCATCTGTAATATCCATGTGGCGGGATCCTTGCCATCAAACTTCCTCATATCGATTTTTGGAACATGGTGAGTCTTCGATCCAACATTAGCGTCTATGGTATCATGATTAACATTTCTTTTGTTCTCATCATGAGTTTCCTTTACTACCTTTTCACCATTAGTGACCCTTTCTTGTAGCAACTTCTTCAATTCTTCCATATCTGTCTTCAAATCTGCCATGTCTCTCTTCAAATCTGTCTTCGAATCATCCATCTTAGCTTCCATGCCCTTTATCTTAGATTCCACGCCACTTATCTTAGCTTCTGTTAGCTTTTGTGAGCGTGACATTTGTTGCACTTGTTCTTGTAATTTTGATATATCATGTAGCATTTCTTCTTCTTCTTCATGAGTCATGCTAGAGCTTTCAGGTTCCTTACTAGGTGTTTGCATTTTCTTTCCTCGGGGCATCCGTTACCGATAATAATGCTTTACTATGCCCTTTGAATTCTGTTAAACCAAGCCTACACAAAAATTTAAAAAAAAACTACACACCTTTTTTCACTTTATAGAAGCCTGATATTGAATCTGATGTATCTCTGTAATTTCGGATCATCCAGTTCTGAAATTGTTACCTGCAGTAGCCTTCTGTGTCCTCTTTCCAATGCCACAAGTCTGAGCCAAATTGGATTCTCCAAGGAAGAGTTATGTGAAATCTCCCACAGTGACTTGCTTTTAGACTGGTTCAGTAGAGCGAACTTGTACGACGTGCCACGAGTCACTGTTTCAACCTTTGAATCTGAAACACACAAACAAGAAACTACAGTCTGTCCTCTTTCTGTACCTTTTTACGAAATTTCAATCCGATCCTCAGAGAGAGAGTTATGACGATTTTCCCCAGGTCACCTGTTTTGAATGTAATTCAGGAGTCTGCAAAAAGGCCAACTTCCTCAGATCATATCTCTGAAAATATCATGCGAAAAGCTCTGAAATTCGGACCCAAGGTTCAGCGCCAATTCTTCTCAAATGGGTTTTTTTTTGCGACTTCTGAAACGTCACAGAAAAAATGTTATAGCGAAAATGCAACGATGACCTGTTTGGAGCAGCGAAACCCTAGAATCCAAAGCTCTGATACCAAATGTTATGAAACCAGCTCAAGAAAAGATAGAAAAGATAGATCAACGCCTTAGAATTCAGCCTCTTCGAGGGGGCAACCTCCTTTACATTACATGAATGAACAATTCTTGGATGATACAAATGATAAAACCTCCTTTCTATATATAGGAGTCTAAGGAGTCACAATATAATCCAGCCGACCTAACAATAATAATATAAAGCCACAAAAATAACAATAGAGGGATTCTATGGGGCACAGAAATAACAATATGGGGGTAATAGGGGCACAACAATATAAATAAGGGTATAACTACAATAGTAATGGGGTAATCACTAGTATTATAGGGACCCAACATGATCCTCTTGATATCTTTTTGGCCAGCAAAGAGCTTGTAATGGTCAACATGTTTGTCTTGTATAACCATACTTAACAAGGTTTCGATTTGCTTGTGAGTTGTAATGGGGTGAAGAAAGTATAGACGTATTTTCCTAAACTTTCCAGGATCAGGAACCCATTTCAGAGAGTTGCTATCAATTTCTGAATCAGAGTGATATATCTTGTCATCGAGCTCCCTCGCTTCTAACTAGAGAATCTATTTGCAAAATTTCAAAGGGGTTGAGTCAAAAAATGTGGCCATTGATTCTCATCCAAAAAGCTATCGATGCCTGGAGGAGGAACTAACAGAAGCATAACCTCGACAACTACGAAGCCACAATTGTGGAGCCATTGTCACTAAACACCTGCCAATAAAACACCAGAACAAAACTCGAAACAAATAATGGAGGAACTTACTACCATTACTGATAACCAGACAAGACCAACAGGGGAAATGTCACAGGGACTTCACTCAATGAACCACTAACATGGCACGTGAATTCATGGCATACTAAACAATACCCTTAATTTGACTATATATTGGAAAATACTTCTAAAATAAATTTATTTAACTCCCTATCAATACGAACCCAATACACCTTCCCAATTTAAAAATCCCCTACTTTCACTAGATATGGTAGGTATCCATTTTTTCATCAACATTTTTTTTAATCCTTTATATTTATATCCCTTTATTTTCATTAACAATGGTAAGCAGATTCTACACCTAGAAAGAATAACCTAAATACTAGGTAGCTGAAAACTTGAAAGTTTCAATAAAAAAGAGGCAGATATAAGTTGGTTGATTTACAAATTCCTGCTGTGGAAAATTTGAATGGAAAATACATATATTTGAACTCTCAATTGCATCTATCTTCTATTGAATACTAGAAAAGATACACTACAACAGTTCAAAACAAAACATCAATAACCAACACAGTGGTGCACCTTTCATCTTGCTTATAGAATAGGAAGAGGAGAGAAAGTACAATGAATATATTTATCCAAAGCTAAAATTTCTAATTTTGAAACAACAATTAAATTGGAATTAACTAGAGGTATGACATGTGTGCCCATAGCATGCATGCACCCTCTTCAAAAAAATATTTTATTTCACTATCTCCTGGGGCATGCATGTGCCCTTTACCAAGCAATAATCAGTATCATTGTTTCCTTCACTTTCATTCAACCTTCTCATCACTAATTTAAGGAAAGTGTGAAGGTTCCTTATATGTTTTCTTCTCTACTGCCCCATCATTGAGAGGATCACTAGCCGAGCAATAGGTAAAAAATATTAACACACACATTAGACATAAATCATAAAGGTATTAGTAATGTGATGCATATCTGTTTTGGAGCAAGGCTGCTTAGGAGCGGAAGCGAGAAGCAGGAGTATAAGCGAGAAGTGGGAGTGGAAGTAGGAGCGAGGAGTGACAATTTCAAATGCTCTTAGGTTGGGAGTGATTTTGGGAGTGAATTTTATATAATATATATTATTATATATTTTGATGCATATATGTCAACAAAAACATGTAGAATGATGAGTTTTTGATAAAAAAACATAAAAACATAGATTAAACCATATAACATCATTCATCCAGTAGTTATAATCTTCATCAACCACAAGTTCACAAATTACAAGTTATCATTTATATAACATGTAAGGGTGCATCTAACGAAAATAACATCAAGTGCAATCCATCTTTAAACCAAAAAGACATCAACAAATAGGCTTTGGATTTTGGATGGCCTCTAGAATCCAAAAAAATCATGTTACAAAAAATACCTACATATCATCAAAATCATTGTCTATCTTGGGATCCTTGTCATTAATATCACCCTCTAAGCATTAACATAAGATAGAAAAAAACGTAGCGTGTAAAGTCACGATTTTGTTTGAGTGACAGGTACATTTTTAGTAGGGTCATGATAGAGGAGTTTGACAACCAATGTCACTAACATCAAAATACATAGAGGGTTTGGTTCTCTTGATGAAATACAAGTTCCATACCCTAGTACATGACAAATCCAATGGAAACATTACAATCCCCCCAATCCTGAAAAACTAATAAGTTTGTTGGATTTTGAGTGGATCTAAAATTATACTTTCTCCATATGAAATCTTATGAGGTCAGAACCACTCTCAGACATCTTGAGTAATTTCATTTCATGGTAATGTTAAAAAATCAAGTAAAAGGATGAAAATGAAAGATAAAAGAGAATGTCACTTTTACTTTAAGAATTTAACATTACCATGAATTGCATGTCAATACTAGGGCCATAGGTTTGAATATTAGGCTACTATGGACCTAATATTACAATAGTTTTTTCTTTCTCCCTCCCACTCTTGATACTCCCACAATACTCATGAAGTTCTATTTCTCTACCCCACTTGTTTTTGGCTCGCATATCCAATGCATTGTATAAACAATACATTGTATTACATACATTGCTATACAACATATAAAAACCCTCTACCCCTATTATATGTTCAATATATTATTTCATTTTTCCTCAATTTTTTATGCTCTAATATATAGTATTACTTTATCGAAAAATACCACGACAAAGTACGTTGTGAAACTCTTGAAAAGAAAAACCTTTGTAAATAAAATACTCTCCATGTATTATGGAACAAGAAGAGCCATGGCATTCCAACATGAATACTTCTCAAATACTGATAGACTAGGCTAAAAAAGTACTTGTGCTTTCAAACCATGAACAAAATGTGAGGCCAAAATGGTGAAAAACCACAAACTAATATGCCCACTTATAGAGCCTACTAGAAATATATGGAAAGGATGGAACAAACTATGAGAGAGAGAAAACCAATGTTTAAGTTCATGTGCATACTTTCATGTATCATTTTGTTTTATATTTAAATATGAAATTTAGGAATTTATACTAGCAATACTTAAAATATCAATATGCACAATATCTGTATTATATTCATTAAAAATAAGATTACATATATACATGAATGTTGTCTCAAGATAAGGAGACTATTTTGGACACACAATCTGTTGGTTGAGGAAATCTCTCAACCACACACCAAACTAGGAACAAGTAGATATAGCCAACTCCTATAGAATAGTGTTATGGAACCAGCTCACAAAAAGATAGAAAAGATAAATCAACGCCTTAGAATTCAGCCTCTTCGAGGGGGCAACCTCCTTTACGTTACACAAATGAATGATTCCTTGATGATTCAAATGACAAGACCTCCTTTCTATATATAAGAGTCTAAGGAGTCACAATATAACCCAGACGACCTAACAATAATAATATAAATGCACAAAAATAACAATAGAGGGATTCTATGGGGCACAGTAATAACAATATGGGGACACTAGGGGCACAACAATATTAATAAGGGATACAACTTCAATAATAATGGGGTAATCACTAGTATTGTAGGGACCTAACATTCCCCTCTCCTTCAAAAAAGTGTTGTCCTCAACGCTTGAGTAGTTCTGGATACTTCTATATAAAATTCTCATCCTCCCATGTGGAATCTTCAGCGGATAAGTTCTTCCACTTGATGAGATACTCTGAAATTGATCGATTTTGTAGCTATCGAGTTCTTATTTCTATGACTACTTCTGGTTTCAATATAATTTTTCCTTCCTCGTCAAGTTCTGGCAATATTGTTTGAACTGGGAGCTTGTTGCCTATAAACTTCTTTAAACATGAAACATGGAAAACTGGGTGCACTCGAGAAGCTGTAGGAAGCTCCAATTTGTATGCCATAGTACTAATCTTTTGCAACACCTTGTACGGACCATAATACTTTGGTGATAATTTATTATCCTTCTTAGCTTGCTTGAGGGACATTTGTTTATATGGTTGTAGCCGTAGGAATACCCAATCACCTACATCAAAACTTCTTTCATTGCGATGTTGATCTGTCTGTTGTTTCTTTCTATTTTGCACCAACACGAGGTTATCCTTTAAGAGTTGGCGGACTTGTTGTTGATGCTTGATGTGATGTTCCACTGCTTGAACCTTAGAATTTTCTCTTAAATATGATGTGATGGATGGTGGTTGATATCCATAAAGTGCCATAAATGGGGTAATTTTTGTTGTTGTATGGAAGGAAGTGTTATACCACCATTCAGCCAAAGGCAACCATTTGACCCATTGTGTCTGTTTATCAGATACAAAGCAACAAAGATTTCCTTCCAAACATTTGTTTACTATCTCAGTTTGCCCATCAGATTGAGGATGATAAGATGAGCTATGAGCTAATTGAGTACCGAGAGAAGAAAATAATTCTGTCCAAAAATTTCCAGTGAAAATGGGGTCTCTATCACTTACAATAATCTTTGGATTTCCATGTAGCTTTTGAATTGTTTCCATAAATGCAGTAGAAACTGTACTGGCTTTAAATGGATGTGATAATGCACAAAAGTGTGCATACTTGGAAAGTCTGTCAACTACCACCATGATGACACTCTTTCCCTCATACTTGGGTAAACCTGTGATAAAATCCATTGAAGCCTCCTCCCAATTTTGGCTTGGAATGGATAAAGGTTGTAACAGACCCGGAGTCTTAATTGTTTCAACTTTATTTTGTTGGCAAACCAAACATTCTGCCACAAACTTTTGAATATCCGATTTAAGGCCATCCCAAAAAAATTCCTTCTTAACCTTGTGGTAAGTTTTTAAAAATCCTGAGTGCCCTCCTAAGGGAGAAGTGTGCAATTCCATAAGAATCTTTTGTTTGAGTTGGAAATTCTTACAGAAGTATAAGCGATCTTTGTACCATAACGAATCATTTTTCCAGCTAAATGTATCATATGTACTGGAATCTTGTTGTAACTTTCGAATAAGTGCCCACACTTCTTCATCATTCTTCCATTCCTCCCTTGCTTCATTTATCCAATCTGGTTGGATAATAGAAATGGCGCACAACAATGCTTCCACATCCTCATCCTTTCTTGAGAGTGCATCTGCCACCACCTTTTGCTTCCCTTTTTTGTAGATGATTTCAAAGTCATAACCCAACATCTTTGTGACCCACTTTTGTTGCTTTTCAGAGGATAATCTTTGTTCTAAAAAGTATTTAAGGCTATCATGATCCGTTTTTACCTTGAAGTGTCTTCCCATTAGGTAGGGTCGCCATTTCTTAAGTGCATGTAGTATTGCCAACATTTCCTTCTCATAAATAGCTTTGTGTAAAAACTTTCCCTTAATTGGACGACTTTCAAAACCAATGGGTCTTTCATCTTGCATTAAAACAACACCAATTCCATTTCCTAAAGCATCACATTCCACAATAAAGGTTTTTGTGAAGTCCGGTGTAGCTAAGACCAGTGCTTGGCACATTGCCTCTTTAAGATGTTTGAAGGCCTTTGTTGCTTCTAGAGTCCATGAAAATGCATCTTTCTTCAATAATGTTGTTAGAGGTGCTATTATTCTCCCATAATTCTTAACAAACTTGTGATAATACCCTTTCAACCCGAGAAGTCCTCACAGATGCTTTATGGATGTGGGGATTTTCCATTCCTTAATGGCTTTAATTTTGCTAGGGTCTACCTTAACTCCTTCATGAGATACAATATGACCCAGATATTCCATCTCTTGTACTCCAAAGAAACATTTGGATCTTTTTTCATATAATTGTTTCTCCTCCAATAGTTGTAGCACCCTGTCAACATGTTCAACATGATCCTTCCAAGACTTGCTGTAGATTAGTATATCATCAAAAAATACTAACACAAATTTTCTAAGGAAGGGTTTGAAAAAGGAATTCATCAAACCTTGAAATGTAGAAGGTGCATTGGTAAGGCCAAAAGGCATGACCAAAAATTCATAATGACCCTCATGAGTTCTAAATGTTGTTTTCAGAATGTCTTCAGTCTTCATTCTGATTTAATGATATCCTGAATGAAGATCCAACTTGGTGAAGTAAATTGACCCATGCAATTCATCCAGTAATTCATCAATGACAGGAATGGGAAACTTATCTTTAATAGTGAGCTTGTTGAGCTCCCTATAATCCAGACACATGCGCCATGATCCATCCTTCTTGTGCACCAATACTACTGGAGCAGAGAAAGAACTTTGACTAGGTTGAATTATACCAACCTCTAGCATTTCTGCAACCATATGTTCAATTTCACTCTTTTGGGCATAGGGATATCTGTACGGCCTGATGTTTGGAGGAACACCTCCTAGAATCAGATGAATAGCATGATCATGATCATGAATAGGTGGGAGACCTTTGGGAGTCTCAAATACCTTGGAATGATTGTCCAAGACTTTTTGGAGATCTGGAGAAATAGATGATTTCGATGTGGAAACATCTAGTGAACATAATTGTGCAATTACACCTCTTTGTTCCTTTCTTAGAAGCTTTGTCATACCGTTAGAGCTGATTATCTTTCCTGGTTTCCCTGTAATACCCCTTAATTCAACTTCCTTTCCTTCCGCAGAAAATTTCATGAAATGTTCTTGAAAATTAAAAGCTATTGTACCCAAGGATTGTAGCCATTGGACTCCCAGTACAACATCAGCACCTCCCATTGGAATGGAAAGCATTGGGCTAGTCAATACATATTCTCCCATGGATAGCTTGATGTTATGGCACTTTCCAGAGCAATTTATTGTTCCTCCATTTGCAACCATCACTTGACACTCTAGTGCTGGATATATGAAGCAATTCAATTCTTTTGCTACCTTACAATGAATAAAATTGTGGGTACTCCTGAATCAATCAACCATATTACCTTTTTCTTCTTGATTCGTCCTTCTATCTTGATGGTTTGAGGAGTGGTAATTCCCGCCAATGCATTACAAGATATGGTCGGATTCATTTCTTCTTTATCTAGGCTTTGTTCCTAGAGTATATCCTCTTCTTTTGACCTTTCTTGCTCCTTTTCTTCTTCCTCTTCACAATCTATGTAGAATAATTTCTTCTCAGCACACTTATGACCTTTAGTGTATTTTCTATCACAACTATAACAAAGCCCTTCTGCTCTTTTTTCTTCCAATTGTTGTGGTGTCAACCTTATTGGTTGTGGAAGACTAGGGGCAACAACACTTCTCTTTATAGTTGTGAGTGGTATGCTTCCTGGTTGCCATAATTTTGTTTTCCATTTTTCTTGCTAACCTGGATGCCTTCTCTAATGAATCAGGTTCCCAAAGGCAAACATCATGTTGGATATTATCCTTTAAAGTCCCTATGAACACATCAATCCTATGCTCCTCTGGAATATTTTTTACCCTTATTTTCAATTTTTGGAACTCCTCAATGTGCTCCATTATTGAACCCTTTTGTTTGAGACTTATCAATTGGCTAAAAAAAGTGTTGCTTTTTGTATCCTCATAATGTGTTGTCAATTCTTCTGTAAAAATTGCCCAAGTGATAATTTTTTTACAAGAGCAAAGCCATTGATACCATACAAACTGATTTGGTTCCAAATATGAAGTTGCAATACGTACCTTTTGTGTGTTTTGCACATTATTGAGATCGAAAAATTGCTCCATCTGTAATATCCATGTTGCGGGATCCTTGCCATCAAACTTCCTCATATCGATTTTTGGAATATGGTGGGTCTTCGATCCAACATTAGAGTCTATGAAATCATGATTAACATTTCTTTTGTTCGCATCATGAGTTTCCTTTACTACCCTTTCACCATTAGTAAGTATTTCTTGTAGAAAATTTGTCAAATCTGTCTTCAAATCTGTCATATCTGTCTTCAAATATTTCTTCAAATCTATCTTCAAATCGTCTGTATTAGCTTCCACGCCATTCATCTTAGCTTCCACACCCTTTATCTTAGATTCCACGCCATTTATCTTAGCTTCTCTTAGCTTTGGTGAGAGTGACATTTGTTGCACTTGGTCTTGTAATTTTGATATATCATGTAGTATTTCTTCCTCTTCTTCACGAGTCATGCTAGAGCTTTCAAGTTGCTTACTAGGTGTTTGCATTTTATTTTCTCAGGGCATCAGTTACCAATAATAATGCTCTAATATGCCTTTTGAATTCCTTCAAAATAATTTTTCAAACCAAAGTTAAGCAAAAATTTTAAAAAATCTACACACATTTTTTCACTTTGTAGGAGCTCGATATTGCATCTGATGTATCTCTGTAATTTTGGATCATCCAGTTCTAAAATTGTGATCTAAATTATCCCTCTGTGTCCTCTTTCCAATGCCACCAGTTTGATCCAAATTGGATTCTCCAAGGAAGAGTTATACCAAATCTCCCACAGTGACCTGATTATAGACTAGTTCAGTACAACAAACTTGTATGACATGCCACATGTCCCTGTTTCGACCTTTGGCTCTAAAAAATATATACAAGAAACTAAAGTCTGTCCTCTTTTTGTACCTTCTTACGAAATTTCAATCCGATGCTCAGAGAGAAAGTTATGACGATTTCCCCTAGGTCACCTGTTTGGAATGTAATTTAGGAGTCTACAAAAAAGACCCACTTCCTTAGATCATATTTCCGCAAATATAGCGCGAAAAGCTCTCAAATTTGGACCCGAGGTTCAGTGTAATTTTGTCCCAAATGAGTTTTTTTTTTCACTTCTGAAACATCGCAGAAAAAAGTTATAGCGAAAATGCCACGATGACCTATTTGGAGCAACGAAACCCTAGAATCCAAAGCTCTGATACCAAATGTTATGAAACCATCTCACAAAAAGATAGAAAAGATAAATCAATGCCTTAGAACTCAGCCTCTTCGAGGGGGCAATCTCCTTTACATTACACAAATGAATGATTCCTTGATGATTCAAATGAAAAAACCTCCTTTCTATATATAGGAGTCTAAGGAGTCACAATATAACCCAATCGACCTAACAATAATAATATAAAGGCACAAAAATAACAATAGAGGATTCAATGGGGCACAGTAATAACAATATGGGGACAATAGGGGCACAACAATATTAATAAGGGATACAAATACAATAGTAATGGGGTAATCACTAGTATTGTAGGGACCTAACAAATAGGAACTGACTCCTTACATAGAAAGAATCACAACTAGAGACAAATAAGAATTAGATATTCCAACACTCCCCCTTAATGAGTACTTGTCTCGATATCAGTTTGCAAAGTCTATTTGTGGTCAAATATACCAAAAATAATATGTTGATGTCCATATAAAGGAGCAACCATCCACCGGAATGCATGGGTACTAACCGCTGCAACTGCCAGTATTGTAGGATGTCCTTCGCATACATGGTTCTTCCAACCATTATAACTGCACAACTGTACCTGTAAATCCTCCTCCATCATTGTTAACCTGGGTTTTGTTGGATTACCCGTAACCATGCATTAGGTTTTAACGGATCACCCTCAACCATGCCACCAAGGGCTCTCAGCCAGCACGGCTCAACTCAGCCACCAAGGCTCAACACAACCACGAAGGCTCAACAATGCCACCAAGGCACTCAATTCAGCCACGAAGGCTCTTCATGTTAAAATGATACCATGTTAAAATGAGATGCCACTAGGGGACTCCACCCACCATGGGCCACAAACTTGCCACTAAGGCACTCCAGCCACTCTGGGCCAAGGGTTTTGTCGGCAAACCCTAAACCATGTTTACAGGAATCTCTGTATCACTTCACTGTTACATGTGGTTTCTGGTTTACCACAAATCGACACTTCAAATACAAAGTGGTTTTTAGATTACCACGAACTGTATGGGGATACACATGCCTTGCAAGGCTTACATTTCACACTCCAACTCTCGAGTTGCCAGGTACATACACTACAACTACCACTACAAACATCCTAGACTTGCTTACTAATGTATGTGACATATACTATGAGTCTGCCTTATTTCAACACACAATATTTTACCTTGTTTGTCCATCCATTGCTGCATCAACCAACTTCTCCTAGAATCATACTTAGTGCTTTCATCTTGAATCTTTCTAACTTCAATTAGCAATTGCTAGAGTGATCAATTCTAACTAATTGCATTTACATGGTGAGTTGATCAGGCTCAACATGTTTCACTTACAAAATTAAAAAGAATTCAAGAACACTTACACTAGTATGCACGACAGTGATCTCTAATGGAGGTGGGAGGCGCAATACATACAATCAATCTTCCCATCATAGCAGACAAGGTCCTTCTTCTTTTCGAAGAGGGTTCTCAACTCGCTCTCTTCAATGCACTCCTCCCCCACACTGTGTATCAACTGGAACTTCTCCTCCATGCTAAGCTTTGTCCCTGAATTGTTCTTGCGGCCAAAGCTAGCAAACCACTCAGGGCCCCTGCGGAGTATGGTTGGTGAAACAGCCACTGTCTCCACATTTGTAACTGTTGTTGGATAGCCATAAAGACCAGCATTGGTAGGAAAAAGAGGTTTCAATCGAGGCTTACCTTGTTTTCCCTCCAAGCTCTCAAGTAAAGAAGTCTCTTCCCCACATATGTAAGCACCAGCTCCAAAGTGAATATGAACATCAAAATCATAACCTGAACCACAGGCATTTTTCCCTAAGAATCCTGCTGCATATGCTTCATTGAGAGCATTTTGTAAGGCTTTCCTCTCATTTACATATTCCCCTCTAATGTAAATGTATGCAGCACTAGCATGCATACCGACACCTGCAATCAAGCATCCCTCAATAAGCTTGTGGGGATCATGTCTCATAATCTCTCTATCTTTGCAGGTCCCCGGTTCACTCTCATCGGCATTCACAACAAGATATGATGGTCTTCCATCCGATACTTTTGACATAAATGACCATTTTAAACCGGATGGAAATCCTGCACCTCCCCGGCCACGCAGACCTGATTTCTTTGCGGTGGATCCACGAAAAGACCATTTATCCAGGAAACAACACGTCCACTCATCTTTCTTGCTTGGTCATCAAAGCATGGCCCATACAGCAGAGAAGCCATGGCATTCATGGAAACCCATCCAACGCCGTTGGCTCGACCACGCTGCACCGTCAGCTCAACTGCTATCTTGCTTAATAAAATATTGCACAACAAAATCTTTCGGTCTAGGCTACTTCAAGGACACAGGAAATGTGAAGGAGTCGATACCACCACTGCTCACACTTCGATCCGCTCACACAGCCCATGCTTATCATCCACTGAGTATGATCCACCTGAAGATCGACTTGCACAACAATAGAACCACAAATCTGATCCATAGATCCACCGAACAGCCACAAATCTGATCCACAGGTCCACCAAACAACCACAGATCTTGAATCAAATCTTAGGGGTTGATTGCCACAACCACCGCTTCTCTTCTAGTGAAGCGCTCAAGCAATCCACTGATTACAATCTCCCACCGAGCTTGAACAAGACTACTGTAAGACAACGATTCACAGGAGAGATCCTCGGACATGTGTTATCATCGACGGTCTTGCTACTTTCATGGATCTTGAAAATAACATGTAGAGGTGGACTTCTCCTGCAAAATTTCAAACAATGAAGCAGTGCCAAAACAATGGCGTGGTGCGGTGGACCTCCCCCTCAGGTCACTGTCTCAAATGGAGCTATGAATCCTTTATGATGGACAAACAAGAAAAACATTCACCCAACTCTTTATTTCCCTTAGCACAGGAGGGGCTAAGCCCACGAGGGGCCAGCCCTCAGGGCTCTGATACCAACTTAAAATATCAATATGCACAATATCTGTGTTATATTCATTAAAAATAAGATTACATATATACACGAATGTTGTCTCAAGATAGGAAGACTATTTTGGACACACAATCTGTTGGTTGAGGAAATCTCTCAACCACACACCAAATTAGGAACAAGTAGATATAGTGAACTCCTATAGAATAGGAACTCACTCACATAGAAAGAATCACAACTAGATATTCCAACAAAAATATCAATTAGAGTTTAAATCTGCATCATCAATGTCATTTCTTATAATCATTTTCACACGTTTAGGTGTATTTTTTTATTTTTTATTTTATATATATTTAAAAAAAGTTTTGATGGTTTGAAATTGTATTTTTTTTTTTTTTATTTTGTGAATTTTTTATCTATATAATAATGTGTTCGTGTAAATTTACAAAAAAATGATATTGAGGTGGAGGACTTGCTCTAACCGTTAAAAGTGGTCAGAATCTAATTAAAAGAATTTCAAAAAATCTTGTGGTAGTAGTGTTTGAATCATGTTTTTGATGGTGGAAATGGATTTAGTGCCACCAAAAACCTCTAAGGCACCCAAAATCTTGAAGTTTGACTCTTTAACTTAGATTTACAAAATTCCATAATTTTCTGAGAAAAACCTAATTTTTTTTATAAAATAGAAATTAATTATTTATATAATCTTTTTAAATTTTGAATAGAAATTTAACTACAAACAATGGAAAGGGAAAGCCATTTATGAAAACATAAGATATCCATAAAACTCCCCCAAATCTCATATCATCTGTAGTTTGAGAAATCCCTACCGACAAAATCTTCCCTTCACAAAAATTGTCCTGACCTCTCCCTGACTATTTGATTTAATAGAACCTTCCATTCAAAGGATTGTCCTGATCTAGTCACTGCCTATATGGTTTAAAAAATAAAACAATCTGTTTGCAGACATCCACAAAGAATGAAAGCAGAATTAGGTGGAGAGACCCCACAGTAACTCTGCTCTGCCTCGATGGTTAACTTTTTTTTTAAAAACCAATCTTTTTGCAGGCGTCCACTGACAATGAAACCAGAGTTAGGTCTACAGATCCCACAGTGGGAACGCAGGCTCACATTAAAGAAAAGGTACCTCGAAACGCCCACATCACGAGATCCTATCTCAGTGAAAAATTGGAATCATTTGACCCTCACGTCATGCGATGTCGTGCCTTAATGTTCTGAATTTGATCCCTGAAAATAACTGGCCTGTCAATGGGTAGTGAAGGTACTAGATTGTATAGATTCACGCTTGGATTTTAGCAATAATTGATTTTTTTTTAATTTTTAATAAATGTAGAAAATTATATATGTTTGTTATATATTAGATACGAGTAAATTAATGGAATTGTTTTTAGTGTGATTTTTTTGGATTTCTCGGTGTTGGAATAGTGGAAAATTTTGAGGTTAAATCTTGATTTGGGTTATTTATACTAGTTTTTTTTACTGTAAATATGGATTCAGCATCCTGAAAACCCCTAGAACACTTCGATTGTGCCGGCTTACCCATTAAACTTGGGATTTCATAAAATTCCTACCATATTTTAGAAAAATTAAATAAAAAAACCGATAAAAAACTTCGAAAAAAATCAAACTAAAACCAACTTGCAAACCAATTATTTGTCATCAAATTTAATCAATTTGTCCCACAGATATAGGCATGAGCGAACCAATTATTTGTCGTCGAATTTTATCACTTTGTCCCACAAAGTTTGAATGGTTGTTGCCAGTTATTTGTTGTCGAATTTGATGACTTTGTCACACTTCTGTCACACAAAGTTTGACTGGTTGTTGGGTGTTCAGTAAACAGAACTGTAAGGTGTCATGACAGTCACGCGGTGGAAATTTCGTGGGTACGTCGAGTTGTTCATGAAAGTCGTCGACTCTATTTGTCTGATTGTACAAATATTCCAAATGTGTAATTATCATGCAAATTTAAAATATACTTTTTAATTAGTCTTGTAGGATTAAATAAATCGTCTTTCAAAACTAAGGAGCCAGTAAAATTTAACCAAAAAAGGAAAAATATCAAGATAAAATCTGAAGAAATATTATTTAATCTAGCTTTCGTGAATTAAAATATTTAATATAATTAACTATTAATTTAATAATTAAAAAGGTTAAAATTATTGATTTAAATAGTAATATTTTTTAAAAAATAATAATAATATAATTTTAAGGTTATAGTTAAGTTAGATATTAAATTGGTGTATAAGATTTTTTTATTTGTGGAACAAAATATTTTTTTTATTTGACTACAAAAATTTGTATCGGTGTAGATATTTTATCTTTTATTGGATTTGAATCTACGATCTTTTTTATTTGTGGAACAAAATACCTTTTTTATTTGACTACAAAAATTTGTATCGGTGTAGATATTTTATCTTTTATTAGATTTGAATCTATGATCTTTTAGGAAGAAGCACAAATTTATATATGGAATGGAGCATTCCTATTAAAAAGTCATAATGCAACCTTTGGACTACTATGACTTATACTGCAACTTTGTTCAAACTACCATGGTTAAGAGTCAATATTGTTCTTACCATTAAAACATAAAGTGCATAAGATTCCTTGCTTTAATAACAAAAGTACAATTATCATACTTAACTTATGACCTAATGTAGGGCTTTTGAGTTTAAGACTATACCATAAAAAGATCTTTGCATATACACTCATTTATAAGCTCTAGAAATATTAGTAAAAAACATAATACATAAATAACAAATATAACAATGAACTCTAGTCCAAAGCTACTTAGGTTTCATTATCATCTATACGAATCTTTTTGGAAACTTGAATTGTTCGGAGAAAAAAATAATAGTTCACATTTATTGAGTTCCCCCCTAATTTCCTTCGTTGCATTATTATTACTCTCCTCCACCTTATCACAGTGCCTAGCTATGAGCTTCTTGGTTTGTTAATATAAATCAAGGGTGATAAAGAAACCAATATTATGGCTCTTGAAGGACAAAGTGTTTGATACTATGCTAGCTAACTCTTTTTCAATTTTTGAATGGCGTAAGCTCGTTTTCTTCTTAAAATCTTTGTCCTCCAATTATTTAATTTATTGATTCATACCCAACTTTTATCTTTCACCAAAATTTGACAATATTTTTAACATTCGTTAACTTAAATTGGCATGGTAGATAACGAGCTAGTAATATTGGAGCTCTAATAATTGACAATGTGTTGACAATCTCCCCATAAAAACAAGTAATATTGGAGCTCTAATAATTGACAATGTGTTGACAATCTCCCCATAAAAACAAGTAACTTTTTAGAACCTGATACAATCTCTCTTAACCAATGGGCTTAATAAACCTCATAACTAGAGTGGCTACTCCCAAATCCATATTTCTTTCTCTATACTCTTGGTACTTTTAAATTTGGAAGATTCTTTATTTACTTATGAACATTGAAAGAGTTGTAATTTTATTATACCAGATATATATTATAAAGATGAATAGTTCAATGGAAATCTCCCTTTCATTACCCATAGAATGAAAAAATAATTATGCTCTTGTACCTCCATTTTCACAACATCGTACACAACCAAAATTTTCTTCCAACCTATCATTAACTCAAGTAATGGGTGTTCAAACTAAAAGGTTGGGCATATAACCACACCCTAACCATCTCCTCTCTCCTTTTCATTGGTGGTAGAATGAAAAAGTAATCATGTTATTGTATCTCCATTTTCGCTGAAGGTTTCCTATTTCAACTTAAGGTGGATGAGGATCTGTTGACTTTTTTTTTGCTTTTCTAATTGAGGGCCTAGATTGATTTTGAAGGGAGTATGCTCAACATATGCTTCGTCTGAATGTTTATCAATGGTTGTAGTGTGTTACAAAGTTTGTTAGGTTGCATTGGTTTTTAATAAATTTTAAAAATTATATTCGTGCCACATGGCTCCCCACCCACTAATTTCCTAGGGGCAAAATGGTTCATTTTACAATAAGATGTGTAATTCTTTTTTTTTCTCAAGTTAAAATTGACCCATAACTTTTTTATACATGGTTAATGAGGTAAATGTGTTACTAATGTGTACATTAGTAACACATTCTTCCTGTTGCATATATATATATATATATATATATATATATATATATATATATATGAAGCCTTAATATTTTTAATGTGGTTTTACTAGTCATGGCACTATGAAAGATTCAAATTAACTATAATTGAAATGTTAGACATTTTACTCTTTTTTGGGCATCCTTTCTAATCAAATTTACCTTAAATTGGGTAGAGATATAGGGTTTGTAGATTTTTGTGGGGTTGATCTTGAATTTGAGATGCCGGAAATTCCATAACAGACATTTTTGAATGCCAATGTTTTGATTCTATATCAAGACCTATCATCAAGACAAAGATTAAGGAAAAGTAGAAGAGAAACAGAACAATAAATAGAGAAATAAAAAAATAGACTCACAGTGAGAAATTAAAATATTAATAAAAATGAAACTTAATAATATGCTCTTTAATTAAATTATTTAATTTTTGTTGTAATCTTATATTATTAATTTATTTTAAATTTGAATAAATTTAAAAATTTTGATATAGTATTATATTATTAATTTATTTTAATTATAAAATTGTTTAAATTATTTTTTTATAATGATTTTATATTAATTAAAATATTTTAATGAATTAAATATATTAATATTTCTAAATATTATTGCAATGTGTTACTATATTTAATTATGGATAAAATTAATTTAAATTAATATTATAATTTGGAAATTATTTTGTTTTAGTTTAATAAATTAATGCAATGTTGGATTAATATGCTTTATATATCTCATAAATATACTCAATTAATTTTATTTAAATATATTAATATATTTAAATATAAATTTAAATATATTTATAATTAATATATTTTAATTATCTTTTAATTATTATTATTATTTTATGATATTCTAAATTAAAATTAAAACTATTAGGGGGGAGATTTTGATTAAGGAATAGACGTGGCCGAGGTGTTTAGGGCAGTAGGATTAGTTTTGGGGTTGCAACTTTGTGTAAGTAGGGGTACCCAACTCATGTTGACTTCAACCTCATTGTCTTTGTTGAGATTGATGGGGTGCTTTATGATTTCCAGTGTTTCACACATCTTTCTTTTGTAATAGTGGTTCTCTCTGGAGATTATTTCTACATATTCTAGGCACACATAATGGTTTGTCTTAGATGAATATTCGACAAGTGCTGAGGATCTGACTCTCCATTTCCTGATATCTGCAACATGCTCTTTGAGTGTGATTTTGAAGGATCTTACTATCTCACCAATGTAACATTTACCACAAGAACACTTGACTTTGTAAACGCCTTTTTGTTGGAAGTGATCTAGGACGTCTTTTATAGATTTCATCTTCTGTTGGATTGTATTCACCATTTTGAATGAGGTTGTTATTCCTTTGTTTCTCAGGACTCTGGAAAGTTTATTAGTGACTCCATGGATGTAAGGGAGATATGCTTTTCCAATTAGGGTTTGTGAGTTGGAAGAGGGGGGTCTAGAAGCAGTTATGGATTTGGCTTTTATGGTAGCTTTGTTGATATCTTTATGCCTGTAACCGGTGTTTAAGAAAACATTTTTCAGATATTCAATTTCCTCATCCACATGTTCCTTGTCAGATATACTTAAAGCTCTAGTGAAGAGTGTGTTGAGAGCCCCCATTTCTAGGACAGATGGTGATGCGAATCAACATGGAGGTAGTTATCCATGTGAGTCTTTTTTCTGTATACTTTGTGACCTAACAATCCATCCCTTTTCCTGATAAAAAGAATGCCAAGGAATGGAATGCAACCATTCTCCTCAGTTTGCATTGTGAATTTAATGTCATTGGAAATGCTATTAAGGTGGTTGAAGAGGTTATTTATCTCTCAATTTCCATGAGGCCAATTCACACTGGTATCATCAACAAACCTTGTCCAAAATTTTGGCTTAAGAGGGTAAGTTTCCAAGCCTTTCTTTTCAAAATTTTCCATAAATAAGTTGGCTACAGATAATGGTGACCCCATAGCCACCCTTGTGGTCTACTCGAAGTATTCACCTTGGAAGGTAAAGAATGTGGAACGAAGACAAACTTTAGCAAGCTTGGCAGTTTCTATATATGTAACCTTCTTGACAAACTAGATAAAGATATCTTAAAATCTTAAAATTTCACTTATATAATTTACAAAAATAAAATATACTAAAAAAATTCAAAGCCCTTAATCTATTTATACATTTGAAAATACATTTTAATTTATATATATATAGATATAAATAATAAAAACATCAGATAATTAAACTATTACCCAAAATTTTCAAAACCCATTCTTAGAAACCCCTTAACCACCTCCCTTTCCCTCGTGCCATCTCCTCATACCAGGTATGAGAAGGGACCACTTACCTGATTACGTGATTGCATCTGAATGATGATAAAGTTTAGTGTTAATCTTTAAAAAGAGTTATCGAATTTTAATATTTATTGAAAATAAAATGAAACATTATATTATTAAATACGATAAGATTGTTATACGGATTAGTGAAAACACTCTCCATAATGGGTACAAAGATTCTCACTAGAAGGGTGCCAATATGGTAAAGGGGAATGATATAAGCCTATTAAAAAGTCATAATGCAACCTTTGGACTACTATGACTTATACTGCAACTTTGTTCAAACTACCATGGTTAAGAGTCAATATTGTTCTTACCATTAAAACATAAAGTGCATAAGATTCCTTGCTTTAATAACAAAAGTACAATTATCATACTTATGACCTAATGTAGGGCTTTTGAGTTTAAGACTATACCATAAAAAGATCTTTGCATATACACTCATTGATAAGCTCTAGAAATATTAGTAAAAAACATAATACATAAATAACAAATATAACAATGAACTCTAGTCCAAAGCTACTTAGGTTCCATTATCATCTCTACGAATCTTTTTGGAAACTTGAATTGTTGGGAGAAAAAAATAATAGTTCACATTTATTGAGTTCCCCCTAATTTCCTTTGTTGCATTATTATTACTCTCCTCCACCTTATCACAGTGTCTAGCTATGAGCTCGGTTTGTTAATATAAATCAAGGGTGATAAAGAAACCAATATTATGGCTCTTGAAGGACAAAGTGTTTGATACTTTGCTAGCTAACTCTTCTTTAATTTTTGAATGGTGTATGCTCGTTTTTTTCTTAAAATCTTTGTCTTCCCATTATTTAATTTATTAATTCATATCCAACTTTTATTTTTCACCAAAATTTGACAATATTTTTAACATCCGTTAACTTAAATTGGCATGGTAGACAACGAGCTAGTAATATTGAAGCTCTAATAATTGACAATGTGTTGACAATCTCCCCATAAAAACAAGTAACTTTTTGGAACTTGATACAATCTCTCTTAACCAATGGGTTTAAATAAACCTCATAACTAGAGTGGCTACTCCCAAATCCATATTTCTTTCTTTGTACTCTTGGTACTTTTAAATTTGGAAGATTCTTTATTTACTTATGAGCATTGAAAGAGTTGTAATTTTATTATATCAGATATATATTATAAAGATGAATATTTTAATGGAAATCTCCCTTTCATTACCCATAGAATGAAAAAATAATTGTGCTCTTGTACTTCCATTTTCACAACATTGTACACAACCAAAATTTTCATCGAACCTATCATTAACTCAAGGCATGGGTGTTCAAACTAAAAGGTTGGGCATATAACCACACCCTAACCATCTCCTCTCCTTTTCATTGGTGGTAGAATGAAAAAGTAATCATGTTATTGTATCTCCATTTTTGCTGAAGGTTTCCTATTTCAACTTAAGGTGGATGAGGATTTGTTGACTTTTTTTTTGTTTTTCTAATTGAGGGCCTAGATTGATTCTGAAGGGAGTATGCTCAACATATGCTTCATCTGAATGTTTATCAATGGTTGTAGTGTGTTACAGAGTTTGTTACATTGCATTGGCTTTTAATAAATTTTAAAAATTATATTGGTGCCACATGGCTCCCCACCCACTAATTTCCGAGGGATTTGAGATTATTCCAATTCTAATAAGTTCCTCCATGACGAGTTCCTCATTATTATTTATAACATTCATTTATATATAAGAAAAATTTATTTAGCAAAATGGTTCATTTTACAATAAGATGTGTAGTTCTTTTTTTTTTTTCTCAAGTTAAAATTGACCCATAACTTTTTTATACATGGTTAATGAGGTAAATGTGTACATTAATAACACATTCTTCCTGTTGCAATATATATATCTATATCTATATATATATATATATATATATATATATGAAGCCTTAATATTTTTAATGCGGTTTTACTAGTCATGGCACTATGAAAGATTCAAATTAACTATAATTTAAATGTTAGACATTTTACTCTTTTTTGGGCATCTTTTCTAATCAAATTTACCTTAAATTGGGTAGAGATATAGGGTTTGTAGATTTTTGTGGGGTTGATCTTGAATTTGAGATGCCGGAAATTCCATAGTAGACATTTTTGAATGCCAATGTTTTGATTCTATATCAAGACCTATCGTCAAGACAAAGATTAAGGAGAAGTAGAAGAAAAACAGAACAATAAATAAAGAAATAAAAAATAAGCTAACAGCGAGAAATTAAAATATTAATAAAAATGAAACTTAATAATATGCTCTTTAATTAAATTATTTAATTTTGTTGTAATCTTATATTATTAATTTATTTTAATTATAAAATTGTTTAAATTATTTTTTTATAATGATTTTATATTAATTAACATACTTTAATGAATTAAATATATTAATATTTCTAAATATTATTGCAATGTGTTAATATATTTAATTATGGATAAAATTAATTTAAATCGATATTATAATTTGGAAATTATTTTGTTTTAGTTTAATAAATTAATGCAATGTTGGATTAATATGCTTTATATATCTCATAAATATACTCAATTAATTTTATTTAAATATATTAATATATTTAAATATAAATTTTAATATATTAAATATATTTTAATTATCTTTTAATTATTATTATTATTTTATGATATTTTAAAATTAAAATTAAAACTATTAGGGGGGAGATTTTGATTAAGGAATAGACGTGGCCGAGGTGTTTAGGGCAGTAGGATTAGTTTTGGGGTTGCAACTTTGTGTAAGTAGGGGTACCCAACTCATGTTGACTTCAATCTCATTGTCTCTATTGAGATTGATGGGGTGCTTTATGATTTCCAGTGTTTCACACATCTTTCTTTTGTAATAGTGGTTCTCTCTGGAGATTATTTCTACGTCTTCTAGGCACACATAATGGTTTGTCTTAGATGAATATTCGACAAGTACTGAGGATCTGACTCTCCATTTCCTGATATCTGCAACATGCTCTTTGAGTCTGATTTTGAAGGATCTTCCTATCTCACCAATGTAACATTTACCACAAGAACACTTGACTTTATAAATGCCTTTTTGTTGGAAGTGATCTAGGTTGTCTTTTACAGATTTCATCTTCTGTTGGATTGTATTCACCATTTTGAATGAGGTTGTTATTCCTTTGTTTCTCAGGACTCTGGAAAGTTTATTAGTGGCTCCATGGATGTAAGGGAGATATGCTTTTCCAATTAGGGTTTGTGAGTTGGAAGAGGGGGGTCTAGAAGCAGTTATGGATTTGGCTTTTATGGTAGCTTTGTTGATATCTTTATGCCTGTAACCGGTGTTTAAGAAAACATTTTTCAGATATTCAATTTCGTCATCCACATGTTCCTTGTCAGATATCCTTAAAGCTCTAGTGAAGAGTGTGTTGAGAGCCCCCATTTCTAGGACAAATGGTGATGCGAATCAACATGGAGTTAGTTATCCATGTGAGTCTTTTTTCTGTATACTTTGTGACCCAACGATCCATCTCTTTTCCTGATAAGAAGAATGTCAAGGAATGGAATGCAACCATTCTCCTCAGTCTCCATTGTGAATTTAATGTCATTGGAAATGCTATTAAGGTGATTCAAGAAGTTATTTAGCTCTCAATTTCCATGAGGCCAATTCACACTGGTATCATCAACAAACCTAATCCAAAATTTTGGCTTAAGAGGGTAAGTTTCCAAGCCTTTCTTTTCAAAATTTTCCATAAATAAGTTGGCTACAATGGGGGATAATGGTGACCCCATAGCCACCCTTGGTCTACTCGAAGTATTCACCTTGAAAGGTGAAGAATGTGGAACAAAGACAAACTTTAGCAAGCTTGACAGTTTCTATATATGTAACCTTCTTAACAAACTAGATAAAAATATCTTGAAATCATAAATTTCACTTATATAATTTACAAAAATAAAATATACTAAAAAAATTCAAAACCCTTAATCTATTTATAATTAAACTATTACCCAAAATTTTCGAAACCCATTCTTAGCCACCCCTTAACCACGTCCATTTCCCTCGTGCCATCTCCTCATACCAGGTATAGAAGGGACCACTTACCTGATTACGTGATTGCATCTGAATGATGATAAAGTTTAGTGTTAATCTTTAAAAAGAGTTATCGGATTTTAATATTTATTGAAAATAAAATGAAACATTATATTATTAAGTACGATAAGATTGTTATACGGATTAGTGAAAACACTCTCCGTAATGGGTACAAAGATTCTCACTAGAAGGGTGCCAATATGGTAAAGGGGAATGATATAAATATATAAAAAATAATTTCAATGGGTCCTTTAGGCAGATATTATGGATCTCTTCTCACATGTTTTTATTAATTTAATTTAGTGGAAAATATTTGTATTATATATTATGATTTTTTTGGTGAAATGTCTTTATATTCTTGGTGGGAAGGGTACAACTAGCCATTGTCCCAAAAGGTACAAAGAGAGGCCGATATAATTATTAAATTAGAATTGTTGAATTTCTCTAGAATAGATACTAAAATATAGTATGGGAATCCTGATCCCTCAGCAAATTAAGTCAAATTTTAACAAAATTGATCGAATAAGCAACCCGGAAAAAGGCCAAAACGTCGCCTCTGCGTTCGCAGAAAACAAAAAAACAAGGAAGGGAGCCGAGAGCGCGGTAGACAGGGAGCCGATGCTGTTCGAACAGGTGTCGCAAGCCATATCTCTCGCCCAATCACTGCATCAACCATTCTCCATCGCCAAGAGACAAATGGCCGTAAGCAGCTCCATGCAAGAAGGTATGGGTCCGTAGTGATACGTGGCTCAACGCTACAACATCTGTCCATCTCTGTTAAAATCTGTTTTTCGCCATCCTTTTCGGTTTTTCTCCCCTCCGCCTCTGCCCTCCTGGGCATGAGGAGCTGCCAATTCACAGTCTTCTTTCTGCTTTTTATTTCCATACCGCTTCTTGGTTGTCTCTGTTATCGGCTCTCTGGGTTCTACTCGCTAGCGTTTAATCCTTTTGGATAGTTTTTCTCAATGTAGTAAGAATTCTTACAGCACAGTGGATGAATAATACTAATGCTACAATAGTTAAACATGCTAAAAACATTTTTGAATAGAGTTAAAGCCTCGTTTCACATTTACAGTCCCTGCACTGATATCCGATTCCGTATAGGGAGGTTCTGGTGTGTTTTTTATGTTTACTGCTGTTGTTGTGACTGCTATAGTCACTCTGAGACATAGAACCAGTGTGGTTCTGCAAGCCTTGAACCCGTGTTCGAATCCCTCACTCTCCTCTCCCGGTACTGGCCACTTCGCCGGTTCCCTTCCCGTAATCTCACCGGTCTTTCTATTTGAATGAGAAATCCGTCCACTGTAATTGAAGCATTAATTTTCTGCATGCATTCCTGCCATCCTTCTATGAGCTGAAGTTTCTCGAGGCTAGGAACATGACATATTGACGGTGGTATCGGCTCTTTTCTGCCACCTTCTCAATTCAAATTGATTTTAGGATCAACGTTCCACGTCCTTCAGGCTTCCTTTTTGGGGATGGAGTACAATTACACAGGCATCTCATTGAATTCAGCCCCTGTTGTTCTGACAATATCTATGGGAATCCTTCTTTAGGCTTTTCTATTCAGTGTTTTTATCATCCAGGCTCATTTGGAGTAATATAGTACACAGTGTCAGGCCCTCTTCAACATTCTATATGTTTTTCTAATGGCGGTTGATAGTGACTCTCCGGCCACGAGGGCACTTTTTTCGGCTGCCATCGAGGCAGAGAAGGCACGTGAATCCTCCATTCATAGTCCCAAATGGCATGCCACGGTGGAGGAGATGCTCCTCCCGTCTTATCAGACCAATTCTTCCCCTTTCTGCCTGGCATTGGAGGCGGACAAAAAGGGTCCTGTCTCCCCCAAATCTGGCACAGAACATGAAAAAGGGAACCGTCAAAGCAAAGTAAGGAATCCGGTTAAAACCATTCCATCTCCAAAAGCTGTCACTGTCTCCAGTGCGACTTTATCTGAACGTGTTGGAAGCCTACAGAAGTACGCACTCGTCGGCAAATGGCACTTTCCAGAGATGTCCGAAAGTGATATGAGATCATGGCTATCCTCAAAATGGCTTCCCTTGATTGGTTATACCCCAGTCATTTCTAGGTTGATGAAAGACTGGTTCTCCTTTCATTTTCTAAACACCGAAGATCTCGAAACAATTCTAAACAAACCATGGGTCGTAGGCAGGAGCTTTTTGGCTTTATCCAGATGGTATGTGGGATTTGATCCCCTCAAAAACACTCCATCTAACTGCATGATATGGGTGAAGCTTCCAAATTTACCGCTGGAGTTATGGTCGGTTGAAACTCTAATGGAGATTGGGAATTCAGTGGGCAAATTTATTTATGTTGACCCTTGGGTCAGGGGCGAGAAAGATAAGAGGATTGCATGGGTGCTTATTGAAAAACCCTATAAAGGAGGATATCCGGAACACATTCAGATCAATTGGGAAGGCTCTACAATCTGTCAGCGGCTCGACTATTGGGGAATTCCTTTTCGGTGTTCTCAATGCCACCGCACAGGTCATCTTATAAACACCTGCAGGTATCTTCTTAAGCGGAACCCCAAGCGTTTTTCTCGCCACAGAGGAAGATCCTATAAATCAGAATCATTGTCTGAAGATCCTGATGGTTCTTTATCTCACCGGCCCACACAGGCTAAACACTATTCTCAGTCCCGTTCTCAGGAGCGCGCCCAGGATATGCCCTCACCGGTATTGGAATGCTCCCCCATTCCGGAGCCCATTGATGACTTCCCGGTGCCCTCTCCATCTCCGATGAACAAAGGAGATTTTGTAGTTGGAACGCACCCTATTATCATTAGTTCAACATCTCCCTCAACGGCCACGCCTTCTGCTCGCCTCCACAAAGGCAAGGACCCAATGCCTTCTCCTACGCCTGCAAATTCCCCCTCCGGGTCTCCGATCAATAAATCGGATAGCGACATAGATCTCCTCCTCCATCGAAATCCCCCAATCCTGGAGCCATTAACTATCCATAAACCTGCATTTCCCTCCATTAGAACATCACTGTCCGGAAAAAGAAAAAAGGGGATTCGCGCCATTTTAGAGGCCGAACCATCGCTTCTGACTATGGCATTACTAATCTCTCCCTTGTTGAAGTTCCTATCTTCGATTCTCCTGTGCCTCAGCCTCTTAGAGAATGCATGGCTGGACAGCCATCTAAATGACCTTTCTGACATCGTTAAACATCAGGGGTCTCGGTGCCGCCCCCAAATTCCAGGCGCTAAAAGAGATTTTCGTTGCTGCTCGTTCTCATATTATTTTTATCCAGGAGACCATGCACTCAAGTAAGGCATCCATTGCTTTCTTCCAAAGAATGTTTCCTACCTGGTATATCGCTGCCTCTGACGCAGATGGATTGTCGGGAGGATTGGCGGTTTTGTGGGATCCGATGTGGGTTGAGGCAAAGGCCTATAAATGCTATGCGGGCATTCTTCTTTCTGCTCTTGTTAGAGGCCGAGCCGAGATCATAAATATATTGAATATATATGCGCCGTATAAGAACAAAATCTCCTTCTGGGATCTGCTGCTTGCCTCAGAGATCCTGGACATCCAATCTCTATTGATAGTTGGTGACTTTAATATTGCTTTAAACTCTAACGAATGTTGGGGTAACTGCAGGAAATCTGATCCATTTGCTGACAGGCTTCGAGCGGCTTTCCTTAATAGGAATCTGGTCGACATCACTCCTCAAAAGATGGTTCCCACATGGACCAATGGCAGGACCGGCTCGGGGTACATTGCCAAACGCCTTGACCGTTTCATTATCAATGCTGGCTTAATTGAGCAATGGGGAATGCCAATTGCACGCACTGGTTTTGATTGCACGTCTGATCACCGACCCATCTTTCTCGAATGGAGGAATGGGGAGCGAAGGTTGGGGTACTCGTTCAAGTTCAATAGGACCTATCTTGAAGACGAGTCATTCCATGACCTTATCACCAAAAAATGGGGAGAATTAAAGCGGGTGGAGCGATCAACCTTCTCCACTTTCCGCAACAAGATTCATCTGCTGAGGGTGGCGGCCAAAGATTGGCTAATTAAAAAGAGGAAATCAGACAAAAAGGCGCTTGATGACATAAAAAATGAACTACGAAGATTAACGGACTCGGTTCCCTTCGACTCTCTGTCCTTCGACCAAAAAATCCACTTTAGATCATTGGAGAAAATGAAACAGGTTTTGCTACTCAAAGAGGAATCAACTTGGAGGCTAAAGAGTCGAGCGGTCTGGCTCAAGGAAGGTGACCGTAACACAAGGTTATTTCACAATTTTGCAAATGGCCGGAGGATTAGGAATTCGATCTGGAGGATTAAGGACGAAAATGGATCCTTCGTTCATTCTCAGCAGGAAATTGAGATGGAGGCAACGAAGTTTTTCCAGAAACAATATAAGAGGCGGCCCAATGAGATAGGGGATGTTTTCTGGATGATTGAAGAGGTTCCTGTTATGTTCAACGAAGCCGACAACACAACGTTTCTAAAGGAAATCTCGGAAGAGGAACTGTGTGAAACCATAAAAAAATTTCAAAAGGATAAAAGCCCCGGGCCAGATGGATGGCCGATTGAATTCTTTTCACACTTCTTCGACTTGTTCAAAACTGATTTGCTGAACATGGCAGATGCGTCCCGTATGTCGGGCAATATCAACAGCGCCCTCTCTGCAACCTTTATAGCTTTGATCCCTAAAAAAGAACAGAACGATTCATTTGTTGATTTCAGGCCAATTGCCTTATGCAACATCCTCTTTAAAATCATCTCGAAGATTATTGCTGAGCGAATGAAGCCGCTTCTTAACTCCTTCATCTCCAAAGAACAACATGCTTTTTTAAAAAACAGGAATATCTTGGATGTTGTTGCCTCGACCCAAGAATGTCTTTTCTCGGTTTTATCCAAGAACACCGATGCTGCCATTCTGAAGAGTGATTTGGAAAAAGCATATGATTGTGTGGACTGGGGTTTCCTCCGCATCCTCCTGGCAAAAATTGGGCTGAATCCTCAAGGTATTAATTGGGTGATGGCATGCGTAGAGAACGTTCAATATTCTGTCATTATTAATGGCTCCCCATCAGCTCCCTTCAAAGCGGAGAGAGGACTCCGTCAGGGGTGTCCTCTCTCTCCTCTCCTCTTTATTTTGGTTATGAGCACTCTCAGCTCGCAGATCAACAAAGCTGTTGCAGAGCATAGATATGCCCCGATTAAGATATGCAAGAACATATTTCTGTCACATAATTTGTTTGTTGATGACATCCTGACTTTTGCCATGCTCTGTAAATCTAGTTGGACATGCCTTTCAGGTATCTTCCTCAAATTTCAATCAGCGACGGGTTTGCACATTAACAGAGCTAAATCCACCTTATATTACAACGACACAAATATAGAGTTGGCACAATGGATTGCTACGCACTTTGGTGTCAATTTGGCATTAATCAATGATGGTTTTAAATACCTGGGCTTCTCTCTCAAGCCTAAAGCGTATCGGTATCAGGACTGGGTTTGGCTAATCGATCGTTTTGACAGGAAGATTTCAAGATGGGAGTTCAGATTTTTATCTCTTGGAGGTAGATTAATTCTTGTCCAATCCGTTCTCTCCCAGCTGGCGGTGTATTGGGCTCACCTATTTCATCTGCCCGCTGCAATCATAAGGAAAATGGTCTCCTTATCGGCAAATTTTCTTTGGGGAGGTCGCTCTCATCAGTCAAAGATCCATCTCGTCAAGATGGATCTCATTTCCAGGCCTAAACGTTCAGGTGGTTGGGGCATCCTCCATATGCAGTCTTTTGGCCGAGCACTCTTATGCAACTCTCTTCGCAGAGGCGTTTTTGGTTCCAGCACTTGGAGCGCTATAATTAAACAAAAATATTTGAAGGGCAGGCCTTTGGTATTCTTGTACAGGAATAAGACTCTCGGCTCCAAGAGGGGTTCCGCCATTTGGCTTGGGTTCAAAAGGGTGCAGGCACTCTTCTTTGATTTTCTCAGATGGCGTTTTCACACTGGTTCCAATATAATCATTGGTGTAGATGCCACTGTACACGATCTGGAAAAAGGGCTATCTCCTCATATGATATCCTTTCTTCACACTCGGGGTTATTTCACTTGGGACAAATTGATATTATCTTGGTCATCCTCCATGCCGATTTGGAAGAGTGCGCAGGACCTTGGGCTTCCTCCTTCGCTGCAACAGCCTTGGGAGCTGGCCTCAAAATTTTTTGCAGACAAGAGAATTGTTCAGACAGGTGATGCTGATGTATTGATATGGACCAAGCCGAATTCAACTTTGCCCATTTGGGTCTCCGATTTATACGTTGCTGCCTTGTCCAATCTCCAACAGCGGCCTTCTCCAATCTTCCCATACAAATTTTGGAAAGCCCATTGCCCGCTCAAGGCCATTTTATTCTCCTGGCTGCTATTTTCTGATCGTAATCTCTCATGGGAGGTTCTTCAGCGGAAGGGGTGGTCGGGTCCAAGTAGATGTGTTATGTGTCGACAAGCGCTGGAAACGAATGCCCACATGTTTTTCCAGTGCCCAGGAACTGCTCAAATCTGGTATGAACTTTCAATATCTCATGGTTTTGCTCTGCAGGTTTTCGCATCTGTGCAGGAGGGTTACAAGTGGTGGTCAACTCAATGTCAAGAGTGGCAATCTTTATTTATCATTACCTGTTGGTGTCTCTGGAAGTGGAGAAATGCATGCATTTTTCAGGATTCCAAAGAACCAATCCTCTCCTCTCTCATTCACATATCGGCGATGCTAAATCCATCATGTTGATGTCCCTGTTCCTTCTTCGAGTTTTCATGTCTTTGCACAGGTTTTCCCTCTATATTGGCCATGGGTTTTTGGCTCTGTTTTGTTCCTGGCCATTTTTATATCACAGGTTCCTCCTCGTTGTGCAATGTCTCAACGGGTTTAGTCTCTCGGATTCAGGATTGCATGGCTCTGCAACTTATTGTATGCTCCATGCTATTATCTGTATTTTTCTGTCTTTATCATCTCGTTGTATCGTCATATGGATTCCTTTTGATCTTATTCGGCCCTATGCCTCTTCATGACCTGTACATGTCCTCTGGAATGTTATTGGATGGACAACACCTGATATTGAGGCTCAATAGCACGCCTGCTATATTGGCTTATATGTATATCCTTATATTTTCTCAATATAATATATGCTGATTTTCACTCTGAAAAAAAAAAGATACTAAAATATAGTCATATACTTTACTATATGTATCAACTCTTCTTCTCAAAAGATTAATAAAAAGGGAGAAATGGATTTTGAGATGGTTGGATCTTTGAAAGATTAATTTTAGAATTTAAAATCAAGTAAGCTAATATTATAGCAATGTGATTTATTTTCCTCATTACAAATTTGACAATTTTTTTAGGGATGAATAAAGTTATACCATCATTTTACATCTTTGTATGGTGAAGGAATATCTTCAATATTTTTTCTCAATTTTGAATAAACTCGAAACTTCAAAAAAATTAGTTGGAATTCCAAATGTTTTGACTTCTTATATTATTGGATTCTAATAGATGGAAAGAAATTTACTACAGGATCAAATAATTCTAATTGAAAGTCTAACATAATTTATCACAAGTATCAAAGGCTTACATCATATAAATCATATAGCAATTTGCAAAATCAAACAATGAATTTAGATATATGAATCTCAATCTTTGCACACATAGACCCATACATAAACTAATTTGCAGAGATTAGTTATCAAACTATGATAAACCCATTAGAATATATATTTACCAAAAGATTGTGCCCATATGTTGATTTCACTTTTTCCTTCTTTTTGAGAGGCATCAAGGATTAAACAAATGGTGAGGTATCAATCTATTTTCAGGATTTAGATTTATTGAGAAAAAAATAACCATATCCAAACAAATTTGTCTCTCTATAAACAACGCCCTTTAAATCAATTCAATGTTTAGTTGGGATCCTCTCTAAATGTAGATTCATCCCATTTTTAGTTGATGTGACAGGTTTAATCAATTCAATGTTTAGTTGGATCCTCTCTAATTGTAGATTCATCCCATTTTTAGTTTATGTGAAAGGTTTATGCAAACTTTTTTTTATGGGATGATGTGTTTAGTTGGAATAGATTCATCCCATTTTTAGTTGATGTGACAGGTTTATGCAAACTTTTTTATGGGATGATGTGTTAGGTCACCATGTTCATTGCTTGTGACCTCTTAGAAACCAGGTTTTTTATTTAAAAATTTTTGCAATTAGGTTTTTCATTTAATTTTTGTTTATATAATTTTTTATTTTTATATTAAATTAAGTGGCTTATATAAATTTTTTAAAAACAGAGTAGTGGTTGAATTGGAATGGAATCATCTATATAGATTTTTTTATTTAATTTATTATTTATATATTAAATAGAGTGGTTTATATAAATTTTTTTGGGTTGAAAGTAGTGATTGAATTGGAATTGGAAAAGCTAAGCAAAAAAAATAAAAAAATTAGAATATATATATAATTTATTTATTTTCTAATATATTAAAATTTATTTTTTATGTCATTGTATTTTTTTTTCTAAATAAAATTACTCTATTAACATTAAAGGGGTAAAATTACATCTAGACCAGAGTAAAAAACAACTGCCCTGAAGGAGCGACATAGAATATCAGAAACACTACCCACGACAAAAAACTTAGCTGAGAACTAGTTATCAAATCCCACGCAAGGGAACAAGTGTTGACCTTCTTACAGAGCTTACAGAAATTCACAAAAACTTGCGTTTTGAACCATAACTTGCAGATGTTGACCCACTTATCAGCATGAACAAAAATTTGCCCGCTACTATGGGCCGCATGACATGAAATAGAGGCAGCAGAGAATGACCTACACATCTGGAGGCTCTTCCACAATTCTGCACCAACCGAAATCAGGCAGATCCCTTGCACGAGCAGCATCAGTTTCAGAAGGACCAGGAGCCGTTGGCGCCATCACCACGTCCAAGGCATTGTGAGCTGGGACCTCCGGAGCCTGCAAAGAAAATGGATTCGGCGCAGAGACAGAGGCAGGGCCCTCCTGATGAGAGCTAGACTCTCCTACCTCTTGGGCTTCCTCATGAAAGAACACCGAAACATGAGCAGTAATCCTTGGACGATTCAAAGAGTAATTGAAGGTGAAAATCGTAGAGCCTAATGAGGGAGAAGATGAGGAGTCTGGAGGACAGGGCTCAGGGTAACGGCTGGGCAGAAGAAAATGCCCTCTCCCACTGCGAGTGCGAGGGTAATGGTTGGCTATGAATTTGCTGGAGAGGGAGGGAGAACTAGAGGACGGGCTGGAGGGCGCACGCCGAGGAGTTCCCCTGTGGATCCTCATTCTATGACGAAGACAAGGCATAACGAAAACAGCAGCGGCGCTATGAGAAAGAGATCGATTAACCACTGCGACAGAACACGGGCTATTCAAAGGATCATCCAAACGAGGGCCTGAGGCCTCAGAAAGAAACCTGGGAATTGACGGAAGCAGCTTCTCAGGATTACCAAAGCATAACTAGACCAACAAAGCAACAAACCATAACAAACAATGACCAGACCAACAAAGCAATAGAGGCTCCAAAGTAAACCCATGGCTAAGCCTATATTTATCGCCCTCAGTCCTGCCTCGAATTGTACCCGTCATTACTGCGGCATTGAAGAGAGCTGAGGTCCAGGGTAGTCTAGAGCGTGCAGAGGCGAAAAACATATCGGAGGACAGGCTGGGCGGATTAGAGCCGCTTGAAGTGAAGTAAGTGAACCTTACGATCCCCAAGTGCCGAGGTTCAACCTTCGTCGGGCGTTTATCTATGCGGTACAGGGCAGGCAGGTGTCGACCTCCCTCTCCCCACCCCTATCCCATCACATTAACAATCTGGCGAGACACCCGCATCCGAGGAAAATTTATTTTTTATGTCATTATACTAATAGAGTAATGGTTAAATAATATTGATTGAAATTAAAATAGTATAAAAAATAGAGGAAAGCCTAACAAATTTTAAAAAACATTGTCACAATACAATCTCTAATTAATAAATTAATCACCAAATAAATAAAAGAAATTTATAATAAGAAAAGAAAATTAATCTATTAATATATAATTTTGAAGTATTGTGCAAAATATTTGATAATAAAGAAACTAATGTTAAATAAAAATTAGAATCATAATCAAATACCAAATTAATTTTAAAATAATAATAATAATTTTTATTATTTTAAATATTTTAACTATGTGTTAACTTTATTAAATTTTTAAGTGTATATAATTTCATTTATGTGAATTTTTTTTAAATTAATAAAATCATGTTGTATTTTATAAAATATTTATATATATTTTAGTGTAACAAAATGTTTTTTATTATAAAGTTTCAAATTCATATATATATATATATATATATGATATTTTTTATAATTTTAAATATAAATATTATTATAAAAATAAATTTTAATTTAATTTAAATAAAAAAATTATAATTATTAAATACAATAAATTATTATTATTATAGTGGTGAAATGATACTAACGTCAATTTTATTAAAAAAATAAAATATAATGTTTAGTTTTTTTAAAATAATCACAATCAATGTAAGTAGATATACATTCTCAAAATAAATGATGGATGATTTTAATTTACCCAATGTGTGCATATCTCCTCTCTAAGCTTAGCCTAATTTGTGAAAGATGCTTTTTAGATGGTAGTATCTAGAAACTAGAAACTAGAGTCCAATTAAATATGTCTAGAAGAGATACTAAAATATAGTCATATACTTTACTATATGTATCGACTCTTTTTCTCAAAAGATTAATAAAAAGGGAGAAATGGATTTTGAGATGGTTGGATCTTTGAAAGATTAATTTTAGAATTTAAAATCAAGTAAGCTAATATTATAGCAATGTGATTTATTTTCCTCATTACAAATTTGACAATTTTTTTAGGGATGAATAAAGTTATACCATCATTTTACATCTTTGTATGGTGAAGGAATATCTTCAAGATTTTTTCTCAATTTTGAATCAACTCAAAACTTCAAAAAAATTAGTTGGAGTTCCAAATTAATCAATGTTTTGACTTCTTATATTATTGGATTCTAATAGATGGAAAGAAATTTACTACAGGATCAAATAATTCTAATTGAAAGTCTAACATAATTTATCACAAGTATCAAAGACTTACATCATATAAATCATATAGCAATTTGCAAAATCAAACAATGAATTTAGATATATGAATCTCAACCTTTGCACACATAGACCCATACATAAACTAATTTGCAGAGATTAGTTATCAAACTATGATAAACCCATTAGAATATATATTTACCAAAAGATTGTGCCCATATGTTGATTTCACTTTTTCCTTCTTTTTGAGAGGCATCAAGGATTAAACAAATGGTGAGGTATCAAGGATTAAACAAATGGTATAATGTAATAAATTCAATTCAAAGATTAAATAGATGAATCACCTTCATGTAATCCTTTAAACTCTACTTCAAAATAGACATATTTAATTGGACTCTAGTTTCTAGTTTCTAGATACTACCATCTAAAGAGCATCTTTCACAAATTAGGCTAAGCTCAGAGAGGAGATATGCACACATTGGGTAAATTAAAATCATCCATCACTTATTTTGAGAATGTATATCTACTTACATTGATTGTGATTATTTTAAAAAAACTAAACATTACATTTTTTTTTTAATAAAATTGACTTTAGTATCATTTCACCACTATAATAATAATAATAATAATAATAATAATTTTATTGTATTTAATAATTATAATTTTTTTATATAATTTAAATTTAAATTTATTTTTATAATAATATTTATATTTAAAATTATAAAAAATATCTTTTTATATATATATATATATATATAATTTGAAACTTTATAATAAAAAACATTTTGTTACACTAAAATATATATAAATATTTTATAAAATACAACGTGATTTTATTAATTTTTTAAAAAATCCACATAAATGAAATTATATATACTTAAAAATTTAATAAATTTAATACATAGTTAAAATATTTAAAATAATAAAAATTATTATTATTATTTTAAAATTAATTTGGTGTTTGAGTATGATTCTAATTCTTATTTAATGTTAGTTTCTTTATTATCAAATATTTTGTACAATACTTCAAAATTATATATTAATAGATTATTTTTTCTTTTCTTATTATAAATTTCTTTTATTTATTTGGTGATTAATTTATTAATTAGAGATTGTATTGTGACAATGGTTTTTAAAATTTGTTAGGCTTTCCTCTATTTTTTATACTATTTTAATTTCAATCAATATTATTTAACCATTACTCTATTAATACAATGACATAAAAATAAATTTTAATATATTAGAAAAATAAATATGATATATATATATATATATATATATATATATATATATATATATATATATATATATATATATATATTATTCTAATTTTTTAATTTTTTTTGCTTAGCTTTTCCCATTCCAATTCAACCACTACTTTGTTTTTAAAAAATTTATATAAGACACTCAATCTAATATAAAAATAAAAAATTATATAAATAAAAATTAAATGAAAAACCTAGCTGCAAAATTTTTTAAATAAAAAACCTGGTTTCTAAGAGGTCACAGGCAATGGACATGGTGACCTGACACATCATCCCATAAAAAAGTTTGCATAAACCTGTCACATCAACTAAAAATGGGATGAATCTATTCCAACTAAACACATCATCCCATAAAAAAAAGTTTGCATAAACCTTTCACATAAACTAAAAATGGGATGAATCTACATTTAGAGAGGATCCAACTAAACATTGAATTGATTAAACCTGTCACATCAACTAAAAATGGGATGAATCTACATTTAGAGAGGATCCCAACTAAACATTGAATTGATTTAAAGGGCGTCGTTTATAGAGAGACAAATTTGTTTGGATATGGTTATTTTTTTCTCAATAAATCTGAATCGTGAAAATAGATTTAGCACCGTCAAAAACTCTTAAATACCTAAAATTTAAAATTTCTCACTATAACTAAAATTTCCCAAAATTAAAGAATTCAGCTAAATTTTATCAAAACATTACCCGAATATTTTGCAAAAGCCTTATCAGACTAAGCGGATCTACCGCTGCACACCACAACATACATGTTTCAACATTATTGGAATCTGGATTCTTAGAATTTTGGAAAGTGGACTCTAAGTGAGTCGGACCAACATGGACTTCCATCCAATCTTCTCGGCGATTCCTTGCTACTTTATGCTCATGATAAAAACCAGTGGGGACGGGCTAAGGTTCAGTCTTCATTCCCTTTCAAATGTAGAGGCTTCATAGAATATGTTGATATTTTTGCTTGGCAGTAATAGCGTGAGGTTGAAGGTTCAATCCTCAGGGTCTCTCAGCAGTTTCCGTTTCCTCTTGCAGCAATTAGGGACCTCAGCTGTCAAAGATGTCAATGAACTGGAACTTCCACCATTCAACTACGAGCTGCGGCTTTACAAAGGTCCCTCCACCGATGAGGTTTTGCAAAAGAGGAAGAAGTTCCTCGGCCCCTCTGTCTCCAAACCAAAAAAAAGAGGAAAGCACCCAAACCTTTCAGAAAATTTCAAGGGCCTAAATGATCAAAACAAATCTGAGAGTGGATTTCAGATCTAGAAATAATAAAAGTAGAAGTTTATCACAAGAACTACCATTACCTGCAATTCTGTGGTGACAAGATACTCGTCCATGTAAACATAGTTCTTGTTGATGGCCTGCATGATGAGCTTATCACATTCAGGTTCCATCCATGTAGTCATGAAAGAGGCAAGATTGAGCCTGGGGTCCCCATCCAACATTAGCTCGTCACTGATGATTTGATACATGGCATCTTTGGGAATGGACCTATCTGGCATTTGAAACCTGAGAACACACACATTCAAACCAAACTAGATAGATGGAAAAGATCCTGAATGCACCCATTATTTTCTAGTGGAATTAAAACGATCCTTGGAAAAAGCAAAGCAGTAGAATGGGGGTGAAGGAAGGAAGGAAGACGTACCGAGGCAAGGATTCCTAAACATATCTTGAAGCAAAAGTTGAATGAATCGATCCATCCGTATCAGCCGTAGTGCTGCTCAGAGCCATTTTTGGTTGAAATCTGAATATATAAAGGCAAACCTTCAAAAGGCTCTTATTACACAGCGGCTACAACCAGTATGTTGTCGATTGTAGGAAAACTGCAGAGCGGAATCGAATGTGGGAATATGGTGTTTAAAGGAGGCTTTGATAGAGGGCGAGCTTGTTCATGGCGCTACAGTTGCTTCTGTTTGTAACATGCTCCTATAGTTCCATAATAGGAAATGATAGTGCTTCATGGCGGAAAGGCATGGGATTGATGATTTTTCCACAGGAATAAGGGTGGGCTTTCTTGATTTTCTGCATAGAATCCTTTCTCATGAGCTTTTGTGCTTTCTTGATTTTCCGTTGTTTCCTTTTCTAGTTTAGATCAACGGTTGAAAGTGTCTCACTTGACCGAACAGAGCAGGGTAAAAGTGTTGATGAAGAAGTTGATGCATAGGAAGGCCTATCGGCCTAAATATGGTAAAAATGAATGTCATAAAAAATATTCTCCATGGTTCCTTTAGGTAAACATTATGGATCTTCTTTTACATTTTTTTTGAAAGATATTTTTATTATTTATTATGAAGGTTGTGTTTGATGCTTTTATTAATTTTGCATTATTTCTTCTCTTAAACATGTTTCATGATTAATAAGTATGTATTTCATAATCAATAATTATGTGTTCAAAACAGAAAAGTCAACATAAAAGAGTTGTTAAAGATGTTCTTAATGAATAAGAAAAAGTGAATGGGATTAAAAAGGTTAAAAAAAGTGTTTTTTTTCTTTTTTTAATATTTCATGATTAATAATTATGTATTTCATAATCAATAATTATGTGTCCAAAACAGAAAAGTCAACTCGAGTTGTTAAAGATGTTTTTAATGAGTAAGGAAAAAGTGAATGGGATTAAAAATGTTAAAAGAGTTGTTAAAGATGTTTTTAATGAATAAGAAAAAGTGAATGGGATTAAAAGTGTTAAAAGAAGTTTTTTTTTTTTTTTAATGAATATGTAAATAAGTAAATGAGATTAAAAAGTTAAAGATATTTTCAATGCATTTATGTTAAAAGCTATTGTGGATACTTTTAAAAATTTTGTATATTTTTGTAATGTATTAATATTATTTTTACGTAGATATTGTGGATGAGTGAATGCATAAAGATGGTTTACATTTTTGGATTAAATGCGGCGATGAGATTTCAAAATTTTACTATTTGATTGAACTGAAGCCCTTAAAATTCATACAAGCATTGTGAATATTGATTTAGAGTTAAAAGACAACTTGTGGAGAATTATGTTGTTGTTATAATGATATTTGTTGCAGAAAAATTTAGTGTCGTATAATATGTCAATTTTCCATTAAATGAAATTCTTGTCCTTGCAAATTTTAGCACATCTTAATAGTTATGTGTGTGTCCACATAGCATAACTTAGTCATATATATATATATATATATATATATATATATATATATATATATATATAAGCATGAGAGAGAACTAAGTTGTGCATATTCATTAGAGACATTTTGAGGTCTAAAATAGGCCTCCTAATAAAAGTGTACAACCATAATAAACTTTATAGGAACCAATAGGATTCAAGATGATGATGTCAACCATGGGGGATGATTCACCATTTTTGGAGTAAAAAAGTAAAAAGATTAAAAAATAATAAAATAATAAAACTATTTTTTCAATTCGTATTTTCAACTTATCTCCCTAAGGTCTTACTCAATTTTGAACATGATTACTCTTTGGATGAAAAATTTAATTCCTCATCCAAGGAGTACCCATGTTGCATTCTTTAGCTGAACGCTGCTACACGAAAAATGAGAAATAAATGAAAAAATGTGATTGCAATCACATTTTTTCATGTATTTCTCATTTTTTGCGTAGCAGGGTCCATCGAAAGTATGCAACATGGGTTATCCTTAAATGAGGAATCGAATTTTGCATCCAATGAGTGTTGCCACTCGAAATTTGAGTAAACCCATAGGGATATGTGTTGAAAAAATAGTTTCTTCTTTTTTCCCTCTAAAATTTGATGATCTAATGCAATATTATTTTATTATTTCCACTATTATTTTATAATTTCCTTAGCAGGCCCATTTTAGGCCTCAAAATTCCCCTAATGAAAACATTATTTTTTATTATTTTTGAAGTTGGTTAATTAATATTTGAATTTCATTTTTGAGACACTGTTCACGTAAGTTTTTCTACTATTTAGATAAATCCAAAAATCTAAGAGTACCTAAACCATCAATGAAGATGGTGGTATTTATTGATTTTTCATTCAGTCCCTTTGAAACTGTGAAAAAAAAAGTCAAGCGAAATGTTTAAAAGAAAATAGATGAGAAATAGCATATGAATTCGAAAATATGAAACTCATATGTCATTGGATATATGATTCTTTCACGAATCCGACATGATAAACTCTACCACCTAAGGAAAAATATTGCCTTAAGCTCATTGTTAACTAATACTTTGGGATTATTTCGTACAATATTAATTAAATGTTAGTTTTTATTTTTTGTTAATAAGTTACCTATACCTACCTTACATTTGTACAAATGAAATGAATTCAACATCAATACAATTAGTTTTCCATCATGAAGTTTATTCATGAACTGTCTACAATGGTATTAGAGCATGAGTGAAATTATGAACTCCAAATTTTGATGATATATTTGTCTTGACATTGAAAGTGCAACTTGATGATCAAGTTATGGATAAACAAGCTTTAAAAAGAATTGCCACTTGGGTCGTTTCCGGTCTCTCTTGCTGGAAGAGTTTCCTTTCTCATGGAAAGAAGGATGTGTGAATGCCATTGAAATAAATGAAGCGTGTTGTCAACACACTCATTGCGGGTTTCAAATCAGAGAGTCGAGCCACTGGTTGTGACAGAGTAGGAAGGCAATACGAAAATCCCATCATTTATGTCGGTAATGGGGATTCGACTTTCATGTTCACTTCATTAGATCCCTTCTTCTTTGGTTTTATAAACAGATTAACTAGTATTCAACTTGTTTGTGCATATATCTTGATTGTGATTCATTATCAGTATTTACCCTAGTCAGTAGACAAATTTAAGTGTCTGCATGACTTAACACCTTGAATTCAAACTGTTTATATTTTCCCAGAGGCTTTGTTCACTTCAACATTGTGCTGGCTTATGTTTTATTGTTTTTTTAGTGATGGGTTCTACAATGTAGACATATGGTATATAATTCAAGCAAACTAAAAATTCACAGACTGGAAATGCAATTTTCTATCTGTGTTGCTATCATATTCTAGTATTTTTAGGGCACAAACCATTAATTTGTCATGAAAATAACAAAATTGTGAGCTTCGACTAGCTACATTGGGGCCATAAAATTTATTTTGGTATTATTTTGTGAGATTGGGGTTGCTTATTGAAATTTGAAATCCAAATTTGTGAGCATTTGTGGATTAACTTTTATCTTTCTAGGGTCTACACTGATTGAAATTTCATAGAAGCACAAAATCATGTTTTTAAATTTTTTGTGTAGAAGGATCTAGTGTTGGTGTTCTTTCAATGGTATGTTTTAAAATTCAATACAAACTAAGATTTTGTAAGAAGTGGTGAGAATTATTATTTTTTGCCATTTTTTTTCAATATGAATTCTTTGGTCTCCATAGTTGTTGGGATGGGGTCCCCTGGGTCAATTTTAGGGTTAAAAACCCAAGTTTTGATGTAATTATTGTAAATGATGTAAAGTCTCCGCGATTTGTGGATATGGAGCGCATAGATGGTTAGGATTCCAAGGGGTTTTAGCCCTTTGTTTATGTAAAAGTTGAGTCGATTTTGAGATCTACCCATGGTCCGTGAACCATGGGATTGTATGGAAAAAGCTATAAGTAGGTGTGCCTTAGAGAGTCTAAAGAAGAGATCTAATGAAGAATGTATGCAATGGGAGAATAGAAGAAAAGTCTTAGCGCAAAGAAGTGGGTCAGATAGGAGAGAAAGTATTTGCAGATGAGTGCGCAGAGGCCTAGGTAGAGTCCATAGCTGAGTGCGTGGACCCCTGCAACTCAGTGCGCAGGAAAGTTTTGAGTCTGTATTCTAAACTGGAAATCAATAAAGAAGTTGTTTTTCGAGAAATATTGTGTATTGTTGCTTACTTCTTTTTATAACTTATGATGTTGATGAAATAATATGTTTATGAAATATAGATCTAATGGTGCGTGATTCTATTGAATAATTGTTGGATGATGTACGCAAGCACATTTATGCAATTTTGTGAAGACTTTGACAAATTATCTAATGTTAATTAATAACCCGAGCTTATCTACACAAGCCCTAGACCAGAGTAGTTCTCTGATGTGTGTAAGTGGATAAACAGACTGTTAAGGGTCTGCAAAGACTGATCGTGGACCTTCGCAAAGGTCTGAAGGCTGTTTTAGTAGAGTTGCAGTACCGAGCCCTAAGGGCTTATAGATCTTTGCGAAGGTAGATCTAGGGCACTAAAATACATCAAACTCATCTCTGTATGCAGAAACTTGGTTCTTTCATCCCCCCATACTGCCTCGGGTGAGACTGCAGCCTATGCTACATGGGTTGTTGCCGAAAGGGCTAGCGGTCTAAGGATTTGTTGGTTGGCGCAGTTAACTCTGAACCTGGGTCAGGACCCCCTAAGCCAACAAATGGTTTTGTTGCTGGGACTGGGATCTGCTTGAAGGAGATGTGTGATATCACATCACAGAAATTTGACCAAGAAGGAAATTGAAAAGTGGTTAGACAAAAAGACTCATGAATTCACGGTGCAGGAAAATAGGAATCCACGTCTGTCAAAGGAGCAGTGGTTAAATAGGTATTTTTATACTAAAATACACGAAATTTTCTTCTACACCTTCCTGATCAAATTATATGAGTGGTTAGCTAAGTTGGTAGATGGCCAAGGGAGGTGGAAGCTTGATGGTCCAATAGTGTGGACTCCAGAACTGGTACGATGATTAGAAGCCTCTAAAGACAACATCGCGTGGGTTGTTGATCACTGACTTGATTGAATTATAGGAGGATTCGTTACAAAATTCACGGTTGACACCTTAGTCAGCTACAACGAAGCAGAGTAGAGATTTTTCCAGGGATCGCGAGGTAAGTCTCTGAGATATTTGAATACTTGGATTAAGATGTTTTTATGTGAAAAACTAGTTATGCCATTGCCTTGATGTTCGGAGCTATGTGAAGTGGAAAACTCTTTAGAGATCGAGATAAATCAGGTCCTGAATATAGCCCATTGATTGGACCTCCTTCAAGTGACGACGAGGGAGCAGTATAGGCCTCACCGTGGAGTGTTGTCTAGCTGATAAGACAAGGTTTTCCATGAGCACATCATCCATCCACTCCACCTCCACCTCCACCTCCACCACATAGACCTTCGCCCACACCTCTACCACCGCCACCACCGTTCAACATGTCGAACACAATGAAGTTGCCAATTTTCGAAGATATAGGGAGTGAAGATACATATCAGTTCTGGTTTGTTGTGAATGTTGTGTGGACGACACAGTAAATTATTGATGACAACATAAAGAAGGCGTAGTTAGTTACTACTCTGCAGGATCATGTGTTGACGTGGTATATTAAGTATTGTTCTAATCATCTTGTGGCAATGCTAGCAGAGACTAAGGCTACTTTAAACAAAGAGTTTAGTAAGCCTAATTTTGACTCGCAATTAGTAGTTGGATTTAAAGAGATCACGATGAGGGTTGATGAGACACCTTGGGAGTTAGATCAAATGTTGAGATGTGTGATCCGTGAAGCTAACATGCAGCTCACAAATGGTCAGCATCACGAGTGGTTTAGAGCCTCACTTCTGCCCCACCTAAGGATTGCTTTGTTGCAGCAGAAGATAGGAACTCAGGAAGAAGCCCTGGAAATCATGATGAGGTTGCATGCGACACCTATGTAGGATGCGACCTTGGGGGTACAACAAATCCATTCTCAGTTACAGAGCCTATGCTTAGAATTACAGAGCTTGAAGAAATACAAGGAGGCTAAGCCAGAGGTGCGTGAGGAAATCTGGCAGGGGGACCACTTCCCCTGAGGCCGGAATCTCCAGCAGGACTGAGCATGGGCACTGCACTATGGTGCACCATTTTCTAGGTAGTTGGAAAACATGCAATGGATGATTGTCATTTACTTCAAAATTTCATTCAGACACCGCAAATTTTTTTCTGTGACTTCTGGAAATCAGTGGGTCATGATGAGTGCCACTCTCACAACTATGAGATGATGATGGAAAGAAAACCTACCTACCGAATGCAAGTAGAAACTAGGCCTCTAGGGTAGGGTGTTGGGGGAGCGTTCGAAGGATATTAGGGACGGGATGAGGCTGAGGAGGAGGAGAGCCTAGTAGAGGCTGGGGTCAAGTTATTTATTACAACTACAGAACACTAGAGAACTACGCGCGGGAGTGTCAGAATCATACATGCCCTTCATGTCAATATTGCAGTCAATTTGATCACACTATAGAAGAATGTCTGGTGCTGATAGATAAGGTGCAGAAGTAAAATATGCAGCCTCAAAAACCTACACAAAACTTAGAGATGATGAGATCTGAGCCCTGCGAAGATGACTAGAGCGTGAACATAGTGTTGAGACACAGAATAACAACTGGTGATGATAAAGGAAAACAACCCGAAGAGTACGAATGGGTCTGCAAGGCCCCAGAAAAAGAAGTTGGTTTTGATTTGGTGCACGCTAAGGAAACTTTTATGGAAGCCAAGAAAAGATTTGTTGAGGCCTCCACCTCAGGAAGCGAGAACACAGTACCTGAAACCAGTGCGCCTACAGAGGTTGATCCCTTTATTCTTACCCTGTTCTTGGAGACCTGCATGAAACTGTCACACGATAACAAAGCTGTGAAAGGCCTGTAGGAGTTAATAAACAAATGCACTGACAAAGAAAACACCCCTGATGGAAAACATGTAGTTAGAAAAATTGGCAAACATAAGGAAAGAACAAGGCTTGAGATGAGGCTCTCCACAGATAGAAGATTATGAGATGGACTAGGTTATCTTGGATCTGGGGTCAGATGCAAACATTTTTGCAAAAGAAACCTGGGAGAGTATGGGGAGACCCACATTGCAGTGGTCTCTGATCCAGCTTAGAATGGAAAACCAACAGAAGATCATCCCTATGGGATGTCTACATGCAGTAACAGTGGATATAGAAGGTATGAGTGCGCTGGCTGATTCTGAAGTAATAGAGATCATTGATGACAGTAATCCATACCCCACGCTCCTCAAAATTAACTGGGCCATTGACATGAATGGAGTCATCAACTTGAAGAAGAGGATGATGTCATTTGAAAAGTAATCACTTTGAGTTGTAGTGCCATTGGACCCTGCAGAAGGGGCGCGCTACACTGAACTAGTTTGAAATTATGAAGAAATTGAGGATGACTTAGATTAGATCTGCAAAATAACAATGAGAGATCAAGATTGGATGAATCCAATAGCAGATGGATGGATTGCATGGGACTGGGAGAGTTCCTGCACCTCAGATTTATATG